>CM053412.1:62169247-62210407 GCA_028644305.1 Xerus rutilus | reverse complement strand
ATACTACAGTGACGCAGTCACTTCAATGTTTATAGCAGCTCAATTCACAATAGCTAAACTGTGGAACCAACCTAGATGCCCTTCGATAGATGACTGGATAAAGAAACTGTGGTATATATACACAATGGAATATTACTCAGCAGTAAGAGAGAATAAAATTATGGCATTTTCAGGTAAATGGATGGAGTTGGAGAACATGCTAAGTGAAGTAAGCCAATCTCAGAAAACCAAATGCCGAATGTTCTCTCTGATTAGTAGATGCTCATCTGTAACGTGGAGGTGACACGGGAAGAATGGAGGAACTTTGGTCAAAGGGGAGTGAGGGGGAGGGGGCATGAGGGCAGGAAAGATGGTGGAATGAGATGGACATCATGGCCCTAGCTTCATGTATGACTGCATATATGATGTGTCTCTACATCACGTACAACCAGAGAAATGAAAAGTTGTGCTCCATCTGTGTACAATGAATCCACATGCATTCTGGCATCATGGATACCTAAGTAGAATAAATAAATTAAAAAAAAAAACAAGAAAGAAATACTTAGAAATGCCAAGGACCAACCCCAAAGGCTGTCCTCACTTGGATTTCTGATGATGTGAACCAATGAATGTTCTTATTATTTGAATAAACCAAGAACAAAGACAAAAAAAAAAGGTCAAAATAGTTTACAATCTATTCAGGGCACCATGTTTGGAATCAGGAATGCTATTTCTCAATCGTTCGGCTAAGTCAATATGTAAAGTCCTAATATGAAAACAGAAGTCTCATCTGGACTTGACTTTATTGATATTTGTCATCAATTCTCTCATCACTGTGTCTCGTCAAGCTGTTCCCAATAATCACCTGCTGGCACAAGATCATGTTCTATGTTTTTCCTCAACGTTCGATTTCCCCCGTGAGTGAAGAGAAAGGCTGTACTCAATGTACTCACACCTTTCTGTTGTTTTTTAATTACCACTGACCCTGGAAATATTTTGTTATTCCTATTGTTTTACATCAATAAAATTAAGTTAAATGAGGAAATGAAAAAATTGATAAAATAAGAATAAACTGTTTTATTGACATGTAACTTTCCATTTCATAACATTCCCCCTTTAAAGGGAACAATGTAATGTATTTTCATGGAGTATATCCATGTATATTCATGGAGTTTTGAAACTATCACCACTATCTAATTTTAGACTATTTTCATCTCCTCTAAAAGAATCCCCATACCCATTAGCAGTCACTGTGCGTCCTTTGACCCCCTGGGGCCTAATCCCCCAGTGGATACTCATCTGCCTGCTCATTCTGGACATTTGCTATCATTGGAATCATGCAAGCCATGCTCTTTTGAGACTGGCTTCTTTTACTTCCTATAATGCTTTCTAGATACATCCATGTAGCATGTATCAACACTGTTCTTTTTCAAGGCTGCATAACATTCCATTGTACTAATACATTCCATTTTAGTTACCCATTCAACAGTTTTTGGAAATGTGGGTTGGGTCCACTTTGGGTTATTACGAATAATGCTGTTGTGAATAATGCTAATATGAACATTGCTATGCACTTCTGTTGTGTATGGATATGTTTCAGTTCTCTTGAGTATATACCTAGTTAATGAATTACTGAGTTACATGGTAACTCTATGTTTAATTTCTTGACAAACTGCCAAACAATTTTCCACAGTGGATGAAATATTTGCATTCTAAATGGCAGTGTATAAGGGTTTCAATTTCTTCACATTCTGGTCAACATTTTGTTACATTTTTAAAATTATAGCCACCCTGTTATATGTGATTTTGGTTTGCGTTTCCATAATGACTAATGGTGCTGAGTTATTTCCATGTGTTTGTTGGATCTCTGCATACCTTCGTTGGAGAAGTGCCTATTTAGTCCTTTGCCTACATTCTATTTCGTTAGTTTGTCTTATTCCCACTGAGTTGTAGGATTCCTTTATACTCTGGATACCAAACCCTTATCAAATGGAAGCTTGACACTATTTTGTTCTTTATGGGTTTTGTCTTTTTTGATGGGATCACTTGTAGCACAGAAGTCTTAAGTTTTGATCAAGTCTAACTTATCTGTCTCTTATTTCATTGCTCAGGCTTTTGGTGTTATAACTTAAAAAAAAATCCTGCCTGGTGTGGTGGCACACATGTGTAATCCTAGTGGCTCAGGAGGTTGAGGCCAGAGGATCCCATGTTTAAAGTCCACCTCAGCAAGTTAGTGAGGCCCCAAGCAACTTAGCAAGACCCTGTCTCTAAATAAAATATAAAAAAGGACTGAGAGTGTGGTTTAGTGATTAAAAGCCTCTGGGTTCAATCTCTAGTACCAAAAAAAAATTTTTTTTTCTAAAAAAATTTTACTGCTCTATTTTTCTTCTAAGAGTTGTATATTTTTTGGTCTCATACTTAATGTCTTTCATCTATGCTGAGTAAAATGTGTGTGTATGGTCTGAGGGAGGATATCCAGTTACCCAGCACCATTTGTGGACAAGAGTAATCTTTTTCCAAAGAATGTTAGAATACTTGTCCAAAACTAGACTCTTAATTCTCTTCCATTGATCTATGTCTATCCTTATGCCTATACCACACTGTTTGCATTACTAGAGCTTTGGGTTATGTTTTGAAATCAGGAAATGTGAGTTTTCCAACTCTGTTCTTCTAGATTGTTTTGGCTCTTCTTGGTTCTTTACATTTTATATGAATTTTAAGATCAGTTTGTCAATTCTGCAGAAGATCCTGCTGGGATTTTGAAAGAAAATAGGTTGATTTGTAGATTGGAGAATACTCTTTGTCATTTAACAGTATTAGCTCTTTCAGTCAATGAATATGGGATCTTATCTATTTAGATCTCATTTAATTTCTTTCAGTAATGCCTTGTTTTCAAGCACACAAATTTGCAATTCCTTTGTTAAATCTATAGCTAAGTGTTTGGCTCTTTTCTATCTTATTTGGAATGAAATTATTTTCTTGTCTCATTCACCATGTGGTCATTGGCGCTGTATTAGAATGAGATTGGTTAGTAATATTCAATTTATTCGCCATCTGTGCTGACTCGCTTATTGATTCTAATAGTTTCCTAGTAGATTCTTCTAGGTTTTCTGTAGACAAGATCATATGATCTGTAAACACAGTTTCACCTCTTTTTTTAATCAAATACCTTTTGAGACATGTATTTGATTAATTCTTTTGGCTAGTCTCTAAAAAGTGATTATCACTGTCAATTTTTTTTACTAGAAAGATGTACTATACTCACTTTACAACAATATTTTTAAACTGCTTCTTCTTATTAATATCTACATTTTCTACTTCTTTTTAGATTTCTTTCTGTGGCATTGAAACATATGTTTATTAATATTTAAATTTTTCTCTTGATATCTTTGTATTGACTTATTGTTTTCAAGATTAATTGGTCCCTTGTCAGAGAATATCAGAAGATTTTTCATCATTTGAACTTTGTTGAGACATATTTCCTTTTTATTTCCTTTTTATAGTTACTCTGCCTGTGTTTGAAAATGATGAATTTTTGGCAGCATTTGTTTGGGTCAGTTTCATGTTGTTCAAATCTTATAAATCTTTGCCTAGTTTCTTCTATTAATTATGATAAAAATGTGTTAAAAAGAAAAATAATCATGAAGGAAGATTTTTCTCATAGTTCTGGTGATTTTTTATTTATAAGTTTTGAGGCTAGTAATTAGGTGCATATGTGTAATTAATTAATAATTGTAACTGCTTGTCTTCCTGATAACAATCTACTCACACCAACTTTTATCTTTATCTTCTTCTATTTTTTTTTCTAGAACAGCTTACTGGTATGTTTTCTTGCGTTTTAAGTCACCAACCTCTGTATTCATTGTCTTTATCCATTTTCTGTAAAGAGCACGGAGTGGGGTTTTGTGTTGTATTGTTAGAGTTTGTTCATTTTCACTGTAAATAAATGTTGTTCCAATAAACATCATTTAAATAAATGCTTTATTTTACAATTTTTAAATTTTTAAATTTAAATATTTTAATTTTGATAATGCTTTATTCGGTAACTGTCTTGTTGTTTAGGACAATCGCTGGTGTGTGTGCACAGGTGCGTCTCCATTCTGTGCTCGTAGCTTGTGGTGCCAACACCCTTTCCTCAGCTTCTCTTCCATTATTTCTATTTCCTTATCTAATTTCCCCCTTTTAATTTGGGTGTTGAAAACTCATTTTTTTTTCATGACATAGTATCCATGTTTCCAGAGAAACAAAACCAACAGGACACAGACAGACAGACCCACGTGTTTATTATGGGGAACTGGCTCATGTGGTTATGGAGGCTGAGAAGTCTTGGGATCTGCTGGAGGCCACCTAGAGGCCTAGGGTTCCTGTCTGAGTCTGAAGGCTGAGGACCAGGTCAGCAAGGGTGTAAATTCCAGTCTGAAGGCTGCAGCCTCGCCACCCAGGCAGAGTCCAGTTCTCAATTCAAGCCTAAAGGCAGGGAGAGGCCGACTCATTAGCTCCTCAGTTGGGCAGAGGCTCCCTCCCTGAAGGAAGGGCCTGTCTGCTGCTCCTCTTCAGGCCATCAGCTGATGCATTGAGGCTCACCCACACTAGGCAGGTTAATCCCCTCACTGGGTCTGTTGATAATCTCATCCACAAACACTCCCACAGACACACCCAAAATAATGTGTCAGCAAAGGTCTGGGCACAAGTGGCCCAGTGACATTGACACACTTAATTGATTAGAATCTAAGGTTAATTTGTATTTTCACCTCATGCCAAATAATACAAAGGTCCTGGAACATTCTTTGATCACAGTTCCCTTCCTTCCATTTTTTTTTTTTTTTGCTTTTTTATCATTATAATTTCATTTTTTAAAAAAATCTTTAAAATCCCACGGTGTGATGTTATTCTTTGGTATCTTTTGTTGGGGCAAAATATACATAACATTCAGTTTCTTATTATAACCATTTGTAAGTACACAGTTTAGCAGCATGACATCCATCACAGTGTGGTCACATCACCCTGTCTATGCCCAAGTCTTCTTATTATCCCCACATCAACTCTGGACTCATAAACAATAACCCTCCTTCCCCATCCCTTATCCTCTCGAAAGCTCTAATCTACAACCTCCATAAAGTCACCTATTCTAGGTTCCTCTTACGCATGGACTTATACAACTTCTCTCCTGCTGTTTGTCTGCCTCATTTCACTAAAGCAAAATGTTTTCAAGTTCCTTTCACATCGCAGCATATGTGAAATTTTCATTCCTTTTCATAGCTGAACAGTTTTCCGTTGGGAAGCCACAGGTTGTCTGTCCGTCCATCTGCTGATGGACACTGTGGTTGCTTCTGCCCTTCGTATGCCCTGAGTAATGCTGATGGGAACATTGGGAGCAAATTCTTTGGTAGTCCCACCTTTGGTTGCCAAGACTCCATTTCTCATGGAGTGGGACTGGATCATCCTTTGTTATAGTCCTTTTTTTTTTTTGGTACTGGAGATTGACCTCAGGGGCACTCGACCACTGAGCCACATCCCCAGCCCTATTTTGTGTTTTATGTAGAGACAGGGTCTCACTGAGTCACTTAGCGCCTCACTGTTGCTGAGGCTGGCTTTGAACTTGTGATCCTCCTGCCTCGGCCTCCCAAAGTGCTGGGATTACATGTCATAGTCCTGTGAACATATACAGAGAGTTTGTTTCTGAGCTGTCTGTTCTATTCCATTGGTCTGTCTGCCTGTTCTTATGGCAGTACCGTACTGTTTATATTACTGTAGTTTTTGTGTTAAGTTTTGAAGTATAAACAAACTATTTTGAACTTTCTTCTTTTTTCAAGGCTGTTTTGGCTATTTGGAAACACTGTGGCAAGTCTGTGAGAATTCAAGGCATCATTCAATTTGCTTTTCAACAGTAGCTAAAATGTTATTTCTCTCTTGCTGCTTTTGAGAATTTATTCTTTATTTTTAGTTTTCAGAATTTTGGTTAGGATATGTCTTGGCCTGAATTTCTTTATTTCTGTACCTTGTTTGGGGTTTGCTTGGCTTATCAAATCTGTAGATTTGTGTTGTTTGTCAAATTTGGGAAAAAAATCGGCTTTTAATCCTTCTAGTACTTTTCCACCCCACTATCTTTCGATACTCCTCTGGGAACCCTGCTGACAGAAATGTTAGATCTTTTGTTATAAACCCATGAGTCCCTATGGCTGTGTTCAATTTTTTCCAAGTTTATTTTCTCCCAGTTCTTTAGTTTGATAATTCCTATTATTCTATCTTCAAGTTCCCCAGTTCTTTGCTCTGTCCTCTCCATTCTGCTGTTGACCCTATCGATTGAGTTTTTCTTTTTCTTTTCTTTTCTTTTTTTTGGTACTGGAGATTGAACTCAGGGGCACTCTACCACTGAGCCACATCTCCAGCCCTATTTTGTGTTTTATGTAGAGACAGGGTCTCATTGAGTTGCTTAGCACCTCGCCATTGCTGAGGCTGGCTTTGAACTCACGATTCTCCTGTCTTAGCTTCCCAAGCTGCTGGGATTATAGGTGTGTGCCACAGTGACCGGCAAGTTTTTCTATGGTTATCATATGTTTGGGGTTTAAAATTTGACTTGGCTTTTCTTTTATATTCTATTTTTTTTTGCCAAGACTTCTAATTTCTCTGCTGAGATTTTCAATTTGTCTTAAGCATGTTCAAAATTCCCCATTGCATACTGAATATCAAATAACATCTCGACTGTGTTTTAACACTGCACCTTTATTTAGTGATTCCATAAGGTCTGCATTTTATCACAGTCATCTATTCTAAAGTTGAATATTGGTAAGATGGATTGTTTTGGTTTTTCATTCCCCATGGAGGGGTTGAATATAACTAGGTCGAAATTCCTGCTATGTAATAGCTCACCATCAATTGAGCTTGCAGGGCTTAGTGTCTTCCTGATGTTCTCCCTGGTAACTTTCATCGCTGGAGGCAAGAGCTGGCAAGGGAAGCTCATGCCCACAAAGCCCGGAGTGGAGGGGAAGGAGGGGATTCTGTGTGCAGTCTGGCACACCTGGGTGCCTGATCTGAGAGTGTCCCTGGCCATGGAGACTCTGCACTTTTCAAGGACTTGGGCTGTGTTTTATTCTTTCGTGACAGTTTGCCTAAGTGTGGTGGCTGACAGTTTGGCTTCTGATTCAGGCAGGACATCGTCACTTACTAGTTTATCTCCTCAGGCTATCCAGGCACTCTCAGCCTCAATTTCTTCACCTGAAAACGGGGAATAACGTCAGGCTAAATTCCATAAGATTTCAGGGAAGATTAAATAATGTGACAGGGTGGGCACACATAAGTCTCCATAAATGACAGTCTGTTTTTTTTTTTTTTTTTTTTTTTACTGAGGTCATGTGTTGCATTTTAGTTACTGAAATTAGCAATATGTATTCATCATCTCCTACTCCACTGCTGAGGTCCCAGACCAAGCTTTCCACCTACCTGATAATTTCTAAGATTCCTCCTGTATTCTTCTGGTTTTTACATTTATTCAACAAGTATTTATTGAGAATCTGTCATGTGCAGGCACTGTTTTAGTAATGCTCTGTTCCTGTCTTTACCCAGTGTCCAAATGTAAACAAATGGAAAACCAAGACAACAAGAACCACAGAAATCAGAGCTCTGCACATGGGTGTTTGATTCTGAACAAATTCATCTGGAGCTTTTTTTCCCCCTCTGACTATAAAAGCTTTATCATGTAGACTTGTTATGCAAGTGAAATAACCATATAAAAGTCAATAGAACTGTTAGTTCTCTTCTCAAATTAATGTACTCTGGTGTTCACAAATTCTGTCTACACTGTGGTCTGAACTAGTCATTTCAGCAGTAGATGGATATAGTAAATCCCATGGAGTTTATTGGAGTTAAAGTCTGGGATCAAGAAACCATCAGAATGGATATGCTGCTGTCTATTTGAAAGAAAATATAGTAGAGATTAATAAGATTGAAATTAGCTATCTAAAGCTGTTACACAAAACATTTTAATAAAATAAAATAAATTGTGTAGATTCCCAGAAAATAGTAACTTCCACCAATAGAATCAGTGTTCACTTGGTAAAGTCGTGCATTGATTTCTACAATATCTAATAAAGGGATCAGAAATACATAGTAATTTGGACAAGAAAATTAACATAAGTGATTATTAAATACTATAGGGGATTAAGAATAAAGGAATAAAAAGAACTTGGAAGAATATACTTGAGTTTCGGAGAGTCTCAAGGAAGAAATAAGCCTGAGAGGGGTCTTCCTCCCAGGGCTGGGCTTCACGGCTCACTGGAGATGTGGTCACAGCACTCTGGCTGGGGATGAAGTTCTCTGGGCTGCTACAGGCAGAGCTTGACAGGCAGCAAAATGGGGGGATCAAGCCAGCTGGGTGGTCCTGCTGGGATGCAGGTGAGCCAGCAGGCAACCAATGAGGACTGGTAAGCAGGAACACCTCCAGAAAGCTCAGGCAGGCTAAGGATGCAAAGGGACGCCAGCAAAGTGAGGCAGTTCCTGGATCAAACTCTAAGGGAGAATCATGGTCAAGATCTCATCGTCTGGATCAGTTCTGGATCAAGAGCTTCACGGGAACCCTGCAACCTACCTGTCACCTACGGGAAACATCAAATCATATCCCAGAACATCTGAAATAAAACAGCAGAGGAAAAACAGCAACAAAAATTCTTATTTAGCAATGTGTAAGAAAAATGCAATAGGTCTAGTTCAGTTGTGTGTTATGCTTTATTAGTTAAGAATATTTATTTTGAAGCTTCCTTTCTTGGCAGAGAAATATGTTCCCGGTTCAGCAAATATGATTTCAGTCAGGATTGGAAAACAATACAATTCATAATTCTTTAATCAGTTGTCTATCATTTCTGTTTGGGGAATAGAGCTTTATTAGCTCATGTATCAGTTAGCTGCACCTGCAATTATGCTGCATAACAAACCACTCCGAAATTCAGTGGCCCGTGGCAAGTAGCATTTATTTCTTGCTCACATATCTGCAGTTTGCCTTGAGTTTAGCGGATCCAGGCAGGGCTGAGCTTGGCTCCAGGATGCTGCTGGGTTTCAAGCCTGCTCGCGGGAGCTGCCTGTTCTTGTGTGGCAGCTTCCTGGTGCCAGCATTTTTAAGGACAATGGGAAAAAAGCCCAAAGGTCAAGGTCAACGTCCAAGGGCATTTCCAGCCCTCGTCTGGGTAAGTTCTGCCAATTTCCTTTGGCCAAAGCAAGTCACCTAGCTGTGTCCCCAACATCACTGAGGAGAGACATGTGCTTCCTTCTCAGAGATCACAAGGAAGAGAGTGAATCTTTGGTAGCTGGTAATCTTAGCCCTCACAGCTGGGAAACAGTACTGAAAACCTGAACTGCAGTCTGGACCTGCCCTGGGGTTTTCTGCCTCTTGGCCTTCCCTTCAGGGAGAGCACTCCTCTTATCATCCCTTAATGTTCCTTTCTTGGTCCTTGCCCGATTGTCCTTAAATAGTCAGGTACTTGGTGCACAAGCCAAGTGGCCCCTCCGTGCACATTTATTCTCTCGTCCTCCCTCTGTGGGTTGGGCTTGGCTAGCTCAGGCTGAAGCCTCTCCTCACCCACTGCACCTGATGGAATTCCTGCGAAAGCAGCCGACATCATCACCTACCATGATTTTCTACCAAGTCTCTAAAGCTTAGTGTCCATCTCAGGACGTGGGTGGGCTGACTCCCACCAGGCGGCGGGTATGAGTCAGTGCCAAGCTTATTACTGAGCAGTAAAGCAGTTGTGCCTCCTGAATCTGATCAAGGTTCTCCACCGCATCCTGACTCAGCCAGGTCTGAATTTTAGTGATTGTCCTCTGAAACATGTAGAGGACTTCCAACCTGGGATGGTGACTTTATTTAAAAATAGCGTTTGGGGGGAGGCAGGAGGCGCCGGGGCCTTTTAAGTGGCCACCTTCCTGCCCCCAGCCGACAGGCCTGGCCCCTGCCCTGTCCTGACGTGTGGTCCACTTGGGCCCCGTGGTTCAGCGGGGCACGTGGGTGGCCTCCGGAGCAGCCCGAGCCCATGATGGCCACACGCCCCAATGGTGCTGCCCAGAAGCAGCTCCCAGCCCCTCGAGAAGGGGCGGAGGATCCATGCGGTTCAGGAATCGATTCCAGCATTTCATGAACCATTGAGACCCCAGCCAATGGCCGCTGCGAACCACCTTGCTAGCAGCATGCCCTTAGCTGTCCCCCGCGTGCGTGGCGCACTGTTGCCGCTTGTGGGCAGCGCGCCTCCCTCTGTGTCTGACCACCGCGGGGAAATGGTGAGAGCCTGCGTGTGCGGAGCGGCCTCCGCGCCCCCTTCCTCCTTTCCACCCTGTGTGGGATGCGACGGCCCTCTGGTTCCTGGCGGCTTCTGGTGGCCCCTGGCTAAGCCTCGTGAACTTGGACCCCTGACAGCCCATTGATTTATCGGGCTCCCAGCGGCTGGAGGAACCCTTGCTCTCCCGTGGAAAGTCTAAAGTGCTTGAGATCTTCTTCCATCTCACAATGGGATTTTTTTCCAGGCTTGGGGACATCCATGAGTCACACCCACAGATGTCAGGCACTTGCCTGGGGGGCTTCATTTATTGCTTGAGAGTTGTGTTCTTTGAAGAGAGATGACATTACTCCCTTTGGCCATGCCATCTGGCACCTGTTGGTGGCCCCAGCCCCTGCAGTGTGTTCCTACCCACTTGGGAATACCTGCACTGAAGTCCTAGGACTTTATGTGACATTTATCACCAGTCTGTGCTAGGTCTCCAAAACCAGTATTATCTTGACTATGGCACTGGGGAGTGGGGTCAGATAGGAAAATTGCACAGGAAAAAAAAAAAAAAAAGTAGCAATTGCACTAACTTTCTTTTTATCTTTTGACCATAATTACTATGAAAGTATAAAAGCTGTGTTCTGGAATTTCCCCCCTTGCAGTAAACAAAGAAAGTAGTGAATCAATTATTCATTCCATTCCACTACCACGAAGTACTCTGGCCAACTGATGTTTATAAGCCAGAATTCTGTACTTTCATTTTACGGATTTTATGACATGACTTTTCTAAATTCCAGATCAGGTTGTAAAAGCCAGCGCAATAACAAAACCTCCTTTGTAAGAAAAAAAGAGTTGTTTGTATCACTTTCGCATTGACTGTGTAAAAAATCATGAAGAGAACTTAACGTGACTTTTGACCACGTTTCATTTTGGCATAATGTGTTATTTTTTAAACAGAAACTTCAGTTTTTTTTTTTTTGTAAACTAAAAAAGAATGTTTCATTGATGTGTATCTCTGCTGTTCCTCATTCCTGTGGATTTTTGCAGCAAGCAGTCAACATTTCACACATGAAGCCTGAATTCAGTGCTGCTTTGGGCCCTGTACTTGACATAGTTTGGCTCACCAGTGACGTTGATATTACTATCTTTTTCAAAAGATCCAACTTTTGCTGGGCATGGTGGCCCATGCCTGTGATCTCAATGACTCAGGAGGCCGAGGCAGGAGGATGGCAAGTTCAAGTCCAGTCTCAGCAATTTAGCAAGACCCTAAGGAACTTGGTGAGACCCTGTCTCAAAATAAATAAATAAAAAGGGCTGGGGATGTGGCTCAGTGGTTAAGGGCCCCTGGGTTCAATCCCCAGTATCAGAAAAAAAAAAGTATATTTTGTGTGTATGTTTAGAACTCTGATTTTGGTGAATTATAGGGGAGTGAGGAACAGAGGAGTAATATTTGCTGGTGAATTCTTAAACAGGTAAAGTGCCCCAGGCTAACTCCACCTCTGTGCGCATGGTCTGCACATCTGAATTCCTCCTGTTTTACTGTGTGTATTTTATTTTCAATCCATCAACTTTTGTGGATTCGTTTAAGATCTGCTTGAAAGGAACACTGTCAAAACCACTAAAAAGTATATTAAAAATTGTGCTCTAGATTAGCATATTGTTACTTGGATTTTAAAAAGATAAGCCTTTGTAGACGTCGTGATGTTAAGATAAGGTCATATTGGATTAGAATGGGTTTTTTAAATAAAATGACTCTTGTCCTTCCAAGGAGTGGAAGACGGAGACAGAAACACACAAATGCACAGGGAAGAAGCCATGTGACCACAGAGGGAGAAATTCAGAGGATGTAACCAGAAGCCAGGAATTGCCAGCAACTGCCAGAAGCCGGGAGAGAGAGAAGAAGGATTTCCCAAGAGCCTTTGGAGAGGGGTGGCCCTGGTGGCACCCTGGTTTCAGACGTCAGTCTTCTGGAACTAAAGGTAATGGACTTAGCTTGTTTTATGCTATGATAATAGGTATGGAAATCCTAGGAAATTATTATATAGTACCTCCCTATAGGACGTCAATATCCATTTTATTTTTAAAGTTTTATTAACATTGATGTTTTGTATTGGGGATTGAACCCAGGGACATGTTACACTGAGCTACATCACCAGTCCTTTTTATTTTTATTTGAGGAAGCAAGAGCTTTTCTAATTTCCAGGATGGAAAAAACGAAAATCCCAGGGAAGGGCTTCGACTGGCTTTGCCAGTGTGCACGGATCAGCGAGGAACGGTGGATGGGCTCCATAGCCTGTCCTGCTGCGTTGGACCTGCAACTGTCAAGCAGTCACAAAGGCCACAAAAGACAGTGAGAGGCATCTGAGCATGACCAAGGGTGGAGGCCAAGAGACCCACCGAGACTTCAGCCCCGCCTCTGTATCCACCACCAGGCTGATGTGCTGGAACAAGAAACTGGGAGCAGGTGGAACTACAGGAGGAAGGTTATCTAGAGAACAATTTCAGAAGACAGACGCTGTGTAGGCTGAAGCAGGTTGTTGGTATAGTCCCCAGAACCCTGAAATTCATGTCCACTCAGAATGGAATGTGACCCTCTTCAGAAATAAGCCAAAGAAATTTCCATCAGAAGCTGGGAGAGAGGCTGGGAACACATTCCCCTTGTGAGCCCCAAGATGAAACCAATGCCGTCAAACCTTGATTTTGAACTTCTGGCCTCTGAAACATCAGAGAGAATAAATTTCTGTTGTCTTAAGCTCCCAGCAGGTGGTACTTCATCATGGTCGCCCTCGCAAGCAAATGCAGATGTTGAACTCGATACTGTCTCTTTTTAAATACCACTGAATTACAAAGTGGAATCTTCAGAAAACACAAGAGGGTTAAACTTACTTAATAAGAAGTGTAGTTATTTGTATCATTAGGAGGAACATCTTTTGTTGAAAGAGAAAATTAAATTTCTTATTGAAGTGGAAAGATTTGCCTACAATACTGGTTATAATTAAATATGCCAATTTATCACTGATAGTACTGATTATAAAAATAAAATTACTTTAGAGGACGAGAGTGTGAATACCAAAAGGACATTAAATAAAATATGTGGAAAAGGAATGAGGGAATTTCCACCGACTTGCTTGATTCAATCAAGATTTTTCAAGCAATTGTATTCCATTTTCTTTAATGAGAATATCATCCGTCTGCACTTCCATGGGGAGAGAAACAGGATAGTTTATGAAGTGAAATTACTTTCAAGCTAATTTGATTTTGTGTTTTAAAGCCAAACAATTCCCAACATTTGTCTTCAGCACTGTTGTCCTGTTACCACGTCCCGTACGAGGAGGCCTGAAGCTCGTGGTTAAGGCAAGTTCTACCAGATCTTGCTCACAGAAAACTTTCTAACCTCTTAATTCAGTTTGTTGGCTTGTTTTCTTGAGAAAAGAAAAGATCTAACTTTTGTAATATTATGAAACTTGACAGAACCTTGGCTTCTGTTCTACATTATGCATAATTAGCTTTTTCTACTTTTTATAGTTCTAGCACATACCAGAAAATAAATTTTCTTTTCCTCTCTGGGAAGGTATGGCCCCTACTTGTTCTTTCTCTTGTGATGTAATTTTATGTGTCAACCTAACTGGGTGAAAAAGTACTAAAAACATCATTGGCAATAAAAGATTACTTCCGGGTATGTCTGAGGGTGTTTGTATGGACTGAGCTGACGTGACTGGAGCCATCTTGAGCCATAACCACTGTGACAGCCACACAATAAGCCTAGTCGGGTCACCCCTCATGGTTTCCCAGCATATTATAAGCAGATGAAACCATTAGAGTGGAATGTGGAGCGTTATGATCTGGACCGAGCCTGGCCCTTGAATATTAGCTTGAGACAACCAGGTATGTTCCGTCCTGGATAAAGTCACTTTTGTTCTGACCACTATGTATCCCCCACTTCTGACCCAAATTGCAGGGTTCCCCTTGTTCTTGCTGCTGCCTGGGACCACACTTCTGCCAGTACGTACAATAGATTGCACTCTGCCACTTTACTTGGGCTCATGGCACCTTGGGGCCACCGGGTTGTTGTGGAGCCGCGTTCCTGTAGAGATGCGAGTCTGGATCGGCAGACTGAGTGAAAAAGATTCACGCCCATGGATGTGTGCCCGCATCATCCAACCCCTGCAGGGCCAGTAGGACAAAAGTTGGCGCAGGAGCAGATTCTTCCTCACCATTTAACCTGCACAGCTGCTTCTCCTGTTGTCCTCCCTCAGTGCTGCTGGGTCTTAGGCATTTGGTCTCAGGTTGAACTGCACAACCCGTCTCCGGGGTCCTCAGCTTGTAGATGGCAGATGATGACTTCATGGCCTCCATAATCCTGTGAACCAATTTGTTTTATACATGTGCATATATGTCTTTCTCTTTCTCCCTGAGCATGGTATGCATGCATGCGTGTGTGTGTGTGTGTGTGTGTGTGTACACATATGTTGAGCTGATTTATCAGTTTGCAGTTACGACTCTGAGGTGACTTTGGTGACATCCACAGCTTGCACAAAGCACTCATGTTGAGACCTTGCCTGCACATTTCCATGAAATCCTGCTCAGCTGGAGCCAGCCATGTTCCTGAGGGGAAAACCATCCAGCGCTTCTCAGGCACCCTTGGTATCCTCGGCACGTCTGCACGGATCTTCATCCAGACAGACAGGGGTTTTCATGTTTACCTCTTTCCTTGCTTTATTGTTCTGGCTCTATTTCTTCCATTTCAGCCAACTTCCTTTACATTCTGAATCATCCTGGTGCATATGAAAAGCCCTTCTTTTCAATTTGGTCTCAGGAGGCTGCGGGCATTCTCTAGTTCTTAGCTCCTTGGAATCAGGGGGCACCGTGGCCGTGGCAACTTTTTTTTTCACCAGAACCTCTGAGTTTTCAACCAGGGTCTACTTGTTCCCTCGCAGCCATCCCCAGGGGACATTTGGCAACGTCTTTAGATGCTTCGGGTTGCCACACCTGAGAGAGAGAAGCTCCGGTGTCAGAAGAAGTTAGGGATCCTGTAAAAATCCTACAATGCTTGGGACAGTCAGGCCCTCAGACAAATGATCAGGTGCAAACTGTCAATAGGAACACAGCTGAGAGACCAGCTCTAAGGGAAATGAACATGGCCCGAATAAAAACGAGCTGCTCTGAGACCTTCATGTTCTCTGCTGTTTTAAACTTGCATTGGATTGATTGCAGAGATAATAAACTGCCTTTCTGTTTTGCTATTTATTTCTGATGCTCTGGTCTTATCATTTCCCCCAATATCTTTACATTTTCATTCTTGCCAAATTTGTGGTAGGCAAACTTGAGCCCCCACATGACCTATTCTGGTTTCCCAGTGTTGTCACCTGAGTGACATGTGATCATGTGTTGGTAATGTCTGGGGGTGGGACCTGGAGACCGTGCGCTTCTCCTGGGGCCCTTTGTGGGAGACAAGGAGGAAAATCCAATCTTGGATTTTTAAGTTCTGCATGGAAGTGACATTCACGCCACTCCCCTGTTATATTTCCATTTCTTGTTTTTAGAATGAATACATACATGATAAAGCATTTCGAGAGAAACTAAAAAATGACAGAAATAAATTTTAGACTTAGGCACAAATGTAGTGATGTGCATGCCATGATTCTAAAATCATTTTAGTGCCAGAAAAGTTGCAATAGGAAATAAAGCAGAGCCTGAACGTGGAAGCCACAGGATTGACTGGAGCTGAGCTCAGTGAGGGGAGAAGGGAGTCAGGGGAAGATGGTCCCCTGAGGGGCAAGCAAGGGGCAGGCCCTCTCCCGCCTGCAGAGCTGAGTTTGCTTTTGCTCTTGCACTCGTGACCTTCGTCCTCTGAATAAGCCATAACAGAGGATGTTCTCATCTGCCCGTGAAGAATCATATAAATGTAGGCATTTTCATCAATTAGGCTGCCGAGTTATACTTTCACTATACTGTATAATAAACACTGGGCAACATGAATGGTGAAAACGGAACATCTGGACCCAGATTCATGGCAGGGAAATGTCACAGTCCCTGGTGACCCAATTTCTCTCCTCCATTTTCTCTTCCTTCAGTGATTCCACACACACAAAAATTTTCCCAATCCCCCCTCCTCCTCCATGCCATCTCTGGACACCTTTAGTCTGTCTTTGCTACTGTTGAAACCAGGACCCCAGGGAAAAGCAAATTCCCTGAGATAAGTTTCGGTGCAGAGAGAACAGACGGCAGATGTTCCATGGAGCACGCTATTCATGCAGCCCAGGGCTGCCCTCCCTGGTTCAGCCCCATCCGATATAGAGTTTATGGTTAATTAGTCGATGTGCCAATTAAATATTTTTTTTTCAAAAATTAGTGCACACAGATATGTGCCTGACAATTTGCAAGGACATGGATATACACCCTCCAACACACGCAAACATACTCCAGAAATTACAGCAGCTGGAGAGATTTTAATACAAATAATTGACGCACTGCAAAATGGTAATGTGCAACAGGCACTACCAGAACCATCAAGTCCAGTGTGTTAAAATGGAACTCTTCAGGCTATCATGCTTCCCCCAGCCCATGGATCTGGGGCGGTGCCCTAAGGAGCATTATGTACTCCGTCACTTCTTTGTCCCCATCCCAGATTCTTGCTCTATCGATTCCTGCGACTTCAATACAGTCCACCTGAGATTTTTAAAAACTCTTTTCTACGTGTCTCTATCCCAGTAGATTTTCAAATTTGGAAAATAAAAATTCAAACAGTTAAATTTGAATTTCAGATAAATAAATAGAGAGTTTTTAGTGTAAGGATGTCTCAAATATTGCTCTGTATTTTATCGTCTTTTTCCCTGGCAACTCTGTCCCCTAAGGACTGCTTATTTCAGTCCCATTTATCTGAGCCCAATCCACAGCCTGCGAAGGTAACACCTGCCCCTGACCTCCCGCTACATCTGAAAAGGTGAGCTTCACAGCATCTTACCTATCATTTTTGTGAAATTTCAACAGAGAATATAGAATGGGTACAAATCCAAACATGATATGTGTGTGTGTGGGGGGGGGTAGTAATAAGTCTTTGACCACCTCCCTGTCACGCTCAGAGATGTCATTTAGTGGTGAACTTACTTAAGATAAACGCACAATTTCTGCCTCCACTGGTTTTGGGCGCCCCCTTGTGGTCAAAGCTTGTCAGTCGCTCCTGGCAAATGAGAGAAGGCAATGGTTGGGGATTTGGACCAAGGACAACCAAATCATAAAGAGAAGAGATGGTCTTGCCGTCTCTGGGATGCAGGGAAGCTGTATCACTTTTCCTTGCAAAAGACCAACGTGAGCCCTTCTTAGTTGTCATGAGTATAACTTCTGAAGTGTGTCTCAATTAAAAAAAAAAACTGCAATGTCCTAGATTTAATTACAAGGGTCAGAAGATTGAGGGGGAGAAGAAATATGGAAGTCAATTAGCTAACAGCTTCAGGGCAAACCCATAAATGACTAATATTCCTGAATGCATGCTGGCTTAAAACTCACGGTTGACCACAGGTGCCATTGTGCCCTATTTATATTAAACTTTCCAGATTATTAACTCCGGCCAACCCAACTGCGACCAGTACCTTCCCTTAGAGACTCTCCTCCTCTCCCAGGAATCCTGGCCTTCATGTCACCTGCCCCTCTTATCGATAGCCAATGGAGCGTCACTGTAAACCATTTATGCTTCTTCCTCCAGTCTTCATTCTAAAAATGCTCTTGGCTCTTAGGTCCTGCAGACTTTTACCCAACTGCTATCTGGCCTTGCTGCTGGTGGTTGTGGATCTTGTCCCAGAACCTGGTTCCTTTCCCAGCTGACATCTGTAAGTCTCAATGGATCCTTTTATTTCAGGCATGTCTTGTTCTCAAGAGATTTGACTTAATACTCGACAAACAAAAAGGCCTTAAGATACAGGAGGTTGTTAGGCTACTCTGATCAGTGGTGGCCTTGGCCTCCTCGAACTGTTTAATTCACAGCCAAATCATCTCGTTTATGTTCTCCTACATTCATTTTCATTTAGATTGTGTTGACTAAGCTCCAGGGCGTGCATATACATATTTGTCAATATTTGGGAGTCTGGTAATTAAAAAAGCACTGAAAAAAAAAGAATCTTGCTCCAGGCTGGGGGTAGAGCTCAGTTGGTAGAGTGCCTGCCTTGCATGCACAAGGCCCTGGTTCAATGCCCAGAACCACAAAAAAAAAAAAAAAAAAATCTTGCTCTCTGTATGGTGGCTTTTCTCCTTGCGCTGTGCTGTGCTGAGCACATTCAACCTGGAGTCTAGAGGTCTCCATCGCCCTCTCAGATCCTTAACTGATGGCTTTTCCACACTTGTCTCCTAGAGGGCTCAGGTTACTCATCCAAAAGCATGTTTAAACTTGCTCCTTCTACACCAAGTGCAGGGGAGGAGGGCTTCTCTCTGGAATTCCATCAATCTTCATTAAGACCAAGTCCACAAAAGTGAACCAGTTGCCAGCCATCTCCATCCTGGAATCGCTTTATCTCAGAAAAAAAGACTGAGGAACACAGACATCCCCGATGGACCTGGTTATAAAATACTCTGCTTCTTGGGCTCATTCACATTTCAAAGAGAATCATTTTGCAAACTAATTTCTGTCTCTGGGTTTATTCATCCCATAATAATTATTTATAATCCCTTAAAATACCTAGGGCCCCATTCTCCCACTTCCCCTATAGAAAAGGAGTATATAAATTGAATCATGCTGGGCTAGTAGATGAGTCCCTTATGTGGCTGCCTCTTTGCACATAATAATTTTCTTTGTCCTTTCTCCTATTTAGTCTGTATATTGTCCATTCATTCTAGCAAACTGGGTGGAGGGGAATTTTCCCTTTGGCTCTACACCTAATGATTCTTCTCTAAATTGTATACAGAAGTCCTCCCTTATTCATGGATAGTATATTCTAAGACCCCCCACCCCCCAATGGATGCCTGAAATCATTGATAGTATCAAACCCTATATACACTTAAGATAGATGATAAGTGACTAACAGACAGGTAGCATATACAGCATGGATACACTGAACAATGTCCCTGGTGGGATGGAGCAGGACATTGAGAGATTTCATCATGCTATTAAGAATGTTGTGTAATTTAAAACTTATGAATTGTTTATTTCTGGAATTTTTGATTTAATATTTCCAGATGACTGAGTAACAAAAACTATGGAAAGGGAAACCTCAGATAAGGAGTAACTACTGTAACTTGAATTACTATCTGAGTTATACTGATAGTGTTGCTGATGTGTCAAAATTGTGTGTTTCAGGTTCTTATTGGTATTATTATTTTAAAGGGAACATATTATGGAACACAAAGAAATATTAAAATTGCAAAGAACATGAATACTGTAAATGAAGCCATTATTTCTTTTTTTAAAACATATATAATATAAAGTGGATAGATTACTTCACATGAAGTATTTTATTTGAGCTACTTTTTTTTACATTTGAGCCATTTTGACTAGCCCACAGTCTATCTAAAACTTCTTATACAATTTTTAAATTAAATAGGATTTTTAAATTGAAATGTTAATTATTTTTAATTAGAAATAATTTATTGAATATAGGTTAAGAGAGGTTATTTCACACTTTATGTACAAGTTCCAACTCTTTGCTGTCACCCTGATGCTCTTTTGGCAGGTTTTTGTCATTTGAGTAGACGCTGTTACTGAATTTTCTTGCTTAGATAATGTGATTTTTGTTCAGAGAAAAAAAACCCTCCTGTGATAGTGTATTTTGTTTCTCTATCATATAAACGGAAAATTATGTAAGAGGGTAAGTTATACATTTGTTTCACACCTGTGGTATTTAAAAAGTGGCAGGCATTCAGAGCTGTCATGAACACTCAGGCCAAAAATGCTTTGTTGCATACGATTATCCTCATCTTACTTTTAAAAAGGAACGAATCTTAATATTCATGTGTTCTTTTCAAACTGAGGGTTGAACAATAAAAGTGGATAACTTATTTTCGCTCCCAGTACAAATACTTTTATCTCGCCATGTTCAGAGTCCTTATTTTGGCTTTGCATTATAATACTGTGAAATGGATCGTAAAATATGCTCTCTGAGTTGCATTTGTAAAATGATGGTATGAAACATATACTTGACCCCACTCTGGGCAATGAAGCATTTCAGACTAAGCACACGCTGCGGGGTGTAATCACAGCAGCTGCCTGGACTGGTTTCCCTGCAAGAAGTTGGGAGATGGTGTTGCTTAGAATTTGGTGTTTAGCTCTGCACATGCTCACTGATGGTGGGCTTGGTCAAATGGCTAAAACATGATGAAATAATCAGGGGTTGGTCCCAGGGATACTTGGTGTCCATCCATCTTACTGTCTGATGGGTCTCCAGGATCTAATGAGTAAAATTCCATCTTAGCCTCGTGCCTGCTACCATCTTAAACTAGGGTTTCAGACAGTTCTAGTCTCCCTGATCATCCTGGTCTGTAGGCTGTTTGGTCTGGAGTCTTTTTAACTTTTAATTAATTTGCTTATTATTTTTATTAACACATCAGTGGGATTCACTAATATTTCCATACATGTATACAGCATGCTTTGATCATATCCAGCCATCCTTATTTTCCCACCCACCCCTCACTACCCTTTCCAGCCCTTAGTAATCACAATTACTATTTGACTTTCAAGTAGATTTTTTAAAAAATTTCTACATTTGATAGAGGACATACAGTACTTATCTTTCTATATCTGGCTTATTTTACTTAATAAGATGTCCTCCAGTTTCATCCATTTTCTGCAAATGGCAGGATTTCACTTTTTTAGGGGTGAATTATAGTCCTCCATTCTGCCTATATACTATATTTTCTTTATCCATTTATCTGTTAATGGGGGCCTAGGCTGATTCCATATCTTGGCTATTGTGAATAGTGCCACAATAAACATGAGCATGCAGGTATCTCTTTTCTCTTCTGACTTCATCTATTTTGGATATATACTCAGCAGTGGATAGCTGGATCGTAGAGTAGTTCTATCTGTAGCTTTCTGTTCCCCATAGTGGCTATTATGGTGTACATATGAGGTATCCCCCAAAAGCTCATGTGTGAGACAATGCAAAAATTTTTAGAGGTAAAATGATTAGATTATGAGAGCCATAACCTAATCAGTGAATTAATCCTCTGATAATGGATTACCTGGGTGGTGACTGTAGGCAGATGGGGTGTGGCCGGAGGAAATAGGTCACTGGGGGCGTGCCTTTGGGGTTTATGTTTTGTCCTTGGTGAGTGGAGCTGCTCCTCTCTGCATCCTGTTTACCGGACTCTGAATTGCTTTCCTCCACCACGCCTTTCTGCCATGTTCTGCTTCACCTTGGGCCCAGAGCTGTGGAGATGGCCATCTGTGGACAGAGACCTGTGAAACTGTGAGCCCCAGATAAACCCTTCCTTCTCTAATTGTGTCAGATCTTTTGGTCACGGTGACACAAAAGCTGACTAACCCTGTGGCTGTGCTAATTTGCCTTCCCACCAGCAGTTCCTTTTTCTCCACATTCTTCCCAGCTTTTGTTAACATTGTTTCTTTGGATAATTGCCATTCTCACTGGGGTGAAATGTAATCTCAGTGCAGCTTTGATTTGCATTTCTCTTGTGGTTGATGATGTTGAGTATTTTTTTCTTTTTTGGCCATTTGAATTTGTTATTTAAAAAGTATATATTCAGATCATTTGCCCATTTTAAAAATCGGATTGCTTGTCTTTTTAGTGCTAAAATTTTCACATTCTTTATGTCTTCTGGATATTAACCTTCTGCCAATCAATAGCTGCAAATGCATTTTTTCCGTTGTGTAGATTGGCTCTTCATTCTTTTGATCGTTTCCTTGGCTGTGCAGAAGCTGTATGGATCAAAGACCTTAATGTAAGACTTGATACTTCAAAACTACTAGAAGAAAACATAGGAGAGACACTTCAAGACATTGGGACAGGCAATGATTTTCTGGACAGGACCCCTTCCCCCTCAAAGCATAGGAAACAAGGGTAAAAATTAACAAATGGGATTATAGCAAAGTCTTTATACCTTCATTGTGGGAGCACTGTTCTCTCACCTGAAAAAACTTTTATTTTCCCTCTGTCTACCCAAAGCCTAACCAACTCCTATGGCCTAGAAATTTCACCTGCTCTGTGAGGTCCCTCTCCCCTCCTCCCAGCCCTGAAGTTACCTCTCCTTTTTCTGTGCTTCTTGGCCACGTAGGGCCACTTACATTATCTCTCCTAGGACTGGCCCCATGCAATTATAAACTCCCTGTGACCCGGACTGTGCATGTTTGATACTTCTATTCTGAAAGTAGTCGGCACAGAAAAGCCTAGTGCCTACAACGTATCCAGTAAGAATTACTGCAGGTGAATGAATACAAGTTAAAAATGTGGGTGGCAAAGGATGGCGTTTTCAAGCACAGCTTTTAAAATATCTCTGCATGTGAAGAAAGAGTGTAGTCAATGTGTCCACATGGTATGACAGCTTGCGTCGAGAGAGGGGACATATGCATTTCACCACATGTAATTGTGCAGTTGAGCTCATTTGGAATTGAGTAAGCCACCTTGCTATATGAGTACTTGATTTCTTTCTAATTTCAAACTTGTTCGTGGAACTTTTAAAAGTCCTTGGTTTTAATGAATTGTTTAATGATGTGGCATTTCTTCTTTACATATGGCAAACTGGAAAGCACCTATGAAAGTACTGTTTTCTAGATCAAATTATTTTTCAAAAGAAGCAAGAGCATGTCTCTACCTAAAGAAAATCAAACATATGTTTTGACAGCATTTGGCTCCTGTGAAACCAATTTATGAAGAACTAAATTGGCAAAAAGACAGAATAAAAGGTTAAAATGCTTATTTTAATTTGCTAAATTGATTTGAAAATTTCAGACAAAGAGGATTTCTAGAAAAAAATAATAAACCTTGTATATAAAATGCAAAAAATAATTCTAATTCTTGTTCTTCTCTATTTCTCATACGTGTTAATTATGAAAGCATTTATTGAAATTCATACTATACAGGTTCTGGTGCTGAGATTTCACCAGAGGTCAGTTGAACCATCTGTTTCTCTCTCTTGTTGAAAACAACAGAGCTACATTTTTAATATGCCTTCAAAATAAGTTAACCCTCACTTGGTTATAAGATCTGTTGGATAAAATTTTGAGCTAAGTGAAGGAACAATTTGTTGAAACTAGAGATCAGAAATGTGTGTGTTCTTCCATGTCATTGACACCCCCCCCCCGCCCCCCGCACACACATACAGGTGGAGGGCTTCCTGCCACTTGGAAGAACAGAGGCATGTAAGCTGGAAGGAAGTGAGAACAGGACTCAGGTGACCACTGGGATGGTTGTCTATGCAACAGAAACTTTGGTGTTCAATCTTCAAATTCTCCACTGGATCCACATGGTGTCCTGTGGATCCAGTGTAGAATCACAACCACCCAGTTAAGATAAAAAAAAAAAAAGTGACAGATGATACTGATTTTAGTGGCAAATGATACTGATTTCTCCTACAACTGATTTTTCTCTCTCTAGCTGAAGAACTACCCCACAAAAGAGCTGTGACCTTTTGATGTCTCTTTTAGCAGGGATTACAAACAGTTTAATAATCAAACAATGGAAGCAACAGTGTGGTCTGGAAATCAGCACTGAAGCAGGACACCTGGAACCAACAAGGATCATCTACACTATGCTTGTGTTGGTAAAATGCAGTATTTATCAATGCTTGCTGTAGTAGATTGAATGATGGGTACTCCTCTCAAGTATATCAAGTCCTAATCCCTTGGCCTTATAAAGGTAATGCAATTTGAAAAATGGGTCTTTGCAAATATGATTAAGTTAAAAATCTTACTCTGGTTTTTCAGGTGGGTCTTAATTATCATTGTAAGTGTTCTCAAGAGCCAGGAGTGGTGGCACATGCCTATAATCCTATCTACTCAGGAGGCTGAGGCAGGAGGATTGTGAGTTTGAGGCCAGTCTGGCAACATAGTAAGACCATCTCAAACACACACACACACACACACACACACACACACACACACACCCTTAGAGAGACAAAGGGAGATCACACAGACAGAATAGGAGAAAGTAACAGAGGCAGAGATTGGAGTAATGCGGCCACAAGCCAAGAGATTCCAACAGCACGCAGGTTCTGATTTAGATATAAGATGTCCCCCTAAAGTTCATGTGTGGATCAATGCAAGAAAGTTTACAGGTGAATTGATTGGGTTAGAGAGCTTTAACCTAATCAGTAACACCCAGAGATTAACTGGGTGGTAACTGAATGCAGCTAGAGGAGGTGGAGGTGGGTTTTTTGGGATATGCCTTTGGGGTTTATATGTGATCCCTGGAGAGTGGAGCTAGTGTGCTCGCTCGCTTGCTTGCTTTCTCTCTCTCTCTCTCTCTCTCTCTCTCTCTCTCTCTTTTTCTCTCTCCCTCCTCCTTCCTCTGCCACACACTTCTACCACAATGTTTTTCCACACCTCACGCCCTTAGAAATGGAGTCAGCCATCTATGGACTGAGACCTTTGAAACTGTGAGCCTCAAATAAACTTTTCCTCCTCTATTCTTTTCAGGTCTTTTGGTAACAGCAGGGAAATAGTGGACTAAAACAGAAGTTGGTACCAAGAATCGAGATTATTGCTGTGACTAACCTGACCATGTGGTTTAGAGGCTTTTGGAGTTTTTTGGAATTGTGGGAGGAATTTTGAGACATTTAGAGATACAAGCTGGAAAAGCTTTAGGTTGCTGTAAGTGGAACTTAAAGGGCAATTCTGGTGGGAGTTCAGAAGACCAGAATGTCAACAGACTGTGAACAGTAAAGAGTGGGGTTATGAGGTTTCAGAGGAAAAGGAGGACTCTACTGGAAATTGGACTAAAGGTCATTATGTTACATTCTGGAGAAGAAATCATCTACATTTTGCCATGTTCTGAGGCTTTCTGTGAGGCTGAACTTAAAGATGATGGATTAATTAATCTGGCAGAAGTTTCAGATTTCTAGGCAGCACAGCATTCAAGGGGTGGCATGAGTTTTGCTGACAGCTTTTAGCCAAGTTTATTGTGATAATCAGGAGAAGAAAGCAAAGCAGAAAGCTTTGGAAAACTTAAATTTTGGCCAGAACACACTAAAACTAGGGCTAAAGAACTTGTGGTAGTTAAAGAGAATACAGCCACTAAAGAGAAGCTGATAAGTACTTTACCCAGAAACAATAGCAAATATGGCTTGAGAACATCTTAGTAATTGGCCAGACTACATCCATTTCAAACTCAAGGATGTAAAAGTGAAAATTCTTTTGAGGCAAGACCAGTGCTTGAGCGGGGAGTCCCAGGAAATTGTTTCACCATGCTCAGCCACCACTCAGCGTGGCTCATGCTGCAGCCATGGTCTTTAGAGGTTTGGCTGCTGCTTAAGATGGCAGCGACCTTGGAGTCAACCACAAGCCCTTTGGAGAGAACATGGTGACTCCATGTGCCCCACATGTTGCACATAGAGCTACAGAACTTGTTTTCCCAGCTGGATTTGGTCCCATCCTTCTTTCTATGTCCCTATTGCTTCCTTGTGGAATGGAAATGTTTATTCTGTACATTTATATATTAGATATATGTAGCTTGCTTTTGATTTTTATGGGGGCTCATGCTAAGAGTTTGCCTTGAGTTTCAGAGGAGACTTTGTACTTGGACTTTTGATAATGTTGGAAGAGTTGAGACTATGGGGATTCTTGGAAATGGACTAAATGTTTTTTGAATTGTGAGATGGGCATGAGCTTCTGGGGGCTAGAGATGAAATGTTATGGTTTAGGTACGCGGTGTCCCCCAAAAGACAATGCAAGAAAGTTCAGGGGTAAAAGAATTGGGTTAGGAGAGCCTTAACCTAATCAGTGCATTAATCTACTGATAGGGATTAACTGGATGGTAAATGTAGGCAGGTCGGGTGTGGATGAAGGAGTTGGGTCCCTGGTGGCATGTCTTTGGGGCATATACTTTGTCCTTATTTGGCGGAGTGCTCTCTCTCCTTCTCTCTCTCCCCCCTCTTCTCTCTCTCTCCTTCCTAGTGTGATGTCCTGAGGTGCTTTCCTCCATCACTCTTTTCTTCCATGATGCTGTGCCATACCTCAGGCCTGAGGAATGGAGTTTGCTTTCTACAGACTGACACTCCCAAAACTGTGAGCCCCAACTTAACTTTTCCTCCTCTAATTGTTCTTTTCAGGTCTTTTGGTCACAGTAGCAAATGGGATGACTAAAACACAGAACAAATTATCCCCTTAAGCCTCCAGCAGGAGTGTGGCTGTGCTCAGCCCTGGATTTGGAATTCTGGCCTCCAGAACCGTGAGACTAAAACTTTTTTTTTTTAAAGCCACCCAGTTGTGATAAGTTATTACAGTAGCCAGAAACTAACACACCCACCTGGTACAGGTCATGGGAAAGATTCAGATTGAGTGAGCATGGCCTTTGTGGCATTTTTTCCTTTTTTCCCACTAATGCTCAGATAAATATGCCAAGAGGATTGGAGACAGTGTTATAATTTATTGATTTGAAAATACGTGATAAGGGCTTTTCATGTGCCAGTCACTGTAATTAGCTCTGGGAATGAAGCATAAACAGATTCCTTTCCCTCTCCATAGGCCTTACTTTTTAGTAAGTAAAAAATGTTTCAAGCTATGAAAGCAAAGGGGCAGGGGGCTAGTGACGTTGACTTCACCCAGGAGAATCAGGGAAGGTATTAAGCATGATGTGAACAGGAGGAGGTGGTATACCAGAGGGAGCAGCCATCCTCAAAGCAGGCATCAATGTGAACAGTGCTGGAAGTCTGCAGAGCCTCCAGAAAGGCCAAAGATCCACGAGCAGGGGACGTGCAAAAATCTCTGCCGCATCCTTTCCACACCGGCCTCTAAAATTGTAGAATAGTGTTTTATTGTTTGTAAAACTAAGTCTAAAGACTGCATTTTGAGCCGGGCGCGGTGGCTCACGCTTGTAATCCCAGCACTTAGGGAGGCTGAGACAGGAGAATCGCAAGTTCAAAGCCAGCCTCAGCAATGACGAGGCACTAAGCAACTCAGTGAGACCCTGTCTCTACATAAAACACAAAATAGGGCTGGGGATGTGGCTCAGGGGTCGAGTGCCCCTGAGTTCAATCCCCGGTACCAAAAAAAAAAAAAAGACTGCATTTTGATAATTTTACATCAAATTTGGGATTCAATCTCATGAATCCCAAATTGCTGGAGAAGCTGCTGTATGTGAATGAGCTCAGACGATGTTTGTCACGTAGTAGGATTTCAGGGGATTTTAAGCGAATCTGATATTTTAAAATCCTTCTAGCACTTTTATCCTTGGTTGACCACCATAGATGGTGGGTAGGCAGTTTTGTTATACTAACTATGGCCAAGATGCTGAATCTAAATATTTTTTGTATTAACTTTATGATTTTCCTTAGAGAAATGTATTGTCAGAGTGCTGTGTACTTTTTTTTTTTTTTGATGAAGCTAGCCTGAAGATTTATAGAAGTCTGGTTATTTGGGCAGTAATTCGCTTATGAATTCATGAAAATGAACATAGGCTATACAAGTGGCCAGATTTGGGCTGCCCCATCACCTTTGGCAAAATTCTGATAGTGATAAAAAAAAGACTTTATTCTTATGGATTAACAAGAATTAATTTCTAATGAGTTGTCTAAAAATGAAAACATTTTTATGTTTAGAATGGGGTCACTTTATAAGACATTCTATATTGGGAATTCAGATAAATTGAAACGTTTTTGAAAATCCAGTCCTATGTAGCCTTTCAAAGAGCCAACCTGTATTTTAGAATTTCTCTAATGTAATGCAGACCTCTACCATTTAGAACAATCATTGTTGGTCTCATCCACTGCTCTGAGCAGGGATAAGCCTCTGAAATACAACTTCCCAGGTCATGGGGCACTTCCCTTTATTCAGGTGGAGGAGTCCCAGTTACATCTGCAACAGTGTTTAATGTTCACAATACCCCATTCCTCTGTTTGGTGAAATGAACACAAAAATTTACATAGGGGTTGTTGGCACCCCTTTACTATTGTATAGAAATTTGCAAACTCATTACTATGATCTGAGCTATGATTTTATTGTAAATTATTATTAAGGTTGTTTGCAAGATTGAAAGTCTTGTTCCATTTAAAGAGCAGAAGTATTTACAGGCTTGTCAGCACTAATTCATATTCTAATTAAAAAAAAAATCTCAAACAAGAACATCAGCCCAGGTGTACAAACTTTACAGTGTCAATCAGATCTCATTAGAAACTACTTGTCTTGTAGGAGGAAAGGGTTGCTACAATCTTGTTATTTTTGAGGGAGAGTTTGTAAGTCAATTTTTATCCTTTCACATTGCTATGTTTACCATAAATGAAAACCATGAGAGGAACTTTAATAACAATATATTTCTGATTATTGCTTTAATGAATATGTGAATTACAAAGTTTGAAAACATTTTGCTTGAGCCTCCCCAAAGACACTTCTAAAATGCTAAGTAGCGTGAGCAGAAATTCTATCATTGGGCTGTTATCACCAGTATCATCTCTTGAAGGAGTTCTTTTTTATTTCCTATACTTTGAAAAATTGTAATTTCCTTTTCTTTTTTTAAAATTTAAGTTAAATTTTTATGTTTTAACTGGTACATAAAAACATAAATATTGTACATATCAATGGAATACCATGTGACGTTTCCATACATGTAGACATAGATCATGTCTAAATCAGGCTAAGTGTGCCTGATGGCATTCATATGAACGTGTTATGGGCCATGACCAAACAGACTCCATTTTACCCTGAGGCTCCCTGTCATGTAAGAGATGCTTCTCTCGTGGGAACAGCCCATCTCTGTGTCTATCAACAGTTGCTTAGCAGAGCACGCTTGGCAACACAAAATGGCAATTCTTATTCAAAATAAAATTGTTCTGTCTTTGGTTTCCATTTTTCTCTGACAATCTTCCCCATTAGAGAATGATTGTCTAGACCTTAGTAGCCATTCTTTAACTTGTTCTCAACGAGGGTCATTTTGACCCACTTCCCCTTCTGCTTATGATTTTAGATCTCATAACATTTATTTATGGCTCAGAATCACAGCAACAGCCACTTGTGATTAATGTGGTTTTGGATTATAAAGGTGGACTCTAACCCGAGAGGTTGCAGACTTGGCCCACCAGCTGGTGAATAAAGGTTCTGTCTCCTGCTTTATGATGGACTCGGTGATTTATTGCAATCTCACCATAACAAATGAACACATGAATGAATGAACTTGTTTATGTATTTGCACGTTGTTTATCATACCTGTAGCCTATCTTCACTGTAACTTTATTTTCAACATTCTCAAAGGATAAATCCTGGTCTGTGAGTGAGCCCAGTGGATCGGGGAGAAGGAGAATGTGGCAGCTTGCTCAAAGAATCCAACTGACGGAGACTCCCTCCTGGTGGCACGTCAGCCTTTCTTTGTGCCTGACAAATAAAGTTTGGGATTCCTAGATTACAGTCTTGTCCCACTTAGCAATGGGCCACATTCTGAGACGCATGTCATGAGGGAGTTCTGTCTGGTGTGGACATCATGGAATGTACTTCAAAACCTGAGATGCCTGTGGTGTCACAGTGTAAGGGGACAGATAGATGAGGGTGGTGGGAACCCAGGGTTAAGAGAATAAGTCTATAAAATGAGCACACTGTATTGGCCCTTGCCCAACATGCTTTCTTTGCCAATAAACAATCTGCCTGCAAACCTGCCTGGCTTGAGTGGGCAAGAGAGGTCACATTTCTCAGCAAACTGGGGCAGGCGGTGAAGGTCAGGCAGTCAGTGTAGGTAAGGAATGATGGGATCAAGAGAGGATGAGGACTGTTTATCCCTGGTTATCAAACGGAGAGGACAGTGGGTTGTTAACCTCTGTGATTGAGCTCCCGGGCACTCTGGGTTGCTAACCATTAACCCCAGTGTCCCTGCTCTTGGTCATATGTGTAGAGAAGAAAGAAGAAGCAATAATCAAGAGGGGTTCTGGGGTCTATAAAAGGCTAGACATACTCCTCCCGTGGACATCCAGCTCTGGGATGCCTTCTCTTCGGAGAAGTATGTCGCTATCACTTCCTTTAAAAATACTTGCTTTCTGCACCTGCCCTGGAGTTTCTCAGGTGTTTGATCTTCAACACCAGGGGACAAGGATCCCTTACTGATCTCCAAAACTGTTATCAACAGGCGAGGGACTTGTGTGGGGCCACTGTCACACAGGGGCCTCTAGTTGATCAAGACATCCCTATACAAGTGCATGATTTTGTCAGATACAACAGTGGCCTAAAATTATTTTATTCATAGCATATACATTATTTGAAATTCTTTTATGTATTTACTTTTCTATGCTGCTCTTTTCTATCTGCTCCCCGCCCCCCAGGACATATTGGTCCATGAGATCTTTTCTCATGAGCTCTTGTCTGGCGTATAGTAGACACTCAATAAATATTGCACGAAGGTGAATGAGCAAATGAATGAATGGCGTTTTCCACACATTTGTAGGGTGTTCGTAGTGCATTTTGAGGTGTCTCTACTAGTACTCTCTTTTCCTTTTGTCTTTCACTTGCAAAGGAAGTTATCTAGGGGAGAATGAATTACCATAGGAGCCACTGATGAATTTGGCACTGAGTCTTGGGACCCTGTTTTCTCTTGTGTTGGTGCAGCAGGCAGCACGTACTTGAGGAGGAGGGGCCGATGGCAGAGGGTTTGATGGGGCGGGTGGAGCACGGGCTCCTGCTTCTCCGGCTGGGTGAGCCTTCCTCCCTGTGCCTTTTCTGCTGAGTATCTACATCACTGGTCAGGCCATAAAGGGGACCTCATGAGATGGTGTCGTTTAAAGCAAGTCTCCCCAGACCATGTGTATTTAGACTGGCTTCTGTTGCCACTTGGTGGGAGCGAGTAGAGAGATGCTGCTGTTTTCTCTTTAAATGAAGATCACGACCTCAGAATGGATTTGATTAATTATTCAAATTGACAGTATTTCTTGGAGATTTTAAAAACATACCAAAAAATCAGTGATAGATTGAGTCAGTACACATAGTTGCTTTATATATTTTAAGGCTCACGTCTAACAAGTGATGTCAGATTCTTTTGACATTGACCGGATCCTGTGCCTTCTAATATTACAGATTAAAGCAAAGTGGATAGTGATATCAAAAGATCAGGTATTTTTTTTCTTTTTTTAAAAATATTATTTTTAGCTGTAGATGGACACGATGTCTTTATTTTATTTATTCTTATGTGGTGCTGAGGATTGAACCCAGTGCCTCACGCATTTGAGGCAAGTGCTCTGCCACTGAGCCACTACCCCAGCCCCTATTTTTTTTCTTTTGTGACACATTTAATGCCTTCCTGGTCACCACCCTTCACTGTACCTCTCTGACCTTCCAGGTGGAGCTTAGTCAGTTAATCACCGGACTTTTTTTTGGGTTAGGCTTTATATTCTAAAGTACTTTTCTGGATTGGAAGTAAAAAAGTAAAACTTGCCAATTCACTCTGACATTTGGTCAGCACGAGATAGCTCAAGTTCTCTTGGGGCAACTGGTTATAGAAATGATACTAGATATCATTTGAAAGTTTAAGCACGTGTAAATTTTGCTTTAGATTATAGAACAGTTTTTCCATATTCATGTGGTATGCACAGAACTTGTTCCTCTGGTTTATTTTTTTTTTACAACAGTTTTCATCTAATTTGGCTGATGGAGAGAGGAGAGTGCATACTGTGAGCACCCACTGTGTTTTGTATTCTAGGCCAGAAAGTTTGCATGTTGTTGAATAATCACATCAGCTTCATGAAGGAGGTGGTATTATTTACTGAAGGAAAGGAAAACTCAGGGAATTTAAGTTGCCTGATAACATTCACTGAGCATTCCAGCTGCTATTTGCTGGGTCCTAAAGTCCATATCATTTTGGTGCAGTCAGTTGGAGAGATTTCCTTGACAGGGAGATTTTCCTCTCCATCCTTTTAATATTTTCTATCCACCTAAGAAGACATCACATTCCACTGCTAGTTGTGAACTTATTACATTGGAATAGAAGCAACATGAAATGCCAGAAATGATTTGCAGAACACAGGCTCCTCAGCCTTCTCTTTATAGTGTGTAAGTGATGGAATTCAATGGACTCTGCTCTGGGGGATATGGAAGCATTGGAGGATTTGTTAAGAAATCAGCAGAAAATGGAGAATAATATCGGCCATATGGCCAAGTGGCAAGCCCCAGTAGGCACTCTGAAATGCCTAAGAAAGACCATTGCATTTCCACCATGATAGATCCTCCCACAAGCTAGCACAACACAGGAAAATTGGGAGAAAAAGCCCAACTCGTGGCTTCGCCTGTTGGCGAGGAGGAAAGGCATGGCAACTGTGTCTACTCTTCTGGCTTTTCAGGGGCTGCCCAAGGCACTTGTCTTTCTCCCTCTCTGACTTGGCCCAGCTGGGGGAACATCATACTCTGGAGACCCTGAGGGGAGGGGCTAAAGAGAAGAAAAGAGAGCTCCGTGGCTGGATGCAACCTGGCGCCAGGTGGAGGGACAGGGGAAAGGCCCCAGCTTGTGGGCACACTCCTGTTCCTTGCAGTGCCATCCACCAGAGCCAAAGCATGGAAGCAACCTAAATGTCTCCAGGAAGATGGATGGAGAGAGTGTGGTGGGTACACACAATGGAGTGTTATTTAGTCTTACAGAAGAGGACATCCTATTATCTGGTTCAACATGGAGGATCATTGAGGAGAGTATTACGTTAAGTAAACCGGTCACAAAAACACTGAGCGCTTTTCCACTTAAATGCAGAATCTAAATTAGTCACAGTCTTAAAAACACAAAGTGGTATGGTGATGGCCAGGGCCAGGAAGAGGGGAACAGGGACACTGTTGCGTTTTAGGCACAGGGCGGGCACATACAAGGTGGAAAGCTCTGTAGAGAACCTGTACACCACCACGCATATCGTTGGCACCACTGTCCTGTAGGCTTGAAAGTGATTAGGATGATCAATTTCATATTGTGTTTTCATCCTGAAGAAAGAAACAATCGGAACGGTACAGAATCATGTCTTGACCCTGAGGCCCCTCGGCATGTGACATGTTGGATTTTGCCCAACATGTCTTAAAGGTATAGAAGGCCCCATCCTTATTATTTACAAATATGCCCTCATTTTGAAATAAGATCTGTGCAGATGACCAAGTCAAGGTGAGGTCCTTAGGGTGGGCCTAATTCAATATTATTGTGTGTGTCCTTAACAATAGGGAAAATTTGGACCCAGAGACAGATACAGAGAGAGGGAAGAGTGCATAAGGAGATGAGGAGGGCCATCTACCAGTCCAGGGATGCCCAGGACCACCAGAAGCTAGGAAGAAGGCACACAACAGGTTCTCCCCAAAGCTCCCAGAAGGAACCAAGCCTGCCCTTACCTTGAACTTGTAGTGTCCAGAACTGTGAGTCAATGAATTTCTGTTATTCCTGCCCTGCCGTTTGTGGGGCTTTGTTATGGAACCTCTAGGAAGTTAACCCTCATAGGGTAGCGTCCGTGGGCTTTGATAAATCATACCCTCTTCCTCCAATACCTGAGTTTGCAGCTGAATGTCATAAGCTCAAATATGCTACAAATAACACCTTAGAGCAAAATAGCTGTATTTTCCTCTTTAATGCTACTTATAAACCTTCCACACTGGGTCTCTTTATGACGCCCTTCTTATAGATCATAAAACTTCAAAAACTGTGCTTTCTTCCAACAGATATGAAACAAAGATAAGGTTTTCCTAGGACTGAGTTATTCATACTCAAAGGTTTTGGAGCATTTTTTAGAAATTAGAGTGGTCTGGGTAGGTTGAATTGCCATTTCTTTTGGCTAGTGTGTGTGGGGGGCGTGGTAGGGAGCTTGCCATTAGCATTGAGAAAACATTTCTTAAATCGTAAGTAAAGAAAATCATGGCTTCTAATCTAGAGCAAAACTCCAGGTAAATTCATGAATTATAAGCTGAGAGCAGATGTCATTTTGGAAGGCTCCAGGGCAGCTTCCAACCACACTGATCTGAGTAAGGAAGCTCTTCCTGTGATAATTTGATTTTTGTCAAATCCCATGAATCATCTCCTAGGGAATGTGATTGGAAACTAGACTACCGATGGCTATGATTGGAAGAATTCCAGCCCATCAACTTGGTTCTCCCTCACCAGTTTCCACCTCCTTGCCAAAGACCCCATGCAAAGCAGATCCACAGGAAGAGGACTGTTGGGTACATCAGGGAGCTGCTAGAGAAGGGACTTGCCTTGGTACTCATGTGGTGATATACAGCCTTCGTTATTATCACACTGTATGTAATTAAGATTTTTAAGACAACTCTCCCTACTATTAATGATAATTCAGACAACACAGCCAGCCATGGGTAGACAGCTTCATTAGTCTGTCTTCTCTCTTATAAATGTGAGAATTAAGAGCTGCTATTACTGTCATTCTGTCTTCTGCTCATGATCGCTGTAGACTCGCATATCAGACTAATTGTGGTCTCACTGAATACAACATGTCATCTCCCCAGTGTGCGTGACAGTGAGGACGACCCACGGAGAAGAAGGCGCAGGGCCGCTGGAATTGCGAGCATCTCCAAATGCACACACACCCGTGTTTGGCCTTATCACTCGCGGACACTCAGGCTGTATTTCAGTTTTATAAATTCTTTGGGAATCTTGGAAAATGAACTTAAGGAAGCAAATTGGGACACTCAGACATCCCCTGGACATTGTACGTGTGTCCTCTCAAAGGAAAAATCCAGGCTTTAAAAAAAGAAAAAGGATGCCAGCTGCAGTGGTGCATGTCTATAATCCCAGTGGTTTGGGAGGCTGAGGCAGGGGGATGGCAAGGGTGAGCCTAGCCTCAGCAACTTAGCGAGAACCGATCTGTCTCAAAAAAAAAAAAAAAGGGGTTGGGTGGCTCAATGGTTAAGGGCCCCTGGGTTCAATTCCTGGTATCAAAAAAAGAAAAGGAAATAAAGAAAAAGAAAGAAAACATCAGATTTCTTTGTGGAGAGAAAATCTTCAGAAGTCATCAAAATTCATATGTATTCAGACCTCTAAGGCACTTTCTAAGACTCAATCAAGACTGACTGAATTTGCTTTAAAGAAATACATTAAAAAATAAGAAAAAAAAATGTGTCTCCATTGAAAGATAAAGATAATATTAGGAGAAGAAATAATGTATTATATCCTCAATGAAAAAACACAAAGTGTCAATACCTTGATGATGGTTGAACAAAGAGACATCAAGAGATGTGCTAACACATCCTCCATGAGTGTTAATGCAGAAATCACCTCTGGTCTCCAGTGGCCTTGCATCAGGGTGACAGGTGAGGCAGAAAGTGCTGAGGCCCCGAAGCCTGCAGTTCTGCCCTGAGCTGACTGGTACCCTGTGTGCCTGGCTCCCACCCTCTAAACCTTGGGCAAACCTGTTTCATTGACTCTGAAAACCGTCAGATGGCACTGGAAACCTAGAGGAGAGGGAGTCTGGGAACTAGTCGCCAGCCCTCTTGCCTGCATTATAGTTGACAGCGCAGGGAGGAGAGTAAATCCTCATCGCCGAGCAACTAAACCAACTCAGAAACCCCTAAGCAAGGTGACAACGGAGAGGCGGGCTTCAGACCCCAGTGTGTGAATTCTGTGGAATCAGAACCAAAATTTTCTGACCAGCTCAGCTGCCCTGATCAGCAGGGTGGGCATAGCTTTTATACTTCCCTACATGAATATGTGATTTTATGAATTCCATTTATTCTCCCTAGCACGTAAGAGATGGGTGTGCTTCTGATACTGGCATGGCATATACAGGGCTATTTCTGTGGACTTCTGTCTGTGGCTTTTCTTGTGCATTTCAGTTTGAAAAGAACTTTGAGCAAACAACATTTACTCAGTGTTGAGACCCCCTGCAAAGCAATGCTGGAGATAAAAATATCTTTTTGATCACAATCATCCTACCGTGGCCCATGCTCCAGTGTGTCTAGCATCCGAGCTAAGTCCAAGTCTTAGTAGCAATTGGCTCTTTCGCCTCTAAACCATGTGGGTTTATTTAGTATCATCATTTTCTATGATTAGCTGGAAAAACAAAGAATCAAACAATTGTCCATCTCAATCATTTTTTATGGAAATGGGATAGTTGACTGCCTAAGTAAAAATGATGTGGAACAGCAGAGAGTATTTACGGTTCCTATGGGCTCCGTGCTGTGCTCTCCTGGCTGTGTGTCTCTGACATGCTGTCGGTTTCTGAGTGAGGATCAGAAAGAACGTGAGGTGCTGGGGAGCACAGGCACAGCCTCCGGCCACGAGGGGTCCTTCAGAACTTTGGTTTGCTGCAAAGTGGACGACTTCAATAACACTACTAGTTTCTGAATGCTCGCAAGTGAAGATGGAATGGTAGAATCACCTAATGGTTGGTTCTAATTCAACAGGGAAGCGATGGGTTGTGTCGTTGCCATTTTCAAGTTCATCTGGTTCCATAAGACGGCACACAAACAATTAAGACTGGATGGAGTTGAGGGAAACGGAGCATCCATGTTCTTAATCTTTTGGTAGGATAATTTATGAGTTTAGTTATTTTGAAGGACGCACCCAAAGCTGTTTTACAGAGGGAAAGATGTCAGCGCTAAGGTCTTGAAATGGGCATTTAGGAACGTGAGGACATCATGATTGCTCATCATTGCTTTTCCTCCATCTGGACACCTTGTTGGCTGTGCTGTGTGGTCTAAAAACAGGAACTCCTACCAAGGGTTGTCATTCTTGTTAGTAGGAGGGTTGGCTCTCGAGCTTACAGGCTCTCAAATACATCTTACTGAAAGTAATTGCCATCCCATCAGCCATGAGAAGGGGCTTGCCTTCCCATTCCTTAGAAGATTTACGAGCGCCTCATGATTAGATATTATGGACAACAGCTGTACCTTATAGAGATGACTTTTAAAAATAAACTATAATTGTTATGCCTTAGCTCCTGGCCAAAGAAACAGGATCTAAGTCTGACTGATGGTCCAAGCTAGTTTTCTATTATTAAACAGTAAATGGCTTTGCTTTCTTGTTATTCTTTGCTTAGATTAAAAAAATAAGAAAGACAAATAGGATTATGAACTTGACAAATGACTACATCCCGCAGTGATATACATCAAAGGATTATTATAAAACCGAGAGTCCTTGATTAAACAGGGAACCTGCTGGTGTGAATTATTAAGTGACTCTTGTAACTGTCACCTCCAGAGCCCATCATGAGGCTGACCTTGCAGTAAGGGACTTTTCTGGAGATCTCAAACAAAGCTGAAACAGAAGAAGAGACCCCGGGGAACAAACTCCAGCCAGGGTCCCAAGATAGGAACCAGAGAAAAACAAAGATATTAAAGAAGTCAGAGCCGTGCACTGAACTTGTAGCACTGTGCATACAACCTGCATGAAATGTGGAGGCGGCTGTCTGCTTGTTATAGACAAATGTCCTCTCTCTTCTGTTTCCTCTGGTCATGGAACCCAAGTCGGGCACACAGGCACCCCGGTTCACAGCACTTCCCGGGTTCCTTGCCCTTAGGGGCAGCTGTGTGACTCAATGCTAACAGAGGGGTATGAACAGACATGGTGAATGGACCTTTTTGGTCCTACCTTTAAGATGAGGTGAACCTTCAGTCCCTTCTCTTTGGCGCTGTGTTTGGATTGAACCCATGGCCACTTAACCACTAAACCACACTCCCAGCCCTTTCTATATTTTGAGACAGGGTCTCCTTAAGTTGCTGAGGCTGGCCTCCAACTTGCGATCCTGTTGCCTCAGCCATCCAAGACACTGGGATTACAGGCATGTGCCACCAAGCCAACTGCTCATTTTTTAAAATTGCTCTGTTTGAGTGTGCCTCATCCTGTTGACATTTATTTTTGAATGTATTCAGTCTCATGAGCAATTGAAAAATTTAAAGGTGCTTTTTCCAAGTTTCTTTGAAAATGATAAGAATCGGAAAACTCTGAGGCAGTAAGTAAACTGACAAAGTTGAAGGCTTTTTTTTAAAAATTAAAAAATCAAATAAAATCATTTATGTACTTGGATTACTGATACATAAATTGGTTGAAGGAAAGGATAAATTAATGAGGAAGATGAGCAAATGGGAAGGACTAGCCGTTACCTACAGCATTAGCTGGACCTGAGTTCTAACGGCATATCCCCAGGAAAATTTTCACCTAGAGGGTGCAGGATAATGAGAATAACTGAGGAAATCTGAAGATACCTCAGGGTGAGCCTCCCTGTCTAATGAGTCAACCTGAGAATGTGGTCAGGATCTGGAACACCTGGGCTTGTGCCCCAGATTATACACCTCACCTGCAGCATGTCCAGTGTTGGGTATCATTGTTTCCTTGATGTTCACGTTTCACAAAGGTGTTAGCTTGGCGTGTTAGAATACGAAGCTGTGTGTGATATGTGTGCAAGCATTGACAATTCTATGAAAATTTGAAAACCGCCTATGATCATTTCTATCAAGTAGAAACGTTGATACAAAGGCTAGGGAAAGATGAATAAATTTGCTCCCAAACAGGATCTACTCAGCCATTAATTCTAGATGGTCCATCTATGTTGACGTTGTGCAGTGATCTATACAGATAATCAGGCAACCAAATTTCACACAGGGTACATTGGTCTTGAAGGCACAGACTATGTCCCTGGCTACCAGTTGTGATCTTATCACCACAATAATAGCCCTTTTGTTGGGAGACGATGTCATAGAGAGGGAAAAAGAATGAAAGATTGAGAAGAAAAAAAGAAGTGAGTGTCTTCTCTCGTTTCCCTGCACCTCTTCTTTACAATCAGTTTACAACTTTAGGCCGCTAGGGTTATTTTTATTGAAACATGCCTTCAGAACAGTAAGGCTGTTTTAGGCGTTATTGGAAACCACTGAAATAGATAAATTATTTTCATCAGCAAAGCTGAAAGGAAATAACAGCCTGCAAGTTGCCCAAGTCTACCAAAGTCACGGTGACATTAGATCACTAGAAAAATCCTGATTTATGGGTAATGAAGGATTCCCTTCACAGACCCTAAAATATATGGATATTGCAGCCTTTAAATCCAACCCCTCCAAAATTCTTTGTTATTTAAGTAAATTTTAAGAAACTGTCAGGCTACCTCCCAAATCCGAGGAATTAAATCAAATTGTGTGTTTTTACATTAGAATCAATGGAAGTTTGTTACTACATTAGAAATAAAAAAGGAAATTGCTGTGCAGATTATACTCAGACCTTGTGAGAAAAATTCAGTTCATTCTCTGGTCACAGCAATCTAACAAAATGTCAGTTTTATCAGAGCTGTAGGTGGAATTGAAGTAGCTAATCTACTGTTAGAATAGAGAGATGGTTTTGATTAACGAGGTACAAGTGATGTAATCACGAGGGTCAGTGTAAGTGGAGGAAGGCATAAGAGCGATTCTCATGAGAAGGACTGGCCATCATTGGCTTTGAAGTTGGAGAAGCCAGGAATGTGGGCAACCTTTAGAATCTGGGAAAAGCAAGAACACAGAGTAAGTGATCACACATGCACAAGGCCTTGAAGACCCTTCACTGCACCAGGTCAAGATCTGTGAACCAACATATGCAGGATACTTGCTATTGATTCATCAGACAATTCATAGGCCCTGTGATGGAGAAAGAAACATCCAGAAGTACTCTAGGAAAATAGAAGGTCCAGGAAAATGACTTTGCCTTAATATCTTATGAGACTTTCCTTGTGCTTTTTATATATAATTTTGTTTCCTCCTCTTAGTTACCTTTTAAGGTAGGTGGAAGGCTGAGACCCAGGGCCATTAGATGGTTTCCTCAATGTCACATATAGAATATAGCTCAATATATCCACGTGCCTGTCAGAACAACAATGACTCTTCCCAGGAAACCAATGGAAAAGTTAACATAACTGGCATCCATTTATAGAAAGCCCACATTTAACATTTAAATGCTAGAGAAAAATGTGATGAAAGTGTTAACCCATCTGTTGAGATGAAAATAGCATGTGTTATTACCTTTCATTCCAGATCATTTAGTAAATCTATGTGATTTTTTTTTATGGGAAAGTATTTCAAATGTCATTATATAAAAATAAAGATGGAGTCAAATTCCAAAATTCCTATTAGATTCCATGCTTATCAATATAGTTTTAAAAGACCTTCTTGACTAAGTAAGATGAATAATAATTTTTTTAGATCTCAACAGACACATAGAAAAAGCATTATAAATAATAATAATAATAATAATAATAATAATAATAATAATAATAAGAAGCATTGTTTCTCTAGGTCCAGGCCACCACATCTGTGTCTCTTATATTTTGACCTTGTCATGATTCAGAAATAATCAGTACATGCCATTTTCCTATTTCACAGAAATTCCTTGAAGACACAAGCTTGGGAACAATCTTGGGAATGATGTAATTTTCTTTCAGTCTGATAAGTGCCACCGTGTGCATCTTGGTCATTTTTTAAAAAGTGTTTTAAACAACTGTTAGGTCCTGCTGGCTTGATCTGTTATGTAAGACACAGGTAACACAGCCCACACACAGCTGGTGGCTTTGCAACCACCCCAAACTCCATGGCCCCAAGTGCAGACATTTTGCAATAAAACACCAATAAAGTGTGAGGGCAGATATTTTAAGCAGGGTTTCCTTGGATCTTTATTGGGCAATTAGACTGTAGAGGCTACTTTAATGTGCTCTTCTTTCTAAAGGAATAATTAGCTCCAGTTGCATTATTTTGACCTATGACTACCTCTTCATGAATAAAATTATCCAACTGTTACGGGCTGAATTGAGTCCTGACCCCAAATTTGCATGTTGAAACCCTAACCTCTCAGTACCTCAGAGTCTGACAGGATTTGACTGTGGGGTCTTTGAAGAGGTAATTAAGTTGAAATGAGGTCCTACAGTGAGCCCTCACCCAACCTGA
>CM053412.1:62149656-62168747 GCA_028644305.1 Xerus rutilus | reverse complement strand
GCTCAGAGGTTGGCATCTGCAGTGCAGGGGCTATTTGTTCCTGTTTGTCTTTGGAAAACTCAGTGACAGCTGGTGATAGTACCTGGGCCCAGCAGAGCTCCCTTTCTCAGAGCGTCTGGGAGTCTCTGTTGTGATCACTGAACACCGTCCGCCTTACTCATTCATCCCATAGATGCTCCTGCGTGGCACACCTGGCAGGCAGCACGTTCGGAAGCTCACTCTGTGTATATATGACTGGCAGGTAGAATATGTAGCTGGTTTATTTCTAAAGAGATACTAGAAAATAAAAATTGGATTGGAAAATTTGGAAGCAGTAAAGAGGATTTTTCTAGAGTTGACATTTTTACAAGAATCTAAGAATTAGTATGGAGGGGGTTGCTCCAAGTAATAATTTACCTAAGTGTTGCAAATTGGAATGCTGATGATTAGATTTCATGTGTTGCTCATTGTGCTTTTTGCCTAAATGTCCAATACTCCGCTGATTTGGAGAGTGAAATAAACAGTGGGATTTTTAACAGCTGTAGTGTGAAATTTTAGAAATTGTACTATGAACAGCTCGCTGGGTTTGTCTTTTTTTTTTTTTTTATCAGTTGGTCTTTGCCATTCGCTGTGTTTGTGTGGTTGCTGCGTCTTGTCTTTGAGGAAGTCTTGGTAAGATGCATCTCTGCTGTGCCTGAAACCGAGGCTCAGTCCCCCAGGGGGTGTTAGTGTCCCTCTTGGGGAAGCGTTGGTGGTGATTAGATGATGCAGCAGATACTGCAAAGAAGGGTTGGAGGCTTGCTGGCTGCTGTGTCTTGTCTTCAGAAAGGGATGCTGCTGCCTCTGCATGTGGCTCAGCAGCTGCGATGGGCCAGCAGGCAGGCAGCGGGCAGGGTGGTGCTGCTGGACTCCTCAGGACACCCTTGCACCCTGGAGGACCATGTGTGCTTCATCTCCGGGGCTCCAAGTTCTCTGACTTGTGACTGTCCCCATTCTTGGGAGACCAGTGAATAACGAAGCCATGGGTAGATGTTTCTAGAGAGATTGTGCAGTGTGGATCAGAGCGCCGGACCTCCAAGGATGTGGCTATGGAGACGTTCCTTCTTTAGGAATGGAGTCCATGCCTCCCTCACACCACGAGTCACCTGCGCTGTTCAGGACCTTTGAGTCTGACATGGCCTAGATACAAATGAAGCCGTCCCAAGAACAAGGCCCCATGGGAGGAGCTCAAACGCTGCATTCGTGACAGTTGTCAGTTTGGCCTTTTGACTTTACTATGCAAAGAAAAATGTGCAATTTCTTATTTGGGCAAAAAGAACACAGTGTAAACATCTAATGTGAATACTAAGTGCAGTCTGGCATGTGAGGTGTGAGGATCTCAAAGGAACCATCTGACCCCCTAAACAGCATCAGAAGGACTGCACGAGACATCCCCTGGGGCCGTTTCTGCACCGGATCCACCTGACCCTAGAGGGGAGGGCACAGGCCACCGTGTGCACTTCCTGTTCTCCTGAGAGCCTGGACCTCCATCCTTGTGGGGAAAACCCTGTTTCAATCCAGGGGGCTCACTGTCACGCAGCAGAGTCACAGGCCCCTCTTCCTTCCTCTGGCTGTCACCTGTGTAACCACACGGCTGGCACAGCAGGAAGGGCACCTTGGTCATGTCACCCTCAGGCTGGTGGCCTTTACATTGTCCACGTAGCCCAGGGTGTGTGCCTGTCCGCAAGCCAGTTCGTCACAATTTGAATGTGAATCCTGTATTCATTTAGAAACGACTTTCATTTGGAAACTGCATTCTCCCCCACTGGCTCAACTTCGTGCACACAGAAGCGAAGTGTGGGTTTTCAATGAACTCTAAACAATCACACTGATTACACTGAAGTCAAGTTCATGTCAGCTTAGTAATTACAAGTTTATATGTTATTATTAGCTTACTTAATTATTTTTGACTTTTAGGTTATCGTGAAGAGAGCAAAAGCTGTTCCCTTGTTTTCTATGGAACGTGGATTATATATATATATTATAGACACACATATGCACATGTGTGTACACACAAATACAAGATAGACTTGCACACATTTAAATTGACAGATTATTCCCTTTGGTAAATACTAGGCATTCAAAGAAAACTTATGAAAGTGTTGTTCAGTCTAAGTTGACTAAGTTAGTTATTATTTACTACAGTGATCAATTATCATTGCCTAGAATCTCACTCAGGGGCAGCATCCCTGTCCCCCTGTCCAGTTCATATGAAGGGGCCAATGGGGAGAATCCTGCCAGGCGTCCTGAAGGGTGAGGCAGGCTGGTGCACAAAACAGCCCCCGACAGACAGCACAGCACATGGGGGACCCAGCAGCTCCCGACTGGTCTCAGCCACGTCACACTGTGGCTCCCTCCCCTCTCCAGTGTGCACACCCCCACCGGGGGGACCTGAGGATAGGAGATATTCTCTTGCCAGTCTCCCATCAGGGCCTCTGCAGCTCCTTCTGGTGGTGCCCAGACTGTTTGCCCCCCGGTTAGAGACCCCTTCAGTCAGGGAGGCCTGGTGTGTCTTCCTAGCAAAAGGTGGTTTCAAGGTCACATGTCGGGGTCCTGCCGGTTCTGCTCACTCACTGGCAACCTCTCTCTGCTCATGCGGACTTAGTTTCTTATCGTGGCGTAGGGAGTGGACACCGACCCCTTCATCCCTGTTTGGGAAGGGAGACAGGTGCTCTGACTCTGTGGGATCCAAGCCTGACCAGGTGGGTGGGTGGGTGGAGGGTCCTGCTCTCAGCTGGTGAGGGACAGTCTGGCTCCTGGGGAAGCATGTGGCTGTGCTGGCTGAGACCAGGCCCTGGGAAGGAGGCCAGGGAAGGGACTGCAGATGGGGAGCAGGTGGGGGAGGGGAAGGCAGAGGAAGCCGCAGGGACAGGGGGGACTCCCTGTGCCACCGGGAGGTGTGTGTTCACCAGGACCTGCCACGGGGAGACTCTCGAGCCTTCCACTCAGCTGTCCTTGTGCCCAGGTGGGACCTCCTCAGGCCTTTGCACCAGTGGCTCGCCAGGGCCCAGGGCCCCGTCCCTCCTGGTTGGAGGTTGAGATTTCTTTACCACCTTGGTGGTTGTCCTTGGGCTGGGCCACACCAAGTGTTGTGAGCTCTGCCCCCACCTTCTCTCCAGCACCTCTGCCTGGCGGGTTGCTGCTTGTGCCCTAGGTCAGCAGGGTGCCTCCCTTCCGGACCTCCAGTCTTGCTGTGTTTGGTACCTCTGAGTCCCAGGTTTGGCTTCCCAGATCTGTCATCTGCCATAGTCTCTGAGCCACACATTCTGCCTGGTCTCTCAGATGCAGCACCAAGAGCCAGCAGATGCTGTCAGGGAGGATGCAGGTGCCCTGCAGGACGTTTCTCTTCTTTCTAGCTTCTTGGTCCTGTGACTCCTGGCTTTCTTGATCGCTCTGATATCTACAAAGAGCTTAGCCTTTTGCATTTGATCTTACTTTGGGTGGTGGTGCTGGTGAGGGGGATACTTAATGCAGTAAAGATGTTTTTGACCTCAGAAAACCCACGGATCTCACTTCTCACCAAAGGAAGACCTGTTATCTCTAAAAGGACAATTTGACACCCCTGGGTGGCCCTCGCCCCTTCCTACAGACCTGCCTCCACAATCAGGGTTACCTCTGCTGTTATTTTTTAAGTTGAGGTAAGATTGGTGCACATAAGATTCACAATTTTCGAGTATACAATTCAGTGGCATTTACTAGAGCTATGGTGTCATACCACCATCACCTCTGTCAACCCTTGAGGAGGAAATCCTGTGCATACTAAGCCATCTCTCTCTTTCCTTCTCCTCCAGTCTCAAGAAACCATGAATCAGCTCTTTTCTCTGGGGATTTCATATAAATGGAATCATACAATATGTGGCCTGCTATGTCTGGCTTCCTTCAACTATCATGTTTTTCCTTCATGTGTTTTTGAGGGTCATTCATGTTCTATCAGTACTTTGTTCTTTTTTAATGACTGACTAATATTCCACTGTGTGGATGTGATACATTTTCCCCATTCATTGGTAGGCCTAGAGGTTGTCCCTACCTTTGAGCTACTGTGAATAGTATAATCAGTGTAACTTCCATATCCCTACCTGTCATGCTTTTATGTTAGCTGAATGTTAATCTCTGGAACAACGGAATGAAGCTTCTATCTATATGCAACCATTCTCCTTAAAAAGTTACCAACGGTGTGATCCCATTGCTCAGGAGGGACAGGCTCAGGGAAGGATTATTATCAGGTAGGGCCCCCTTGGGTCTGAGGTTCAGTTCCAGACCCCTTCGTCTCAGGCTCCTGGAAGTAGACCAGTGGCCCACCACACCCTCTGTCCCTGTGTGCTCTGTTCCCTTGTACTTCCTGAAAGCTCAGCCTGTGACAGAGAAGAAACCCCTCAGTCTGCACGGTCATGCGCAGCGCCCTTGGCTGTCATCTGAGATACGCAGTTGAATTATTTCTTGCAAGAAAAAATAAGCAGTAGGAACTGGGACGGAAAGTGGCAAAAGGCGGGTGGGCAGGGTGGGGGACGGTCTGTGAGTGAATACCTCACTGTGCCGCCACAGCCATTGGATTTCAAGCATCACCTTAGAAATTTGAAAACTCTATTTTACAGTAATTTGTAGAAATTTCATCTTCCTTTTTCAGAGATGAGTATGGAGGACCAGAATTGAACCGCATCCTGGGGCTTGCGTGGTGTCATGTATTTGTCATGTATTAGCACTAAGGTCACCAAATAATCCACTTCATGCTCACAGCAGCCCCGTGGGGTGGCTGCTGTCACGACCCTGATTTACAGGTGAGAACAGAGAGGCTCGGACAGGCTGACGCAGCAAGGACACAGCCCAGCCGAGCGAGATCTGAACACATCAGTCCCAGTGTGGGTTTTAGCACAAAAATTTGCACCTGATTTCCAATCCCCATTTTATATTTCTGTGAGCTTGAAGAAAAAAACCTATTTATGTTAATGAGATAAAAATTGGCTACTGTGAAGTTCTGGGGCACTTTTTTTTTCTCTTCATGTTTCTCAGCTTTGGAACTTGACTTTGTTGGCACCTTGAAGGAATCTGTCACGTTAGTTTTGAAATGACTGGCTTCTGCCTCTACTGATGAATCGGGCTAATCACCGAGAGGGGGCATAATCTCACTTTTTTGAGTGGTTCACAGAGTTTGTATCCTAATTTCTATCCTAATTTACATTCTAACTTTATAATTCCGGGATGCCAATGGACAGCTGCATGAATAATTTTGTTCACAAAGATGCAAATATTGGAAGAGAAAATAAAGATGCTCTGGAGTGTGTGTCAGGGGTGGACATGATTTTCTCTCCTCCAGATTTTCACCATGATCTTTTTAACTTGCTGCCTCTTCACTCGTTCTAAAATAGACGTCTCTTGTCTTTTTTGCATGGATCTGATGCACTAAGGTAATTATTGAGGAGTGTAAGCATCTGAGAAACTCAGATTTTAATTGTGAGATTATTCAGGTGGTGTGTCAAGCAACTCTTCCTACATTTTGGTTTGTTCCACAGAACAGAAGCATTTTTAAACATCAAGCAAGATATAATTGTTTTGTTTTATTGCTTATTCAACCAAAGACAAATAGAAAGTTTGATGGTATTTGTTGGATTCCTTAAGAAATATCATCCTTACAACAATAACAACAACAACAAAAAACAAAAAAACCTCATATGTGGGAGCTGGAGAGGAAAAAGGAAAAGAAAAATGTGTGCGGGGTCATCTCATGAACATCCAAGGCAGCTTAGTAGAATGAAGGAAAGGGACCAAGGGAAGGAGGGAGGGAACAAGGGGGCATACACTGGGTAGGGACATTGGTGGAATTACACTGTTACATTGTGTGCCTGTATGAATATGTAAATGAATCCCGCCATTATGTATGATTATAATGCCTCAATAGAAAAATGAAAAAGAATAAACACAACAAATACAAAACAAACAAAAAACGAATCACATTCCATATTTCCCTGAATCCATTTGTCCTTTTAACCATTAGGGAGCGCTTATCCTTATTGAGCACAAAGCCAGGCGTATTAAGGACTTGACCTCTCATTATTACCACAAAAATGGTCTAAAGTGACTACGTATCCCACTTTATAAATGAACAATCTGAGTTTAAAGAGGTGTAGCCTTAGCCCAGGCCTTACGTGGGGTGCACCTCGAAGCCACATTTATACCAGGCTGCTGGGGCTGGGGGCCTGGGCTTCCTCCCAAGCACATCCTCTTACCCGTAGGTCAATTCTGTTAGCCTGTCTTTAGAACAATGACTAATAACAAAGCTTGTAATTAATAGGAGTCTTTTTCTTGGCAAACACCATTTATCATAGTATCCCCTCTTACCTAGAGTTTTGTTTCTATGGTTTCAATGACCCATGGTCAACTCAGTCTGAAAAGATTCAATGGAAAATTCCAGAAATAAAAAATACATATGTTTTAACTAACGTTCTTTCCATTACATTGTTATATTTGTTCTGTTTCATTACTGCTAATCTCTGTGACTAATTTATAAATTAAGCCTTATCATAGGCATAGAAAAAAAATGTAGTACATGTTGAATTTGGTGGTAGCCACAATTTCAGGAGGATCTTGGGACATACCTCCTACAGATGAGGGGGGACTATGGTAATACTAATCCATTTGTTAAATTTTTACTATGATCAGACAAAGAAGTGTAAAATGTGATTCCTTCCCTCAGAGAGCTCACAGGCCAGTGGGAATTTGTAATGTACTGGAAGTAAAATGGTAGTTCCGACATCAGTTGGTGTCCTGCAGTACAATTCTGATGCTCACGCCCTGGAGTTAGTCCAAGACTCCACAGATTTAACATGTCCTCACTTTAGACACCAGCAACACGCTAGGCATCCCTAGGTGACCCACACTTTTAAACAACCGGTTCAGAGTGTGAGGGTTACTGCGATGTTTTCAACTTTGATCGTCGGCTACAACAACTCATAGAACTTGGGCAACACTTGTAAGTAGTTTTTTCACAAATGATACACGTCAGGGCGAACAGGAAGGCACACATATGGCTGAGGTCTGGGAGGGTCCTGGACATGCAGCTTCTGGGTCCCTTCCCACGGAACATCCCAGGGGTTCATCATCCCCTCCGTCCATCAACGTGCTTACTGGCCAGCAAACTTCAAGGAATGTCCATGTCCCCAGCTGTTTTGGGGGTTTTATTACATAGGCATGATTGATTGAATCCTTGACCACATGCTTTAACTCAATCTCTGCCCCTACCTCCTAGAGAGTGGGAGGTTGAACTTAGGACATGTGTCTCAAAGCCCTAAGCGTCCAATCCCACAGCAGCTCTTTCTGGGATCGGCCACCTTCATCCTGAGCCATGTCCTCAGCCTCAGCTCTGTTGGCACCCAAGGAGCTCATGACCCCCCCTCAGGAATTTCCACAGGTTTTAGAGTCTTTCAGGAAGCAGCCAAATTCTTTTTTTTTTTTTTATTAATTTTTTAAAGTTGTAGAATACAATACCTTTATTTTATTTATTTTTATGTGGTGCTGAGAAGAGAACCCAGTTCCTCACGTGCTAGGCGAGCTAGGCTGAGCCACAGCCCCAGCTGTGCCAAATTCTTTATTATACCATAGACTATCCTCTGGCTTTTAGTGTAGATGCCCCAAATTTGGAGAATCTAGTGCGGGTTAGGGATGGAAAGCATTTAGCTCAATATTCTAATTCATTTGATTGTCATCAGTATTACATTCTTACCAATAATGCTGGTGTTTGGCCATATTGCTAACATGTAGATGTAACTCGAACAATAAGTTTAAAATGTTGCTCTATTACTAGCCTCTCATTCAAGCATGAACAAGGAGTCTAATCTATCATCATACTGTATAGCCAGGATGCCTCCCAGGGTGCAGCCTCTCAGGTTTGTAGGTTTCCATTCAAGTCTGTGAAGTTCCACAACTGGAGAGCTATCAGCAGTGTGTGGCTTCACCCTCCCCTAGCATTTGGTACCATTGAGCTCACAGACAATAGCGTGTCTTGCTCTTAGATGCGTTTAAAGCACTGATATCGTACTGAATTTCTCTCACTAACTTAGTTATTCATTATTGTCATCAGGTAGAATTTCTGCTTCTCTCTGGTCATCCCCAAACTTTCCACACTTGGAAGGGGTGTTAGGTTCAGCCATGGTGTAGGTCTAGATTGCTGGTCCTAACACCAGTTGGCAATGCCTCCCCAGTTGAGTCTGCTCCCATTCATGTAGGATATGGTTATGTAAGTACAGAACTAGTGGGTATTTCAACCATTAGGCGATGCATCTGTGTTCCCTGTCAACCCCGATTTTGCCAGATGGGATACAAGCACAGTCTGCTCTTTCCAGACCTTCTAAATTTTGACGTAAAGAATCACACCACTATCCTCCTTTACCCTCTCTTTCCTGACTCTCTTAGAAACAGAGACGTCTCTTCTCTCCAGTGGGAATTTTCCCTTGACTCCTTTCATTTTAGACACAAGTACGCACTCGGAAGGCACATACCAGTAATTAATGCCCGTATCTCCCCCATTTGGAAGACCAGTGTTTCAACTGTCCATTCCAATTCTCCTCCAAAACATTCCTCCAAGCATGAAAGCCTATTTCTTGGTCTGAAGGAATGGGATGCATTGGTTGGTGCAGTATCTTCCATTATGGTTCTTTTCTAGAGTGTTCTGAACATTCGCATCTACCAACAGAGAAGCGAGTCTGAGTCAGGAGAAAGTGGCTACTCCCTCTGCCTCCCTGTATTGCCACCCAAGGCTGCTGGCATCTGTCTGACTTGAGAGCCTTCGTCCCAGGAAATCTGCTCCATAGCCATCTGTTATCTGTCTTTCCTGTTGGCAAACAGAGCAGTCTGTAGTGGCATTTTGTGTCTCAAAAGGGACAAAAGGCATGGGTCTGATTTAGTTCACTGCTGCACCGTGGCTGCCCCTCAATGTCCACTCATTTCGTGGATCTGGGTGACTACCTCAAGAAAGCACACCAAGATATCCAGTTTCCTTACAGTCTTGGAAGGTGATTTTCTGATAGGAATTGATATGTCTTACTTGGATGCACTCCTCAAATTCCTACAGTGACTGTCATGGGCGATGCCCTCTACAGCATCCCTCAACAGACCCCTTTTCCACTGCTCTGCTTGACCACCTCAGGTCAACAGCCAGCCATGGGGGAGAAGAGGCTACTTGGTCGTGAATGCACTGAGTAACTCCTTACATTTTCCTCTGCAAGGTGTGTCTCCACGGAATTCATATGTTGAAACTTAGTCTTCATTGTGGCGGGTTTAAGAGGTGACGCCTTTGGGGTGTGATGAAATCGTGAGTCAGTCCTCATGAAGAGATTAGTGCCTTATAAAAGGTTTGGTGGGAGCAAGCTTAGGCCTCTTTGCTCTTCCATCAGAAGATGTGAGGACACCTAGGCGGCACCATCTCTGAGGAATGAGCCCTCATCAGACACCAAATCTGCTGGTTCCTAGATCTTGGACTTTCCAACCTCCAGAACTATAAGGAATACATTTCTGTTCCTTATAAACCACCCAATCTCGGGCATTTTATTATATTGCATGAAAAGAACTAAGACTCCCTGTATCATGTTTGTGCACCAACCATTACCATTTTATTATAGGATTCTAGTCATTGTCCTTCCTATTGGAGCATTTCTCCAGCATCACCCAAATTACAGTAACATTTTGTGTTTTGAGATTATTTTATGTCCATCAGTCACAGGAGACATTTCAATTCATTTTCGGTCATAAGCTAGTAATTGTCCTTCAAATGGAATCTTTTTGCTCCAAAGTCCCAGTAGTTGTTTCTGGGAGGTGCTCCCAGGCTGTTGCCATAAGCTCTAGTCTACACTCCACACAGAGCTAGTGTACAGAAAACCTGCCTCAACCAGCACCCCAGTTCCTGTTCTTTAATGCATACGGCCAGCTAATTTGTTACTCACTTAGCAAGTCCAATTACTGCTGCCTGAAGGGCAAATCTTATAGGTCTTCTGTTTTTTGATGCTGGATAGATGCAAAGTTCCCCAGTCAGATACATTGTCCATCTTCACAATGCATCCAGGTAAAGAGGCACAACGGTTCATGGAAAACCTGTTTAAACATTGCCGTTGCCTTATGCCAATCAACCTTGAATTTCCATATTCTCTCAATTTAACTAGAGTTCCTATTAGAGCTTAAGCAATGGTTCTCTGATGAATGGGGCTCATGTGTCAAGGAGTTCCAGAAGCTTCTATTCTGGTCATATCAACCATTCATGTGTATAATTCTTTGAGTTCTAGGAGGAGGTCAAGCCACGGGACCCTGGCCACTGCGAACTTTACCTTGATTAATATGGCCATTGTCCTGGATTAGATTTTTTATTGTAACCTTTGTTTTATGACTTTTGAAATTCCTCCAAACTGGGGTAAGTAGAATAGACTCACTTAAGGCCCTTTCATGGGACACCTGCCAGAAGATCGGCAGGGACCCCCATGAGGACCTCTAATCTCCCAGAGCACTACATTAAGACCTGTGTTTCTACCCCATTAACATTTGCTTTATTCATCCCATTTTTAATGACCACTAAAACTTTTCTACCTTGCTGAAATGAACCCCTTGATTCTCCTGTTTCCTCCACTCCTCTCCCCCTTTTTTGGGTTAAGAAACACAATTTTTGGGGGGGTTCATCTATAAGAGATCGGAGGGGAAATAGATACAGCAAATCCAAAAAGGCTTCTTGGACTGTTGTTTAATTTTGCAAGAGTAGTAAAGATATTTGGGGTGTCCATGCAGAAGGGACCCTCTTGATCACACTGGATCAGTATCCTGATCACCATGAAGCTTGAGTACAAAGAACACCAACTGCTTTGTCTGTGGGTTTCCAATTCACATTTATGGGGGAGAGTCAGATAGGCCCCCCGCTCAGGGCCAACAATTACACAGTGCCTTTCAGTCTGCCTAGCAGGCTAGCTGGGTCCTAGAAAACAACCTGCCATCTGTCTGATTTGCATGTAGTGACGTACGATGTTTCCATAGTGAGCTATGGCTCCTATATCAAGAGAAATGTAACATATTCTGTGGATTTAAGCCAGGCAGAGCTGCAGGTGAATTGCTGAAAGAAAGAAAGAAAGAAAGACCACTTGTGGGGGTCAGCACAGTCTGTCTGTTCCCTATCAACAACACAGGCACAATTCATACCATGGGTGACCCTGTGAGCCCCCAAGGATCAAAATTCCCTCACCTTCTACCCTTCATCCTTTCTCTTCCCAAGCTCTTGCTGGCGTCCGAGAGGTTGCAATAAACCTGGTCTTTGCAATAAACTTGCTACAAACATCAAGCAGAAAGGTCATGGTGAAAAGCAAGAAAGGAAATTTGATCCATGTGTGCATATTGGGAAGGCCAAACCAGACCTCGCATCTCAGCCCTGTCTCCTGGTGCTGACGGGAGCTTTGGGTTTAAGTTGAGGAAGCAGCCAGAGGTCTGCACCACTAAGCAGCCTTGGTCAAACTGAGGTCTAGCTGATCACTATCAGTGCTGGTTCTGGGAGGAGCTGGCTCTGCAGAGGTCCTTACCACCTGAGGGGAAAATTTCCACTTGCTGCTCAGGATGTTTGTCTATGGACCTGTGATCCTGGAATGGGACGATGACTTGGGGCAGCACTCCAGGGGCTGAAACAGGTAGCTGCAAATCTTGCCTCAGTTAGGCCAAGTTAGGGCTAATAGACTTTGCATTACTAGTTTGTAGTTGAGCACTCCTTAGATGATTGACATGCCTACATGCAGAGCCAAGCAGGAATGTGACCCAAAGTTTAAGGTAATAAAGCAGACAGGTACATAATGAAATCCCTGCTATGAAAGGTGTTTCAGTGAGTTGGTGTTCTAGTGAGTCCCCAATTTTTGGCACCAAAAGTGAAGAAAAACACAGATTTTTCTGTGGAGAATCTGTATAGAGGAGTTAAAGCTGACTTCCTGGAGAAGTAAAATTGAATCTGGGATTTGTAGTATTACAGCTGCATAAATGAAAAGGAAGGTCAGTCTAGGGAATAAATGTAAGGAAAGGCTGGTGCAGGCAGCTCCAGGGGATCAGGGCAGGAAAATAAGGAGCAAATGTGGACAACTATGAGCAGCGGTGCTTGGCTGGGGGCTGGAGCAGGTGGGGGCAGGTGTAAGCCCGGAAGGATGTAGGGAGCCATATCAGAGGTGGCATTGAAGGCAAAAGTAAGACATTTTAAAAGTTATGCAAAGGAAAATAGGGAGCTATTGAGAGGTTTTTTTTGTTGTTGTTTTTTGTTTTTTGGTACTGGGGATTGAACTAAGGAGTACTCGACCACTGAGCCACTTCCCCAGCCCTATTTTGTGTTTTATGTAGAGACAGGGTCTCACTGAGTTGCTTAGTGCCTCGCCCTTGCTGAGGCTGGCTTTGAACTTGTGATTCTCCTATCTCAGCCTCCCTAAGAGCTGAGATTACAGGCTTGAGCCACCACGCCCAGCTTATCCAGAAGTTTTATTTTGGGAGACATATGATAGGAAAATTGTCTTTTAAAATAAAATGAGTACTATCCCACTGCTGATCTCACCCACTTGTCGAAGTTCCCCCTGTGAACATCTGGCCCTCTGGATTTCCTCAGAGTCTCAGGCATTTCAACCCTTCCCTGACATACTGAAGTCACCAGTTTCCTTGCCTGCCTCCTTTCCTAGACATCAAGGTCATGAGATATGAAATGAATTCAAGCTCGGTGTCCTCTGTGATTTGTATTATCCATACACTAGACAAAGATTTTTTACATGACCACAGTAAGTAGAGATCAAGACTCTAACACATTCCTAACCCTGAGATTCTTTACTTTTGGTTCAACAGTGTCCGAAGAGACCACTAGTCATCCTAAGATGTAGCAGGAGAAAAGTATAAAATATCAAAGAAACAAGATACATTGAAGGAAAAAACAGGTAAGAGGGAAATTAGAAAAAACAAAAAGTGAAGAGAAAATGCTGATTCAAGTGCATAGGTTGGGTCCCTAGCAGAGGAGGATGGGAAGGGATAGACCTTGTAGAGTGTTCCATATGCTATAGGCTGTGTACTTGCAATCAAGCATCATATTAGACAGAGTATCTAACAGGAACTCTCACTTGACTGAAGCCTGGGTGGTCAACCTTCCCAGAATTTAATCATGGCAGGAGAATTAGAATAGCATATAAACAGACATGAGCAAGGTGCAGTGGTGCACACCTGTAATCCCTGAGGCTCAGGAAGCTGAGGCAGGAGGATTGCAAATTCAGAGCCAGCCTCAGCAACTTAGCAAGGCCCTGAGCTACTTAGTGAGACCCTGTCTCAAAATATCATAAAAAAGGCTGCAGCTCAGTGTGCTAGGTCCTGGGTTCAATCCTCAGTACTGAAAGAAAAAAAGAAAAGAAAGAAAAGAAGAAAAAGAAGACATTAGACACTGGAGAAAAGTTGATGATCACTGATCATTTAATCATGTCATTCTTCAAAGGTTTATAGTACTTCTTAAGCAATAATACTCTTATGATATTCATGAACGTCCATTAAATATTAAAGCAAGTAATTCTTTGCTAACTCCAAACAAATCCTGATTTAACTTATCTATATCTTTCATGGGGTTTTATTAATAGTAGTCAATCATTCAGTGATCTATTACGTTATAATGACAGTTGACATTGACATCCAACACCTAAAGGTCCTGAAGAAGGACAGGACAGTCCTATCGCTCCCTGCAGTCTTCTCTCTGCTGAGTTTACACTCCTTAGTTCCAGTTCACAACAGAGACCTCAAAGTCAGCTTCTAATGCACCGCTTAAAAGTAAGTACATCACGTATAGCCAGAGAAATGAAAAGTTATGCTCCATCAGTGTACAATTAATCAAAATGCATTCTGCTATCATGTATACCTAAGCAGAACAAATAAATAATAAGATAAAGATAAAAATAAACAAACAAACAAATAAATAAGTAAATAATAAAAGAGCAGAGCTGACCCCAGAGCTGCTGAATAACCTACTCAGGTCCTGGCAGGTAAGATGTGACCACGCAATTCTGGTCTCTATTGCTCCGACTGCTGAAGCTGATAGGTCTTCACAAATAATATATAAGAATTTAATTAATGGAAAATGTTAGGAAGTCAATATCCTGGTAAGTACTTTTTCCCTCTAAAGACAATAGTGTCATCTTCCTTGTTGAATAGCCCCGCCTCCTGGGGTGGTGATTTGAAACCACAGCCAGGAGAGCCAAGGGTGACTGGTCATTAAGGAGCAGGCCGTCACGTGTCACAGTGTGCCAAGTAAAAAAGCTGGTGGTTCGGGTTCAAAATCCAGTATTCAGCTCTAATTGGCTGTAGCTCTTCCCTTTTGCCCGCCCTAATTCTAAAATCAGCCAATTACGGAGTTGGTAAGCCAGAACTCCTCCAATCAGAGCGAAGAGCGGTGCTGGGTTAGGTTCTAGATATACGCGGGCGGACTGCACGGCCAGGTGCACTCTAACCAGGTTCCCAGCACGCCCTTCCGCCAGAAGTAAAGGTCTGCCTGGCCCACCCACCTCCACGCACGTGTTTGAGTTCTTGGGGCACCTGGTTATTTCTAACGATAAGAAAGAGATTTAAAATTGGGCTGTCAGAGTTGTGACAGTTTTAAACATTGCCATTGCATGTTAATGACAGTACATTAGAGGGCAGAAACAGACTTTAGGACATATTAAATTGCTGATTATTGCAAATGCTCTGTCTCATATAGTCATCCGGCTGTATCTGCAGGTTCTGCAGCTGCGGAGTAGATGTAGGTTCTGCATTCTGCATAAAAAAAAATACTGCAAATCAAAAGCATTTTTTAAAGTGTGCCTGTACTGAACACATACAGACTTTTTTCACATCATTGTTACCTAAACAATACAACATAACAACTATTTATATAATATTTGCACTGCATTAGAAATAAGTAATTTAGAGCTGACTTAAAAAATACATGGGAGGATATATGTATGTTCTGTGCTAATACTGTACCGTTTTATATAAGAGAGTTGAGCATCTGCAGGCTTTGGTATCCAGAGGGCATCCTGGAACCAACCCCACAGACACCTGGGGATGACAAGGAGTATGGGTGTCTTTAGCCGCAGATTCAGACAGTCATCTTGTATACACTAGTAAAGAACATTTGTCGGGTGGGCTCGGTGGTGCACGCCTGTAATCCCAGCAGTTTGGGAGGCTGAGGCAGGAGAATCGTGAGTTTGAAGCCAGCCTTAGCAACTTAGAAAGGCCCTAAGGAACTTAGTGAGACTCTGTCTCAAAATAAAAAATAAAAAAGGCTGGGAATGTGGCTCAGTGTTGAAGCTTCCTTGGGTTCAATCCACAGCACCAAAAACAAAACAAAACTTGTCATAATGAATGGATTTTATAGCAAACTGGTAGTGAACTTCCAGGAACCCAAAGAGAAGAAATAGCTCTCAAAGAAGCCCTAGGAAAGGGGAAAGCCTGCAGACTGCACCACCAATGTAAAGCATGCTGTGGCCTCTGAATCAAGTTCTGAAAGTTGTTGTAATAGTGGACAAATGCATAAAAGCTGTTTAATCTAGCATACCGGTAGGCAGGCGTGGTGACATATGCTTGTAATCTAAGAGACTTGGGAGGCTAAGGCAGGAGGATCTCAAGTTGGAGGTCAGCCTCAGCAATTTAGCAAGACCCTCAGCATGTAGCACCTACATGTATCAGAGGTCTCAGTCCATGGTTGGCTGACTCCATTCCTCTGGGCCAGAGGTGAGACAGAAGAGCATGGTGGAAGGGCATGGCAGAGAAAAGCAGCTCAGAACAGGGCCACCAGGAAGCACTGGAGGTAGGGAGGAAGAGGCCAGGGACATATAGAGTCACTCTCTCAGTGACCTACGTCCTCGAACTACTTCTACCTCCCAGTAGACCACTTGGCTATCAATGGATTAATCCATTTACTGGATCAATATAGTAAATCATGGTGAAGTCAGAGCCCTCGTCGTTGCCTCAAAGCCCCACCTCTGATCCTGGCTGCGTGGAGGCCAGCCCTCTAACACACGAACTTTTAGGGACATCCCAGACCCACCCAAACCACAGCATATATTCTCTCTCACGTTACCCCACATCATAATAATATGTTACAGAATCTTTAACTCAAGAGGAAACATATGCATGTAGTATTTAAAATTGGGTGAATGGCACCCTTCCTCCCCTGAAGAGTTGACCATTTTACCATTTGGTTGCTGCCAGTCCTGATTGTAACCAGTGGGAGATAAAAAGTGAAGTTGGAGATGAAATATGCCTTAATATTTTATACTTGACAGCTGCCAAAAAGCAAAAGAAAAAAAGAGAAAGAACTGGGGGTGGGGGCGAGGATGAGGAAAAAAAGAAGAAAAGAGAAAAAAAGGGATGAATTTAGGGTCTCGATTTGATTTTATCTCTATATTAATCATGAGATTTGGGCCATGTTTTTTCACTTTAAATACATACACAGACACACACACAAAACATTCTTGGAAAAGTGGTAGTGTTTTATACAGATCATCCATTTATTTGTGAGAAATTGTTTAACTCAATATGCCTTTTTCTTTTTTCCTTCCAGATGGGAAGATACCTACTCAGAGAGATGACTTGGAATAAAGCTGTGGCCTTATCATTTTAAGAAAAGGGAAAGCAATGACCGTGGGGTTGTTACACGCCCAACGGACGGACCTCTGTGCTGTACTGAGGCTTGCTTCTATATCAGTGTTTCTAAACTTGATGTTGCCAGTTGAAGTGCGGCCGTTTGACTCATAAGGTGCGAGCTCCTGCTTTGATTCATTCATGTTGGGCAGCTGCTAGTGGGATGCTGAGGTGGGCATGGACCGAGGCCGACGTGTTCTGAGGTGGTGGTGGCGGAGCATCATGGTGGAGGGTGTGGTGGAGGAAGCTGCTCCATTCACGGCAGCCAGGAGGGAGAGGGAGAGGAGCACACCAGGGACTGAATATGACCAAGGCATGTCCCCAGTGACCTACTTCCTCCAGCCACACCTACCTGCCTATAGTTACCTTTCCTTTATTAAGACATCAAATGGAGAGAGAGAGGGTGGGGGACGTGCTTGTGAAATGAGCGGCTTCAATCCTGAACGAAGTTAGTCCTTTTGGAAAACCAGAAAGTTCCTTAAAATTTATGCTGAGACAAACACACCCAGGAAATTCAAGGTCCAAGTTTCCTCATGTTAAGTAAAAGAGGTGAATGCTGGACCCTTGACTCCTGGGACTCCTGGGACACCAGCATCAATGGCCACATGTGATATATACATTGTGGTGAGAAGTTAGAATAAAGAGCAAGAAAAAAAATCCTGAGCATTTCATGTCATCTCAAGTCGTTTCTAATTCAGTGATAATCTATAATTAAGGAAAAATGCCACCGTTGCTCCTTTCCCCGGCCACTTCGCCTTTCACGTGAAAACAGTGTTTGGACATTTCTTCTCCTGAGACTCTAGTGCAGGCGCTGAGGGTGGTCGCTTGACAGAGAAGCGTGTGCACGTTGCCGTGTGTGAGCTGTAGGAATCCAGGGAGACTTGAGAGCAGGAGAGAGATGAAAAGAAGTTCAAGTGCAATCACCTACTGGTTTTATGAAGAAAAAGTTAATCCACAAAGCTGTCAGGGTAAGCCCCCTAAGGCTCGTTTATGCAAGGCTATGCGATCACCTCTGTCTCTGTCTCAGGCATACACACCTGTGTGCACAGGTACATGCGTGTGTGGACTTTTATGTGAGTTTATCAACAGCTAATCATTTTTAGGATTTTTTTTTCCTTCAGGTGATGACACTTTATTTCTGTATTCCTTATTCTCCAGGAATGGCATTCTCTAGAATGCCCTGTCCAATGGAAGGTCCCCTGTGCTGATAGAAGCATTCTGCCGCCACTAATACTGTAGTGATTAGCTCCATGCAGCTACAAAGCACAGGAAATACATTCTTCACTGCAACTTAACAAGCCAATTTTCAATACTATTTATTTCAATTAATCTAAAATTAAATAGTCTCTTGTGACTAGTGGCCTGTTTATTGGTCCAGAAGGCACAGTTCTAGAAAGCTCATTATAGAGCATTCCTTTGCCTATTTGACACATTTTAAGAATATTTCAAATATAGCCATGTTCTTTTTTTAAAAATTTATTTATTCTAACCAGGTATACATGACACTAGAATGCATTTTGATTCGTTGTACACAAATGGAGCACAGCTTTTCATTTCTCTGGTTGTACATGATGTAGAGTCGCACCATATGTGCAGCCATACCTAGGGCAATGATGTCCATCTCATTCCACCATCTGTCCTGCCCCCATGTCCTCACCCCTTTCCTCCCTCCCCTTTGACCAATGTTTCTCCATTCTTCCCATGCCCCCTCCCCCATTATGCATCAGCATCCACTTATCAGAGAGAACATTCGGCCTTTGGTTTTTGGGGATTGGCTTACTTCGCTTAGCATGATGTTCTCCAACTCCATCCATTTACCTGCAAATGCCATAATTTTATTCTCTCTTATTGCTGAGTAATATTCCATTGTGTATATATACCACAGTTTCTTTATCCATTCATCTATTGAAGGGCATCTAGGTTGGTTCCACAGTTTAGCTATTGTGAATTGAGCTGCTATAAACATTCAAGTGGCTGCGTCACTGTAGTATGCTGTTTTTAAGCCCTTTGGGTATAGACCGAGGAGTGGGATCGCTAGGTCAAATGGTGGTTCCATTCCAAGTTTTCTGAGGAATCTCCATACTGCTTTCCAGATTGGTTGCACCAATTTGCAACCCCACCAGCAATGTTAAGAGTGTGCCTCATTTTTCATGTTTTATTTGCAAGTAACAAAATTCTTTATGGACACAGACTTGTCAGAGGCCATATTATTTTCTATTGGCAAATCATAGTCTTATATCCAGAGATTCCATCATCCCATTTATCATGAAACTCAGGCTTCTAGCACTTACCTTTTATGTAGGAACTATGATTTGAGCACTTGTCAGAAATAATGGATCAACGTCAGAGGCAGATTGTCCACACCAAGTGTGGCACATCCCCCTGCTGTCGTGGTACACTTGCAGTGGCTGCACTGTCATGGCGGCTCTGCCTTCCAA
>CM053412.1:62095471-62149156 GCA_028644305.1 Xerus rutilus | reverse complement strand
AAACTAAATCACCGCCACACGATCACGTTAGCTACTTGAGCCTTCTTTTACTGCTGCACATCAGTTTTAGAATGGAAGACGATCTTCAGAGGATCAGTACCAGACAATTGGCATTTAGCCAAGAGCTTCCTTAAGCTGAACTATTGTCTTCAATCCCATGTGGCCAACTGGACCTGCGGGAGGTTGTGGGCTAGACCACGAAGGTTCCAGTTTCCTTCTCGACACACAGTGAACAGCCACGACTCACAGGAGGAGGATGAGCATGGACTGGTTGGTACTTGACCGGCGAGCTTTTCTTTGATGGAGTTTTAGACTATGTGTTAATAGATACCTGGATACAAATGTAAGGTAGAGAAGGAGTGCATGATGTGTAATTAGACAATCATTAATTCCCTTGTGACTGTCCTCTTTGGCTCCCTAGAGAACTGATTACTCCCAAACCATAAAGCTGGGGACAGGTGAGTATCACATCGGGGACTTGCTAAGCTACAAATCCGGCAGAGAACAGGAACCACGGAGGTTGGAGATGGGAAGAAGAAAAAATGTAGAACTGAGGAAGAAGTCTCAAAACCCAGCCTGCCCTTCTGGCACGTGGAGAGGCAAGGGTGCACATGCAGCTGTGGCGTGGCTGGTACCACAGCAGGGGACCCACATGCCTGCCACCTCGCCGCTGCCTCATGTCCTGAGAGAGGGACTCTGCAGAAGGGAGTTTGCTGAGGAGCTGAGGAAGGATAAAGTGTCTAGTTGGAAAAGGATCTCCCATACTGCCAAGTAATTTTGCAGAAATGAGACCTTAGGCTGAGAGGGCTTTGCAAAGATTTCTAACTCTGGCTGTGTGTAAGAATCATCATGATGACTGTCACACAAAGGCAACACTTGGCCAGTCAGGAAAGAAGACTGTACCCACACCACAGGGATTATCTGCTTCCCTCCTGCTTGTGAAAGTAAGGAACGTGGTGAAAGCAGAAGCCCTGTCCCCCTCCTCAGCACGCACGTGCACACACACACACACACACACCTGAATACGTGCGTGCGCACACACACTCATACTTACACTCTCTGTACAAGGAGGAGGAGGAGGTCTTCTATTTGAAAGTGGTTGAACTCAAGAGTGAAATTTAAATTTGGCAAGATGGCAATAATTCCTTCCCTCAAACTATGACCATCAAAAATATCTCCAGACATTGTTAAGTGTCCACTGAGGGGCAACCCCCCACCCCCCAAGTCGAAAACCCCAGCTCTGGGGAAAGACCTCATCATTGAGTGGCAACATCTCTTTCCTTTTACCTGTTACTTAGACATCCTGTGCTCCAAAGTGAAAATTAAAGGGAATAAACCCACTGACGAGCCATGGAAAGAGCAGATGTTTTCTGGCAGAGTCGGGGTAAGCCAGTGGTGCATGGCAAATCACTAGAATTACTTCTCTGAAGGAGAACCTTGGAAGGCAACCTCAGCAAGTGTGGAGATAGATGTGCTTAATTTTTATGCCAAATAACAACTGGTTTCTTAATTGTGTGCCCATGGCATTTTTCAACTAATATCCAGACTAAGCAGAAATGTAGCCTTTCCCTGCGCATCATAAGATGAACTGCAGATAAGGCTACAGGGGACTTAGAAATAGTGTAAACATTCAGTCTTTAAGTTTTCAGCCTGAGATGCTACTTACATGTTCTGGAAGATCTTCTGTCTATTCTTTGACATGGAAATAGGCCAGATTCCCATGGAGCACTGTGTCTGCTGTGATCGGATTCCTATAGGAATAGATTGTGTCTTACTTCTCAGAACTCTGTCTTGGCCCCTCTCCAATCATGTTAGTGTATGTCCATATTTTTCTATAGGTTCAGAGTCCATAATCTTTATACCCACAATTAGCTCATTTTCAGGCACAATTGGGTGTCCAGCTAGTATATTAAATGAATAACTGAATACCTCACAAGCTGAAATACATGCACATCTGCTATGGTTTAGATAAAAGGTGTCCCCCAAAAGCTCATGTGTGAGACTATGCAAGAATGCTCAGAAGTGAAATGATTGGGTTATGAGAGCTTTAATCTAATCATTGTATTGATCCACTGATGTGGATTACCTGGTAATTATGAGCAAGTGGGGTGTGACTTGAGGGGTTTTGTTTTGTGCCTGGAGCTCTCTACTTCCTGGTTGCCACATCCTGAGCCACCATGATGTTCTGCCTCAACTCAGGCCCAGAGCTATGCACTATGCCAACCACGAACTGAATCTCTGAAGCCGTGAGCCAAAATAAACTTTTCCTTCCTTGTCAGGTCTTTGGTCACAGTGACAAAAAAATCTAAGTAAAACAACATTCATATTTCAACTGTGCCACACACATGGCAGGGTCTCCCTTTCTCTCTTCCATGTTAGAAAAACAATATTCAAGACACTTCCTAAAGCACTGTAAGGGAGACTTTACTCAAGAGTGAGGGGAGGGATACTATGGAGATGGGTATGGAGACCCACCACAATGGAAGTTCCTGTGAAGGAGGAAGTCTGAGCTCTAAATCAAGCATGAAAGTGGAAATTTAGAGACAAAGGCCCGGCGGGGGTTGGTGAATGGAGAATGAACATAAAATTCAGAGGTGTCTCAGTCTTTCTATGGCTATAACTAAATACCTCGAATTAGGCGACTTTTTTTTTTTTTTTTTTTTTTTTTACAGAGACTTATTAGCTTACAGTTCTGGAGGCTAGGAAGTCCAAGAGTATGGTGTCCATCAAAGTCTTTGCTGCTTCAATCCACAGCAGAATGCATAAGGGCCAGCAGGCTCCTGTGGAAGAGAGAAATACAAGAGGCAGCCTTGCTTTCTGATGACCTTCGCTTGCAACAGCTCTACCCTTCCCTCAGGAATTCACCCACTAGGGCTGGAGGTCCATCACTCCCTCTCAATGGCCAGTTCATCTCTTAGTCCTTCCACCTGCTTTCAGTAGTGTTACACTGGGAATCCAATTTCAACCTGAGTTTGGGTGAGGACAGATCACATGCAAAATCAGCCCAACAGGTCCGTTGCTGAAGACAGGTTAAGGTGACGAGGCACCACCTGGGGTTGGTGGAGGATGAGGAACGGGATCGGAAGTTATGGGGGACCAGATTTTGGGAGCGAGGCAATCCTGATAACCCAACTTAGTAGAGTTCTTGCCAAACTGGATTTTTTAAGGCGGTGAGCAGATGGGCTGAGCAAAGGAACCAGGATTCTGCTGAAGTTTGGTGGAGGCACAGATCTGTGAGTGATAAGGAGAGTCTGTTTCAACAGGGTGGAGAGAGTCCAGGGGTCTCAGTTGGTCAGTCGAGGGCTGGTGGACATTGCCATGGCCTCATGCTCCTCGGCGCCCATGGAGTGGGTCTGCCCACGCTCTGCCTCCAGATGGTTCCTCTTCCCTTTCCTCAGAGCTGACACACACCGGCTGGGCCCAGCTGGGGCTCTGACGCCAGAGCCATCACTATTATTTCCTCTGCCACAGCAGCTGTGGCCCTGCCCCAACCCCTGTGTATTTTCTGCCAGGTCCTAGCTTTTGCTAATTTCCAGTCTAGGAGCCAAATCACCCCGACATCCTCATGATCCTATTGTCTTCGGTTGGTTTCGTGGGGGAGCTGGTGTCCAAATTCTGGTCATTGAGCCATGAGGGAATCTGAGAGAGAGTTCCTCACTGATCCCCCCCAAAAAAACCACTGAGAGTGGACATTGGTGCTTACTGACATAACAGGTCCCGGGATGAACAGAGCCTGCACCGTCCTCTCTTCTAGACTCTTGCTTGTGAAATTAAACTATTTAAATCAGTTGATTCGGTTTTTATAACTTGCACAAAAAAAATTTCTTCCTGAAGGGTTCAGGTAGCTGTACAAGCTCCCTGGGGTCAGTGGGTCAACGAATGTGGATTTGGGGACGGGCCATGAAGCCAGCTTCATGCACCAGCATTAGCTACTACCTTAAGCACCCAAGAAATAAAACATGCCTGCTATGCCTTTGACAGGAGTGTTCTTTTTTCTCTTTTCTGGTTTTATATTTCAGAAAATCCCATTAACACTTGTTTTCACTGCTCCATATGTATACAGAAGGGCAGGTGGCTGGGGGCTGCCGTGGGACAAGGGGAACCTGAATGAAAAGAAGAATGGCACTGACAAATCTGTTGCTAAAGCCACAACTTGTCCTAAAAGCTGGGGGCCTCTGCGCCCCACCTTGACCACCTCACTCACCTCTCCCTGTGCAGCATCCCTGACTTCCAGCCTTAGATCCCAGCCACCACTGGTGTCATTGAGGTTATCGTCTCCTCCACGGCTCTCGTCTCCTCTAGCCTCCAGGGTGACATCGTCCAGTTGCCCTGTCCATCTGAAAACATCCAGAACAAAACTCCAGTCCTTATTTCCAGGATCCCTTTTCCTCTAAGCGTTTCTGGTTTAAGACAGCAGTTCCAGCGACTCACCCACTCGGGCCACAGTGGTAGAGTCCCTCTAGGTTCTTTGCTTTTTCTGGGATTTACATGCAACTCATCAGAAAAACCTGTGCACTCCAACTTCAGTCTCCTTCCCAAATCTTACCATGCGTGGCCACGACTACTGCTGCTGTGGGCTGAACGTCCATCTCCTCCAAAATTCATGGGTCGAAAACCGAATCTCTAATGCTACAGTCCTGGAGGTGAGTTCTGAGGGGAGGAAGGCTGCACATTCACGGATAGGTCAATGCCACAGGGAAAGGGGCTTTGGGAGCGGGCTCTCCCCTTCTGCTCTTCTATGTGAGGAACCCAGTTCCTCCCTCTGCAAGACGCAGCGTTCAAGGTGCCCTATTGGAAGTGGACAGCAGCCCTCACCAGGCATCACCTTGAACTTGAACTTTAAACCTTCAGAACCAAAGCAATGAATTTCTGTTCTTTATAAATTCTCCAGCCTCAGATTCTCTGTGATAATTACACACACACACACACACACACACACACACACACACACACACACAGAGTGGGGGAATGAAGCCACCCTCTTCTCTGGCCTGAGCCACTGTCACTGTCTCTCTCCTCCTGTCCCCGGCTCTACTCTTGCTCCCCAGTAACTGCCCAATTTATCTTTCTAACTCACAATCCACAATAAAGCTTCCCAGGATATTTGTATCACACCTAGAGCAAAATACAAAGTCCTCACTTTCCTGGGCTCTTCTGAGCTACACTCTGAATGTTACATGGCGTTGATCTTAATGAGCCTGAAGAAAATGGTCTGAGTGGATATGTGGGCTTCCTGGCTTGGCCATTGCATACAATCCCTACCAAGGCTCAGTCAGAGCCGTCAGAGAGATCAATGGAGCAGAAGCGCAGTGGGGTGGTGAGCCATGCTCCAGAGTCACCGAGGGCTTGACTCAGAAGAGTCTTTCATCAGCTAACCTATTGATTCCATTAAGAATCAAGAACCTGTTACAGTCTTACAGTGCTGCAGTGAGCCCTGCCCAACCACTTATTTATGCAAAAAATATGTACATTATTTATATACATTATCTATGCAAAAAAAAACCAAAAACACCAAACCCTGCTAATTGACTGCTTTGTGGGCAAATGTAATGCCAAGTAAATCAGAGTTACTGGAAATGCTTTTTATTGTCAAACTTTCTCAATCACTGAATATTTTCTGTGGTATTTGTCCACTTTCAATACACCATTCCTCATCCAAGCTAGAAATGGGATGCGTCACTAAAATCTAATAAAGTTTTGGAAAAGTTTTCCAAATGTCTGATTTCACAAAGTCCCTTTCTGTCGTTTCTCTCATCCTAACTATAATTGAAACGCAGTGAGTGGGAGCCCACAGGGACTCTGTTGGTGTCCAGATGGACAGTCGGCTTCTCCTTATGATGAGCTGTACTACTGAAAATTAATTGGTATTTTCAGCAGCACTGGGTTGTCAGCCAGCTCACAAATAGAGCTGATGATTTAGTATTCACAAAACATTTATCCTCAAATTCTAACTCCAAACTAATAATTTGTTTCAATGCATACCTCAACATTTAAACTTTAAAAAAATAACATAAAATGCAAAAAATGGACTAAACAGTAACTTAGTCATCTTTGAATAAATAAATTGGTGATATTACCATCCTATGCAAAGTACCGTACTGCGGAAATGCCGAGAACATAGAAAATTCCAGCTACATACTAAGCTGAAATGTCTACAGCATATTGTTAGCTTATATATCTTTGGAAGATTAAAAGAGAAAAAAAAGAACCAAGACATTTGTAAATAATAAAACTTTGTAGTTGTATTTTGAACTAAAGTGTTGAAAAGCTCACAGACATTTGTGGATTTTGTGATTACGGTGTGCGTAAGTGGACATGAATTGTATAAAGAAGTATGAATCGGTCCACTAAATATTTTCCTTATACTTCATATCCAAGTTACGGTAATTCAGAAAGTGATGTCATGACTTTTTGGTAATCTTAAAATTTCTTCTACTTAGGAAATGGTAAAAATGTATGGATAATTCTTGATAATTGAGAAGGAGAACTATTCTTTTTTTTTTTTTTTGGTACTGGGAATTGAACTCAGGGGTACTCGACCACTGAGCCACATCCCCAGCCCTATTTTGTGTTTTATGTAGAGACAGGGTCTCACTGAGTTGCTTAGCACCTCACCATTGCTGAGGCTGGCTTTGACCTCGTGATTCTCCTGTCTCAGCCTCCCTAAGTGCTGGGTTTACAGGCGTGTGCCACCGCGCCCGGCTAAGAGAACTATTCTTTTCCAGGTTTTATTTTATATATATATAACTGACTAGAGTCATTCATCAAGATTTATTACTTATCTATTTTAATTTAGCCTCATAATACTGTTATGGGGAAATCATGCTTGTGATCGTTTAAATGGTGGTATTGTAATATTTAAGAACTGGGTAGAAGTTTTCCTAGCTTAGTGATTATTTAAACTTAGTTTTGTCTTGGTGCCTATCATTCAAATGAAATCTCACCTACAGTTTAGGGAATGAAGCAATCTGAGACAAAGACACAAAGGAGCAGGGAGGGGCTGGGGTCTGGGTCCCCCTTGGAGTCCCCCTCCCTGAGGCAGGACTGAGTCTCCGAGGAGCAGCTTTCTCAAGCAGAAACCCTCAGAGGGAAACTCCACCCCTGTCAGTGCTCACCCCTGCTCTCAGAGGACTCAGTCAAGGGTTGATTAAATATCTTTACTTCAACATGCTTGTCCTTATCATGTTTAAATATGACTCCCTATAATTACCTAGTTAACTAACCTGACACTAGTGATCGAGTATCCTCCAAAAGGTATCTGACTAACATGATTACATGGCTTATTTTTAAAGTGAAGTGATAAAAATAAGTGTAGTGTGTGCTGCTCTTATAACTTGTGTACCAACCTCTGAATATAAATGTGGTCTCAGAAATGGAACATTTTTCACATAATATTATATTCATCATAAAACGGCATTATATAAATAGAATGTGTATGTGGGCCCTGGAAGCTGGAAACAAAGAAACATAGTGTTGTTCAAGACATCTTTGATCTGATAAAATAGTAAAATAATATTGTGGACACATTTATAAATCCAAATACATGACAGAATAAAATCAAGGATACTGATTCTCCTTACTGGATGAGAAGTGAGATTAAGAAAGAACATACCAAAGACTACAGACAGTAAGAATTTTTGTTTGTTTCTAAAATCAAATTGGTCCATTCATGCTCATTATGTTGTAGAAAGTTAGACAGATTTCATGAATATTACTTTGTATCTATGCCTGCTTTCCTATATATGCTATCTCCCTAAATAATCTACTGTTTAGATTTGCATATTTGCACACTTTAGCATCTTATATATAAGATAGAAGCATGGTGTATGTATTCTTGTGCAGCAATACTTCTTTCATCCAATATTATGTTTCAGGTTTTCATGGACTTTGCTTCTTCCAGCTGGAATTTGTTCTTTTTCATTACTGTATAGTATTCTATTGTGCACATATCCACACATATTTCTGCCACCAACTGGTGATGTGCACTTTCATCCTCTCATTCATTTGATTAAAGCAAACCATTTTGCAGTGAATATCAGTGTACATATCTCCCGACACTGCAAGTTTCCCTCAAGGATACACATCTATGAGAGGAAGATTTCTGTGGTAGGGTTTGTACAACTTTTGACCTACCAAAGTTCTTGTACTCCTGGATACTCCTGTAGTGTGTGTGTCCAGGTTGCTCCTCAAGACTAGATGCTGCCCAGCTCTTTCATATTTGCTGGTCTGATCAGTGCCTAATTGAAAAATTAACTAAACCAATAGTCACAATGTTTTATAGTCTAGAAGAGACACTGTTCAAATCTTTCAGAGATGCGATTCATTTTAACTTTCCAAAAAAATATTTAGCACATTTCATGAGTACGGGACATTTCTGCACTTGTTATTTAATAGAATCTTGGACTGGAGGATGGTCACCAGGTCGGTTCCCTGTAAGGGAGCCCTACCAGGGCACAGGGTTCCTGGGAGGTGCTCCTCAGTTGAGAGCTTTCTGACTCTGTCTGAAATTTTTGTGATTCTCACCATGTGAGTAACACACACACACATGCGAACCCACTTTTATCCTATAAGTATGGCACCCCACCCTCTCGAGTTTGCTGAAGATCGTCTTGTCGGGCTGCGGTAGGAGCTCTAGTATGAGGGCATAGTAGGCCTGAACCTGAAGAGGACAGCTTGGCTTCTGTCACTTATCAACTCTGTGGTTCGGTCAAGTTATTTTCTCTCTCCACACCTCAGCTTCTGTCTCTTTAAAGCAGACACACAGGTTGAATGCAAAATGTCTGGGACCACACATGTTTCAAATTTTTAATTTTTTTTTTTAGAATATGTGCATGTACCTCATAAGATACCTTGGGGGTGGGACACAAGTCCAAACAAAAATTCATTAATGTTTTATGCACACATAACCAGAAGATAATTTTATACAGTATTTTTAGTGTACCTGCATTTTGACTGTAAGTCATCACTTGAGGCCAGGTGTGGAGTTTTCCGTTGGGGCACTATGTCAATGCTCAAAAAATTTCAAATTCTGGAGCATTTTGGATTTCAGATTTTCTTTTACTTCCCTCATAGGGATCCTGGCATAGCTGAACCTAATGTGAATACTGGGTGTGAGAAATCATGTTATTACTATTAAATGAGGCCTGAAAGTACGATTTTCAGGCACAGGAAGACTCCCCAAGTGAAAGGTGAGAAATCAGCCCCTGGGCTGAGCTCACCCTGACTTCCAGTGGTGACTTTTGACCACACGCAGCCTAAAGGCTTCCCTTGGACCTGGTAAGGTGCCAGATTCAGAAGTGGTCTTAGCTTCCCCCTGCGGGCGTCTGGTACACTTGTGCCAAATGATAGAATATTCTCTGCTGCTCTGAGCTCCTTTCGAGATATTTAAAGATGTGATTTTTTTATTAATGATCAGGGGTACCAAGAAAATACAGTCTGGGGCTAGAGTTGGAGCTCAGTGGTAGACTGGCTTGCCTGGCATGTGTGAGGGGCTGGGTTCAATTGTCAGCACTGCATATACATAAATAAAATAAAGGTCCATCAACAACTAAAAAAATAAAAATAAAATAAATAAATTGTAATCTAAAGCTCACAGTTTCCAAGCGGAGGGTCACACCACACCACACCACGCCACACAAGCCCTCATCAGGAAGCACCAGGTTGGAGAAGAGAAAACTGTGGGCAAGAGCCTTCATGAGGGTCTCCAGGGGAGGCACCGGGTGAGGGAGGGTGAGCAGGTCTCACTGACTGGTTTGGGTCATCAGTGAGCGCTGGGGTGTGGGGACTGTGCATTGTCTGGTGACCTGTCTCTGGGAGGACTGAGGACGGGGGATATTGACTTGAGGTGTGAGGGTTTGATAGGGGGATGGTCACAGGGGTGTGGGCTCTGGATTGGCTGGCTGCATACGGAACAGATGCTTCCGAGTGAGCGCTGGCTGTCTCTAGGGAAAGGGAGTCTCCCCAGGTCAGCGGGGCCAGAGCATCAGGAAGGTCAGCTTTCACCTTGATCCCCTGACGGCTGAGTCCCATGTTTTTCTATTCTAACTTTTGCTTCCATTAAGTCTTTGCCAACGGGTTTTGGAACCACAATGGCCGGGGCTGCTGTGTCAAGGAGTCCCACACCACCCCTTCTTCCCTCCCAGGCCATCTTACCTAATGCTCTTCATATGACCTGGGTCTCCAGCCAGGGGTGAGGCCGAAGGACGCAGGCCTTCTTGTCAGGACTGTTTTAATTATATTTCAAGACAGCCCCCTCCCCAGGGTGACTGGACATCAGTTTCCTCACCTGCCATCTCACATTATGCTTTTTAAATTCCCTTGAACAGAATGAATAAAGCCGACAGCGTAGGGTCCCCACCCTAAGTCAGGGTGCTGATCTTTCTAGCCTGGTAGCCCCAACCTAAGCTTCCTCAGGTCAGCCAGCTTGCCCTAAGTAATTTTGTTAAGCCTGTCTAGCAATCCCTCAGACAAAGGCAGTCCTGCGAGCACAACATCCCAGAGGGGTGCATGTTTTTTCTATGTCTTAGTTAATCTTTTAATATATTGGCATATGTGCTGTCTATTCGCCATCTGAGAAAAGTGATCTCAGACTCCAGAGAAGGGAGGGAAAGTCTAGGGCTGACATATTAAAAGCAGTGCTAATGATTTTGAAATGAAAAAGACCCAGGCGATTGATGACAACACACTCAGATATTGCTACACGCTTCCTAGTAACATTGTCTTTGCCAGAACGCGTGGCTGCACACAAACCTTGGACAGATTATGAATACAACCTGGAGAAGTCCTATGGAAAAGAAGCCAGGATTTACTTACATGACTGACACAAAATGAAAGATGACATAATTAAGAATCTAGACAGGGTCTTGATAGTCAAGAAGGATTTGAAAAATAGGTGGAAAACTAAAATAAAAAAAAAGTAGACACGTATTCTGTGGTCAAAACCATCAAGGCTGTAGAATTAAGGAAGATTGACCCAAACTGCCAGGTATTCCCAGTTACACAGTCTCCTTTCCTAGGAAGTTTATGGAGAGTGGTTAAATAACAGTTAAATCACATCAAAGAGACACAGGGTACTAGAGGTGCTTATTCACAGTGGCCAACGCAGGTTGGACATGGGAAAGGTAAGGACAAATGCATTTTGTATGCCCTGCCACGAGACTAGATCTGGAGGCAGCTGCTCTGATTGTCTTTCGGTGAGCTTATTGTTTATTTAGTTTTGTTTTTTTTTAATGTGGTGCTAGGAATCAAATCCAGTGCCTCACGAGTGCTAGGCAAGCACTCTACCACTGAGCCACCACCCCAGCCCAGGGGCTTTTTGTTTTGTTAATTTTTTTACGGCTAAAGTAAGTGTTTCACAGTATGATCACCCACTTATTAGGAGCGTTGTTTGGTTAAAAAGATTATTTAGTTCTTCCCATGAATCAAGTCCATTTTCAAAAAGATGGAAGCATATACTAACTTTGAAATATCTTATTGAGCTTGCTATTCTTAGTGTCCATCACAATGCCCAATATATAATAGAGTCTCTGTAATTATTTATAGAGTAGGAATGAACGGATGCATGGGTGGATGGATGGATGGGTGGAAGCTGAGTAACTCAATATTCTTTTTACTACATCTCTTTCTCCTTTAGCTCAAAATACTTCTTCCTTTTATATAAGGTTGTATTGGGTTTAATGGACCAAAAATGGTTTCAATAAGTACTTTATCTGAAATGATGTATTACATTTGTCACTAACCTCCCAGGTTAAGACGCCAGAGATTTCAACTCCTGCGGTGTGCTTGGGGATAATATCCAGTAAATATGGACTCTTTCTGGGTTCTTCAACAGCTACTTCCATTAGAGAGAAGCTCATCCTCCTTTTAATGTTATAGAGAAGGAATCACTTTTTAAATTTCATTCTACAGATACAAATTAAAAATTAAAAAATGAACCATGAGAGAGATCCCCTGAGTTTCCTAGACATTCTTATAGTGCTTCCCTGTTTTGTCTTCTGTGGACTGGGATGGTGGACACACAGGCAGGACAGAGGTCACAAAACTGTTCGTAGATGCTGTTGCTCATGCCAATGGCTAAGGAGGTGTCCTGCTTTCTCATTTTTGTTGTTGTTTTGAGGTCAGGGTTATCGCCCTTTCTCAGCTGATGTCATTTTTAAAGAGTCCACATCATGAGGTGATGAACTGTTCAAGAACTTGGCTGTCAAGTAGAGCTATCCAAAGTGAACTGGAAAATTAGAGCTGCGTTCTGCATAAGCCCGACTCGAAGCCTCATTTTTATTATAAAATAATGAGACCGCGAATGTCATTGTGTTACTTTAGAAAACACAAATTCATATTTTATGTTAGTTCTATGTTTCTCATTATTTTGAAATCAAGTCTCCTTTCCATAAGCATGTAAGAAAAGAACATAATCAAAAATAATATCAGAAAATAAGAAGAAGGGAAGAGTGATGGGAAAATCTTTTCCCCAAGGATATGGGGTAGGTGACCACAGGGTGGATGAGAGATTAGAGAAGAAATTGACTAAGGATCACTGAAAGGGAGGTGGTAAAATAACTGTAAAGTTAAGAGCTCTGAGACCAGAGAAATAGCAGAAAGGATGAGAATTATCTAGGATAGATGTAAGAACTAAATTAAGGCTTTGATTCCTTCTCTGGAGGAGACTTGCATGTGGGTTTGTTAAACTGAGTTTTTTTTTTTTCTTCTTTTTCTATTGTTGGTGGTCAAAAGTGCAGGAAAAGAAAGATCTTTTCCTCACCCTGCAAGATGTTTAAATGTGTTTAATAATTTGAATTTGCCATAGGAGTATTTATCAGGAAATGAAGACCCCCCAAAACAAGTAAATCTGTGTATTTTTCATGTTAGGGTTTGATGAGACATTCACAGAGGGGGTTTGATTTAACTGGGAGGACCTTGGTGAAGTCTATGTGCTCAGATTCCCCTTTGTGGCCCCGTGTCTTCAGAGACAGGGAAGGTCCTGTCAGGCACGTGCCCCTCCCAGGAGGGACTTAGGACTCCTGGGGGAAGCCCAGATCATCCTGGCAAGTTTTCACAATTGGCTTAAGGTGAGAGGAGCCAAGGAGCCTCAGTGACCTTCCTGCTTCTGTGGTTTCCTGTAGTGGCACATTTTAGGGTTATATATCCTGCAGGCCATTAAAAGGGATCAGCGTGTTATTCTTTTTCTTTCTTGGGAGAGTTCCAGCTGAACTGTGGTGTTGCGGGGTCAACTGGGGAGAAAAGGTGAGACCTTATCCTCACTCTTGCGAGAGTCATGCCTGTGACCAAAGGCGGACTGAGGAGAGAAATGACCAATTTAAAATAATTGTTTTGGGGAAATGTGAGAAGAGTCCCCTGATCTATCTTCAGGCAGGGTCTTGGTACTGAACTAGGCCCGTGTCGCCTGCCATGTGGTATGCTAATCACCCAAAAGAGATGAGTTTTGTCACAGAAGAGATGAGTTTCGTCACACAGAGCAAGGTGGCCCAATGCTGAGAAAGCCAGAGCCCCAAGTCTCAGCTCCCCCTCCTCAGGGACAGGGTTTAGGAGTATTTATGGACTAAAAAAAGCAGGAGAGAGGTGTCAGGAGATGGGAGAAATGAGTGGCCTGTGCATGCCCAGCAGGCTGCCTGGCTCTTCCTGAGATGCATGTTCATAAAATGGTGGTGTGAGTGTGCTCTGAGGGTGGAGGTCAAAGGTCGCCTGTCCATCACTTGCACAGGCCCAGGTGAAGGATCTGTGTTTGAGCTGCCCCCGGTTCCTGAACAATAGCTTAGACCTTGAGTACCTTCCTGACCCAGGTATCAAATGTCATCTAGAGCCAAACTTCTGGGGACAATGGTACATGGTAAGGTGGCCTCCAAGATTGGCCTTCAAGGCAGGTAACGAAAAGAAGGTGAAACGAGGGGGTTGATTCAGGTTTCCCCTCAGTTTCGCTGTGTGAAGGAATCTCCTTGGTGTGCTCATACAAACTTCACACATAATGCGTTTGCTGCTCTGGTTTTCTCCGTCCACTGCCAAGGTGCCAGACTGGTGGGTAGCATGTTCTGAGGGCTGACATCCGTTAGTCCTGCTGTCTGGGACACAAACTGAGAAGGGCAGTGCTTGGTTCTGGGGACATGTTGCTCAGCATCTAAAACTTGGCTCATTCATCTTGCATGTGAAATGATGATATGAGTAGTTCAGTCTTGTAGTAAAAGATCATCTACAGGTCTGGCAATCCTGTGCGTTCGCTATAAATGAGCGTTATGTTGGACACGACTCCAAAACACACACTCCTGTGTATTACAGCCATTGGCAAACACATTCAAGCTTCTGACTCACTTACAATGATGAACTTTGTGATTCACAATTTAAGAGGGGAATTGGCATCATATCCATAGGGTGGTTTATCAAAGGGAATTTCTGAAGAACACAAATGATACATATCCCTCCCATTGAAAAGATTCATTTTTCTTTCTTTTGACTATGAAGAGGAATTCTCAACAATAGGAGCAGTCATTTGAATCAAAGAATATATTTTTGAATTTACAGAGGGAGCAGAGAGTACCTTGTCTTCTTGAAGGCAAGGACCATACCTAATTGCTTTTTCCCTCTCATTTTTAAAGAGCATAGAGTTTATTTAAAAAAAGTGTTGATGGTAGGTGACAAGTGTCCTATTTACAAGGTATCATTGATGGCCAAATGGAAACTTTAAGTCAATGTCATTTTCAAGGATTCCAAAGTGCCCTCTGAGAGGAGCCATCGAATGCTTCGGAATGGCGTCTGAGGAGGAGGAACACAGCGAGAATCCTGGCACTCTCCTTCCTGGGTGGCATGACCCTGCACACTCTCTAACAGACAGCTCCAGGTATGTGTGTGAATAGGTGTGCTTGTGTGTGTGTGTCTACCTGTTCTTTGAAACAATTTTCTCAATTACATACGACATACCCTAAAAGTGCACCATGGATTTCCACAAATAATTGGTAAAAATACCGCTTACCAGTTATATGATCATCCAGATCAGAGACTCAGTCAGGGCCAAAGGACTTAGTGTCTGGGAGGCTGCTGTTAGGAATTTGGATGTTGTTTTAAGTGTCCAAAGGGGGCAATCCAAGAGTTTTAAGACCGGGAGGGATGTGGTCTGATCTGTGTTTCTAAAAGATCGCTCTTGCTTTGTGTAAGAGAAAGGGGAAGTAGGGGGACCAGCTAGCGGGTCACTACGGAGAATCAGCAGGTGAGGATGCTGGGCCAGAGCCCAGACACCGGTTCCGAGCTGGTGAGCAGTGAGTCACATCGAGGAGGCGGAGTGGATGTGAGGGTGCAGGGGAGGGGACAGCGGGGATGACAGGCTTCTGGTAGGTGCATTTGAATGGAGGGCAGGTTCAGTACCTGAGGACAAGAGGATGGGCAGTTAGGGTCAGACCAGGCTGACTTTGCATCTGTGGGTCCAGGAGGAAAAGAGCATCAGTGTCACCTGCACCACACCCGCCGAACGTCACTAACAGTACATTAGGGAACATCATCTTGGACTAATGTTGGTCCTTTCCTTGGAGCTTCTTGAGATCAAATGTGCTCAAATATTCAAAGATGCTCTTTGAATGCGCTAAAATAACAGCGGGAATGTCAGACAGCCTTCTGGTCACGCCCGACTTCCTCCAGCTTCTGCTAGGCTGAGTAGTGTGTCAAAGCCGCAGGCCTGTGCCTAAATGGCATTAACTGAGGACATTAATAACATCACAGCCAGACACGCTGAGTGCTTCGATGGCTGAGGATACTGTTCTCTGCAATGCCTGCCCTCTGCTTCCTCCGACCTCGTGACATTTTTGCATGAGGAAGGAAGAAGACATGGTCCCCTCTGCTTCCGTGACACAGTAAGCAGTTGTTCAGGCTGTGTGACACTACGCTGTGAAAAACAGAACCAGGTTTTAAAATTGAAAATGGGAGCAATTAAGCTTTGTTCTGACAGCTTTTGTGTTTTACGGGTCAGCTGTTGCTGAAAGGAAATACAAACATGAGGGCCAGCGGATCTGAGTGGGCAGCTGACCAGGGTTAAGAGGAGGGCCCTGCGTGATCAAGGCAGCCTGTAGCTCACAGGGTGTCTTGATGGCTGCTAAACTTCCACTGTTATTTATCTAGAACACCCATATACAAACCACAAAGATATTCCTAATTTTCTCTTTGTTCTTTAAGGTTTTAATTTTGTTTGTTTGTTTGTTTCTGTGGTACCACGGATTGAACCCAGGCTGCTTCACCACTGAGCCACGTCCCTGGCCCTAAGTTCCTTAGGGCCTCCCTAAATTGCTGAGGCTGGCTTCGAACTTGTGATCCTCTGCCTCAGCCCCCTGAGCCGCTGTGCTACCAAGCCGGGTGAATGCTTTGTTTTTTACATTAACATTTTTATGCTTCCAGGATTGTTTTTGATGTGGGATGTGACATGGGAACCCAAACATCACTTTTTTCTGTGTGGCTAACAACTTATTTCAACATAAGGTGTCTCCTCATATTGCCAGTCTCAGGACTGGCAAATGGTTCACTAAATGACTAAGATAAGGTTAGTGAGATGACTGGCTCTTTCAAGTACTGTGTTAAGTACTTCAACATACACTGCATTAAACCAGATGAAATGGCTGAGTTTTGAATAGAAAAAAAATGGCCATATATCTGTAATTTTTATATGACTCAAGCTAAACATATTCTTACTGAAATATATTAATCTTTGCAGAGACTCTATCTGAGAAATCATTTGATTATCAAACAATACCTGCTTTAACTGAATTATGGTAAATATGAGGTGCGTTTCACCTTACCATCTCATGATGACATGCAGTACATGTCACAAACATGAAGGTGGACGAGGGCCTGGGGGTCGACTTCCAATTTAGAGAATCCCAGGCTCATGCAAAATGCTCATTAGAAAAGGGCATGTTCCCCTCTGTAGGTCTGTGGATCCTCCGATTTCTAAAGCATAAAATACAATCCACAGTGACACAAAAATTATTCCAAACTAAATGAGGGACGATACAGTACAGTGCAAATGTTTGGAATCTGAGACATGGAGACCTGAAATTTAGCTCTTGCTTTGCGAACTTGATTCTTTTCAATGTACTCAGTTTTCTCTCTGGTAAAGCGAGATTAACATCACTTACCTTTCAGAGAAGTTGAGTTTTAATGAGTTAATGTCTGCGATGTGTCTGAATGATTCCTAGCAAGGAAGAGACAGTGAATTAATGTTTGTCCTTTTTCAACTCTTCCCTAAGGCAGTGTCTAAAAGCCCACCCCCTCGCTCAAGATTTGACAGCTTGAAACTCTAAAAAATTGTATTTCTTCTGTGAATATTGTTATGTGGGCAATTTTCTATCACTAGTGTGTTGACAGTTTTTTAATATAAAGGGACTTGGAGATAGCAATTTAGTTATTTTCTATGAATAATTTTAATAATGCAATAAGCAACTATACCACCAGTGAGCCAATTCTGAGTCTTGCAGCAGGGCCAGGACTCGGGGAAGCAAGTGCTTCAGTGAATTTGGGATGCAAAACTCATGGGTCACCAAAAATCTAAGTAATAAGAAAAATGAAACTTCAATGCAGTATTAAAAATTAAAATTAAAGCAAAAAAATCCACGATGAATGAAATACCAGCATTTTAGATGAAGACAGGACCTTGCAGGGTCAGTACTAGGGTGAGTTTAGTGAGATGACCAGCTCTTTCAAGTACTGTGCTAAGTACTTCAGCATGTGCCAGATTAAACCAGATGAAATGGCTGGGAATTTTTAATAGAAAAATGATCATATGTCTGTAATTTTACATGACTCAAGCTAAACATTTTCTTATTGATATATATTTAAGCTTTGCAAAGACTCTGTATCTCAGAAATCATTTGATTATCAAACAATAACCACTTTAACTGAATTATGCTAAAAATGAGGCGAATTTATCATAAAGATAAACCTGACCATCCTCCTCCTAAATGTTTGGCACAGAAGATTAAGGCTCAGGAGCTGAAGGTAAATAGGATTTTGGAGCACGCCTGTAATCCTAGCACTTTGGGAGTCTGAGGCAGGAGAATTGTAAGTTCAAAGCCAGCCTCAGCAACGGTGAGGTGCTAAGCAACTCAGTGAGACCCTTTCTCTACATAAAACACAAAAAAGGGCTGAGGATGTGGCTCAGTGGTCGAGTGCCCCTGAGTTCAATCCTGGATACCAAAAGAAAAAAAAATTGCAACTCAGAAAACACAGACTCAGGTACTTTTAAATCAGTGTTCCAAAGAAGGCAGAAAGGGGGCACTAATTAGTAGAAGTGTTGGTTTATCAGACAATAATTCTTTTTTTTTTTTCTTTTAGTACTAGGGATTGAATCCAGAGGCACTTAACTACTGAGCTACACCCCCAGCCCTTTTTACTTTTTATTTTGAGACAGGGTCTTGCTGAGTTGCTTAGGGCCTCACTAAGTTTCTGAGACTGGCTTTGACCTTGTGATCCTCCTGCCTCAGCCTCCTGAGCCACTGAGTGATTATCCTTTTGTGGTGAAGTTTCTATTGGAATTCCCACAGGTGTTGTGTGACAAGACCTGTGTGAACATTAAAGCTTATCTATGCTTACTAAAAATGCCCATAAAACCAGACTGGAAACCTCTTGTGTCACTGTTTGTCACTGTGTCAAATTACCTGAGAAGAACACCTTTAAAGAGGCAAGTTTTATTTTGGCTCACAGTTTCAGCGGTTTTGGTGGTGGTTGGCTGGCTCTGTGGCTTCCAGCAGCACATGATAGCAGAAAGGAGGGGAGAAGGAAAGAGTCTCCTTCACGACCCTGGGAAGCAGAGAAAGAGAAGGGAAGGTTCCAAGGACAAGATACAGTCTCAGCTCTGGACATGGCTGCATTGGTGACCCAGCCACCAACACGTGAGTCTTTGGGGGCCATTCCCCATCTACACCACAGTCCTTCTGGTGCACACCTTGTCTGGGTACACTGGACCCGTCCGTTCTGTGTGCCCGCTGTCAGAAGGTAACCAGAGTCCGCATTCCCAGGCTGCAGCTGGAACTGTACTTACGTCCTTCTTGGCCGACGGCCTCCATTCCAATTTCAAATACTATTTTAATGTGATTTTCTCTTTGACTTCACAGGACTCATCTTAGCATCTCTTGGGAAGGCTGCTCCCTTCTCTTGAGTGTCTCTGCAGATGGCTTTTCGAGTTACTCATCTGCATGGGTCTCATCACGAGGGTTCCTAAAAGGCCATCTTGGGCCCAGATGTCCTCTTCACGTCCTAGCTTGGGTCCCTCACACTGATTAATGCACTTTCACAGTGCCTCACATGGACCTCTGGGTCAGGGCCACTGTAAGGGTCAATTTGAATTGTCAGCTTGATGAGATTAAGAGATGCTTGAGATTAAGAAGCTTCTGGGTGTGTCACTGAGGATGTGTCTAGGAATGACTGGCATGTGGGATAGCCAACTGAAGTGGAGACCCTCCCTAAGCGTGGGCAGCACCGTCCAATAGGATGATGGTTTGCATGGAGCAAGAGTTGGAAGAACAAGGAAGCAGCGGCAGATGCAAGCTCCAGTCTTCTTGTCCGGGTTCCTGATGCTGCTGCGATCATCTGAGGATACGGGACTCTCGCTCCTCCACTCTTCCAAAGTGGACTCTGCCAGTGATTCTCCAGGGAGTTTCCAGAGCCTTTGGTCTCTTACCAGGGTAGCACTGCTGACCCCTCTTGTTCTGGGGCTTCAGCCTCTTGAACTGCACAGCTACTGGTTTCCAGCTCTCCAGCCTGCAGACGGCCTTCGTGGACTATCCAGCTTCCGGTGGCATAAGCCAACCTAATATGTCCCCCTCTTTTTTTTTTTGGTACCAGGGATTGAACTCAGGGGCACTCGACCACTGAGCCACATCCCCAGCCCTATTTTGTGTTTTATGTAGAGACAGGGTCTCACTGAGTTGCTTAGCACCTCGCTCTTGCTAAGGCTGGCTTTGAACTCACGATTCTCCAGTCTCAGCCTCCCTAAGTGCTGGGATTACAGGTGTGCACCACCGCGCCCGGCTAATATGTCCCATTTTTATAATCATACTTCCTGTCGATTGTGTTCCTCTAGAGAACCCTGACTAATCCAGCCACCCTGGTTCACGTCTCTGCCAAGGTTTAAGGACAGGGAGGGGTTTAATGTTCAAAGGAGGAAACCAGAAGCCCTAAGTCATCCTAAGTACCCATGAGAACTGGGTAGTAAGGCTGGCCAGGAATCAGGTGGGGATCAGAGCGAGTTCTCAATTTATATTTGAGGAAACCAGAAACAGAAGTCCAGTACTTAGGAGGAACCCTGGTGTCTATCTAGTGTGACCTTTAGTGAGTGGATTGAAGTCCTCACCCTCCATTTCCCTGACTGTAAAATGAGATAAAAATCCTTCCTCAGCCAGGTGCTGTGGCGCTTGCCTATAATTCCAGTAGCTTGGGAGGCTGAGGCAGGAGAGTGCCAAGTTCAGTGCTAGCTGCAGAAATTTAGCGAGGCCCTAAGCAACTTGGTGAGAACTTGTCCGCCGCTCCCCAAAAGAAAAGGACCGAGGATCTGACTCAGTGGTGAAGGTGCCCCTGGGTTCAATCCCTGGTACAAAAATCCTTCCTGAGTCCACATGGATATGGAAAAACAAATTCTGACCAAAGTTCTGGGGGAAACGGTATCTTTGCAATGAAAAGTTGTGAAACCACAGGACACATGAAAAATTTAACTTTGATTCATACCTTGCACCATACATAACCACGAACTCTAAATGGTTCAGAGACCTAAAGGTAAATGCAGGAACTGTAAAATTTGTAGAGTCAAACAGAAGAACATCCATGTGACCTTGGACTAGGCAAATTTTTCTTGGATAAGATACCTAAAGAGGCAAAATCCATAAAAGAACAACCTGAGAAATTGAGCTGCAAAAGACCCTGAGACAGCAATAAAAGCACAGGTGACTGAGCCGGAGAAGACATCCAAGAAATGTAGACTCAGGCAGAATGGACTTGCTTGGTGTATGTCATTTGCCATCTGAGCTTGATGTCGAACCTGTGATTTTACGTATGATTTCCTCGCCCATCCTACTCTTAAAAAAAGCCTTTGATTTGGTTCCACAAGTATTAAAAACAAATAAAAAATCCTTGCCCTCAAATTGCTTTGGGGACATTCCTACTGGGAATGATGATAAAAAAAGTTTGTGCCTAGAGATAAGAACACTGCTGTTTAGTATTTACTGTTTATTACTTTTTCCTCACTGTCATGTAGCCTGCAGACTACAGAGTGGAATAGGAACACTATTAATAAATCTATCTTCTTTACTAGCCAAAAGCAGTCGAGAAACTGGGTTTCCCATAGCTCAACTGAGATTATTGTATTGTATGCCTTAAGCTCTGAATCCTAACTGATTTTGATGAAAAAAAATTCAGAAGGCAATTCCATTCTTATCTCCATCTTCATAGATGGTAAAACGGTCATCATTACAGTATCTTTGAGATGATTTTGATTTACCAGAATGTAAGTGACGCTAGATAAATTAAATGCCTTCCATTAAGGGCAAATTTAAAGGTTGTGTATATGATTCATATGTACAAGTGAAGCTCTTTAGTATGAGTTGTAGATTCTAGATTGTTCTCTGCTGAGTGGGCAGAGACTCAAGCTGGTCTGACTCTTCCAGGCATGTGGACACTGCAGTGGTTAGGAGAAGGTGGCTAAAATTATGAGTGGTACATTTATTGCGAATTATCTAGAAGCTCTAGAATCTGCATTCCCAGGTAGTACTGATGCAGCTGGTCCAAGGACCACACTTTGAGAAGCACCACATCAGGAAATCTATAGTTTTTGGAGGGATTTAATTTCCTTCTGCCTGTTGTTTCTAGGTAAAGAAGGTGACTGAATGCTTGTTCAGATTGAAGGTGATGTTTGTTCCTGGAAAGTCCTGGCAAGAATATTCTGGCACCCGAGAAAGCTGATGGAGAGGGAGAGTGAGGCACACGCCAAGACTTTTATTGGCTCACAAGCTATGAGTTGAGGTGCAAGAGCCGAAAAGAAAAACTTACACTGCCTTTTAATGACTGCAGGCCCAGGAGTCATTTGCCCTTTGCCCCTGTGGTGGTCGCTGTCTCGCTGTGAGAATCCAGTGAGGTTTTTAAAGTATCCTAAGGTTCTTGAATCCTTGGCAGTCTCCATCTCCTTTACGTCAACCAGTGGGTTCTTGAGAAGTCAGTGTCAGTGGTGGCATCAGGGCATGGCATACTGGACACAGAGGAGCCTGGTGCCAACAGTATAGGATTTAGAATTGCATCTTGGATGCTCTGTTCTGGAGGCTAGTGGGCCTTTAATTGATCTTATGCAACCCCGACATCCACTCAGTGTCCCATCAACATGCAGTTTTCATGCTGAACTAAGAAGCCTGAACTTGGCCTGGCACAGACCTTTCATCCCAATGACTCGGGAGGCTGAGGCAGGGGGATTGCAAGTTCAAGGCCAGCCTCATCAATTTAGTGGACCCTAAGCAACTTAGTGAGACTCTGTCTCAGAAGGAAAAAATAAAAAGGGCTGCAGATGTGGTGCAGTGGTAGAGCACCTTGAGTGCAATCCTCAGCATCAAAAATAAATTTAAAAAAATGCAAAAGCCTGAATTTTTCACCCCAAACAGCAGAAATTCCTTCAGGAGTTTTAGGTAAGGATGACAGGGTAATATTTTAATACTTAAAGGTATTAGAGAGAAGTTAGAGCGGAAGCATAAAGAGTAGGTGCTGGGCTGGGGCTGGGGCTCAGTGGTAGAGCACTTGCCTAGCATGCGTAAGGCACTGGGTTCGATCCTCAGCACCACATAAATATGAACAAATAAAATAAAGGTATAAAAAAGTACAATAACATTATTTTTAAAAAAGAATAGGTGCTGATGGTCTGAATTCAAGACCATCAAAGAGGTGTTTGCAAATGAATTCATAGAAGGTGATGATGGATTAATTGTAGCAGGACACAGTGGGTTGGTGGGTGGCAACCAGGAAATGTCAGAGGAGTTGGTGATGCTAGCCATTGAGAGAGGGGGTTCATGGGCAGGGAGAGGATTTAGAAGAAATGATGAACTCATTTGATATGATAAAGGATACTCAACTATGTTGTATTTTCAGGCATATGGGGAAAAAGAATTTTTTTTTTCAGTAAGCTGCTTTGATCTTTCAGATTCTGGATATGATATGTCAGAGTGCCATGGCTTTGATCCTTTGAAATTGTTAACTCACAAATAGCCTCTTTTCAGTTTCATGAATCCTAATTTCACACTATCTCTCAGTTTGTATATTCTTCCGTTGTTTTGGTGCAGTAACAGACATTTAGATCTAAGAACTAATTACAAGAGAGTGGAATTAGGCTCTCTGTTTTGCTCAGGACAGTTTGAAACAATTTTGGGTTGGCTGGGCAAGCTGTGTGCAGACAGAATGATACAAAACCTGTCCTGGCTCACCATAAGGATCACACCTAAAACAAAAGACAAGGGAAAAGCATGCCAGATTTATTTAATTAAATTTTTATGTGTCAAAGGAACCCTCAGAAGTAAATACACATTTTTTATGCTTAGGTTTAATAAAGAATGGGCAACTGTGTAGATAAGTGCTTGGAAATGAACTATGATCTCATGGAAATAAACTAAAGGGGGAAGAGCCAGACTTCTTGATTCTTCTTGGCCTTTGTAAGGTCCCGCTTCCTCAGGGTGTTATAGCAGGGCAGCTCTGGAAGGAGGGTCTTGCCACCTCCTTTCAGGCCAGGTAGATCAGAGACGTTCTTTAGGGCTAGGTTCTACACAGGATGGCAGGGGAGGTTAGAGTGGCCTTCTTGCTTCTGAGGTTCTGCTTTGCTTCAGTTCAAAACACTGGAGTTTTCTGAGCCCTGACCTCTTCACCTGAATGTGGCACCTTGGGCACTACAAAACTGAAAGCATCTGCAAACACAGAGTTCATCAGAATTGCTGTGTGGCAGACTCGCCCCTCTACTGCCAATCACAGTTACACCAGCCGTGCCTGGGGTCCCCGGGAAGCTCATCGTGGTCACCAGCAGAAACCCAGTTTCACCACAAGCAGAAAAGACTGCAATTTTGCAAAAACCACATGTTGTATGAATTTTCAGCGAGACAGTTTTAAACATTTGTGGCATGGATCTAAAATATACCAGGGCTTTATCAGATAAAGGAATCTATTTCCATTTATTAAGGAAGAATTTAAATGACCACCAATTATTAGCACTAATAGCTCTGCACTTTCTTCCTCTATTCATTTGCAGCATGCACGCTTACTATTGAAACATTCTAAGGGGAATTTCATCTTCATACTTACATGCTAGCATTCTAGTAAATCCTAATGCCCCTGTGATATGACATCTGATGTAATCTTGCAAAAGAAATTATCAATAAACTTTTCTATGTAATTAAAAATAAAGAGCAGAGTTAATATCCAAAATCTTTCATCTTGACATTTTTATTCTTGCAAGTTTTTTTCTTTTAAGTCCTTAATTGTAATTTTCTCCAACCAACTAAAGATTTTAAATTATTTTGGTATAGCTTGACTTTCCGTGTGACTGAAGGTGATTTTTATCACTTTCATTGATAGAAAAATTAAAAGGTAAGTAGGAGAGCAAGAAAAGAAGGATGAAGAAGAGGAACATGGGAACAATAGGAGAAGAAGAAATCGATGCTCCTTCTACATTTTCAGGCAACTAAACATTGGGAAGGACTCAAACATTAGTGGACAGGTTTCCATGTAACAAGAATAGCAAAATACCCATTTCCATCAATGCAGAAATGTCTGTGTCTTCAGTCTCCATGAGATGATGGAGATCCCCTGAGACTGTCCTGCAGTGTTCTCTAGCTTCTGATGGCCACCAAGCCTTCAGGGAAGGGACAGGCACCCCATCTGCTACTCTCCTAGGTTTGGCTATGGGGTCTTTCATTCTCTGGGTTCCCAAGGCTAGCTCTATTCTTCCTTCTCAGGAGCAAGCACTATGGCTCTTCCACAGGGATCACACAGTAGATGACCTTGACCCTAGATGACACCAACCCAACCAGTTCTGCTCTTTCCCACTATGTCTTCATACATCATCTTTCCTCGGTGGAGCCTACTTTTTGAACTCTGGGCTGCTCTGAAACCTGAGGATGATAGCAGAGGAGGGAAAAGAGGAATCAAACTAATATTTTTTGAAGACTTCACATGAGCCCAGAATCGTAAAAACGCTGAAGGTCTTGTGGAATACAGCTGAGAATCCATCTGGTCCTGGGCTTTTCTTGGTTGGTAGGCTTTTGATGGTGTCTTCTATTTCCTTGCTTGAAATTGGTCTATTTAAATTGTGTATGTCCTCCTGATTCAGTTTGGGTAGATTATATGTCTGTAGAAGTTTCTCGATGTCTTTGGGATTTTCTGTTTTATTGGAGTATAAATTTTCAAAATAATTTCTAATTATCTTCTGTATTTCCCTAGTGTCTGTTGTGATATTTCCTTTTTCATCATGAATTTTAGTAATTTGGGTTTTCTCTTTGTTAGTGTAGCTAAGGGGTTATGAATTTTATTTATTTTTTTCAAAGAACCAACTTCTTGTTTTGTCATTTTTTAAAATTGTTTCTTTTGTTTCAATTTCATTAATTTCAGCTCTGATTTTACTTATTTCCTATCTTCTACTGTGTTTGGTGTTGATTTGTTCTTCTTTTTTTAGGGCTTTGAGATGTAACATTAGATCACTTATTTGTTGAATTTTTATTCTTTTAATGTATGAGCTCAATGCAATGAACTTTCCTCTTAGCACTGCCTTCATAGTGTCCCAGAGATTTTGATATGTTTTATCAGTGTTCTCATTTACCTCTAAGTGTTGTTTATTTCCTTCCTGATTTCTATTCATTGTTCAGTAGCATGTTATTTAGTATCCAGGTGTTAGAGTAGCTTCTATTTTTTATTTTATTGTTGATTTCTAGTTTCATTCTGTTATGATCTGATAAAATGCAGGGTAGTATTTCTATTTTTTTATGTGCTTGCTAAGAGTTGCTTTGTGGCATAACATATGGTCTATTTTAAGGAAAGATCCATGTGCTGCTGAGAAGAAAATGTAGTTGCTTGATGATGGATGAAATATGATCAAGTGGGGTTCATCCCAGGGATGCTAGATTGGTTCAACACATGGAAATCTGTATATGTAATTCATCACATCAATACACTTAAAGACAAGAATTATATGATCATCTCAACGGTTACATAAAAAGCATTTGACAGAACAGCACCTCTTCATGTTCAAAATACTACAAAAACTAGGGATAGTAGGAACATACCCCAACATTGTAAAAGCTATCTCTGTTAAGCCCAAGGCCAACATCATTCTAAATGGAAAAAAATTGAAAGTATTCCCCATAATAACTAGAACAAGACAAGGATACCCCCTTTTATCACTTCTATTCAACATAGTCTTTAAAACTCTAGTCAGACCAATTAGATGAAAGAAATTAAAAGGATATGAATAGGAAAAGAAGAACTCAAACTACCACTATTTGCTGATGACATAATTCTATATTTAGAAGATCAAAAAAGCTCCACCAGCTCTGCGCAGTGGCACATGCCTGTAATCCCAGTGGCTCAGAAGATTGAGGCAGGAGGATCATGAGTTCAAAGCCAGCTTCAGCAAAGGCAAGGCACTAAGCAACTCAGTGAGACCCTGTCTTTAAATAAAATACAAAATAGAGCTAGGGTGTGGCTTAGTGGTTGAGTGCCCCTGAGTTAAATCCCTGATAACTCCCCCAAAGAAAAACTCCCCCAGAACACTTCTTGAACTAATAAATGAATTCAACCAAGTAGTAGGACATAAAATTAATATCCATAAATCAAATGCATTTCTATACAGAAGTGATGAATCCACTACAAGAGAAATTAGGAAAACTACTCTATTCACAATAGCCTCAAAAAAAATATTTGGGAATCAACCTAACAAATGAGATGAAAGACCTCTGCAATGAAAACTACAGGACACTAAAGAAGGAAATTGAGGAGGACCTTAGAAGATGGAAAAATCTCCCATGTTCTTGAATAGGCAGAATCAATATTGTCAAAATGGCCACACTACCAAAAGTGTTATACAGATTTAATTTAATTCCTATTAATAGGACATTCTTCACGGAACTAGAAAAAGCAACCATGAAATTCATTTGGAAAAATGAGAGACCCAGAATAGCCAAAGCAATCCTTAGCAAGAAGAGTGAAGCAGGAGGCATCACAATACCAGACCTTAAACTATATCAGAGAGCTATAGTAACAAAAATGGCATGGTGTTGGCACCAAAACAGGCACAGAGACCAATGGTACAGAATAGAAGACACAGAGACAAATTCACATAAATACAGTTATCTCATACTAGACAAAGACACGAAAAACATACATTGGATAAAAGATAGCCTCTTCAACAAATGGTGCTGGGAAAACTGTAAATCCATATGTAGAAAATGAAATGAAACCTCTATCTCACCCTACACAAAACTCAACAAAAAGTGGATTAAAGACTTTGGCACTAGAACAGAGGCCCTGCACCTAATAGAAGAAAAAGTAGGACCAAATTTCCACCATGTTGGCTTAGGAACTGACTTCCTTAACCAGAATCCTAAAGCATAAGAAGTAAAATCAAGAATCAATAAGTGGGATGGATCCAAACTAAAAAGTTTCTTCTCATCAAAGGAAACAATCAACTATGTGAAGAGAGCCTACAGAATGGGAGAAAATCTTTATCACATGTACCTCAGGCAGAGGTACATGTCCAGGATATATAAAGAGGTACTGATCTCCAGGATATATAAAGAACTCAAAAACTTAACACCAAAAAAATACAAATAACCCAATCAATAAATGGGCTAAGGAACTGAACAGACACTTCACAGAAGAAGATATACAATCAATCAACAAACATATGAAAAAATGTTCATCATCTCTAGTGATTAGAGAAATGCAAATCAAAACTAGGATTTCATCTCAGTCTAGTCAGAATGGTAATTATCAAGAATTAGCAACAATAAGTGTTGTTGAGGATGTGGGGGAAAAGGTACCCTCATTTATTGCTGGTGAGACTGCAAATTGGTGCAACCACTATGGAAAGCAGTATGGAGATTCCTCAGAAAACTTGGAATGGAACCACCATTTAACCCAGCTATTCCATTCCTTGGTCTATACTCCAAAGACTTAAAATCAGCATACTATAGTGACGCAGCCACTTCAATGTTTACAACAACTGAAATCACAACAGCTAAACTATAGAAACAAACTAGATGCCCTTCAACAGATGAATGGATAAAGAAAATGTGGTACATATATACAATGGAATACTACTCAGCCTTAAAGGAGAATGAAATTATGGCATTTTCAGGTAAATGGATGAAGCTGGGGAATATCATGGTTAGTGAAATAAGCCAAACTCAAAACCCAAAGGCCAAATGTTTTCTCTGATAAGTGGATGCTGATCCATAATGGGGGGGGGGGAAGAATGAAGGGACTTTGGATTGTGCAGAGGGGGGGAGGGGAGGAGAGGCGGTATGGGTATGGGAAGGATAGTGGAATGAGATGGACATTATTACCCTATACACTTGTATGATTATACTACCAGTATGACTCTGCACCATGTAGAGCCAGAAGAAGAAGGAGTTGTGCTCCATTTGTGTACAATGTTAAAACACATTCTACCATCATTTCTAACTAACTAAAACAAATTAAAAAATAAAAAATAGCAGCCCCTCCTGAGAGATTGTAGACCTAAGTGCTAACAAAGTCTGACATTCCTGGGGAACTGATGTTGTTTCCTCTGGATGAAGAGAGTCTCTCACAACCACGTCCCTTTTGCTTTGACTGTTGCAACAACAAAATCTTTTAAAGACTTCTTCAGTGCCGATTCCCGCTTCAGAATTTTCCTTCAATTTCAAGTTCATATTTTTTTTCTCCTAATTTTTAAGTTTAAATGTATTTTACCATTTTTAGATGGTAATCTTTCCGTTCAAATGATCTGGACATAGGGAAAACTCTATACAGAACAATAGATCGTCTGACTCAAGCAGACAGAGAATGAGGGCAGGAGAGGGGCAGATTTCCCAAAGCAGGAAGCAAAGGCCAAGGGTCACAGGACGCTGTGGGGACTGATGGACTGAGCTCAATTCATCTTCCACAGGAATGACCAAGCCATCAATGCAGAGCTAGCAAAGAATTCCAGTAGATGGACCCAGCGATATTCTCCCCTCAAGAGAAAGGAAACATCTGCTGTTAAGATTGCCTCAAAGTGCTGAGCTCAAAGCATAACCCAGGTTCAAGAACCATATTGAAAATGATTCTGGTCAAGTTAAGCCCTGAAATAATGAGTTCAGTTGCTGCTTACTGCACCTCAGTTAGGGCTCTTTGCTGGTGGTCAGAAACAAGTTCCTGTTCCATTTGTCCCCAGGTGGTGAAGGTTGGCACCTGGATCAGCTTCTCTCAGTCTCTGCTCTCTGAATCATCCTCTGTCTGCTTCACTGCCAACACAAATGCTGTCCCTCCCTCTCTAGTGTCTGCAAACACAGGCTACTTCTCTCTCTTGTTTTCCACTTGTTTTAGTTTTTCAGCTTTTTTGGGGGGCTCTCTTTTGTTTTCCACTTGTTTTAGTTTTTCACCTTTTTTTGTTTAGTTTCAGCTTTTTTTTTGTTGCTGTGACCAAAAGACCTGACAAGAACAATTAGAGGAGGAAAAGTTTATTTGGGGGTCAAGGTTTCAGAAGTCTCAGTCCATAGAAGGCCGGCTCCATTCCTCAGGGCCAGAAGTGAGGCAGATCATGGTGGACGAGTGGGGTGAAGGGAAGCTGCTCACATGGTGAGCAGAAAGCAGAGAGAGAGAGAGAGAGCATTCCTCTCCACGGACAAAACAGAAACCCCAAAGGCAGCCCCCAGTGACCCACCTCCTCCAGCCATACCCCACCTGCCTACAGTTTACCACTCAGTATCTATTGGGGGAATTAATTCACCGATTGGGTTAAGGTCTCATAATCTATTCATTTTACTTCTCTCTCTTTTTTTTTTTTGGTACTAGAGATTGAACTCAGGGGCACTCGACCACTGAGCCACATCCCCAGCCCTATTTTGTGTTTTATGTAGAGACAGGGTCTCACTGAGTTGCTTAGTGCCTCGCTGTTGCTGAGGCTGGCTTTGAACTCGCGATTCTCCTGTCTCAGCCTCCCTAAATGCTGGGATTACAGGCTTGTGCCACCGCGACCTCTTGACTTTCTTGTATTGTTTTACACATGAGTTTTTTGGGGACACCTCACATGTAAACCATAACATTCTGCCCCTGACCCAGGCTATCCCCAACTCTCTAGTGCCTTTGCAGACGTGGGCTACTTCTTCTCCCTACTATTTTCCACCCTTCTGGAACTTCTGTTCATTGCTTTCATTCTTATGACCCTTTACTTTCACACACGTGATTTCCCAGTTCCTTCCCTATATGGTTAATATTTGAGGTAAGCAGGAGATTCTAGTGGGTTGGAAAATCACTATTTCATGTGAATAATCTTAACTGGGCCAGGTTCTCCCACCAGATCACCCTACAAGCCAACACTGAGACTCATGATGCCTCTAGCTCAGGGACACGCTGTTGAAAGGCACACAGACAGAAAGCCATGTATACACACCACAAAGCCTGGTGCCACAGGTACAAGGCCTTCCTGCCGATTGCATTGACCAGAAAGGCAGCTGTAACTGCAGACGACATAAAAGGGGTGATTTCAGTCTGCCACAGGTGAGGGCGTATGCAGGACACAGTGCTGGCACATGTGTTCATAGCTGGACAGGAAGAACCCCAGACGTGCTTAGGGCTGTGGCCACTTGACGCATCAGATCCAGGAAAACCTGAGTTTCAGGCCAACTGTAAATAAATTCACTTTTCTGAACAGCAAGCTCCAAAATATATTTCTATGAAAAGTGAGGTTTGTCTATTGAATAACAACAAATTCTACCTCTTCTATGTGGTCTTTGCTGGAAACAAAAAGATCGCATAGGATATTCAAGGGTATGTCTATTTCTTTTTTGTCTCATCTAAATCATGGGAAAAGAAGACTCTGCTTACTGAAAGTGTGAATAACAGGCTCCTGTAAAGTGGCAACTGAATAATTACATGACACTTTAATTGTGGGTATTTGATAGCTCCTCATTATTTCCCAATTTGTACAGTGTGCGGTAAGATATCAGCATAACATATGCCTTTGCAGTATAACTCTGGATTTTTTCAGGAATTAAGATTGGACAGGAAGTGCTACTAGAATGCCAACCAATGAGGTACATATTAGGAGAGGAAAAAAATTGACTTTTTGCTGAGTACCTTCATTGTGCCAAAGCACCAAATGCTAGATTTTTTTTTTTTTTTTGGTACTGGGGATTGAACTCAGGGGCACTCGACCACTGAGCCACATCCCCAGCCCTATTGTGTGTTTTATGTAGAGACAGGGTCTCACTGAGTTGCTTAGCGCCTCGCCATTGCTGAGGCTGGCTTTGAACTCGCGATTCTCCTGTCTCAGCCTCCCTAAGTGCTGGGATTACAGGCTTGAGCCACCGCGCCTGGCTCAAATGCTAGATTTTGCTGCATGATGGGCTCACGTGAAAATCTTTCAAGAATGCTAATTCTTTTTCCCATGCTTCATTGGTACAGTGTACAACCTGAGCATTGGAATTTTTTTTAAAAGTTTCCCAATTAATTCTAATGTGCAGCAAAGTTCAGGAACCACTGTGCCAGGTCATTTGTGTTCATTATCTCATTTCACTCACAGAGAAACTCATTTTGCTGATGAAGTCACAGAGGCGAGCCCATCACCGAAAACTTGCCTAATTTTGAGTAGCAAAACAGACTGTGAAATCTGATCCTGCAGCTGTATAATGACTAAGCTTGGGTTCTTCTTCCTCTTCCAAACTTATAGAATCTATGGATTCTAAGGCAGGAGAGATTTTCTATTTAATTTTTCCATTGGGTAGAAGCTGGTAATGAACTTGAATTCATTTAGTGGATGGGAAAAGTGTGCATGTGTGTTTGTGTGTGTGTGAGAGAGACAGAGAGGGAGGGAGGGAGGAAGGGAGAGAGAGAGAGAGAGAGAGAGAGAGAGAGAGAGAGAGAGAGAGAGAGAGAGAGCTATTTTAGTGAGGACTGACTTTTGATTAGAAGCAGTGTAGACTGTTATAAATTTCCAGGACATAGAGGATAGAGGTCAGGCTGTCCTGCACATGCTCTTGGAAGCCAGGAGGCAAGGAGCAAACATCAAAGTTCTTTTATCATTTTCTATAAACACTTCCTGTTGAAACTATACAAAATTCAGGTGGTTAGCCAGTAGGACATGAGGAATATATATTTCATTAATTCTCAGACTTCATATGTGTGGAATCTTGTCAGTCTTACCCTCATGTAAAAACAAATCTCTTCATAAGCTTGTTGGCCACTTGTATATAACCTCCTTCTGAGAAATATCTATACAAGTCCTTTGTCCATTTTTAAATCAGATTATTTGTTTTCTTGCTCTTGAGTTCCTTTTAAATTTTAATATTAGTCCCCCTTATCAGATATATGTTTTGTAAATATTCCCTCCCATGGAGACACGTTGAACAAAAGGTACAAATTTTCATTTAGATAGGAGGAATATGTTTTTGAGATCCATTTCATAAATGGTGACCATAGTTAACAATATATTGCATCTTTCAAATTGCTTTTAGAATAGATTTTTAATGTTCTCAGTATGAAATAAAGATGAATATGTGGGGTAATGGATCTGTTAATTATCTTGATAGAATCCCTCCACAGTGAGTACACATCATCACAGTGTGCTCCATAAATATACACAATTGTCATCTGTTGATTAAACATAAAAAATCAAATTTAAAAAATCTCATTACTTGATTTTGGCACATTTATAAAGCATATTATGACACCATTGCTAGTTATTCAGAATCAGAGTTACCATAATAAATGAGTAAGATGAATAAAAAACCAAAACAAAACAAATGAAAAAACTTGAGCTGGGAAAACAAAAGAGGCAGTCTAAGATTAAAGCTTGTGCAAAATTTAATAAAACACAGGCAGGCCTGTTTATGAGACTGTGTGGAACGATGTGGTTTGGATAGGAGGTGCCCTCAGTGCTCCTGTCAGTACAGGAGTATTCAGAGGTGAAATGACTGGACTGTGAGAGCTGTGACCCCCTCAGGCCACCCTAGTTAGATGAACACACTGGGTGGCAACTGTAGGCAGGCGACTGGAGGAGGGGGTCTCTGTGGCGTGTGCTGGCAGGATGCCCTGTCCCTGCGGCCCCAACCTCCCTCCTCTCTCTCAGCTCCCTGCCCTGCCAAGAGCTGGTCTCATGAGGTCCTTCTCCCATGACGCGCTGCCTCATCTTGGGCTCAGAGCAATGGGACTTGGCTGGCTACAAACTGAGACCTCTGAAACTGTGAGCCCCAGATAAACATTCCCTTTTCCGAGTTGTTCTTGGCAGGTATTGTGGTCAAAGCAATGCAAAAGCTGACTGAATCTCAGAGAGAAAATATAGATAAGAAAAGAGCTTTAGACACCAAAATAAAGGAGAGAAGCAAAGGAGTGACGGCTGGGCAGAATGTCAGGGTCATCTCTTCAGAGGTCGTGGACCTGAGGCGTCTTTCTCCGGAATGTTTCCCACTGCCTACCCTGCCGCCCCACCCAATCCCATCACCGAGTTCTCTGTGTCTAGACATATGTCTGACAGTATTGACCATCATCAACAATACTGAGCACAGAGATTCATATCTTCTTTTTCTCACATGCCTGTCTAACGCATGTTTCTGGCAAGTGCTCATAGTTCTTGCATTTAATCATGATATAAAGTTCATCCTGCTCCAGTTGGATGTTAAAGTTGTCTTAACCATCCTCTTCCGGTTGAATGTAGATATTTTCGCTTTTAAGCATTTAGTTTCTGTTTTAATCCTTTGGAATAGGTTACATTGCTTTTAATCTGAGAAAATTTTCATTCCTGCCTGTTTTATGATCTCTCCACTCATTTCCATGGCTCTGTCGTGTGACCTCAGTAGACCTTATAAAGATGACACATGAACACCCTGTGACTCAACACCTCAGATGGATGGGGGCCTCCTCCCTCCACTCCACAGACACTGTCTTGTCTTAGAAGCTGCTGTGGTTGAATATTTGTCCCCTCCAAAACTCATGTTGAAATATAATTGCCATCACAACAGTAAGAGGTGAGACCTTGAAGAGATGATGGGACCAAGAGGGCTGCACCCTCCTGGGGGCCTCGCTGCTATTAGGAAAGGGCGAGTCTGGTCCTTACAGGCTTCTCCTGCCTTCTTTGCCCTTCTGCCCTGTTATGATACAGCAAGAAGGCCTTCAGGAGATGCTGCCCTGCCATCTTGGGCTTCCAGAACTCCAGAACTGTGAGGCACTGAATTTCTGTTCACTGCGGATTTCTTACATCAGCACAGAACAGACCAAGACGGATATCTATTTTTATTCCCTCCATTAAAAGTCAGTAAGAGAGATGCCTCAATTATAATCTCCCATTTGAGTTCCTGAGTCTCATAAACCCCTGTGACCTTCATAGCCTGAACTCATAATTTAGCAATTATGCATATTCATGTCGTCTGTAGCTATATTTCAAATGTGTTATCCTCGTCCTCCAAGACCCACAGTGTCCGTGAGAATTGTGACCTATATTTTGAAGGTCTTCAAGGCAGCTCTGATGGTTATTGAAATATATTTTGCTCAATGTATAATTTATTGGTTAAGAATAAAATAGGGAAGTGAATTATGAATTGCATCGAGGTGGGTCAGAACAGTTGGGCTCAAAAGCCACAGAATTCAAACTCAAAGTCAAGTGATTAGAAACAGGAAAACTAGAACCTGCACTTTCCAGGAGTTCCCCGTGGGAAGACATGGCATCTGTAGGGTGATGTCGAAACGTCTTACTGTGACACAATTCTAAGTTGGGAATGGCTGCCGCTCAGTTCTCACTTCTCTCCTTGCTCAGCACCGCCTCGGCTGTCCCATTCTCTGGAACCTATTCCCTCGAAGTTTCAACGCTAAGCCTGCCTCCACTTTTCATCTCGTGAATTCCTGCAGTTCCTCCACACCCTTAACGCTTTTGATTTATTTCTAAGAACTCAGTTCAATCATTGCTCCACCAACACTCTCGGTCAGTAGTCCTTCTTCTCCACATAACATTCAAATGTTCAAACTGCATCAAACCAACCAGAACCTTTTGCACTCTTAGCCCTGGGCTAGAGTGTGTTGCGAGAATTCACCCACAGAGACTGGTACTGTCAATGGTTGACAGTCCCCTCGCCTTGGATGGACCATAGCCCTTAGGGCCTTCCTTTCCATGTTTCCCTTGGTTCTACCAAATCTTGTCCACATGCCATAAGGATCCCACGCTTCTAATCTCATCTCTTTACCAGATCTTGCCTCTTGTTCTACAAGAAAATCTGTATTTTAGCCAGATCATCCATCTTGCCATAATCACGCTTTATAGCAACCAACCAACTGTATAGGGAAGCCCACGCTTGCAGGCAGTGGGGCTTGGGATCCCGTCTTCTAATCTCCGCTGTCTCAGAGGGAGAGACGCCCCTGCTCAAAGGTGGCCCATCCCTGAATAGTTTCTTCAATCATGTCCCCGATGCGGTTCATTTGGTAACATCCATCTCTCCCTTTTGATTTATTTTTAATCTCTGCAGTTTATAAACATGCTCACAAATGGTCCATTTTAGGGGTAGAAACCGCTATCACTTCTAATCTCATTCACCTCTTCCTTGGTCAGGGCCATTTCCTCTGCAAGCGCCATCCTTACTTCCCGGCCAGGCCCTGCTCACTTTGTTAAGTGGATCTGGTCTCTGACTCGGAGCCCTGGGCTCATTACAGTCCTCGGAGCCCAGGTCAGCGCATCTGGGGCTTTCGGCTGTGGTCCAGCCTTTCATCTTCCACCCTGCTCCCTCCTTGCCTCTGGTCACCCCATTTTCCCTCACTGCCCTCTGAGGTCTCTGACGGTGCCTCTCTATAGATATGAAGAAGAGACTCTTGATTTTAATAACTTGACAATGGTGTGCCTGGGTGGCCGTTTCCTTGTTTTCTGTTTGATGTTCTCTAATGTCCTTTGATCTGTGATTTGCAGTCTGCTGGTAACTTTATTCCGGGAAATTCTTGACCATTACTGCTTCAGACATTCCTTCTACCTCCTTCTCTCTCAGACTCCAATTACAGATAGATTAGATGGCCTGATAGATAGGGGATAGATACTCCTGAGTTCTTGGATGTTTTGTTCTTTTTAAATATTTTTTTGAAACATTCTCTTTCTTTCTTCCTCCTCCTCCTCCTCTTCTCCTCTCTTCCCCCCTCTTCAGCCTCCTCTTCCTACTTCTCCTCCTTCTCTGCATTTCCACTTGGGCAATTTCTATTGATCTCTCCTTAAGTACAGAATTCTTCCCTGGGCTACTCGAACTCTTTGGATGAGCCTGTAAAATACATTCTTTATCACCCTTACCTAGGTTTTATATCCAGCATTTCCATTTTATTCATAGTATAGTTTTCTGATCTCTGTTGAAACTATTTACCAAATTTGCATGGTGCTAACTTTTGAAGCCTTAGTCCTATTACTGACAGTTTAAATTCTCTCTCAGGAAATGCTAATCCTGTGTCAGAGCTGAGCATGGTTTCTGTGATTGCTCGGTCCCTTGGGATAGCGTTGTCGCTTGCCCTGTTTGTACGGCTTGCAATTCTAAGTTAAACACCCTGTGTTGGATGTTGGGACCAAGATAAGAAGTTTTTATGCCAAAAAATGAGTATGTCTCCCTCTTACTAGGCCTTTGGTGTGAGGTTTAATCAGTCTCTTAAGAAATGTGTGAACCGTGCTTAATTAACTTGTAGTTTTGAAAGTGAAATTGTTTGGTTTTAATGGTTCATGACTTTTTAAATGTGCGTTTCTTTGAAATATTTGATATAATTGAATTGGAATATTCACTCTCTTGGTTAATCATAGGCCTTTGAACTTACGAAGTGCTTGTGATAAGCATCTAATGAGGCAGTTATAATTCTCATTAAGTTTACACAAGCCATAAAGGTCTTTTACTTCTTTTACTTTTTAAAGTAAACAAGCTATAAAGGAATTCATTCCAAAATATCCTGCCTATGGCAAACATTAACGTTCTTCATCATTGGCTTTTAATTTTACCAAACACCAGTAAAGCCCAGCAAGTCGCATTGGATGCACTTTGCCTTTTTTAATAATGGCCAAGTCTTAATATTAGATTTGAACTGAACTTACATTTTTAAACACAAAAATTATAGTCTTTACTTTTCAGAGTAGTTTTAAGTTCACAGCAGAATCGAGTAGAGGGAATCATACAACCCACGCCCCCACATACACTGAGCCTCCTCCATAACCAATAGCATCAAAATGGGGTTTGCTATAATTAATCCACGTTGACTTATCATTATCAGCCAAAGATCATAGTTCGCATGTGGCTGTCCTCCTCATGTGGTACATTCTGAGGGTTTTGACAAATGCATAATGAAGTGCATTTGTTATATGAAATGATACCAGAATCGCATGGTATTATGGCCTTAAGAACACTTTTTGCTCTATTTGTCCCTTCTCCTCCTTAACAACTAGCAACTACTGATCTTTTGACTGTCTCTAGAGTTTTGCTTTTTACATAATGTCATCAAATTAGACTGTTTTTCACTACTATAATGAAATACCTGGGGTAGGTTACTTTATAAAGATAAGAGGTTTCTTGTGGTTCATGGTTCTGGAGGTTAAGAAGCCTAAGACTTCTTACTGGCAAGGTCCCAAAGCAGCACAGAGAATCACATGGCAAGAAACAGAAGCATCTTCTGGTCTCTCTCCCACCAGAAGACATAGAATTCAATCTTGGGGGCTCCACCCTAATGATTTCATTTAACCCTAATCCTTCCCAAAGACTCCATCTCTGAATACCATAGTTAGATTAAGTTTCCACCCCCTTAGCACGTCACAATGGACCTCAAATTTCAACACGTGAAGCCTCCTGGGACACTGAAACCATATGTAAACCACCCAAGCCTCCTTTGCTCAGTTTATATTTTATGCCCGCAAACAAAATCCTTCAACACAAAACTATTAGCAGACTTTTGTTTTTATTATTTTAATCAAGATCCAAACAAATACAATATCTACTTAAAGCCTCTGATAACTCCTGGGAAGTTTTTCAGAAAATTGACCTTAGAAGATACTGAGTTAATGCAACTAACCAGAATGCTAATGCGCTGGACCCACGTCAGAATTCCTTCTCTTCGGTAGCTGAGGTTTGTGTTGGTCCCTTCCACATGGTCTTAGGAATGCAAGGATGGACCCACCAGTGGCTCTTCCAGGCGGATCCTGCAGATGCTCCCCTGTCCTGAACCATGTGTTGCAGTGAAGGTAGGCATCAGGGATCCATGGGACTTGGATCCCACTTTTAGGAGGACTGCATAGAAACCCATGTTCTGCTGCTTCCTGGAGGACTTTCTGCAAGTCGTCTGGTCTCCCTAAGCCTTGGTGCCTCTGTGAAGTTGCACTAAACTCCTCAGAGTCTTGTATAGCTCCAAAGGTCCCATGTCACTCTTAAGAGAGGGTAAAACCCCTCCTGCTCTCAGGGAGTTTCTTTCCTCATAGTTCAAGCTTCATGGGGAAAAAAAATGAAGATTTCCCTCACCAATGTTAGAAATCGGTGGTTGAAAACAGCAATTTTCAGTGTCTGTGCGTCTCGAAGTTTTGTTTTGAAGCTGACAAAGAAAGAAGTCAGTAAGAGGCAGACAGATCTTCATATTAATGAACGGGAGTTGAGGAAAATCTGAACATATGAGGTGACGTTTTCTGTCATTACTATGGTCCATTAACCCTGAATTAAAAAAAAAATGTAGGAGTTGCCTGTGTGGTTTGCAAAATAAGATAGAACTTGAAAATCCCATTTGGGAAGTGAGGTGGGACTTCAGAGTCTATAAAATAGACGGAGAAGAAGAGGGAGAAGGCTTGCTTCTGGGAAACTGTGGGTGAAGGCAGCGTCTCCTAGATCCTGTATGTCCTAGGAACTGCACAGGTTCATGCCTGGTGCAGGGGAGGGAGTTGCGTGTCTCTCGGTGTCAGCAGATGCACGGGTGTCAGCAGGTGTCACCAGCCAAGTCTCTGACCCTGTCCTGTCCTCCTTTCGTCTCTGGCTCATACATCATGGTTTACAGCAACACTCTGCTCTGAGTCAGCCCAATGTGGCTTTTAATATGAAAGGAAATATTGGGAATTAGGTGCACTCTTCTCTCCCAGCAAAGCTCGTCTCTCAATTCTATTACATGGTCGAGAGCTCGAAAATTCTATTGTGAAAGTCCAAAGCTGAACATTAACTCTATTTTTCTTTTCTACTTTGCCAATGAAGATGCTTGGACAAAAAAGAGGAGTTTATAAAAGAAAGATAAGAGAGAAAAGCATATGAAGTTAATTTCTACATTTAATTCTCTTTATACATCAATTCTTGCGGGCTTGGTCTGCTTCTCCTCTGACTCAGGATACTTCTCTCAGACATGATCCCTTTTAAGCTTCCATGGAAGACTCTCTACCATTAGTTTGGAGACCTGGTCATTGTTCCACAATCAAAAGAACAATCAGAGACTGGGACCCCGAGACTCAGGATGCTGAAGCAGGAGGATCACAAGTTCAAGGCCAGCTTAATCCTATCTAAAAATAAAAGGGAGGACTGGGGATTTAGCTCAGTGGTAAAGCACCCTGGATTCAATCCCCAGTGCAGAAAAAGAAAAGAAAAGAAACTACAACTGACTGAAGTGCCTGATTTCTTTCTTTCACCCACTTACCCAGAAAACAAAATGTGATAGGGGTGCACTGGGCCCTCCTGCAAACACTTTAATGTGTCACCTTTCAAAGAGCATGTCCCCTCAGCCTGCAGTGGAATCACACACTCCATCAAAGACAACAGCAACACGTTGGACCAACCCAGACAAGGAGAATGCACGGTGTCGAGCACAATTACTCCTTGGGAAAGATTTTCAATGCTGTATCTAATTATGTCACTCTCATGAGGACAGTAGTCATCATCGGCCATTGTTTCTCCATCGTTATAATCAAAAGGGACATTTTAAATAACTTTCCTAGGTGCTCTTGCTCTACCAGTAACCACGTCTAACAAAGCTGAGCTGTTTTAAAAGTTAACCATATCATTCAGATACCATAACAGATCGGTTAGTTAACCTGTGTTTGGAAAGGACTGCTTTTAAGCATATCTCTGATATATTTGTCTTGACATTTTATGCCAATCTTATGTGTAAGTGTGACATCTTATTATAAAATTCTAAAGGCAAGGAACAATATGTCAAGATAGAAATATGTCTATTTTTTCTGTGTTTCAATTTCTAAGGCTGGCATTGGCAATAAGATAAACCTTTTCGTGATATTTTAGTACCATATTTGTATCTAATGGCGTTACACAGATGAATGCAAATCTTTCTAGCGAAGTCCATCCCTCCTGTGAAACTATCTTAAAGCATGCTCAAAACATTTACCATTCAACGTTCCCAGCTCTTTGTGTACTATTTCTTCAACCTGGACCATCAGGGAAGGTCTGTCTTATTCTTTCATAACTGGTATAGGAACACATTTTAAACTCATTAATTTCAATAATTTCTGCCCTTCTTGAAATATTTAGGCAACTTATCATTAGCATCAAAATCTCAGTGACAAATTAAGACAGTAGTGATCAGCTTTCAAATATAAACCTGGTGCCAGGCACTGACAGAGTATCTCTCATCCTCATAAAAAACCTTTAAAGTCAGGCAGGCACAGTGGCTTATGCTTATAGTCCCAGAAACTCAGTAGGCTAAGGCAGGAGGATCCCAAGTTTGAGGCCAGCTTGGATCATTTAGTGAGAGTCTGTCTCAAAATTTAAAAAAAGTAAAAATAAATAAATAAAGGGCTAGGGACATAACTCAGTACCAAAAAAAACTGATGTATGGATTATAAAGTTGACTACTTTCCTCTTTGCCATGCTGAATCTTTGCTGGTACTGAAATAAGTACCAGTTGCATATTTTAGCTTAATGACACGTCCAAGTTATTTATTTATTTATTTCGTTAAATATCTTATACCCTTTTTCCAAGATGGACCTCTTTTATACTATACTAGAAAAATGGAAGTTCATGAAGATTATTTTAAATAAAGAGACATTTTTCTTCCAGTAAGGTCATTGAAACCCACGGGAAAGAGATACTGCCTGTGACTGGTGACAAGTTCTGCTTCTTCACATGCTGAAGTATAAAAACATTAGTGAAGCCGCCGAGACAAGCATCTAGAGCAGGGTTTATTAAAAAAGGGGTAACGCAGACTTCTGGGAGGGAGAAGGGGCCCATAGCTGGTATCCTGGTATCCCCAGAAGTAAGGATGTTCTGCCTTTTTATGTGTTGGAGGCTTCCTTTGTTCTCCTGCTCTCTTCCCCTTATCTCCCTCCTTCCTGCAGTGTGTGACTAGGCCCAGGAGATGCTCAGTGGGGTGGCCGAAAGGTGAGAAGCAGATGGACAGGGGGAAGGGCCAAGATGGACTGATCTGGGCAGGAAAGGGGCGTAATGAACAACTCCCTGAGGGAGGGACAGCCCCTGGGACAGGTTACCTTAGCAACAGGTTGGAGCAGGGGCAGGTTATCTGGAGAAGGGTGGAGGAAGGGCTCTGAAGGCATTAGCATTTCAATGTCTCCCCAACTTCCCGGACTCACTCAAATGGGCCTGCTCCATCCCACCTGACTGGATTTACCTTTCTATACTGACTGCCTGTCTAATTCTGGCTTCAGAAGGACTGCTTTTTTGTTTAAAAAAAAAAAAAGCACAAAATTGGAGGGATGCTTTGGCCAGCTCTGCTTTCCCAACACAGATCCCCCACTGGGAAGAAAACTCATCTCCTGCTCTCTGTTGAGATATATCTTTTTACTAACTGCTCAAAATTCATGTGCAATTTAAAATATCTTTGACAAAAGCCACAATGTTCTGAAATGTCAAATTTACTGAGCTTCATTTCTTCCACTCTAATTCTTCCAGTAAATACACTGTCAGCCCCGGCAACCATTTCCAATTTCCTTTTAAATAAGCGAAGGAGCTCGGGAGGAACTTCAGAGACTCTATTTCGCAGTGCATGGGAGTATATTTCACTCTGGGGTGCAGGGAGGGCGGGTTGGTGTGTTTCCTCCAGGAGCCGTGTAATAGGATGCATATGCCATTGGGAGTGGAGCTGGGAATCCCGGTGGTGTTTCACTCTGTGATGTTGAACACGTTGTATTTTCTCAGCCTCAGCTCTATCAGCGCACTTGGGGATTATAATAGCGCCCTTAGGCATACTGAGGTGCAGGGAGATGGCCCAAACGCATTATGTGGTCAAGGACAGACATCCCGTCTTTTATTGTGTTGCAGGTGTTGCACATAAATGCACTAAATAAACTGTTCTCATGCTCCCACGAGGGATGTGTGGCATGCACACGCCTGGCATCTACTTTATGGGACCATCGCATCTCCCTGGATTCACTTCTGAACTCAGGCTGCCTCTTCATTTGGAACTAGACAGCCTGATTTAAAATCATCACGCTCTGAAGATCCTAATTGCTCTGACACAGGGTTTGATAGATGCACTTAAACAATGGGCTTAACTCATCAAGTTTTCCTAAAAATGTGTTATAATGCTAATAGAGTTAGCTGGTCCACAGAAACACAGATTCTTTTCGATTTTCAATAGCTGGAGAGGAGAAAACTGAACGCGCAGCATTCGAGAAAACCGTTTTTAAAACTTTGTGACTGGTAATTATTCTTTCAGCTCTGAGAAAACTTTGTGAAATATTTGTAAACAGTGATGATTTTTCTGGAATATGGCCTCACAGGTAGGCAGCAGCTCTTCAGAGGATACATGTACCCCATCATTCTCTAACTCTGCCAGGTAGGACACCCCATATTTCATTTTGCCTGTGTGTGGTTTTTTAAATAATTTTTTCTAGGCATAGTTTCTCAGCATATCTTTTTAAGTGTTCATCCAATTTAACACTCTAACTTTCTGCTAAGAATAATGGAGGGTCCTGGAATTTTATGTTACTTAGAAGCCAACAGGTTGTTCTGCCAGTTTCAGGGATGCTGGCCAAAGAAATGAGACTTCTCGGTCAGCAACAAAAGACTTCACTCTTCAAGAAATAACACTCAGCATAAGCATCACCAGGCCACTTGTCTTTGTCCTCACGTCTCATGGGGTGACATGGATGGACTTGGGTACATATAAATGCAGTGGATTTCATTACAAAAAAGGAGCCCTCCTGGACACAGTGGTACATGACTGTAATCCCAGCAACTTGGGAGGCTGAGACAGGAGGATCCCAAATTTGAGGCCAGCATCAGTAACTTAGGAGACCCTGTCTGAAGCTGGAAAAAAAGAAGAAAGAAAAGGAGTTTAGAGAATCCCAGTCTCTCATGAAGATTGAGAAGTATGTCTACACTTTATTCCAGAAGGAAATACTCATACCCTTAAAGAGAAAGTCTGGAACAAAGGGCAGTCTGTGCAGAAATGTGAAGGACCCAGAAAAAATGCAATATCTTCTCTCTCATATTAGCAAGAAGTCTGTAGATGCATGAGTGCTAGATAAATACTTTCAAAAACTGCTCGAGACATCCAAAGATCTAAGTCAATCGAACAATTGTTTGAAAGCAAGAAATTAATATTTTATGTTTTGCTAGTAATGGTTCTCAAGTCCAGCTATTTCAAAAATAGCTCAGCTCAATTAAGTCCTACTCTGCGGAGGATGGGACGGAGCATCTGTATTTTAAAAGCCTTCCAGCTCACTTGTATGTGCAATTGAGCTGGAGCTGACAATCACAGAGCCACAGTCATAGATTCTAAGCAGAATGTGATCAGAGACACAGAAGAAATAAGACCCTAAATAAAACTCCATGATATAGTTTCTGTCAACGAGAGAACCTACAATCTTTGGCAAGGAGAACTCCAATTAAACATTTTTTTCTATGTGGACCAATTACTTTACTAAAATGAGATCTATGACTTAATTCCTATGTAGATGGAACTTAAAATTTTGATGACAGGCAAGACCAATTAATTCTTTTTTTACTCCTTGACCAACATTTTGATTAAAGTGTTTAAGGATGGTGGTGTTGGCTTTACAAAAACAAGCTTGCCAACTTTGCAAGAAAACATATATATTTTTTTTTCAGTTTTCTAAGATAATTGTGTAAGCAAAGTGTATTTTCTTTTCACCTGTGAGAATTCTCATGGCATGTCATTCCTGATATTTTCTTACTATAAGTGAACAGTGGCTGTTTGTACAACTCATCTTTGTCTATTAATTGATATTTGAGAGAAAACAAACCCGACTTTATGATAATCTGCTGATATTGGTCTTAATGAGCACAAACCTTGCATGGTTTTCTCCAATAGAGAGTGATGATCTTGCTCTGATGGTACAAGATCCACAGGAGGAAAACTATAAAACTCTGATGAAAGAAATCAAAGATGATCTAAGTCAACAAAGAGTGATTCTAAGTGCATAGAACTTCTCAACTTGATTTATAGATGCTGTGCAATCCCTATCAAAATCACAGCAGGTTATTCTGTGGATATTGAAAAACTGATTCCCTGAAGTAAAAGCCTCCACGTAGAGAACCTGCAAGGCACCCTGAGTACACCTGAAACTCACAGGGCAGGAGCTCTGATGGTTGCCTGTGAGAACACAGAATGGCATGGTCACTTTGGAAGAGAGGTGGACACTTTCTTATAAAATCGAATGTACTTTAACCATAGATCCAGCAACTGCACTCTTGGATATTTACCAAAGGAGGCGAAAACTTCGGTCCACAGCAAATCCACACACAGACGTTTATAGCAGCTTTCTTCATCATTGCCAACATTTGGAAGCAACCGAGATGTTGCTTCAATAATTGAACAGATTAACAAAAAACTATAGTACATGCAGGGACAACGGATTATTATACAAAAACAAAGAGACATGAGCTAGTGAGGCATGGAAAGACACTGAGAAGAGAGGTACGTATTAGGTAAAAGAAGCCAATCTGAACAAGCTATGTACGGTATGGTTCCAAGCGGTGGGTATTCTGAAAAAAGTCAAAACTGTAAAGATAGTACAATCGTCAGGGTTTTCCAGAGCCTCTGAGGGCAGGATAGTGAATGGGGGCAGCACAGAGGGCAGTGGAAGGATTCTATGGTGGGTCCATGTCATTATGCATATCTGAGAATATACAATACAAATAGTGAACCTCAAAGGAACTTACGGACTTCAGTTGAAAATGTGTTATTGGTTCATTGATTGGAACCAGCGTCCCAGGAGATGTTTTTAATTAGAAGAAATTCTTGCAGAAATGGCCTATTTCCACTTCACAGCTGAGGTCCCTGTGACCTGGGAACATAATGCCACCTGTTTATGGGGCCCTGCTCTATAAGTGGCTTAGCCATGGCTCCTCTTCTGGTCGGGGGCCAGGGGCTCTTTCTGCAGCTCAATACACCACTTCAGAGGGGCCACTTGGCAGGGAGAGTCCAGTCTAAGCAGGGCCCATCCATGCCCCTGTTTACTTGTTCCCAAAGGAGACGGAAATAAGGCTTCAGGTGACTCACAGGTTAGGATTCCCACAAAGACTCTTGTTAGAAGGTAGGAAGCTGTGATTAGTGACAATTTCAAGCCCCTGCCACAAATGCCAAGGAAACTGGTGGAGAGAGATGGCAGCTTCGGTCCTTACCCCTGGGCTTCCCTCCCACCCTGTACTCAGCCTGCCTTGCAGGTCTCTATGTGGAGCCTTTTACTTCAGGGAATTACAAAAGACAGCATGTGGGAGTCACTTTATGGTTTCTGTGTTCTGGCAGCGATGGGATCGGAATCCAGGCAGCAGTGGTTCCTCCGTGCGCACCATTTCCCCTCTTTATTTTTCCTGAGATGAGAAGCAGAAGTTCGCTTCATGCCTGGCTGCTTATCAAAGGGAGCAATTTCCATAAGCCCATGGCTTCACACAATGCTAAATGTGCCTTTCTTTTCTGAGCCAAATCCATATCTGGAGCTGCAGTTGGCAGGGGAAAAGTTTGTAAGGCTGGGTTGGTTCTTCTACCTGCTGCTAATCCGGGTGCAGGTGAGGCATCACATTTTTCTTGGGGCCAGGAGAGTGAGCAGAGGAACTACTAGAGTTCATTCCCAGTCTGGAGATCAAATGGAAACCTGGTTTCACCACCCAGCTGTCGGTGGTGCTATTACTTGAGCTACAGAAAGCTCATTAGCTGAGGCAGCGAAGTTTGGAATCTGGCCTTTGGGGAGAAAATAGATCACTGTGATTTTTTATCATACCCCTTGCCTTTTAACTTTTAATTATGGGTCCACCTTTTCCGGGGAAAGATGGAGTGGGGAGACCTTTTCTAAACTTTGGAACAGTAAGTAAGAGGCGGGGTACTTACTCAAGGAACCCTACAGGGTTTCTGAAAGTAGTTGGACTTCACAAGCTATCATTTCATGAAATGAAAGCAAAAGGTATGGACAAATGAAAGCAAAAAGTGATTTGGCTGGGGATGTGGCTCAGTGGTGGCGTGCGCGCCCTGCGTGCATGAGGCCCTGGGTTCCGTCCCCAGCACAGGAAAAAGGGAATCACAATGATGGCATTGGTGGACATCTCTTCCTTCACACCCCGTCCCCATTCTCTGAACTCCCACAATGATTATTATGTGGAGCATAATTATACGCTGCCTTAACATCACAAAAAGAGAATTTGAGAGTTTGCAAAATCCTGCTTATCATGAAATCTAGACCTTTATTTTGCAGAAGGAGCCCCAGAGTTGGATCCTAAAGATTAGCACTGTTTCATAGGGAAGCAGAGAGAGCCCTTCCCGGGGTCAAGTCTAGGCTCTGCTGTCCTTGGAAGTGCGGCTTCCTGTCCAGCCAGTGGGGTTGTGAGGTCCCTGAGAATAGGAGCCAGGCCCTAAGCTGTGGTCTCCTGGGTCCTCCAGAACCCATAGCTGGAGCAGGGATCCAGGCAGTTGCTGCGGAGTCCATGGGGATGATGCCTTCTGTCCGCAGTTTAGGTCGCTTCTCTCCTTAGAATTCCAATGGGGCACATTTCTCTAGATATTCTTGCAAAATATTCCATAATCAACACACAAATCTGCTATTAACCCCTGAAATGGGAGGCGAGCTCTGCAGATTTAAGTTACACATTATTTTTCTTAAAGCTTTCTATAGATCACCATCTAAGGCCAGTAAAATATTTTCACTTTTAGGGGTTACAGAGATTCAAAATCAACCTGGGAATGCAGATCTCTGCAAGAAAAGCAGCTGCACCAACTGGTGTGAGAAGTCTTCGAGTGCATCCCTTTATATCTGTAAGAGCATGGTCCCCTGAGCCTCCACACGATACTCCCATTTCAGAAATCCAGGAAGACACATGACTCCGCGTCCAGGGACTCCAGAGAGTCCAGGCTGTCACGTCCAGCGTAATCATCTTCGCCTGCCTGCCTCCTGCCTCCCAGACAAGTGTTCCTCATCCTAAATCCCTGGCTCAGCAGCTGAACGCCCCATTCCATCAATTTTCTGGTTACAGGGAATCACCTTCTCCCCACCTAACACCTTCCTTGCTTAGAATGTAAGATTCTACATTCTAATACAGGATTCAGAGCACAACGTTTCCTAAGGCATATGGAAAATGGAAATCAATATTCAGGAAAGCCACTTATGGGATTCAATAGTTTAATGTAGATTCATATTGTGGGGGTTGTCGTTCCCATTCTGAGAAGATCTCAGGTGAGTTTCAAATGTTTTCCTGGGAAATGCCATTTGTCTGTTACCTACAATAAGCAATGCCCCCAGTATTTACCTGCCCATTCACACTGCCACCTCCAGAGGAAGCTTTCATCTGAAGCCTAGAAGCAGCGATTTGCTAACAATAGATCACTGTAATTTTTATCAGGTTTCCAAGCATTTCTCTCTCTTTATACTTTTGATAGTTGAATTTTAAAATCTCTTCTTCAAGTTTAACTGCCTGTATTTTCCCATTTTACATTGCTATAACAAAATCCCTGAGGCTGGATAATTTGTAAAGAAAAGAGTTTTATTCAGCTGACAGTTCTAGAGACCAAAATTTAAATCATTTCATTGCCATAACAATATTATGAGGCCAGCTGGAGACATATTGGTGTGTTCTTACCCATTCCAGAAAAAGTCTCATCATTATCATTATTTTTATACATTAATGGTTTATCGAGAAACCTTCAGATCTACACACAAAGTTTCTAGGGATGGTGAGAAACTAGAAATAACTGGAAGGGTTTGAGCTTAAGAAACATCAACTGAGATGATGTACACAATTAAATGAATGGATCATTTGAAGATACACTTTGATGGAGACTGAAGATTTCAATGAAGAAAAATTGTATTTCATATTAAAATGTTGATTTATTTTCTTAGGGGCTAGATATATGCAGTTTATAGGAAAATAATTTCACACTTTAGATGTTAAGAAATACTCAGCAACATTTTCAAAAGTAGCATGCCTGTGGAGATTATTGTTAGACAAACACTTTTAGTTTCTTTTTTTTTTTTTAATTTTTGGTACCAGGGATTGAACTCAGGGGCACTCCACCACTGAGCCACATCCCCAGCCCTATTTTGTGTTTTATGTAGAGACAGGGTCTCACTGAGTTGCTTAGCGCCTCATCATTGCTGAGGCTGGCTTTGAACTCGTGATTCCGCCTCCCAAAGTGCTGGGATGACAGGTGTGCACCACCGTGCCCAGCTCACTTTTAATTTCTTAATAAAATATGATCCGAGAACAGAAGTTTAAGAGAACCAAAAAAAAAAAATATTTTAAAAAATCTCTAAAATATGACATTTCCAAAAAACATTTAGTAGACAATTTTCATACAAGAACAAAATGATGGCTCTTTTCAGCAGTCTCTGCAGGTCTTTTAATTCACAGGGAAAAAGGAAATAACACAAAAGCAAGCCATAAAAGCCTCCCGTGTTGTTTGACACTGGCTCTACTTAATTTATCCAGAGGTGAGTAACTCGTTTTTCTACTGTTGTTACTTAGAGGTTCTGACCCAAATTCTCATTACCATCTGGTCTCACTACGAGTCCTACCTGGAGTGACTGTGAACCATTCCATGGCAGACTCACCTCTGAGGAAGCACTTTCAGCTGAGGTGACTTCATAGGAAGTCACTCTGTGCCAGGAAAAGAGTCCTTCATAGCAGCAGCTACTTTTTTCCTAACTGGAAATCATGCAAGATTTTAAAATCCTTGGCACATGATTTTTTCTGAAAGAACCCTGTATTTGATGTTCCATTTATTCAACCATTTAAGCCAAAAGGCAAAATAAATATATGACTTGAATTTCCAGTAGTGACATGCTGCTCATGGCTGGGACTGTTTTCATGGGAACAAAAGTGATCAAGATAAAAGCTGAAGAGACTTCTGTTATCCACTTATTTTCTTTGTCATTAAGTTAAAAGTCTAGGCATTCAATTGAGTGGAATTTTTTTAAATGTCTTTCTAAACATTTTACAGACAATCCTGATCACCATCACACACTCAAAAATCACTCAGGTTGTTTCTACCTGAGTTTACGTGTGAGGCCATTTCATTGTTTATCTGATTTTTTATCTGCACATATTTGAAGGGCTGGTGTTTGTTCCTTAGTTCAAATAACATAAGATTTGCCCATTGTAACAATGGAAATTCGACTAAAAACAAAAACTCCATCTTACAGAACAGTATTTTCAGACAATACATTATTTATTCATCCCATGTTTGAAAGATTGAATGTCTTGATGACAAATATTGGTTTTTTTTTTTTTTTTGGTACTGGGGATTGAACTCAGGGGCACTGGACCACCTAGCCACATCCCCAGCCCTATTTTGTGTTTTATGTAGAGACAGGGTCTCACTGAGTTGCTTAGCGCCTTGCCGTTGCTGAGGCTGGCTTTGAACTCGCGATTCTCCTGTCTCAGCCTCCCTAAGTGCTGGGATTACAAGCGTGAGCCACCGCGCCCGGCTACAAATATTGTTTTTTAAAAAAATCTTGAATTTTAGATCCTCCCACTCGGTCCTGTAGATAAACATAAATAAATGATTACTTTGCAAGATAACAAAGGAAAAATAAAGATGTTTATTTTTTAAAGGGACATTTTAAGCTGGGCACAGTGGTTGATGCCTGTAATCCCAGCACTTTGGGAGGCTGAGACAGGAGAATAGCGAGTTCAAAGCCAGCCTCAGCAATGGCAAGGCACTAAGCAACTCAGTGAGACCCTGTCTCTACATAAAACACAAAATAGGGCTGGGGATGTGGCTCAGCGGTTGAGTGCCCCTGAGTTCAATCCCCCGTCCCCCTTGCCCAAAAAAAGAGACATTTTAAAATCATTTTTTCAAAACTGTTTGGAGTTCTATGGTCTAGAAAACCTTGTCTCAAATATTTATTCTCTCAAATCCAGCAAGTCCATTTTCATGACATAGACCTCAAAAGAGAACCATAGACTCTAAAGTCATAAGAAAAAGCATAAGAACAGCATGTAAAGCCAAAGTCACCATCTCTCCTGTCACCACAAGCTGGTAACCATCCTCAGTTTCAAGGCAGCCAAAGGAGACCGCCATCTTTGCAGTTAACCAACCTAGCAGACGTTCTGACTCCTGGGGTCCTCCTCTCACTCCTTTCTATTGAGCAGACAAGTCAATTTTACATCAAGAATGTGTCTGTCCACTCTATGACTACCGTCAGCCCCGTGGACACATTGCCAACGTCGCATCCCCCTGGTCTCCCTCACTTTTCTGGATCCCTCCTGGCCTATGGTTTTAATGTACCCAAAGTGAGTGATCTTGGAGATCAGAACCTGATCGTGTCATCCAGGCGTCTACAACAGTGCGGAGGAATACCATTGTGCCAGTGCTGTTGATGGCTCACTGCTACAGTTCAGATCTTCGTGGTCCCCTAAAGGCCCATGTCTTGAAGGCTTGGTCGCCAGTCCACGTGTTTCTGGAAGGTGGTGGAACTCCTGGAGCCTAGTGGGAGGAAGCTGGATCCCCTGGGGGTGGGTCCTCAAAGGGAATATCTGGCCCCCTGGCCCCTTCCTGTCTCCCTCTGCCTCCCGGCTGCCCTGAGGGCAACAGGCCCTTCTGCTCTGCCCTCCCACCACGATGCGCTGCTCTCCCACAAGCCCAAAGCGACAGGACCAATCCATGGACCATGGATTGAAACCTCAGGAACTGTGGTATATTATCAAAGTATCGTAAGACTGATCAGCAAACACACAGCCATCTCCTGCTAGGGCAGTTAGACATGCGCCAGCTCTGCTTTTTGAGTCACACTAATTCCTCCTCATCCTCCACATCTCAGCTCACGTGTCAGTCCTTGCAGAAGCGATCCTCGCTGTCCTGGAGCCAGGCCCCCTCTGTGTTTCCAAGTGACTGTTAGGTCCGCTCCATTTCGCGTTTCTTTTTGCGAGGTCGAGGCAGAGCGTACAACGTGGCAGCAGCAGATGCAGGACAGGCAGCCTGGTGGATTCTGTACAGCTGCGGCAGGTGTAGGGCATCAGTTTGGAGCAGCTGCGGGGAATGAAGCATCAAGCAGCCCGCATGCGCATGCGCAAAGGAACAGCCTACCAGACGCTGATGTGTAAGCAGCAATGGCCCCTCCGACCAATCGGTGGACTTTCCTGACTCATCCCAGAAGGACTCTGACCTGGCAGGATCCCCTGACCAATCCCAGGGGACGCAGGACTCTAGATACCTCCTCTTCCTATCTCATAGCCGCTCCATTCCTGCCTTAAGCCCTCCCCTTCCTGACCAGGCCCTTTAAATTTCCTTTACTGCGGAACATGGGCTCCACTCTCCCGGACACACTCTGATGGATGGGTGAGTTCAACCCCAGGGCGTGCATTTCCAATAAAGCCTTGCCCAGCGGTTTTAATTCGCCTCCTTTTGGTCATCTGGCTTTACAGTGACTGTATGTCTTTCCTCTAAAAGTGATCAAATGTTTAATTTTGCCACTCCTTATGCATCAGATGAAACTCTCTCCCAGGAGAACAAGTGCTCCTTGAGGTTAAACCACTCCCACTGGAAGAATAAACAAATAATCATGAAATGTCATAGAGCGTGGCAATCTTCCTGCCAGTAGGGGTGTGGTCATGAGCCAGGTCTCCCAAGGAGCTCGATTCCAATGGCACAACTACAAACAGGAACCTAAATGCAGAGAAGTCACGTGGGAAACAAAGGCTGAGTGAGAGGGACCCCTGGGTGGGGAGTGGGCTGTATCTGGACTGGTGGCAGAAGGCCCTCCCGAGGGAGTTTTGAGGAGGATCTGGAAAGCAGTAAGGACTGAGTGGGTCCCTTGGGCCAGATCACAAAGCATCTTCCAGGACAAGATTGAATTTGATTCTGAGTGAGACGAGTATTTCTTTTTAAAAGACATTGTTTGCTATTTTCAAAAGAGCACTCAGGCTGCTCCTTGGGGTATTCCAAGCAAAGCCTGAAGCAGTAAAATTACTTCGGAGGCTGGTGAGAGAATTTGGATTCTGCATGTTTTTAAAGAGAGATCGTTCAAGGTATGTTGATGGAGTAGAGAGGGGAGAGACAAGTCAACAATGACGTGAGATGGTTAGTCTTGGAGGAATACAGTTGACATTAGTTGATACTGGGAAGTCTGAGAGGGGTGTCAGAAGAGAGAAGCTGTGCTTACTAAAGGCTCTGTGTGAATTAATGAATTATTTAAGTGAACAAGTGAATTATTTAAGTAGAAAAATTAAAAATTATTAAGTAGAAAATATCTGCCAGGCAGTGTGGCCCATATATGTAATCTCAGGCATTCAGGAGGCTAAAGCAGGAGGATCAGAAGTTTAAGGCCAGCCTCATCAACTTGGTGAGAACCTGTCTCAAAATAATAAATACAAAGGTCTGAGGATGTGGCTCAGTGGCAAAGCGTCTCTGAATTCAATCCCTACTACCACCACCCCCCAAAATTTGAGGTTTCTCCATATTATAAGGATACCAAACATAGAAATAAATAACCCCTGGCATTTTTTAGTAGTTTAATTGCTTGAAGGAAGTTATGGAGGGGGTCAAGAGTCTTGGAAGAGCATCAACTTTGAAAATTTATTAGAAAGTTATCTAAATAATATTGTATGTTGCTTTGATAGCTTTTTAATCATATAAATTTGACAAGATACATGTATGTGTATACACATATATATACATTATATATACAATATTGAATACCTATTCACATCCCATGCTAAGAATATTGAGAGAATTCACTTTGTTACACACTCCCTTGGGGAAAATCACCACTTCAGACAACTAGGAAAATTTGAGCACTGAGGGGCATGTTTCCTAAACCATCTACCAGCCCAATCCGTTAGCTAGGCAAGTCCTTTATTTGGCTTCAGAAAGGTAAATATTTACTTACTTAGTGGCAGGTTCAGTATTGAAACCTAGCTGCCTTCTCCAAAGGTGCTGACATTTACCCACTGATGTTTCCACACTGAGTCCCACTGAAATCCCACTGTTGGCCTGATGACGTTGTACCATTGAACTCCGAGAATACATGACCGCATCTATCCCACCCCTCACCAGTCCTGCCAGAGTCTGACATGAATACACTCTTAATTCCCAGATCACTGGATCAGCCAGCGACATCCACCCCCAGCACA
>CM053412.1:62075099-62094971 GCA_028644305.1 Xerus rutilus | reverse complement strand
TGCTGACATTTACCCACTGATGTTTCCACACTGAGTCCCACTGAAATCCCACTGTTGGCCTGATGACGTTGTACCATTGAACTCCGAGAATACATGACCGCATCTATCCCACCCCTCACCAGTCCTGCCAGAGTCTGACATGAATACACTCTTAATTCCCAGATCACTGGATCAGCCAGCGACATCCACCCCCAGCACAAAGCGGTTTTCACTATAGACTCGATTCCCATTCAATAGCTATTCTGATGAATCTGCTTGTAGATAAAACTATAATAAAATGGATTCTGCTTTTTACAAAAGCCTGGGCTTGGTATAAATAATACTGTAGGGAAAATAGAGAAAAGATGCATGAATCCCTTTTAAGATGCTGATGGTGGGTTCTGATAGCGCTTGTTGGAAAAGAGGAGTTCCCACAACCCACCCGCAGGCACGTAGAGACAAGCAAGAGCAAACCATGGGTATGGGAGTGTGTTGGTGGAAATGTAGCAGGGGATTTGTGTTTGTATGAAGCAATGTTGCAACTGACTGGCATTAAAATTCTTAAAGTAGTCACCAACGGCTTGAATTCATAACAGCTACATTAGAGAGTTTTCACTGATGGACACCTCCTTCAGTGAGAATGCAGCCAACAGGCAAGAAACCAGGAGGGAATGTGTGACCAGATGAATATTTTTTCTACACTAACAAAGACATTTTTCTGCTTTTATTTTTTGACTGTAGAAAAAAGTACTTAAGATGAATATATCCCCAAATCGGCATCTTCTGCTTTGTTTTTATCAGGGATATCATGACTAAGGAATTTTTTGTTGTTATAAATATCCAGAGGTATGTGTTTTTGTACTCCTATGACTGCTATAGAAATGAAATACTACATCCTAGGGACTATTTTAAAACCAGGCGTAACAGTTTTTCCAGCATTCACTATTCATGGCTTTAGACAAATTAGCATTATCTTTGTGCTTGGTCGCTAAGGTTTGTGTTCAGACGAATTAAACGCTAGGCAGGAATGTCTGCTCACTCAATATTTTTTCTTGTATTTCTCAGAAGTATACTTTATTTAACAAACTATTGTTTTTAATGTAAATTTCAATTTTCTTCCAAAATAAGATAAGGTGTTATCTTATCTTATTAAAGATAAGGTTTTATCTTTAATAAGATAAGATAAAATCAGAGAAAGATAAAAAGGTTTTGTTCATATTGACTAGAGAATTCTAAAGGACAGGCGTTTACTTGCCAACGGGTTTTCATGGAGTAGACACATTCGAGTAGTCAATCAATTTATGTACTGTAAAGTATCAATTAACATAGTATGGCCCTGGCATGCCTAGAATGCTTTACAGTGTGTTGTGGTTGGGATCTACAATCTCTCCCAAAAGCCACATGTGCAAGGCTGGGTTCCCAATGCTGCAGTGTTTGGAGGTGGGGCCTTTGTGAGGTGATGGGATCACAAGGGGCCTGACATTACCAATGGATTCATAGCGTAAAGGGACTATTGGGAGGTGGCGGACATGGGGCCTCACTGGAGGAAGCAGGTCACTCGGAGAGTGTCCTTGAAGGGGATATTTTTTCAATCACCTGCTTCCCGGCTTTCAGCCACCATGAGGTGAGCAGTTCAGTTCCACCACGCACTGCCCGCCATGATGTTCTGCTTCACCCCAAGTCCAAAGAGATGGGGCCAAGGAGCCATGGACAGAAACTTCTAAATCATGATCCCAAATAAATCTTTGCTCCTCTTAGGCTGATTTTCTCAGGTGTTAGACAGCAATAGAAAGCTGATTTACACACTGTGAATAAAGATACCTCTGCATAATCTGAAAGGGCCTTAGTCAAGAAGAAAATATGCTGTGGGCATGACAGCATACTTGTGAAGAGATATAATATGACAAAAAATGACAAATGAGACTTCCTTTTTATTAAATTGCTTTCTCTGTTAATTGGCTATGTGAATGTTACCAATTTTGACTGGAGAAAGAATATCCAAATTTGAGGGAATGCACCACCATATATTGATTTAGTTTCCTTAGCATGTACTTAAGGTTTCTGTAATTGATTTAATCAGATCAAATGACAAATTAAACTTCATATAAAAGGGGTGGGTTCAAGAGCATGCAGGACAAAGGATATGGGTTTTGAAGTCAGAGAAATCTAGATTCCAACAAATTGGGGAGAATTCAAATAAGACAAGCATTCTTAAAAGTATCAGCTTTTGCCATATTGTGAAGCTTAAGCTTATTTTGGACCACACACTGGATATGTCCCTGAGCAGAGATAATCAATAGCTGTAGTTTCGCTCACTGTTTTAGTTCTAACATTAAACTCAGAGTGACATCAACTTCATTGAACCCTAAAGATTTTCTGTGTGCAGCTAAATTAGCCAAGTCACTTAACCCAGGCCTTCGAAAGGAATGAGAACAGAACCAAATTGAACCATGCCCAGAGAAAGTGAAAATGTTCAGGAGGGACCCTGAAGTCATACTTATGTGCCCTGCACCCCACCTTGCCCTCCACCTCAGCTTCCAGGCCGCAGATGTGTGCCGGCTTCGGCCACCACGGTTGTAGGGAGCATAGCTCCAGTACTGGACTGGAGCTATCCCAAGAGGACACCATTTCTCCATAACTTGTTCTATGACCTTATGTGAGCTTTTAATAATTTTTGAACCAGTCTGTAAGATGAAACTGATCACCCTGAGATGAATGTCACTAAAGAAGTAAATGGAAATTAAGTTCTTCTACACATTATAGTTGGATGTTGCACTTTTGCCTCTCTACGGATTACTCTATAGTATAACCTGTCTTCCCACAGCATAACTAAAATCAGAATATTTAGTGGCGGATAGCTAATAAATTATCTCCAGCTATCTTCGTTGAAGGACCCTTTGAAAAAACATTTCCTTGGAAGATATATATTAACCCTAATGTTGTCAGACTGAACCTGAGTTTTCAACATGTTCTACTGAGGTATGAGACAGAATTTTTAAAATAATTGGTCCGTATAATGTAGATCCTAACTGACATGCTACCTGCTATTATGCATGCAGATTCTAGGTATTAGCTTTGCTAAAATGTACTGAGATGGGCTGGGTCCCAGGAGCTTCAGGTCTGCTGGAGAGACAGTCCCTGCCTTCTGTCCCTCTTACCCTCTGTCCCTCTGCCAGGCTCCCACAGCAGATGAAAACCCCATTTGGTGGAACCAAAATCCAAATCAGATGAGTCCATTCGTCTACCTGGTCTAGCTAAAAAAAGTTAAAAGTTCACAATGTGTCCCTTCAGATTTTCTAACATACCAGAAAATAGGAGTTTACCAAGATAGCCAATACCTTCACAGTGACATTTGTTGTAGAGTCACTAGAACCAAAATTTCCCAGAGATTGTTCCTTAAAATCTAATCTTTTGAGATGTGTCAATGAAAGGACCCAAGTAAATGTAAGAACAGCTGCATTTCCAATCACTTTTACAGATTTCCAGTACATATTATCAGATTATGGACTCAACAAAGACCCTCGTTGGGAATTAGCGTGACCAGATGTATCTGCCTGGGGATCTTTTTCCCCCCAAATATAACCTGTGAGCATGCACGTGTTGACTTTGGTTTGAAGAAAAGCACATCTGTAAGTGCGTGCCCCGCTCCACGACACAATCATTTTAGAAGAGAGTTTGACGATTTCTTATAAAGCTCGTTGTAGCTTTACCATGTGATCCAGCGATTACACTCCTGGGTATTTACCTAAATGAGTTGAAAACTCATGTCGACCACACAGAAACCTGTACATGGACATTCATTGCAGCTTTATTCATAATTGTGACCAAGTTGCTATTCAAAGGGTGAATGGATAGACAAACTTAGTACTTCCATACCCTGGAATATCAGCAATAAAAAGAAGTCACCAAGAGACATGCCAAAATTTTAAGTGTATATTGCTTCATGAAAGAAGCCAATTTGAAAAGGCTACCGGTGCATGATTCCAAACATAACATTCTGGAAAAAGCAAAACTACAGAGACGGCAAAAATATCAGTTGCTGCCAAATTGTGGACCCAGAGGATGAAGAGGTGGAGCACAGGGAACTTTTAGGTCAGGGAGATTCTGTATGACACTATAGTGGGAGATGGGTGATGCCATGCATTTGTGCAAAAAGCATAGAACCATCCAAGACTGAGTGAACTTGAATGTAAACTCTGGACTTTAAAGATTTATCAGTATTGGTTTAGCCATGCTAATAGATGTGCCACTCTAGTGCAAGATGTTAATAATAGAAGCAACTGGGATGGGCAGAGTGGAGGTTCAGGGGAGCTCTGAATTATCTGCTTCATTTTCTATAAACCTCCAACTGCTCTAAAACTATAGTCATTTATTTTTTTTAAAGTGGCCTAACATCTCCAATGATTCATGCTGTTACCCATAAGTAACATTTCCTCCCAGCCAAAGAAGGTTTTTCACTTTTTCACAAGGTGAAAATATTCTTATGTATATGTAAAATATACATAAGAAAACCATCTGCAGACACACCATCCGACAACTGAGACTGGGTACTTTATAAAGAAAAGAGGTTAATTTAGCTCATAGGTGTGGAGGTTCAGCATTGGCTGCTGGTGAGGGCCTCATGGTAAATGGCATGACATGATAAAAGGTGGGGGGGTATCACGTGATAAGAGAAAAAGCAAGAGACCAAGGAGGAAATCACTCCCACAGGAACTCATCTACTTTGGTGAGATCTGACCCACTCCACAAGACCATCATTAATCCCTTCACAGGGGTCATCCAGACCCAATGACCTCCCACTAGGCCCTGCCTCTTAAAGGTCCCACCATCTTTAATGCCATTAGACTGGGGTCCAAGATTCCAGTACACGGACATTTTGGAGGACAAACTATTCACACCATAGCACATGTTAAAGTTCAATTGGGGAGTTTGATTTCCCATATCTCTCTGTCTTGCAGTCCAAGAAAAAGGATGAGTTTATATATCTTTTTTTCCAACTACCTGCAAGTCACTGGTTAAACACACTTTCCAGATAAGAACGTGAAGAATTTATTCTTCCATGCCAGGGGAAATATTCAATAATTTAAAATGTAAAATCCAGTAAGAAGAAAACAAGTTCAGAATTATTTCTTCACAATACTCTCCTCTGAGGTCTCTGTCCGTTTTCTTTTCAGAGTGCATTTCTCTCGCATATTGAAGCTGATACTCCTGGGCTCTGCTATAATTTCTCCAACCTGGAGAAATGTTTCTCCATACATTTTGATGTTCTCATCACCTCTTGGTGCCCTGGAGCAGCTGACGGGAGGCAGCTGCTGTGTCCATGTTAAAGCTCTTCTAGGCAGAGTTCTAATCCCACCTCAGACACATGGAGGGCTGAAGAAGTTCTGAGGAAGCGAAAACACAAGTTCAGCCCAAGTTGTCCACGTTGACAGTGCAGGTTTTATTGTGGGGAAAGACCTACCATTCCTGAGTGCACAAGAAGTGGTTTGCCACAGAATGTAGTGTCTCAGCTTGGGTGGTCTCCCATCCAGGTTGGCCATTAGACTGACCTGGATTTTAATCCTATCTCTGTCGGTTCCTGGCTATGTGACTTCACCTGTATGCTTACATAATAATGTTCCTCTGTTAAATTGAGATGATGGTGTTTTTATTCATAGAGCTATTGCAAGACCCTGCACTACTGAATGGGAAATCCCTAGCACAGCATTCAGAATTTTTTAAAATGTTTACTTAGGAATGTGGTGGTATAGACCTGTAATCCCAGAGACTTGGGAGGCTGAGGCAGGAGGATCCAAGTTCAAGGCCAGCCTCAGCAATTTAGCAAGGCTCTGAGCAACTTAGTGAGACCCTGTCTCAAAATAAAAAAAATAAAGAACTAGAGATGTGGTTCAGTGGGAAAGCACCCCTGGGTTCAATCCCAGTACCAAAAAAAAAAAAAAAAAAAAACCTAAAAATAATTTAAAATAGTTCTTCCTATAATTTTTATCTTCTATTCTGCTTAGTAACACACCTAGCAATGATCTGTGAATAAAACAATTGATTTATTCTTACAACGTAGATTTTATTGGCTTAGCACAATTGGAACGATTTCCTTCGCTCTCTGAAGATAATTAGAAGCATAGGAGCTTTATAATAGAAAAAAGCGGGGATAAAATGGTAGGCGCTATTGTTGTTGGATAGGTGAAGCATTAATTAGAATGATAAGTTGTCTTTTTTAACTTAACTGAGGCTAATTTAGAGTAAACTTCTGGCAGCAGTAATACGAATGAATTAGGCAAAACACGATAAAGTGTTCATTGGATTGAAATGATTGCATGAAGTTCACGGGGAGAGCTAACGTTGCCAAGGGCATCTTACCGGTGTTCCCTCCCCTTTCACAGTGTTCTGCTCGTCCATTTCCAGGTTCCAGGCTTACCTCTGCTGTGCTGGTCACAGAAGAACCACTTTGACAGTAACCGCTTTCTCTGGGATAACGGCACGTCCCCCGGCCATTGCCAGGGTACAGTATGTACCTGCCGACATTTGCCAGGAGGAAAGAGCCCTGGCCCAAGTGAAAGAAGCCTGGCAGACATGTGAGCGCAGGCACCCCCTGTTCAGGCCAGATCATTTCCCTATGAAGTCGTTTCTCCTTGGCCTAGTGAGGCCAGTTAGCATCAGAGGCTGCTATGATTGAAGCTGCTTGTTCTGCTCATGACAACCGAGCCTGCAGAAAGCTTGGGTGCTTTCCTCTACTTTTTATGCAAAAGTGTTTTTAGTCATGCTACAATGACCTTTAGGTTCTGCAAGGCTGACCTTGGACACTCAGAGTCTTTGCCTGATGAAGAGAAGATTCAGGATGTGGAGGCACCAAGTCCAGGGCACTCCCAAGTTCAATAACTAATTGTCCTTCAAACTCATTCATATTTGAACAGACCTTCACTCAAAGTCTAGCTATGCTCAGGGCACCCTGCTAGGCACTTGGGTAGATCAGTAGAGGACCAGGCATGGTCCCTGCCCACACGGAGCTATCAAATCAGCTGCCAAGTCCGGGGCAAGCAGGGAGTAGGGAATAACAAAGACATGATGAGGTACGTTATCAAGGTGAGATGGTTTTCAGCTCAGCCGAGGCTATAGTGCTGTGCAAGATGATGGGAGGCTCTGACAGCTTCCTAGAGAGAGTTAGCTTGCATCTGGGGAACTGGGGGAGCATCAGGCAGACAATAAATGTGGCATTGCTTAAGGGGACCAACTGCTTATTTAAATACTATTTTAATAGTATGTGTGTTAGGTAGTGGCTGGCAAAGTGCAGGCAAGGTCACACGTGTTCTTTTAAATTACTTTAGGGTCTTCTTTAAACTACTTCCAAAGTAGACAAGAAAGCAAAAGGTGGTAGTTAATTTGTAGAACAGAAACAGAAGCAAAAGGAGCTAATTGGGAAATATGTCAAAAGAAAAGGATTAATGAGACTAACTCTTAACACTGATGTTGACAGGAAGCTAGGAATTATGGCTAAAGGTGTCTCCATTTGTCTGGGAAGAAAGATTCCTTTCGTAGCTAGCGCAGGGGCACTGAGGTAACTTCTGACCAGCGACTGACCCCAGTGCCCACATTAACATGGGACTGACATGTAGATGAAGCCCCCCTAAACAGGATGGCCATCATGACAGCTCCGGAGAGGACCAACTAAGATCAAAAACTCGCCCAATGTGAAAGGGGTATCGAAAACCTGATTGGCAGAGTGACAGAGGTGGTCCCCTGCTCTCCTGGTAAACATCCCACAGTAATAAAATTGAGGACATCATGATCTTCTTTGTTGTTCTCTGCTTGGAGACGGCCTATTTTCTCCCTTGAGAGTGTTTTTGCTGAGGCCTCACTTTTCTTTTACTTTATTTTCTCTTCACTTTCACTTCTAATAAAGTTCTCTTGCATGACATTTGGTTTCTGGCTTTAAATCTTCTTTTGATGGAACACAAGAACCGAGGTTTGGAGTTTTAGCTTCCTGCTTTCTTGTGACTTATGAATATGCTAAAATGTCAAATACTTCCTCCCACAACTTCACTGAGGTATGAATGACACATAAAATTGTATTTAAGGTGTGGGACATGATGCTTTGATATACATTGTGGAATAATTGCCATGATCAAGCCAATAAGCAGATCCATCACCCCCAAGTGACCATTTGTGTATGCATGTGGTGGGGACATTTAAGATATACTCTCAGCAAGTTTTGATTATACAACACAAAATTATTAACTATGGTCACCCTGCTGTAGATGAGATCTTCAGAACTTATGTATCCTACAGAGCTGAAACGTTTTACCTTTGAACAATAGCCTCTTCCCATTTCTCCTGTCTCAGTCCTTGGCAACCTTTGCTCTATTAGTCAAACTTTTTTTTTTCAGGTTCCACACATGAGATTATGTAGCATCTGTGTGTATTTGGCTTATTTCACTCAGGATAATGTCTTCCAGGTTTTATGCACAATGTTGTCATTAAAGACTGAATTTACTTCTTTTTCAAAGTTGAACAATATTTGTTGGGATATATACATGCCACCTTTTCTTTATTCATTCATTTGATGGTGGATACTGGGGTTGCTTCTGTATCTCAGCCACTGTCAATACATTGCAGTTTGTATCTCTTTGATACAAATATTTCATTTTTAGGTGGTACACCCCTGTCATCCCAGCACTTTGGGAGGCTGAGACAGGAGAATCGCGAGTTCAAAGCCAGCCTCAGCAACGGCGAGGTGCTAAGCAACTCAGTGAGACCCTGTCTCCACATAAAACACAAAATAGGGCTGGGGATGTGGCTCAGTGGTCGAGTGCCCCTGAATTCAATCTCCAGTACCAAAAAAATTTTTCATTTTTTCATTAGTGGGATTGCTGAATCATATGGTAGTTCTTTTTTTAAAAATGTTTTTGGAGAAATCTCCATTCTCTTTTCCTTAACAGCTATACTAATTTATATTCCTGCCAACAGTGAACCAGGGCCCCTTTTCTCTAAAACTTCACCAACACTTGTTATCTGTCATTTTTTTTGATGAGATCCACTCTAACAGGCATATAGTGATATTTCATTATGGTTTCCATTTGTATTTTCTTAATGATTCATGATGATGAGCATTTTTTCATCATCTGAAGCTATACACGTATCCTCTTTGGAGAAAGATTTCAGTAGGTCTCTTGACTATTTTTAAATTAGGTTGTTTTCTTGCTATTGAGCTGTTTGAGACCCTTATATATTCTGGATTTTAACCCTTTATCAAACATATGATTTACTAATACTTTCTCCCACCTCTTTGCTTGTTTCGCCCTGTTGCTTGTTTCCTCTCTTGTGCAAAAGATTTCACTTTGGTATAATTCCATTTGTTCCCTTTTTGCCGTTGTTGCCCATGCTTTGGGTTAGAAATCTTTGGCCAAACCACTTGAAGCTTGTCCCCTTTACTTTCCTTTAATAATTTTACAGTTTCAGATCCTATGTTTAAGACTTTAATCCATTTTGAGTTGTTTCCCCCCCCGCCATGGTGTGACATGAGGGACCAATTCCATTCTTTGGCATGTGGGCGCCAGAGCCTGCAACATCATTGACTGAGGAGACTCTCCTTTCTCCATTTCTTGTGTTTAGTGTATTTGTCAAAAATCTTAGCAGCTTTGCCTGTAAATGCATGGGTTTATTTCAGAGCTTTTTTGTTCTACTTCGTTGGCAATGTATCTGCTTTTTCTGCCAGTACTGTGCTGCTTTGATCACTGCAGATTTTAAAATCAGAGGATGTATTGCACCGGCTTTGTTCTTCTTGATCAAACTTGCTTTGACTCTCTGGAGTCTTTTGTGTTTCCATATGGATTTTAGATTGTTCTTTCTATTTCCATGAAAAGTGCCACTGGAGTTTAGTTAAGTGCATTGAATCTATAGATAGCTTTGGGTACTATGGACATTTAAAAAATATTAATTGTTCCCATCCATGAACATTGTATGTTGTTCCATTTATTTGCACCTTCTTAAATTTATTTCATTGATGTTTTGTAGTTTTCAGTTCACAGACAATTCACCTCAGATTTATTCCTAAGTATTTGTGTGATACTGTTGAGAATGGGATTGATTTCTTGATTTATTTTTAGATCATTCATTGTTAGTGTAAAGAAACACTACTGATTTTTGTGTGTTGGTTTTGTGTGCTTGAACTTTACTGAATTCATTCAGTAGTCTGTCATCAATTCTGGTAGTCTTTTCATGGAATCTTTGGAGTTTTCTCTATAAAAGACTGTCATCAGCAACCAGAGACAAGTTTAGCTGACTTCTTTCTTCCCTGTTTGTATGCTTTTAAATTTCTTTTTCTTGTCTATTTGCTAATGTTTGAACTTCCCATAATATGTTGAATAGAAGTTGTGAGAATGGGAAGCCTTATTTTACATTGGTTTCCCTAGAAGCTCCTTAAATAAAGTATGAGCCTTGCAGCTCTTAAAGTTGTGATCCTCTGCTCTTATTGGTAGGAGCTCTTAAATACGGTGGTAAGGTAGGAGAGCAGTAGAGTGTACTGGCATCCTGTGGTTAGGGATTGATATTCTGTGTCCTTGGCTGTGACCTTCACAAGTACTTCTCATCTTCCCATAGGTTATGGAAAGATGGACTTAGATATATTCCTACCCTGTGTTGGTTAGGTTCCAAACAACGAGATGTCTATAGGCAAGTGGGACGCAGAACACTCTAGAAGTATATCAAAATGATTTTTTAGACCTCTCACTGCTGGGGTACTTTTCTCTGATCTTGAGAATCTTGTGAGGGTCCTAGAGGTAAAAGTCATAAATGTATAAGGCTTCAAAGAAACTTGACTCTCAGGTATTTTTAGCTTTTTAGCTATTCTACACCCGACCCACAGAAGTTCATCAATTACAGTTTGAGCTTTCCTACATTTCTTAGCTCTAGAAGCTTCTGCTCCTGGAGAGCATGGTTCTCTGTATTCATCCATCTCTCTGGTTTTGGGGGTTTGGGTTTGCCTTGCAACCTCAGTTCTATAATGAATCTTAGAAAGTTGCTGATTTTCAGTTTGTTCAGCTTCATTACCATGAGGGTGGGAGTGACAACTTCTAAGTTCTTCATATATAGGAGCAGAGACCAGAAGTCTGGAAGTTTTAGTAAAAATACCCTGGTATGAATCCTCTCTGTTCTACTTGCAATGCCACCTTCAGCAATTACTGAGCCATTAGCCTTTGAATGTAAATGTTTTTAACATGTCCATAACATAACCATGGCTACGGCTGTGTCTAGGGGTGTCCTAAAGGAGAGGTCAAAGGTTGTTCAGAAGTTGTCATTGTTGTTGGTGTTTTTTTAAAAATCCCTTCTTGGCTATTGAAAGATTGTTTTTTATTTTGATAGTTAGTGCTGTTCCTTACATCGTATAACAACAAACTGAACTATGGCTCTTTTAAATTTCTTCAAAATCTCACCCAAATCTTTACTAACATTCTCATTACTCTTTGCTTCTGATCTTGCTCCATGTTCATCTTTCACAATTTCATCATCCACCTACCATAGGGATGTAGAGGCAGGAAACATGGGTTAGAATACTGATTTTCTAATAGTTTATCTATGTGACCATAGGCAGTTTAATTAAACTCTTGTTTTAGTCACCTTTCATGTTGCTGTGACCAAAATACCCAGCAAGAACAACTTAGAGGAGGAAAAGTTTATTTTGGCTCATGGTATCAGAGGTTTCAGTCCATAGATGGCTGACTCCATTGCTCTGGGCCCAAGGTGAGGCAGAACATCATGGTGGAAGAGCCCAGTGGGAGAAAGCTGGCTAGGAAGCAGAGAAAGAAAGGGGAAGGGGCTACAGGGAAGGTACATCCTTCCAGGGCACACTGCCAGTGCCCACCTCCTCTAGCCATACCCCACCTGCCTACAGGTACCACCCAACTAGTCCGTTCAAGCTAGAATGGACTGATTAGGTTCCAGCTCTCACAGTCCAGTCATTTCACCTCTGAATATTCCTGCACTAATACAGGACCTTTGAGGAGATACCTCATATCCAAATCATGACAACTCTCCTACTTCAGTGTCTTCCTCTATAAAGTGAAAATTAACTGATTCATCTATGAGGGAAGGCAAGTGAGTCCAAGTGAACATGTACTAAAAAGGCAGAAAAAGCTGGCATGAGAGACGAGGAAAAGAGAAAAATAAAAATACAGGAAGAGCAGGAAGATATTCCAAATATATGTGCCCATTTTCCTCATGAGGACAAAAATAAATCAACAATTGAAGAGCCTATGGCCTTTCATGTTGATAGAGATGACAGAATCCTAAACCCCTGGTTTGATTTATTCTAAAATGTGATTTTTAAGGTATAGAGTTTTATTGGACAGTTTTTGCAATATTTGGCATCCAAAGGTTGGATGGTGATGAAGCAGAAGTTTGGAGAAATCCTTGGATGTGGCCATCATGAGGCTTCATGGAATATAGAAGGTATGTGATCTGTCCTGAACTAAAATCAAAATGGGGGCAAATCTGATCTTTGATACTGTGCTTATTGAAACATCTGTCAAATTATAACATTCAAAATGTTGTTGGTTTTGCTTTTGGTTTATCAAAGCATTTTGTTTGTTTGTTATTGTTTATTTTGCAATGCTGGATAATTGAATTACAAGCTTGACACCAAATGGCGAAATAGTAACAATAAATATCAGAAATAACAAAAATGGTCAATTCTGCTACTCCATGGAGTAGAACCATTTAAACAGAGGCTAATATTGATTTGTTGTCCCCAAATTCTACCTATTATGTTATTGTTGATATATAAAAGAATCTAAGGAAGTTACAATCTAAGTTAGTGTTGGCTTTGAGTGGGAAAAACAAACACTGTATACCATGCTGTGTTGAAAAATTGTCTTTGTCTTTGTTGAGGGTCTGAATCTCACTCTATAATCTAACCAAAGAGTATTATATTGTCTTACTGGTTTTAAAACACAGTAATGACAACTCTGAGTCCAGCTCATTTTGGAGACCTACTGTAGGTGTACATGTTACGGTAAGGTGCGTGACTTCCTACGGCAGAGGGTTGGTTATAGAGGGTTGGAGTGACTTCACAGGGTTTATCAGGGTGATGTTAGCCAAGAAAAGGAGAATAAAGACTAGGATTTCAATTTTCATAGCTTGCATGAAGACAAAAACACAAAAAGAGTGAGAAGAGGAGAGGGATCCAATAATAATATGGAAATCTAATTGTAGGTGTGATTTCCTAATCACACCTACAATTAGATTTCCTGATTTCCTGATGATGCATCTTCATCTGGACTATCTTGAATGAAGGCTGCATGTTTGAAAAACTTTATATTTTGGTGTCTGAGGAAAATGTATTGGTAACTGTTCAAATGGCTCCTCTATTTGGAGTTCTTCCTGGATTGTGTGAAGTGCGGATGAGGTGTGTTTGGTTATCCATTATGCATTTCCAGGGCATTTTCTTTTCAATTTTCTTAAAATAAGAGCAAGTCCTTTGGATGATCCGTTTGATCATTGGTTTCCATCAGTGACAGCAAAACCACGGGCGAGGGGCTGCTTATTTTCTACAGTAATCATCTCCAGAGTTTTCTTACTTTTTCCACTCTAGTGTGGGCTTTAATCTTAATAACCAGGATTAGTTCTGGCTGTTGTGTTGCCCTCAGAATTATTGTTTTCAATTTCTGGTTGAAGTTCCCAGGTAAATTAGAAAATTCCCTTATTGATATGTCATGTTTAAATCATAAATAATCTCAAAGGATGGTCTACTCACTTATGGAAGGTAAGCCTTAACACTTGAGCAAGGCTGTGTGCTTACTCTACACTTCAGTTTAACTGTTTGAGGAGAATCGTCGAAGGTAAAAATGGTAGCTTCTGTAACACATAACCAAAGAGCATATCCTCCACTGTAAAATACATATCTTGATTAGTTTGATGGCACATCAAGGTTCTGCAAGGGATATCAATCCAGTAAGGAAAGTGCACAATTAGTGCAGGAATAGTTGATAGATTTGCCATATAACAGTCACCTACATTGAGAAAGAATAGTGGGGTCAGAGTTCGAGATTGTATAAGCTATTAAACGAGTCTTGTACTAGTAGCTGTTATGAGCTATTAAATTAGCCTGTTACTAATTCATGGATGAGCAGGAGAAAACATAGTCCTGGAACAGAGACAAATGGCACTGGTAGGTTGGATGTCATGTGAGTCCCCAGTGCCCCACCAAGTTCCACAAGGACAAGCCAAGGGGCACAAGTGAGTCCTGCACATGGAACCTAGGGGACCTGATGCTTTTCTATTAAGCAGTAAACAAGTCTGTTTGATATCCCAGAGGGAGACATCTCACCTCTTTAGTTTACTGTTACAAACACATCACTGAGAAATGGTGTGGAAAAGGAGTATTCTTATTCTTACTCTTTTTTCTTTTTCTTCTTTTTTTTACTCTGCTCTGTATTCTTATTTGTTCATAACTATATATATATAAATTTTTATGATGATAAAATACATGTAAAAATTTGTCATTTTAGCTGGGGGTGGTAACACACAGCTGTAATCCCAGATACTCAGGAAGCTGAGGCAGGAGGATCACAGCTTCTCGTAACAGCTGTCCTCATGGATGTAAAGTGCTGAGCCTTGCATTCTTGACATAGCAGAAAGGACTTTGAGAAGCTCAGGACTGTGTTAGATTGCTTCCCTCAATGGATAGCTAAATTTAGATTTTAGCAGAATTTAATGTTTTGTTTTGTTTTGTTTTTGGAAGCAGCCAATGGTAGATTTCATAGGCAATTATGTTGCTGGCCTAGAAGTACTGAGTGATTTTTTATACTAACAAGATTTTTGTCAGTGATTTTTTACAGTGTGCCCTGAGCAATGTCTGCCAAGACCTCGTCAGTTGGGCTACCACTCTAAGTGATAAATAAGCCTTAGCCATAAGGTGAGGAGAAATGTTGACGTAGGCAAATGGGCTTATGAAGCATTCTTAATTTTGAGTGAGAACCCATAGAGTAGAATATTGTCTCATTGTGCACAACGAGAAGGGTTTAGGTTAGTTGGAAATACCCAACTTTGAGGGTTGCTGTAATGGCTGCATAAGGAATAAATGAGTTTAAAAAATAAATAGTTGGGTCACAAGGGAGGGACCATGAGAACACCTAAAGACACTTTAGGTGTAGACCACATTTTAACTCTTTTATTACCATAAACTTCAAGTTGATTTTTTATAAAAAGAAAAAGAATAGAAAACTCAGAATTTCAGAGAAAAAATAAAAAGAGCTGCCTTCCTGTGAATCCACAGGGTTCAAATAAACCTGCAGTTTTCACTGCGGTAGGAAAGCCTATTTTCCTGTCTGTGGGCAGAACGCTTGTTAGGAGTAAGCTGAGGCCAAATCAGTTATTCCCCACGGTGCAGGGACCTCCATTATTCATCAAAGTGGGAAAACTCAGATATATTATTAACCACCTCAGATTTATTCTGTTGTGAGTAGAGTACCAATTGTCTTTCCAAATGAGTCCTCCTTGTTCCTGGGAAAGCACTTTTGATCATTTTCAAGAAGCCAAAGCTTTTAAAAATTTCAGAAGAGTCTCCCCAAAGAGGAAATGGCCATCGAGTGAAGCTAACTTTAGTTACGGTTTATGGGCTGAATGTCTGTGTTCCTCCAAACTCGTCAACTAAAGTCCCATCCCCCAGTGTGATGGTACTTGGTGGTGCGGCCTTTGAAAAGTAATTGGGTGTCGATAAGTTCGTGGGGGTCATGAGGGGACTAGTGCCCTTCTGGAAAGAGGAGGGAGATATCCTTCACATATGCCCACAGAGAGGCCTCGTGAAGACCCCGTGTGAAAGCAGCTGACCACAACCAGTCCAACAGGGGCTGGCACCTGGATCCCAAGATTCCCAGCCTCTAAGCTGTGAGAAACAGCCATCTGCTGGTTAAGCCATCAGTCTGTGACGTTCTGTTGAATAAGACACAGGTATTGCTGCTACTCATGTCTACTTGCCTGCTGGAAGGAGATGGCCCAGCTACCGTTGCCTTGGTGGTATTCTCCAAAGGGTGGAGCAAACCTGAGCACTTATGGAATATGGAACATACTTGACAGAGCCATCCCTACGAATCTTAGAATCTTTCCCTCTGCTTATAATTCCAAATCCCAAGAGGCTATTTCCTGAAAAAAAAAAAAGTTATTGAGATTTCTTTTCTTTTTTGTTACCGGAGATTGAACCCAGGGCCTCTCAACCACTGGGCCACATCCTCAATCTTTTTTATATTTTATATAGAGACAGGATCTTGTTAAGTTGCTCAGGGCCTCGCTAAGTTTACGAGGCTGGCTTTGAACTCACCATCTTCCTGCCTCAGCCTCCCAAGCCACTGGAATTACAGGCATGCACCACTGAACCCAGCAATTGAGATTTCTTAGATGAGGGGCCACTTTGCATGATGGTTGCCTAGTAACAATGTTAGAGCTTGGTCCCTGGATGCATAGCACCAAGGGATGGTTTGAAGTCCATGAAGACTTGCTAAAGGCAATGCTGGATCTATTGGTTGTTTTGCATTGAAAAGGGACTGGGACCAATTATGTTGTTTTATCATGTGTATGTACAAATGCGTAACAACAAATCCTACTGTTACGTATGATTATAATGCCCCAGTAAGAAATATAAGGGAAAAAGGTGCTGGGAGATCAGTTTACAAAAAAAAATGAAAACAAAGGGGAGAAATAACAAAGAAGTACAGATTAATAGGAAGTCAGTTGAAAGAGCAACTGCAGAGTTTACAGAAGTTAGAGGTGTTGGAAACCAAAGGATTAGTGGGAGGAAGTGTGGTGAGGGTCTTCAGCTCAACCCACCTGGACATGGTAGACTTTTCACTTGCCTTTTATGGTTGCTTTCTATTTTTTTAAGAGCAATTCAATAGAGACACTCAGCCAGGGGGCAAGACAGCTGTGTTCACGCTACCCAATTAAATCTGTGTCACATCTGATGTCAGAGTCCATTGTGCATAAACTGTACCATTGAGCCTAGATTTTTATGGTCTGCTTCCTAGCATTAGCACAAACCTCAGTAGCAACCTCACCCCTGCCAGTTGCAGCAAAATGAGAATTTAATTATGTAGTAGGTCAGAAAATTGTTTTCTAGTGTTTCACTGGTATTTTTTGCTGTTTTGTTTTGCCTTTGATTTTCTTATGCTTGGTTCATTGGAATTGGGATCAAATATTCACATTGAATCATTCACAATTGGGCCTCTTGGGATTTGGAATTGTAAGTGGAGGGAAAGATCCTTAGTCTCTGTCAAGTATTTATTTTCTGATATTATTTCAGTCTTTGGGTTTTATGCCAGAATGCCAGAATTTCCAGAATATTCTTAAAAAATGAAAAATGAAATGACTTGGCAATTGAACATAGAAATTTGTTCTTTCAAGGATTGCCATTCAAAAAAGTCTTAATCACAAAGTTTCTCAGTTTATACTTTTAAACCTCCATTGTTTTAACATAAAGTATTTGAAAAGTGCTGGAAGATTTTTATGTTATATTACAAAGTTGGGGCTGTTGCATAAACTTTATGTAAACTTTAAGTAAAGCCTCCTACCTGGAGGCTGCTTTCTGCACTCTACCGTTCTTCCAGTTGTCTTGTGTACCATCTAAAATAGGCATCACAACTTTTTACATAAAAATTTATGTAAACAATTGTGTCTTTTGCAGTGGTAGTGATGAACCCAGGACCTCGAGCATGCTGGGTGAGAGCTCTTCCACTGACTACACCTCCAGCCCAAAGAAATAACTTTAGAACAATTAAAACTACAGTGCGAATGTTGGATGTCCTCCAAAGCCCTTGGATTGAAGGCTTGGTCCCTGGTGTGGTGCTGTCTGAAGGTGCTGTGGACCTTTATGAGAAGGAACTTTGTGGAAGTTCTTTAGGTCTTTGGGGCTGTCAAACCAAAGGGGCTGTGGGACCCGGGTCCCTTCCTTTTTTTCTCTTACTTCCTAACCATGCAGGAAGCAGTTTTCTGTGTCTTGAGCTCCTGATCAGTACCATCAGAAGCCCAAACAATGGTTCTGCCAGATCTTGTGCTAGAATCTTTAAAAGTATGCGCTCAACTAAAACTTTTCTCTATAAATTAATTACCTCAGGTATTTCAATATAGTGATGGAGAACTGACTAATATATATGATTTATGATATTCCTTAATATTTTTATAACTTTTGTTGACCATGAACTTGTTTGACATTAACTATTTCCAGTGTTAAGGAAATAAGGACATTCTACAGAGAAATTTCATATATTTAGAATTATTTCTGTGGAATAATGCTCCATCAATTCCCTGGGGTCATTGTCATAACCCAATAACCCAAAGAATATTTCTACAAGTGCTGGGCACGGTGGTGCACGCCTGTAATCTCAGCACTTTGAGAGGCTGAGGCAGGAGAATCACGAGTTCAAAGCCAGCCTCAGCAACGGCGAGGCACTAAGCAACTCAGTGAAACCCTGTCTCTACATAAAACACAAAATAAGGCTGGGGATGTGGCTCAGTGGTTGAGTGCCCCTGAGTTCAATCCCCAGTACCAAAAAAAAAAAAAAAAAAAAAAGAATATCTCTACAAGTGACAATAGTGCCCCCTGGTTAAGAGATTAGACTCTAGAGTAAGACAGGAGCCAGACTGAGCAAGTTCAAAGCCTTGTTCAGTCATTTACTAAGTGAATGACCCTAGGTAAATTATTTGAATGAACTCTGCTTATCTGTTCATTTATAAAAGGGACATAATGTTAGTAACTCACTTCACAGTTGCTGTGAGGATTTTTGTGACTTTATAGGTACAGATCATTGAGGACAGGCCCTGGGATCTTATAATTACCATATAAGTATGCATTAAAAGGATAACTTCCAATTATACTTGTCCCAAAGGGTAAATTCCTTCCTCTTGTTATCCGCATTTTTTCCCTTAGGGATCTGCAAGTAGTTGAGTATATATTGATTCATCGGCACATGTAGTTACTCATTTTCTGGTTGTTATTTAAATGTGACACTCCACTGTCTAGATAGTGGGGTTTAGAGAAAGCAAAATCCAGTCCCTGTCCTCAAGGAGACTGTCACAATGGGTGTGACTGGACAGCAAGGAGAGACCTTGGGAAAGACAGCAATCAGGAAACTACATTGCTACAGGAGCTTCTGGCACCTTCCACTCTTAGTTGAGATGATTAATTATTAATCTCAGCTCTTCCTTGAAATAGTTCTTCATGAACAATAAAGAACTTACAGTAGCAGTTACATTTCCAATGTTCCATGCACCTCATGTGTACAAATTCCACCTCAAAACTGGGGCTTGGTGTTATTCTGGAATATTGCAAATGGCATAGAAAACCAGACGCCATGTTAAGTATAGAAGCCATGCAGGTAAAAGTGTTAAGACAAAAGGAGTTCATCAGTCTTAAGAGCTGGTTCAAGGCACTTGTTACACATTCTGCAGGACACAGAGCCCTATTTAGTAACACATCTTTACAATGTGATAAAAAGTGCCCTATATTAAACATGAAAGTGCACATTTTGACAAAGGCTTTCATTTTCCCCAAGTGTTCAATTGTCAAGAAAGCAATATACTCTGCCTAAAGTGCAACAAAAAGATCTCTTACTTGTTCAAAATTGCAATATTGAAAACAATAGTCGTGGTAGGTAAGACTCTGCTTTCTACTAAAGAATGGCAAGAACCTGAAATGATTCCTTAGTGAGCTGATTGCCTAAAGTCAGTCTTTCATTCTTTAATGTATTGTGATTTTATTTCAAAGTAATCGATTGCATGTTATTCAAGTTTACCTTATAAAAATAATGATTTCAGTATTTTTGAATTGATTACTCAAATATTTGAAATTATGTTTGATTAATACTAACACAATCATTTGAGCAGTTACACAGAAAAGGTCATTTAATTATAACA
>CM053412.1:62018359-62074599 GCA_028644305.1 Xerus rutilus | reverse complement strand
TTCCCCTAATATGAACATATTCAACAAAAGAAAAAATATTAGAAAATAATTGTGAAACTAGAAAAAAAATGTCCATTTGATTATTTTCCAACTTCAAGAAGATTTCAATAATCCATTTGTGTCATTTTTTGTAGATTTCAGAATAACCCCAATGAGGACATTTGTTTGCTTCCAGGATGAAAGTAATATTTTATTTAAAAAAACACATCAAAATCAATTTTGCATGAAATGTTGCTGTTTTTTTTGTTTTTGTTTTTGTTTTGCAAAAGATGCGAACAAAGATCCAGAAGCAAAGGTGAGTCTCAGCAAATGGAATCTCAAGTAATCAAATGTTTCTCTCCTTGGCTAAGCAACACTGAGAAGGCAGGGAGGTGGCTCGTCTCAGTGGCATCAAGAGGAAGACATGCCAGGAGAGTCATGCAAGCGAGGTAACTCAGTGGTAGTATTCCCTGGAGCAGTGACTCTCTCTCACCCTTGTGTTCGCTTCCTCATCTGCACAGCTGACCAAGCAGGGAAAACAAGTCTTACATACGTGACCAATTCTACCCCATGTCTCTATTACTATGAAGGATCAGAGCAGACTCGAAATATTTTAATTCAGGCCACTTGACCCTTCACAGAAATAGAAAGGTGGGATAGACTAGGTCATTTATCAGTAATAACTACAATCACAAGAGGTTAAGTTCATGCTTAACGTGATGGCACTTTGGAAACGATGAAGAATTGGAGTGATTTCCTACAGTGAATCTGAGCCATAATGTCAGGATGATACCATTGCCAGTGTCACCATTTTCCAGCAGTCAATGTCATAGTAATATTAGAATTTTGAAGTTCTTAAGAGTCAAAGAACTTTAGCCCTCTCAGATGAACAAGGTTAGTTTCGCTATTTTCTTCTTGTGAGAACAAAACGTGGGCAATCATTACACTGTTAGTTTCCTATCTAGAAAGGTGCTATATGCAACTAACCATATAATTAGAGTGGTTTTGGTGACTCATTTCTAGTGACTCATTTCTCCACAACAACATAAAGTACTCCATCTGTATTTTACTCGATTGATGTTTGCTCTTGGCAGAAGTTGAAATATATACATTCATACATATACACTTCCAGCAATCAGTAGAGGTTTATCTTTTCTTTACTTTTTGTTTAAGAATTTAGAATGAAAGTTTATCAGATAATAAATATCAGATCATAAAAAGGTAAACAGGTCTTGCTAATCTCAAAATATACAAGGAATATAAAGTAATGCATAAACTGTTAGAAAACGCGTTTATCTGCACGTTTTGTATAAACGAGGTGGGAAAAGTCACATTTTCAAAATTTAAATTTCACACAACTTTCCTTACGATAATTTTATTTTACTCCAAAAGTGAATTTATTTTCAAATGAGAAGATAAAGTCCAAAAATCAGTACAGAAGATTGACAGGAGATGATATATCAATGCACTTTGCTTCCATTTTTCTGTCTTGCAAGAAATGCAGAGAACAGCGGGCTACGGTGTTTTACTCTCCACAACTATATAAAATTCCAACTACCAAAATCTGTGATGCAAAATGCATTTGTAAAAATTCTAGTGATTACGTGATGTCTATGCTGACTTACAAATACACGCTATCTTTATTGAATCTTTCTTTACCCTGCACAGATCTTTGAGAGAAAGCAAAAAATACATTTATCATTCACGCAGGTGTGTCCCTTATATATTACTGTATTAAGAGAGTAATACAGTGGAAATAGAAGATCTTTCATCATTTACTTAAACATCAGTGGAGACGAAGTACTCTGAGGAGCAGGCCTCAGAGAGTACCTATAGTAATCCTTTCAAAATGGAAACAAATAAGATGGAAATTCAGTTATGTAGTAGTAAGGCTAAGTTGGCATATTTCCCGTGTGGAAAAACTCCATGATCTAATTCATCCTTGGCAAGCAGCTGGTATCTGAGTTCTGGAGACTGTAGCATCACTGTTCTTATATAAGTGGTTTATTTAAACCAATGGCAGTTCCATGTGGTTACCAAATGACCAATATCTCAATACTAGTTCCTGGAACTGTCCCCACAAAGTTAGTTCCAATCTTCTGATATCTTGGTATGTGTATAAACTTGAATGAGACACATTTCAGTTAATAGCATATATTCAATTTGGTGGGCTCTATTAAGATTCTGGCTTCACAATCATAAACCTGTGATTAGAACAGCAGATCTAATACAGAGCCTATAAATTCTGCCTTTCCTTGGAGCAAGTAGCTTTCATTTTTATATTTCAAAAGCAATTAGACAAGAGGATAATATACAAGGATATTTATGCTTAGAGCAGTTCAATATTTGAAAAAGAAATTGCAGCTAATTTTCCTAATAAAATGAAAGATATTCAGTAAAAACTCAGGAAATCAACAGCATATCAATAACAATCTTTAGAAAAAGAGAAATATAGGGCTGAGGGACTTGGGGTTTGATCCCCAGCACTGCTTCCCTCCTCCCAAAAAAAGAAAAAGAAAGAAAAAAGAGAGAAATATAAATATAGAATGATAAAAAACTGACATAATCTCTCAATATTTGGGGTAAATAAGTTTAGGGTTATGTTTCATTCAGGTATTATTGATATAAATAAAGAAATCTTTTTCCATATAAGAAGTAGTATTTGTATGTCATTGTAAATTTAGTTAAAAGCATAATCGTAGTTTACAAAAACTATAATTACAGATTACAAAGAAAATAGGCAGACTCTAATTGACATTCTGTATGCATCTTGTTACCTATCAATTTTCTGTTCCATTACAAAATTCAATATTAAAATTTTATCACCAACATTCCATATTGATTTCAACATTAAAATTTATCAAAATGATTAAAAATAGTCAATTAGAAAAAGCAATACACAAAAAAATAATATTTCCAGGTCTCTATTGCATTGTATTGACCATCAGATAAGGAAAGCAAACACGCTATTAATATTTTAGCAGGCCCTTGGCCCTGGATTGCAGGACTATGGAAATGCTGGTGAACGTGATTGAAGAAGCATTTCCTGTGTAAAATATATATATTAGCAGAAGAGCAGGAAAGGGATGCCAGATAAGCTTCTGAGCAATAAAGAACATTAGAGTTTGACTTTGTCTTTTACACATGAATCAAAAACTCTCCCCTTTTTAAAGTAAGACAAACCAGAGCCTCATGGCCATTTTCTCAGCTAAAATCCACAATTATTACACAAATTAAGTTTCTGTGTTGGAAGAGAGCATTCCTTATGGGGCAAACTACTCAACAGTGATGCATGAGGATCCCTCCTTCACTGTAACGTAAATTGCACTGGAGGGAGGTGTCCACCAAGGGAGAAGGAACCTCTCAGCACTTGAGTTTCTCAGCAGGTGGTTAGCACTGGCCCACCCATGAGGATGACCAGAACAGGACAGTCAACAGTCTCTGGAGTAGATCAGCCCACTCTCAACCAGAAGATGCTGATTCTCAGGACTGTGTCTTGATGCGTCTACTTCTCAGAGTGGTCCTAGCACTCTTCATCTTTTGAAACTTTTGATTCGTTTTCTTTGCGTAACTTTCTCTGTTGGTAAATGCATAGAGCTATAGCAGAAATGCAGAGCAAAATAAATATCACAACTGCTACCACACCTAGGGAGGGAACAGGATGGAAGAATACCAAGTCAGAACATAAATGGAGATTTTAGTCCTAACGGGAAGCTTTGCTAACTTCACTGCCTAGTAAGTTAGGTTAAATTAAACCAACCATCTACTATATCATAAGTTGGAGCCATCAGATCTCAGGAATTTTAAGGCCCAGTGGTTTTATAACATTTGGTATACTTTTGAGTTTCAGTGACTTTTGGATATGTCTGGGGTAGTCCTTTTCCCTAAAATCCTATGATTGTAATTCAGCAAATGCTTTCGTGCTTAATAAAAGCACAAACAGGACTCAGGATGGTGGGGCAGGAGGACCACAAGTTCAAAGCCAGCCTCAGCAAATTAGCCAGGTCCTAAACAACTTAGTGAGACCCTGTCTCAAAATAAAAAATAAAAAAGGCTGGGGATGTGGCTCAGCCATTACACACCCCCGGGTTCAATCCCTGGTACCCTCACTCCCCCCACTTCCCAAAAAAAGCACAAAAGTACACAAGGCTCTGAGACCAGGTACATTATTCAGTTAACAGGAAGTTTTAAATTATCTTAAAAAATATAGTAGATGCTTAGCAACATGGTAAAATAAATGTTATTTTTGATGTAACTAAGTGGATACATTTTGATGAAATTGTTTTATAGTATCTTTTTTTTCCCCCTCCCTGCTAGGGATCAAACTCAGGGCCTTGTACATACTAGCCAAGCACTCTACCACTGAGCTACCTCCCCAGCCCCAAAATATTTTAATGACAATATACTTTTAAAATATAGTAGTTTAACATATATGTAATCAATCCCTATTGCCAAAGATATTGCAGGGATACTTATTAAGTTTATGTGGAATGTGGACTATTTGAAAAAGCCATGTGTAAATGTTCTAAAATATTGAAACCATTAGCTCTGCCAGGGGTTCTCAACCTAGCTCATGCCGAATGAGTACATCAGAATTCCTGAGGGGAAGACCTGGTGCCTCCTTCTAGTAAATTCATTCATAGCCAAAGTGCTCAGGCACCCACAGAAAGCTATGAGGGAATCATATTAATGGAAAAATAAAAAGTCAAATCTATGTTGCACCAAATAATAACCAAATAATGTATAAAGACAAGCTTTCACTGCCCACATAAGAAGTGTAAGATAATTCCCAAAGGTATCAATTTGCATCTCCAGCTGGTGACTGTGAAGACGGGGGTGGGGGGGCGTGGGGGGATGCCTCTGGTGCAATTCCTTCTTTCTCTCCCCTCCTTCAGGGAGCTCCTCAGAGTTTCACTGGAGAGCTCAAGAGCCCTGTAGGACTCACTGCTTAATAGCAGAGGATCTTGCTGGTGATATTTGATCAAAAGCAATAAAATTCCAAAAATAAGATTTCTGTTGTTCTGTTTTCAATTTGCCTACTGCCCTAGCTCTTCAAGGTGGTCAGGGGCTAACTGTGAAATTTTCAAACACTTGTAGGAATTGGAATCTTCTTCTGAAATGTTGATCATCTTTAAATTGTTTTTGCATTGCAATGAAAAATTGTCTCCAAAAAGATAATCACAATTTATTAAAGATTAGATTTGACTTAAAAGCTAACACAAAAATAGTCTTTTTAGATATGCACTATTGACTACATTTCCACAGAAAACTATTTAAAAACGGTTTTGCTCATTGGGTCATGTATTCTTATTTTATACCTTCCTGATTTCAAGGAGAAAAATAACAGTGGCAACTGTTAATACATGAAAAAAGATATTTAGTAAGGTCTTCATAATGTCTAAATTATTTTCTATCATTTTAGAGGAAAAAGATTTGCTTTGTATGTACTATGAAGAGTCTGTAGAACAAGAAAACAATTTCAATAATCCATTAATTAATTAGTGAGGAAAAATGAACTCTTGAGCTTCTGTACACCAGCTCTGGATAAATTACATTTCAAGAAAGTGAAACATTTTCATTGCCCAAAAGATATATATTCAGATTATTTCAATTTTACTTCCCTTCAATGAAAAATAACCTATCAGACTAACTCGAAAGTACAATTAAAAATGAAATAAACAGTGGCTAATGCTGCACAATACTGAGAATGTGCAGGACACTGGATGGTACAGTTAAAAATAATGCACCTGAAATAATGTTAAATATATTTAAGGTTTTAGAAGTCTTTTAAAAATTAAATATCATCAAGGGAAACATCTAAATCATTATCTTGGCTTTTGGCTTAGGTTTTCACGGCTTTGATTGTAATTACTTGGAGCAATATCATCATCATCATATCCCCTCTCTCTCTCTCTCTCTCTCTCTCTCCCTCTCTCTCTCTTTCTTTCTCTCTCCCTCTCTCTCTCTCTCCCTTTCTTATTCCATACCTCCTAGGGAATACAGCTATTTTCAAAATAAGAACTTTTCATGACTTTGTAACTTTCTTCTGTTTTTCCTTGGACTGGGGATGGAACCCAAGGGCCACCTTCTATCACTGGGCTACATCACCAGCCCTTTTTATTTTGGGGCAGGGTCTTGCTCAGTTGCCCAGGCTGGCCTCCAACCTGCCATCCTTCTGCCTTAGCCTCCGGAGTAGCTGGGGTCACCGGTGTGCGCCAGCCACCACGCCCGACTTTTAACTGTTCTTTAGGAATGACGTTTTCAGTGGAATTCCCACACTGAGCAGCTGCTCCCCCGAAGCTTAAATTGGGAAACATCAACTGAGAAGCCCGACGCAGCACAAGCGCCTTGCACCTCCCGGAGAGCTGACCCTCATGTCCATTTTCCTATTGCGCCAATACCGTCTAAAGTGACAGTACAGCCAAGGACGCGTCCTTCAGCTCGGTTACCTCCGATGACCCCAGAGTCGCTTCTGTCCGCGTTCATCAAAGGCTCACCCTCCTCGTTTGGCTCAGGGTGACCTAGGGTAGAAAAGGGGAGGCTGACACAGGGCTTTGGAGACACGCTCCACCAAGCAAAGCAGCGCGGTTCCCAGGCGTGCGGGGAGGGCAGCGGGGCCACGCACCTGCGCCACCTGCGCCACTTGCGCGCCGCGGAGCCAGCTCCCGCGCTCCGACGCCAGGTCGCGCCCCCGCCGCGCAGCGGGCCCCGGCGGCCACGTGGCCGCGGATGGTGACCCGGGCAGGGCCGCCGGGGCGCAGCGCCTTCAGCGGGGCGGCGCGGCCGAAGCGCACCGCCGAGAGGCAGCCGGTGAAGCCGCGCTCCGCCGCGCGCCGCGTGTCTGGGTCCGCGCCGGGGGGGTCTGAGGAAACAGAAGCGACACACCGTGAGGACGCGGGGCGCGGCGTGGGGTCCCCTGCACACCCGCCACCAGCTCCCACCGCCCTCGGCGGCGCCCCCTGTGCAGGCGCGGAGCCCACTGCGTCCACTGCTAGTTGGAGAGACGGGTGGCCAAGTGTCCCTTTCCAGGGCGCAGGGCCGCCTGCCTCGGTGAAGAGCCAAGCTGCTGCGTGGAGGGCGGCTCTGCCCAGGGCTTTATGTTCATCTTAACTCCGTTTTTAAAAACAGGAATGGAGATCACAGCCAGCAATTCGAGGAATTCTAGTAAATGGACTCCTGGAGATGATAGAGTTCTGGAAAGACTGTTTTTACTTCCTTTATTCAACTGTTATTTTTTCTGACGTACAGTAGATGTCGGGCTGAACAAATGGTACCTTTTCTCTCCAGACAATGCTCTCCACCCGCCTTTTTAGTTCATTCAGTGGTTCTAACCTTAAATTCTATCTTGTCTGACAGTCACATTACGTTTCTTAAATGCATTAGCCGTGGCTTCCTAGTGGTGGTCTACCCCCTTTTCATTATCGTAAGATCATTTAACTGTATGTTTTTTGACCTAAATATGACAGACTTTTGTCTATTCACATTTAGAGTAACAACCTGTATATGTGATTTTGTTCATTTTATCTTACACGATTTATTTTGCACGGTGGTTTAATCACTTTCTCTTTGTTTTTTTGATTTTTGTGTGTGTGTGTTTTGTTTTGTTTCTGTACCAGAGATTGAACCCAGGGGCACTTACCCACTGAGCCACCTCCTCAGCCCTTTTGATTTTTTTATTTAGAGATGGGGTCTCACTAAATTGCTTAGGGCCTCCCTAAATTGCTGAGGCTGGCTTTGAATTTGTAGTCCTCTTGCCTCTGCCTCCTGATCCGCTGGGATTACAGTTTCCTTTTTTTTTCTCCTTTCCCTCTTCCTGAGTTTGAGAGTCCAGCTTTCCTAGCACCCACAATTAGAAGCATTCTTTTGCACCATTATGTGAAAACAAGAGACTCTTTTTCCCAAGACCATTTATCCATCTCTTCCCCCACTTACATTAATAAGATGAGCCATTCGGGCATGCGCCGTTGCAAGTGGTCATGGCCCGCACCCCAGTGCTGTCCCCTGTGTTCCTGCCCACCGGAGAGTGAGGCATAGACACTATCCTTCTCTCAGTTTTCTCTCCTCAACCACACCCACTTTGGTTTTACTAATGGTTAGTTCCTGACTGTAATCACCAGTACTTAACATTTCTGTATTCTTTTTTTCAATTATGTTTCTTCAAGAATCTATATATTTTTTTCTAAGATAGGACTTTGACACCATTGACCAAGATTCTACCCTTAATCCAACTTTAATCAGGCTTCTCTGAGTCCTCTGCTCAACTAGCCCTAATTTTTTTCCCCTCTGAGTTGCCCAATTTAGCCAGCACCCACCCACTCTCTGTGGAATTGCCCTTCTCTTCCTTGACAGTCCCCCAGGTGACTGATGAGCTTGGCCGGTCTGCACCAAGACTCCCAATAGGTCAATTTGGTAAGAATTATCCTAACCTCTTGGTAATCGTCCATCCACCAGCTGCCCCCACCACCTGCGTGGCAGCCAGTCCATTCTTTTCCTTGTACTTTAAGCTGAGCCCAATCTCTTCACTGCAAAACCCCATTCCAGAGTTCCTTTATCTATTGCAACAGTCCTGAAGAAAGTTTGCCATTTTGTCGCATGTAAAAAAAAATTTCTCTTTGACCTGGTACAATACAAAATGACTTTACATTAAATAATGGTACTCTGGAGAAGAATCATATAGTTTTAAGGGACTTTTTTTCTCAGGAATGGTGAATATGAACATTGTACAATCATTTAATTTGGAGGTGATGAAACAGAATAGAACTCTCCTACATCCTCCATAGATGACTTAAACAGACAATGATCACCACATATACTTTTTTGAAAGAGGGAAAATCTGAAAGGAAGAAATCACTTTGCCTACTTTAAGTATACCAGGCAATCAATCATTCAACAACCCAGGAAGAAACCCAAGGGTGAAATACTCCTGGCTTTTAACAAAACCCTGTTAGTGATTGTTTCTCAATAGGACACATTTTCAGTAGAACTCAACACTTACTGCAGTGACCTGAATTCTGTTTCTCTTACAAGGTGACATTGATAAAACCCTTTATTTCTGTACCTTTTAGCTGATTAGCACTAATGAAAAATGTCTGTAGGTCACCCTGGCCCCCCTGTGCTTTCCACAACTCCAGTGGTTTCCTTCCAATTCTCTCTTTTTCCATCAAAGCCTGCTCTTGAATAAATTCACTTTTGCATAAATACCTGATTATGGTTTCTAATAACACTCTAAAAAATATGTATTTTAGCAGAAGGAAAACTTGGTAAAAAAATAGATCTGTAAATATGGAATTTGAAATATTATCATTTGAGGACGGACAACAAATATTTGATGTAGGGCTGTCTTCCCAGGCCAATTAGACGAGTGTCTGCTTTCACGACAGGGCGTCACTGGTTGAACAAAAAGAAATGACTACATAAGCAAGCAAGGGAACAGTCTTTCACATTGTACACTATGGTAGACACGAGACATGCATGGCCATTGCAATTCAGATCAATCAAAATGAAATAAAATAAAAAATTAGTCTCTCAGTTACTCTAGCCATATTTCACTTGTTGAAAAACTAGATGTGTCTAGGAATGACTGTGTCAGACAGCAGAGTTATAGGATAGGTTCACCATCACAGAAAGTTCTATTTGCTAGCCTTGGTCTTGGAGACTTACACTTTCAAAGATCTCAAAACATCCATGATCCTCCCTGACTCCCAGTTAATGAATTAAATTAGAAAACCTCAGAGTTTTCTACCAGATTTCTACTAAATTATTTCTAAGTTTTCCTCATTTTACAGATGATATAAAGAGGGATTAACTTACTTATATAATTAATCTTGGATCTTCCTTGAGAAACAAGGTAAAATCTCATATCTTCTTGACTTTTTTTTTTTTAAAGATTTCTTGTGTTTTCACTCTATACTATTGAGAGAGGTAAGTTGCCCTACGCTCAAGCATTTCTTTATGTTTTTGCCTGATAAACCAAGAAATGTAAGACCAGGCAGCGTTTTATCCAGACCACTTCTTAATTTTGTTTGGAGCAAGCAATCTTGAGGGATAAGGTTATTTTTCTCTGTAGGATAAGGAGTAGGCTTGCTTACTGCTTGCCACCAAATCTGTCAATTTCCTAAGCTGTGTGTTCCTCAGCAACAATGCAGATCTACCACAGGTACAGCTCATCACTGCTCCGTAAGACTTAATGTGTTCCAATGGCCAATGTGCATTAAATTTGCTATATGAATAACAGAGCCCTTTATTTCTGACCCAGGGATCTCATGTCATCTTCCAGTATCCATAACTCAATGATAATGATAGGCTTCTTTAGTAGCTTATAAATTAGGTAAAGCAAATCTCAGACCCCAAATACAAAAACTCTTCTAAATGAGGCAAATACCATAGTATCAAAGTAATATAAAAGACATAGCTCCATTGAGATTTAAATATTATGTCTTATGTGATGTTTCCTTATAGAACTCAAAATATAATTTCCAGAAGTAGTTAATTACCAAAATCATTTGACATTCTCACATCTGTGTAATTGTGATAATATGTATTAATTGAGATAATTAATCTGAATGATTTTCATTAAGTAAGACTATTCAGAAATAGGAAGATAAGAGCCAGGCGCTGTGGTGCATGCCTGTAATCCCAGCAGCTTGGGAGGCTGAGGCAGGAGGATTGCGAGTTCAAAGCCAGCCTCAGCAAGGTCCTAGAACAACTCAGCAAGGCCTTGTCTTTAAAATAAAATGTTAAAAATGGGGCTTGGGAGGTGGCTCAGTGGTTAAGTACCTCTGGGTTTGATCCCTGTTGCCAAAAAATACAAGACAGAAAGAGAGAGAATTGGGATGATATTAACTTTAATGAATTCTGGACTATTTCTTCTGAAGCATGGTAAATAATAACAAGCATTATTTTATTATAATTGCTCACACAGTAGTCTATGTTCTGTATTACTATGTGAGTTTAGTTGAGGATAAGTGCTGTATCTCTCCAATTCATAAGCTACCTCAACATCTAATTAAGTATATATAATAAATGTTTGTCAAATATTTTCCAATGAATGGATAAGGGAATAATTCCCAGGGGCTTTGAGAATTAACACTGATAACTTACCACTGAATGCTTTGAACAACTTTCTTTGGAAACTTAGTGGCTTCTTTAGTCATCAATATGATGGGCTATTTTATTTTGAATTAAAAGACTAAATATAGTTCATATGCATCTCCAAGTTTGAATATAAAATTGTAGTCTTGGCATAATTATTAAATAGTCCGACAGTAGCAAAAGACAACAGAACCCATCCGGAAAGATGGTTGTCCAAATCATGAAGTGTTGCATTAGTCTTTGATTATTATTTCCTATTTGCCAGGCATTGGAAAAATTAATATTCATCACTTTCTGAGGTCAGTGGCTTCAGACTCTATGCTTCATTGCTCAATTCAAACTTGCATTTTTAAACCCTCAGTTACATGCCTTTGAATAAAATTTGAATTAATGTCTTAACTCCATGCACATTTTTATTTGGAGGGAAACAGGAATTTAGGCAATGAATATTATTTTCTAATTTGTGATTCTCTTTATGGTCTTTATTCTCTTTATGGTCTATGTGATGAATATAGTTCATTTTCATAGCTGATTGACATGTTTCTTTCCAGAGAGATTATTTTCCCGAGTAACTATAAAGTTAAGCTGTGCTTCATTGCTCTTGTTTAGACAAGGACAGAAACATCAGGCCAAGGGACTGAATTCGAGGTGTTCTCATCTGCTGAAGGAAATGAACACTCTTTCCTCTGTCTTCAGCTCATAGGTAGTTTCATCACTGAATGGAGGTCCCTGGAGTTGTTGATGTGGACACTTGGTGTCTGCTTGGGTAACAGTTCACTTTTCCAGTGTTAGAAAAATACCGTGACTCATTAGGCCTGATTGCCAAGGGGGAAGGTAAGCATGGGGTATTTCTCAAGGGACGCCTTTCGTCATCCACCAGGCAGCACTTACTCACGGTTCTCTGTGCACTCAGACAAAAGTGCCTTGATTGTCACTCACTGGGAAATTATTATTAAAATAAGACAAGGAGCTGCTTTCAGCACAATGAATGCTTCCAGAGTTTGTGACATGACACTTATCTGATGTTTTTTGGGAGAAAGATCTTTCTGCCACTCACCTAAAACCTTTCCCAATGTGAGGGATTTGATGGCGTTGAATTCTGTCCCAGAGGACAAGATGACTTGTCTCTGTGCACTTTGGTTAACCTACAAAATGCCCCATGGGAAGCAAATGGTAAAAGGAGATAGTTTTAATGATAAAGAAGCAGAAGAGAGTAGAAAAAAGCGATGAAAAGAAGTCACTTGTAAGCACTCAGCAACGCTTAAATAATTCACCTTAAAACAACATTTAGAAGGGGAAATGGGTTTTATAAATGACCTCTAACTGCCACACACTGCCCTGCCCTCCCGGTACCCACTCTCTTTGCTTGTTTACTTTTCTTCATGATGTATCTGCAGTTGGCAGAATCCACAAGAGGACGAAATCAATTATTTTAAATGTAAAAACTTATTCTCTGGGGGAGAAAACATAGCCAAAATAAGTGTGGTTTTATGCGCAGACTTTAAATGTATTTTCTTTTGAATGCCAGTGACAACTGCCTGACTCTCTTCTGACTCAGTTTATTTTCTTATTTATTCCCATTTCAGTGAACATCTTGCATGCTCTAACCTTGTGTTTAAATCGCTGTCTTGTCTGGTGGTTTGCTATCCCATGAAGATACCTACTGAAATATTAATTAACAAATTCCACCAGTCGTCACCATGATAAACTAAACATTTTCCTGCTGAGTAAAGTAAGACTAGTGAGGACATCTTGATATTTTAAAAAGGACCTATGAGTAATAATAACTTTGACAGAATCATTGCTTAATAAACAAAACAAACTAAACACTCCCTCTAAACCCAGGCTATACTTGGCTTTCTGTCTTGACCTATGGAGAACACCGAATGAGTTGCTCTTTTGTTAATATTTATCATCAGATTTTTGCATGAGATTATTCATTCTCAAACAGACTCCTCATGTGGTTACTGGGACTTTCAAGTTTGCGGCATTACCTCTACAGAGACCACAGCCTCCTCCCTGTCGATCTTCAGCTGGTGAAGGTGCCCATCTGCCAAGTTTTTTAAATCGAAGTTAAAAGCATCTGGATCTTTGTGTCCGTCTAGCTTGTACCTGACCTGCAAACTTCCTAAGGAGGAAAATCAATGACATTGTCAATTACAATGGTATTTTACAAATCTATTAGTGCAGGTTCTAGAGCACTTATATTATTATCACTTACTTTGTGCATCTTTGACTCTATTTAGCATCGACCTGAATACACTCAATACTTGCCTCTTTGGCACTAGTGGTGACTTAAGTGCCAAACTGTCCAATTGGACTGTTTTTAAGTCAGGACCAAGGGCATTGATAATCATGCGTCTCCCAAATCTTTCTTAAATGAGAAGGTTTTAATTATACATATGAAAACTCAGAACTTAAATCTAAATTATGGCTATATTTATTTTATGAGATGATGACACTATGCAACATTGTATCAATATTCAGTTCTTATCATTGTAAATTCTTTAATAAGACCTTTTTTTTTGAAATATTTTTTTAGTAGTAGATGGACACAATATCTTTATTTATATGTGGTGCTGAGGATCGAACCCAGTGCCTCACGCATGCAAGGCAAGCGCTCTACCACTGAGCCACAATCCCAGGCCCTAATAAGACCTATTTTGATGTGTTACTGATATGTGCATAATTACCTTTTTATTTTACAACCAGGGTTTCCTTCTAAAGTCTTCTGCGATAACCAAATAGGGAAAAGGTTTTGTTAGAAGATGAGGTATGTTTTCCTATCTTCTAACACGCGGCTCTCCTACACAGATATACCCTCATTGCTCATAACTCTCTAACAGCTTATATGAAGATTCTGATTCTATAGGGTTTTCTAGAAATCATATTTTTGTCCTAACTCCCTAAATATAAAGCATTACTTTACTGTCCAGCTGTGAAAGCCCTGTAACGTCCCAGCTGTCACTGGTGGAGAGATAGCCCCTCACTTAACTTGCTTCTTAACCATGGATGAGATAAAGAACCATCGTATATATCAATTGCTTAAGGAAATTGGCTTTTGTATAGTTCCATGATATCATCCATATTAATGCTCTTCTACTTAGCTTGGAATAAGCAGGAAATGAACACCCGGCAAATATCTAAATATCTTATTTCAAACAGACTTAGATTATCATGGAGTGTTAGAGACATTCTAGCAATCATAAGTATATTCCTATCAAATCTGTGAAATTATCCATCTTGTAATGGGAAAAAGCATCTTAATTTAATCTTTAAATACTAGTTTTTATGATAAGCATTATGGATAGTACTGAAAAACCAAAAGTGTGTCTCAGAAGGCACACACTTTTCCTTCTTTGTAGTTTAAGTGCTGAAAAGAGCCAGTACAGTCCTATTTGTCTAATTCAGTGTTTTCTTTCTTTCTTTTTTTTCTTCACACAAAAGATATTCACCATTGTTGGCCAGGATAACGGAAAGGTATTCCTCATAGAAAGAGCTCACATAAAGCAGTAAACTGGGAGTCCTCGTGGTCCGGAAGCTCAGTGTCATGGTCTCTCGGGACAGTGTGACCTCCCTGTGTAATGAAGAAGGGAGGGAGCTGGCGTTTTCACTTAAGGGGTGATGATCTTGGAAATTATAGGTCATTGAGGAGCCAGTTTCAAAATATGCAGAAATTTCTAGAATGAAAAGCACATTTTTGTCATGTTAGCAGAATGTAAATATAAGCCATTTGGAGTATAGTTAAATTTTTAAAATTTTATTTATTCATATAAAGTAACAATAGCACAATCTGTCTTCTGTGTTTCTGGGTTCCCCATCTGTAGAACAACTAATCAACCTCTGACTAAAAATATTTGAAAAAAAATTGTCTGTATTGAACATGTACAGACTTTTTTCTAGACATCATTCCCTAAACAATACAATATAACGACTATTTAGATAGCTTTACATCATTTAAAATGTATTTAAAGAAAGAATTCAAATCCTTTTATCCTGGGAGATAAGATGGCAAAATGTTTTCCTGTTTTGATATTTTTCACGTTTTAAGTTTTAAATTTCTTAAAAAATAAATTTTGAAGAAAAAAGTAACAAATCCCAACCCACAGCTCAGAATGACATTTGCTGGAGATTTCACTTACTTCTCTAAATTGTCTAAGACTTACATATGATTAGTTGTTCTGTATAAATATATAATTTAAAGGCAGCTACTCTGAATTCCCAATTTTTTGTGGGGGAGGGCTTCAGCTTTGGGTTCTATTTTTTTCTAAGAGCTTAATTTTTACATATTTCTTATGATCTAATCCTTATACCATAAAATAGACCCAATTAAAGTGTAAAATTCCCTGTTTTCAGATATTCACAGACATGTGCACCCATCATTACCATCAGTTTTAGAGCATCTTCATTAATTGTCTCCATCCTCATCCCTTCCAAAAACAATTCCATATTCGGTTAGAAGTCACCGTTTCTCCCCAGTATCCCAAAAGAGACAATCACAAATCTATTTTTTATCTTTATAGACATTCCTATTCTGGAGATTACATCTCAGTGGAATCATAGAATATGTGATCTTTGCTGACTACCTTCTTTCACTGGGCACATTCTCAAGGTTTGGGCACATTATAGCATTTATATAAGCATTTCATTGCTTTTTCTCTGATGAATAATATCTTATTGAACAGAGGTACCACACTGTGTTGATCAGCTCATCAGCTGATGGACATCTGGGTTGTTTCCACCTTTGAGCTACTCTGAATAATGCTGCTATGAATCGTCAAGCTTTTGTGAGAACGTGCATATATATACCCAAGAGTGGAACAGCTCAGTCTTATGATAACTTTAATATTTTGAGGAACGGCCATATTTTTTTCCAAAATTAATGAGCCACTTTACAGTCCCAGCAGCAACTTATGAGAGTTTTGATACCCTCACATCCTCACCAGAATGTGCTATTGGCTTTCTTTAAAATTATAGCTGTTTTTGAACTATGGCTGGCAACAGGAATATTTCAAAAGAGCTACAAGAGAGGACTTTGAATGTTCCCACCAGAAAAAAAAAAAAGATAAATATCTGAGGTTGTAGATATTCCAATGAACCTGTTCTACCAGTATATGTGATATATATGTGTAGGAGTGCCACGCTGTACCCCATACACATATAAAATTGCTGCGTGTCAATGTGTGTGTGTGATCATAGCCATCCTGGATGGGAAGTCACATCTCATGTGGCTTTGATTTGCTTTTCTCTAATAGCTGATGTTGTCAAGCATCTTCTCATGTGTGTATTGACTATCTGTATATATTTGCTGAAGAAATATTTACGAATTCTGCCCTTTGATTAGGTTATTTGTCCTTTTTATTAAGTTATAACAGTTTTTGTATAATTTGGATACCAGGCCCTGTAAGATAAACAATTTGCAAACATTTTCTCTTCTTCCATTATTTGGATTATCTTCTCACTTTCTGATAGAGCCCTTTGAATCAGAGACATTTTTAATGTTGGCGAAGTCCAGTGATCTGTCCGTTCTCTCTCCCACGTTTTAGGAGTCCTTCTGTTTCACCTTTTACACCAAGATTTATAAAGCACTCAAGATACATTCTTTGTATTGTGAGAACAAGGTCCAGTCTTACTCTTCTGCAGATGCATGTGGCCATCCAGTTTTCCCAGAGACTCTTCTTTCCCCGCTGAACTTTCTTAGAACTCTCAAACCCATTGACCACAAACATGAAGGTATATCTCTAGACTCTTGATCCTGTCCCACTGATCTACATGGCTAGTTTCAGGCCAGCTACTCTGTTTTGCTTATAATAGCTTTGCAGTAAGTTGGGTTTTTAAATTTATTTTTAAAACAAAAGAATGTGCTCCATAGTACACATATGGAGCACAATTTTCCATTTCTCTGGTTGTAAACAAGATAGAGTCACACTGTTCGTGTCTTCATACATGTACCTAGGGTAGTGACGTCCATCTCATTTCACCATTTTTGCTACCCCCATGCCCTCTCCCTTCCCCTACCTCCCCTTCGCTCTATCCAAAGTTCCTCTGTTTCTCCCATGCTCCCCACCCCCACCCCTATTAGGTATCAGCATCCACTACTCAGAGAAAACATTCGGGTCTTTGGTTTTTTGGGATTGGCTTACTTCATTTAGCATGATGTTCTCCAATTCCATCCATTTACCTGCAAATGCCATAATTTTATTCCTTATTGTTGAATAATATTCCATTATATATACCACAGTTTCTTCATCCATTCACCAATTGAAGGGCATCTAGTTTGCTTCCACAGTTTAGTTATTGTGAATTGTGCTGCTATAAACATTGACGTGGCTGCGTCACTGTAGTATGCTGTTTTTAAGTCCTCTGAGTATAGACTGAGGAGTGGGATAGCTGGGTCAAATGGTGGTTCCATTCCAAGTTTTCTAAGGAATCTCCATACTGCTTTCCAGATTGGTTGCACCAATTTGAAGTCCCATCAGCAGTGTTTGAGTGTGCCTTTTCCCCGACATCCTCGCCAGCACTTATTTTTGTTTGTATTCTTGATAACTTTTGCAGTAAATTTTGACATCGAGAAGAGTGAATGCACTAAATTTGTGCTTTCTCAAATTTTTTTGGCTATTTTGAGTCCTCTTCATTTCCATATGAATTTTACTATCGACTTATCAATTTCTGGAAAGAATCCGGCTGGGATTTTGGTAGAAGTCATATTGAAAGGTAAAAGTACCACTTCCTGTATTTGCACATGACATGGTCTCTCTCTTTTTCTTTTTTACACAGAAAATCCTGAGGGATTTGCTAAAAATAAATCTGTAGATCAATTTAGAGAACATTAAACCTTACTTATTTTAATTATTATAATCCATGACTTGAAGTATCCCTCCAATTATTTCTTTCTTTCAGGTTTACATGTTTACAGCATACATCTTCCATTTCCTTTGTTACTGCTACATATTTTACTCTTTTTGGTACTATTATAAGTGAAATTGTTTTATTGATTTTATCTTCAAATGGTTCATAGCTAGTGCATAGAAATACAGTTGATTTTGTGTATTGCTCTTTTATCCTGCAGCTTTGATCAACATTTTTTTTAGCAATAGTAAAATAGCTGTTAGAAAACAGGATTTCTATGTAAAAACAGACCATATCGTGTGCAAATACAGAAAATGTTACTCGTTCCTTTCTAATCTGGACATATTTTATTTCACTTTTTGCCTAATTGGCCTAGCTAGAACCTCTAGAACAATGTGGAAGAGAAGTTGTGAGAGTACTTATTCCTTCTTGTTCCTGATCTTATGGGAAAGCATTCCATCTTTCCCAATTGAAATGATTCAGGCTGTGGGGTTTTCACAAGGCCACTAGTTAGGCTGAGGGTTCTCATCTATTACTAATTTCTTCATTTTTTTCTTAATCATGAAAGTGTGTCGAATGTTGTCAGATTACTTTTCTGCAGCAAATTAGATGAATATGTATTTTTGTTCCTTATTCCAATGTTATGGTGTGTTATATTCATTGATTTTCAGCTATTAAACCAACTTTGCTTTTCTGGAATAATTGCTATTTTGTCTTGGTGTATAATCAATTTTACACACCAATGGTTTTGATTTGACGGTGTTTTCTGGAGGATTTTTGCATCTATATATTTAAGTGAAATTAGTTTGTAGTTTTCTTTTGAAATCTTTGTCTGGTTTTGGTATCAGGAAAATACTGGTCTTACACAATGAATTGGGGAATGCAATCTCTCTCTCTCTCTTTAGAAGAATTTTGAAGAACGGATATTATTCTTTATTTAAATATTTCATAGAAATTACCAGTGAAACCATCCAGACTTGGGCATTATCTTGTGTGATTGTTTAAAAATAACTAATACATTTTCTTTATTGTTATAAGCCTATTCAGATTTTCTCTCTTCTTGAGTAAATTTTGGTAGTTCGTGTTTTTCTAGGAATTTGTTTTACCTAAGTTAACTAATTTTTGGACATTCATAGTTGTTTATAATATTCCCTAACAATCCATGTTATTTCCGTAAGGTCAGTAGTAATGTCTGTCTTGCCCATGTCACTCTAGTGACATAATAATTTAAATTCTAGCAATTTACTAGATTTAAATTCTAGTAACTTAAATTTTTTCCCTGTCAGTTTTACTAGGTTTGTCAATTTTGTTAATGTTTTCAAAGAACTAACTTTTAATCTGCTATAGTGGTTTTATCTTTTTCCTTCCCATCAACTTAGATTTAGTTGGCTCTGCTTTGTCCAGTGTCTTAAGTTGGAAGGTTAGGTTATTGATTTAAGACTTCTCTCTTTTTAAAAAAATAGGCTTTTACTAGACACTGCTTTGGCTGCATCAAATAGGTTTTGGTATGCTGTGATTTTGCTTTCACTCATCTCAGAGCATTTTCTAATTTTCCTTTTGATTTCTTCATTGACAAACTAGGAGTGTATTAGTGTCCACCTATTTGCAATATTCCAAGATTTGTGTTTGTTATTGATTTCTAATTTGATTCCATTATATTTAGAAAGGATATTTTGTATGATTTCAATTCTGCTAACATTGAGGGGAGAATCATTTGATGTGGGTTTTATTTTCTCCCAAGTTTTCTATTTCCCTGATCATCTTCGGCCCAATTATTCTACCCATTATTGAAAGTAGAACTTTGAACATTCCAACTATTATTACTCTGTTGTCTATTTCTCTTTTCAATTCTTTCAGGTATTTTTTATGTATTTTGGGATGATATTATTAACTGAACACATGCTTATAATTGTTTCATCTCTTTAAACATTATAAAAAGTTTTTATCATTATAAAAAGTTCTATCTCTAGCAGCACATTTTTAATAAAATATACTTTAAAATATACTTTGTTGTAAAGTATATTTTTTCTGACGTTAGTATATCTCCTCTGGTTTTCTGTGGTCCTTCCTTCCATAGTACATGTTCCTCCATGCTTTTATTTTTAACCTATCTTTCAATCTAAATTTTAGACAGCATGTCAAGTGAACGTTTTTGTTATTGTCATCCACTCTGATAATAATCTGCCTTGTAATTGGATTGTTTATTCCATGAGCATTTAATGTTGCTATAGATAGATTTACATATGCCATTTTACTTTGCTTTTTGTTTCATTTCTGCTTTCTTCCCATTCTTATACTACTTTCTCTTACATTAGCAAATATTTTGTAGCATAACATTTTAATGCCTTTCTTATTTCACTATATTTTTGTGGCAAAATATACGCATAATTTGCCATTTTAATCCTTTTAAAATGTAAAATTTCATGCGTTACTTAAATCCACAAAGTTAAACAATCACCACCAACCTCGACTTTCCAAAATTTTCTTTGTCTTGGAGGGGAAGGAAAGGGAAAACACTGGGGGATCATACTGGGCAAAGTATACTGCTTTATTGTCTGCATGCACAAATATGATGCACCAATAAAAAGTATGGAAGGAAACTGTTCCTCATCCCAGGGAGAAACTTTGTAGTCATGAAGCAATAAGTCTGTAACCCTTTCTCTTCTCCTATCCTTGTAACCTCTGATCTACTTTTTGTCTATGAATTTGCCTGTTATCGATATTTAGTACAACTGGGGCCATACAACATTTGCCATCTTTATGGCTTATGTCACTTAGTGTAATGTGTTCCTCCATCCATGTTAGATCATGGAATAAAACTTTATTCAGCTTGTACATTGTTTATTGTCACTGTACCGAAGTAGAACCAAACTTTGTGTGTTGATTTTGTATTCTGTAACTGTGCAGAATTCATTTGTTGTCTCTAACAGTTCCCCCCTGCCTCAGATTCTTTAGGGCTGTCTATAATTAAGGCAACATAATGTAAAAATAGAGATAGTTCTTTTCTTTTGAATTTGGATGACCTTTACTTTCTTTTCTTCCTTAATTGCTCTGGCTAGAATACCTTGTGCTATGAAAAGCAGAAGTGGAGAGACTGGACATATCTGTCATGCTCCTGATATCAAAACAGAAGCTTTAATCATGAAGTATGATGGTAGCTGTAGATTTCTCAATATTTGGACTTTATTATATTGAGAAAGTTTTACTCTATTCCGAGTTTATTGAAGATTTTATTATCATGAAGATTTTATTATCTTCTCTCTTGTTAAATGTTTCTTTAACATCAGTTGAAATAATCATGTCTTTTTCCTCCTTCATTCTATTAATTTTGTGTAACACATCAATTGATATGCTGAACCACTCTTGAAACCCAGCAATATATCCCACTAGATTTTGATGTATAATCCTTTTAGTGTGTTTCAACAAAATTTTAAAATTTTCTTTTCTTTAGTGATTGCTCTAGGGCTTGCAAATGTATATCTCATAAAAATCTGCTTTATATTTACACTAACTTAACTCAAGTGATATATAGAAACGTTACCTCCATATAGTTCTATTCCTTCCATCTGATTTGAACTACTGTTATCATATCAAACCCAACAATCCATTGATCCAGTTAGGATTTTATAAATTTGGTGTCTTTTAAAGCCGCTGAGAAAAAAAAGTATGTATTTTGTATTAAATATTTTACCATTATTTACCATTTTACTTTTATTTACCATTTCTGGATCTCTCTGTTCATGAAATCCATGTTACCATCTAGTCTCATTTCCTCATTCCATTACAGCTTCCCTCCCTTCTGTTTTCTCTGTGCTGTTATTTTCAAATACACATCTACAGAGCCAACAACGCACACACCCATACATTTTCATTGTAGTTTTATATAATTGTTTTTTATATCACTTAAAGAAAGGATAAGAAATACAAAATACTTTCTTTCATAATTACCTACAAACATACTGCTGTTGTGTGTATGTGCACACAAGTGCACATGTATAGACTAAAGTATTGCCTGGGTTTACTTTCCTTCAGCAGAAAGAACATCCTTTGTTGTTTAAGGCAGGCCCGCTAGTAGTGAGTTCTCTTTCTCGCTCTGCATGTGTGTGTGTTTTTGTGTGTGTGTGTGTGTGTGTGTGTGTAGTTTTCTCTTAAATCTGTGAATACCATCATTTTTTCTGTCATTTTTTGTGAAAGATAGTTTTGCTGGGGATAAGTTCCTCAAATGACAGTTATTTTGTTTGGCCTTTTTGAATATGTTATTTACCTGTATTGTGGCTTCCATTGTTTCTGATGAAATATCAGCTGTTAATCTTGGTGTTTCCTTTTACATGAGCCATTTTTCTCTTATTGCTTTCTAAGTAATTTCCTTTTTGACTTCAGCTTTCAACATTTTTGCCAAGATGTGCCTGGGTATGAATTTCTTTGTGTTTATTCTACCTGGATTTCATTCATCTATGTGTGTGTATGTGTGTGTGTGTGTGTGTGTGTGTATTAGTGGGTTTCAAAAATTTGGGGATATTTTCAACCATTATTTGAAGAGTACTTTTTTCTGATCCTTTTCTTTCATTCTGATATTTTCAGTTACATATATGTTGGTGCACTTAATGATGTTTGACATTTCTCTGATAATCTGTTCATTTTTCTTTATTCTTCTCTATTGTTTAAGATACATAATTTCTATTGATCCATCTTGAAATTTGCTGATTCTTCTGCTGATTTCAATATAGTGTTGAGTCTCTCTAGTAAATTTTTCATTTCCATTATTGTACATTATGATGGCAGAATTTATATTTATTTCTCTTTTCAAAATATTTGTTTTATCTACAGCTGAGGTTGTGGCTCAGTGGTGGAGCGCTTGCCTCGCAAGTGTGAGGCACTGGGTTTGATCCTTAGCACCACATACAAATAAATAAATAAAATAAAGATATTGTGTCCATCTACACCTAAAAAATACTACAAAAATATTTGTTTCATCTATCTTAATTCTATATTTGATGAGAACTGCTGTATTTTCTCTCATTTATTTAAGCATAGTGTCTTTGTCTACTTGGGCTGCTATAATAAAACACTATAACCAAGATGGCTTAAGTCATTATTCTTTTCTCACTCTTCTGGAGGTTTGGGAGGTTATGATCAATATGCCAACAGATTTGGTGTCTGGTGAAAGCCCTCTCTGTAGTTTGCAAATGACTGCCTTCTTGATCTCTTCTTATTATAAGAATGGATATATTATAAGAGGGATCTCCACCCTCACAATCTAATCACCTAACACTAATTGCCTCCCAAAGACCCCATCTCCACACATCATAATGTTGGTATTAGGGCTTCAACATATGAATTGAACATTCATATGTTTATTCAATCCACAACACATAATTACTTTTTTTAAAAAAATTATTTTTAATTCATTTATTCTAATTAGGTATACATGACACCAGAATGCATTTTGAGTCATTGTACACAAATGGAGTACAACTTTTCATTTCTCTGGTTGTACACGATGTAGAGTCACACCATATGTGAAGTCATACATGTACATAGGACATTGATGTCCATCTCATTCCACCATCTTTCCTGTCCCCAAGTCTCCTCCCCTACATTCAGCCTTTGGATTTTTGGGATTGGCTTACTTTGCTTAGTATGATATTCTTCAAATCCATTTACCTGCAAATGCCACGATTTTATTCTCTTTTATTGCTGAGTAATATTCCATTGTGTATATATACCACAGTTTCTTTATCCATTCATCTATTGAAGGGAATCAAGGTTGGTTCCATAGTTTAGCTATTGTGGATTGAGCTGCTATAAACATTGAGGTGGCTGTATCACTGTAGTATTGTTTTTAAGTCTTTTGGGTATAGACCAAGGAGTGGGATAGCTAGGTCAAATGGTGGTTCGATTCCAAGTTTTTCCTTATCTCCATACTGCTTTCCAGATTGGTTGCACCAATTTTCAGTCCCGCCAGCAATGTGTGAGTGTGCCTTTTCCTCAACATCCTCGTCAACATTTGTTGTTGTTTGTATTCTTGATAACTGCCATTCTGACTGGCGTGAGATGAAATCTTAAAGTAGTTTTTATTTGCATTCCTCTAATGGCTAGAGATATTGGACATTTTTTCATATAATTACTTTTATTTCATTGAACATATTTATAATAGCTGCTTTGGAATTCTTGCGTGCTAAGTGTGACATCTGGATTCTCTCAAAGGCAGTTTCTGTTTTTCTGCCTTTTGCCTCCTACGTATGGATAACACTTTTATTTCTTTGCATGTCTCATGACTTTCTATTTTGGTTGAAAATTTGACATTGTAGATAACATATTGTAACAATTCTAGATACAGATCTTCCCCAGGGCTTACTGTTTGATTTTTCTGTTAGTTTAGTGATGTGGCTGGACTATTTTAATGAATTCTATGTCCCCTGAAGAGTTCAGTGTCTGCTGTCACTCTTACACAGTGTATCACTGGGCATGTGCATAGTTACCCATGGGATGAGAATTGTTTTAGCAAGGCCATGTCAACCTATCTGCCTCTGTTGAGGTCACACCGGCCTTTATTTATTGCCAACTCTTTGCTTATTGCATTGAATGATGTCGAGCAGAGAGGCACACATTGTTCCATAAGTGATCTAATTAATCCAGACCCTCTGCTGTACTTGTCCACGGAACAGCTCTCCCGCAGTAACTATGAAGAGGACGACTTTTGGATGAGCCCTCCTTCAAGATCAGAACTTAGAAATTTTCACTTGTGCTAGAGATCTTCTTCAAATTTATCATTCGCCAGAAAATCTATCTTTTTTGTTTTTTTCTGGTTATGTGGAGGTTGAATCCATGTCTTCACACATGCTAGGTAAGGATTGTACTACTGAACTACATCCTCAGTCTCTCAGAAAATAAAATATTAACTGGAGTGATGTCTATGTTGTTCCAAGAGAAAGAAGATAAAAATATTTTCAGCTTCTCTTAAAACGTTTTACAAAGAGTTGACATTTTAATTTTACATCAGATTTATTCCAGAAATACGTTTAAGTACACACACACATCCATACATTCATAAATAAAAGAAAGATGTTGAGAGGTGATCATTGTGTTGGAATACTACTTCACCCTTGGAACTTACTTAAAGTATAAAGAATTCGCTGAAAATCTGGATTACTCTTATTAAATTAAGAAACTATAACTTACCCTCTACTCACTGGAGGTCTGGCCATTTCTTATTTACCCACAACAGAATGTCTATATCTAATATAATTTTAAGTGATAAAATGACATTGAAATTTAACTTAGCCAATGTGGGTTACAAGTTATTGAAAAGCCGATACTGTGCCCATGAAGAAGGGGTCACCCCTGAAGCTGACCATCAAACATGAGGAGCGTTCAGTAGCTATATTAGAATGATGTGATATGTTACCACAGATAGACACAAATTATAACTTATCCAAGAGGAAAACAGAAAACTTATGGAAGTGCCTTTTGGGAAATTTCAGTGACTTCTGTGTAACTGACTCTTTTGAAAGGCACACAATTTTTGTAGCAATCAAAGCCTGCCATACAGCTGAACATAATATGTGTGGGACAGCCAAGAAACACTTGGAAATATATTAAATTTAGCTTCAATGAATCAATATTCTAAGAGTTTCCAGAGAAGTATTACAATGTAAGTATATGTAAGAAGTCAGTTCAGCATACTTAATACACCAATGATCTCTCCTTCCTCTCAAAAGATAACTTGTACCTAAGCAGAAGCTGCCTGATACCCAACCAGGCTCCTCTAAGAACACAGTCAGACATCCTACAGCAAAGTGTCTGTGTGGTCCTGTTAATGGCATGTCAGTACTTAATACTGACATATGCATTTCCCCTCCTAGTTAATGTATTTGTTTTATCTTTAAAGGCAAATTTAAAACTTATTACATCACATCATTGCAATTGACCACAGTGATGCTTTAACGATCTTAAAACCAGAACCACCCAAGGACAGAGTTTGAAAACCAAATCATTTTGAGCATTGAATGGAAGGCAGGAGTAACATAGAGATCTTCCAAAGAAGGAATCCAGTGAGGACGGATATTCAATTGAACAGTTCTAGGTTTTCAAAAAACAGTACACTCCTAAATTCAGTGGAGGAATTGGGGTCAGAAATGATCCTATTTCAAATAATGGCATGGTCTTGCCCTTTCTTTACAGCGTCAAAGGCCCACAGTGTTCCTCGGAGGCGTCATGGTCCCCACACTTGCCCTGTAGACCCATCCTGGGGCTGACTCACCCTGGGAGCAGAAGGGGCCCTCGTAGGCAGAGGAAGCGCAGTCGCAGGCCACCCCTCTGTGCTGTTCTCGACATCTCCCTCCGTTGCGACACAAGTGTCCGTAGCTGCTGCAGTGTCCTGCACACCCGGGCTCCACCCCCGGAGTCACTGTGGCTCTCTCCTCCAGGTCCAGGGCCATCCCGTTCAACTGCAGGGACCGAATGCACCCCAGAAAGCCCCTCTGCCTGCTGGCCGTTCCCCCTACAAGGGAAATACTGCAAATAGAAATGTGTCCCTTGGTGTTTTATTCAGGATTTTGTGTCCATGTCAAAGTCAGGCCTCATGGAGAGTGGCAAAAAAAATTGCAAATTGTTGAAAATATGGTGAGCATACAAAATTTTTAAAATATGAACTTGTATCCGATATCATGAAATCACAAAAGACATGGAATAAAACCTTTTTCAAACACCCTTTAGACATAGTGAGATTGGCAAATATTCATTCTAAAACCATTTAACTTCACGAAATATAGATCACATCAACCCGATTTTGCTTATGTTAACAATGAACAATGATGTAGTTTGGAATGGTTCTGTATGAACTTCTAAAACAGTTACAAGAATAAAAATAGATGGAGTTGAAATTCATACGTGGATGGTCTCTCAACATCAAGAATGAAAAGATGTTGAGAAGCAAAGAAAGAGAAGCTGGAAGAGTGATGCCATACCAACAGGCAAGCTGTGCCCCACTCCGTCCACTCCTTTCTGAGGACACAGTGGCAGGTCTTTACTGAATCATGCATACATGCACATTTGGTCACATCAACTGTCCATGCTAAAGCATCTGTTCAGAGAGGTTGGCAATACTTGTGTCAAGATAGACACCATTCTGAAGATAATAACATCATGCTGTTATGAGAGGAGTCTAGGAATTACCTGTGAAATGTGGGTTCTGGAGCCTCCACCCAGATATGCCGATTCAGTGGGCCTGCAATGGGGCTCCCAATTCTGAATCTTTTTTTTTTTTTTTTTGGTGGAGGAGGTACTGAGGGTTGAACCTAGGGGCTCTTTATCACTGAGTTACATCCCTAGACCTTTTATTTTATGTATTTGTTTTTATTTTGAGACAGGCAGGGTTTCACTAAGTTACTCAGGGTCTTACAAAGTTGCTGGCCTTAAACTTGTGATCCTCCTGCCTCAGCCTCCCAAGTCACTGGGATTATAGGTGTGTGCCACCACACCTGGGCCAAATCTGAATTTTTAACCAGCTTCTGATGATTTCTCCACAACTATTTTATGAACCTGGCCTTAAGATGAATGTTTATTCTAAGTGAGTTTTTATGTTGATTTTGTTCCGAGGATTTCCCTTAAATAATCCTCAAGATTATAAGTGAAAAAATAAAGTTTCTTAATTTCACTGGCAGTAAGTTGGTGTCTGGAAGATACTCCAAGGGCCCATGTGGTGAAAGCTTGGTCCTCAGCTTGCAACCCGTGGGAGGTGATGGGAACTTTAAGAGCCGGAGTCCCACGGGAGGTTTCAAGTCCTTAGGGGTGTGTCCTTAAATCATCTCTTCCTCTTTCACTTTTGCTTCCTGCCTATGAGTTGAACCTTTAGCTCTGCCACCAGCTCCCACTATGACCTATTCTCCCCACCCCCACCAGAGGCCTAAAGGCAATGAGTCCACCTAGTCATGGTTGAAACCTCCAAAACTGGGGGTCAAAATAACCTTTTCTCTTTATAAGTTGCTTAATTCAGGTATTTGTTACAGTAACGAAAAGCTGACTAATGCAATGATATGTCACGTAGTTTTATGGTTTCAAGTCTTTCAAAGGAGATTCATTTTGCCCTAATATAAGAACCAACCATGCTTGAAGTTACATTTTATGGAGGCATAGTATATAAGCACCTGCATGTGTGTAAGTCACACACACACACACACACACACACACACGGAGACCTACACACATTAGCATTCAGTGGTATTGCATTTAGTACCTGGAAGCTGTATGAGTCTTCCTGTAAAACAGGCTGTGTGATAACTTGTTATTTAGTCCAATTTCTAATTGGAGTTGTGTCCTTATTTGCTTTAACATGCATAAGAAGTAAACAAGTGAGCACTACTACGTCAGTCTGTTTGGTTTTTACACTAGAATGGAATCTTTTGAAAAGTAATATGGCAAGATATATTTTTGGCCTTGTGGAAAATAAACAGAGATAAAACAATGGATGGGCAAGTAAAGGAAAGATGTCCGTCAGCCGGGCTGTCATCTTTATACAGATGCACTGCGGGAATAAAGGAACAAGACCTGATTATAGACGAGAAGCCTGTGAGGAGAGAGCATGGTCAGGGAGGACAGAAGGAAGAGACCAGGAGTGGGGCTCCCCAGCGCCTTGCCAAGGACAGGCCCACTTGCTGACCTGCCCACAGGTCTCCTGTGGTCTGTTTTTAAGCGGACAGTAGATGACTTCTGTTCACTGAGAAGACAAATTCTGTACTAGAAGTGAAATGGAAGAGGTGGATACAAGTTGTTAATCATCACACAAATAGTGTTGATAAAACGTAGAGGTCACAAATGTCAATCATCTGTCACGTGAGTGTTCAAGCTTGGGCATCAGAGATCTCGGGTCTGGATTCCTTTCACTGGTTGTTACTTTACTTCTTTCAGACTTGATGATCTCATCTGGAAACAGGTGACAATAAAATCCACAAAATGAGTTATCTAATAAGAAGTCCCTAGCACACTCCTGGAACCTACTAGGTTACCAATCAATAGTGCCACTGGTTAGCTGCTGCTTGCATTTGTCATCAAAGTACTTTCCCCATCATGATTTTCCCTGGGTCCCCTCCGTAGTCACACCAAGTTCAGTGGTAGACCACTGGCACTCACCAATGAAGAGCTGGCTGTTGAGCTGCAAGCGGACGTGTCCATCCACAGGGGCGGGCTGTGTCTTCTGAGGGAGCTGGTCCACTTGCAGAGAAGCTCCTTTAACATTCCTCTCTGCCCTCACATGGTGCCACCGATGGTCATTAAAGGGGGTGGGTGACTGCACCGTGACCTCACAAGGTCCATTCCCCACATCAAAGGAAAAGGTCACTTCTGTGGGAGCTAAAAATATCATATATGAATATTGCCCAAGTTAATTCACAGGGGGGTGATTTAGTCTCGAGCAGAGGCAGGGAAACATCACGGCACGGTCATAACAAAAGCAGACAAAGAGCTCAATGCAGACACGTGGGACGCGAGTTGGGGAAGGGGGGCAAGATAAATTTGTATCCCGGAGGATGAAAACAAAACAATACTGATTTTAACATATTTATTCTGAGTTTAATACTTAACCCAGTCAACTCTAGGCAGTAGAGAGATGTGCCCATATAGAGAATAACAAATACAATTTGTTTGATGTCTGAAAGTGCTCAAAAGTGGTTCAAAGCCTCATCTAATTTTAAAACAATAAATGCAGATTTTGACAGTAATAAATTAAGTTCTGGGTACATGAAAAAACTCTGTCTGATCAAATATTTTAGGAAACAATTTTGTGAGTTTGGTTTAAAGTTCTGACTCTAGTCGACTATGGTCCAGGCAAGGCATTTTTATGGATTGTTATGTACTTTATGTGTCATGGTTTGACCTTTAAAATGATTGACTAAAATTACAGAGTTTTTGTGGTTAATAAGGAAATACAATTATAAGGTAAGAATGACACTATTGGAAAATTTTGTTCGGTCAGTTTTTATTGCCCAGAAATGGGCATCCTGTGACTTTTTCCTGGGGGTCGTGGGGGATGAGGTCACTCACTCTGCAGCTCTATCCTGATGAAGTCCGTGATCCCCAGGTTCTCCATAAACACGCCGGAGGAAACTGTGGTCTTAAAAAAGAACTGCACATCGGCAGTGAGTTCTCCATGGAAAGTGGGGAAATGAAGGTATGAAGTCTTGGTGTTGAAGGAAGCTGAATTCCAAAACGACTCTGTTTATATAACAAGAAAGAAAAAGGAAAAGGAAAAATTCATAGGTCATTTTTACTGCTGTTTATAGAAACCCGAGCTGCTTGGCTGGGTGTTCTCATTCACGCTGTATCATCGTGACATCGCGCTGGGTGATTACTTTTAGGACTAGAATTCTGGGTTGAGAAAAGACTGAGAATATGCAAAGCAAAAGTGTGACTGATTGTCACACCAACAACGTGGGCAAGAGATGAGGGAGGAGGTGGCCAGGGAGCTGGTAAGACAGGGTAGGTTCCAGAATCATTTTGAAGTTCAAGTCAACAGAATTGACTGATGATTTGACGCAGGAGAAGGAGTCTGAGATGACATCAAGGTGTTTGGTCCAACTGGGATGGGATAATTGTGGAGAAGCAAGTTCGACAGGGATACACTAAATCTGAAGTCTCTATTAGGCACCCAAGTGGAGATGTGGAGGCAGCAGTTGGGTATGTGACTCGGGAAGCCAGATCCCAGAATCTTGCTTTTCATTTTTTCCTGCAAACTATCAATAAACAAATACGATCCATTGTCCTGACAATGCCCTTCTCGGCAAAACAAAAGAACAAAACAACACAGAACAAAAAAACTCCTTTTTTTTTTTTGTTTTTCATTTCTGGTCCAGAATCTAATTCAGGACCACTCTGCATACTTATTTCTCAAATCCCTCTAGTGTCCATCCTTCTGGAACTTTTCTTGTCTTTCATGAATATGATGGTTATGGTTTAGATATGAGGTGTCCTCCCCAAAACTCATGCATGAGACAATGCAGGAATTTTCAGGCCTGAAATGACTGGGTTATGAGAGATTTTACCTAATCAGTGGGTTAATCCATCGATATGGATTAACTGGGTAATCATAAGCAGGTAGGGTATGGCTACGAGAAGTAGATCACTAGGGGCTTGGCTTTGGGTTTATGTTTTATCCCTGGTGAGCAGGGCGCTCTCTCTACTTTTTGATGATCATGGCCAAGTTGCTTTCCTTCCCCAAGCCCTTCTTCCATAATATTCTGCCTCATCTTGGCCCCAGAGCAATGAAACAAGCTGTCTATGCACTGAGACCTCTGAAAGTGAGCCTCTGTGTTGTTCTTGTCAGGTGTTTTGGTCACAGTGATGCAAATCTGACTAAAATAATCACCTGCTTTTTTTTCCCGTATTTTCTGGAGCATTTTTGAGTTGATTTGTAGAATGTTCCTCAATTTGGATATAGCTGATATTTGTCATTAGATTAATCTTGTACATTTTTGTCAAAAACAGCACAGAAAAAAACAAGAGAGTTAAAAAAAGAGCCTACAGAATGGGAGAAAATCTGCCAGTACCTCCTCTAAGAGGAGGTTACTAGCCAGGATATACAAAGAACACAAAAACACCAAAAAATAATAATCCACTCAATAAATGGATAAAAGATCTAAATGAGCCTTCCTTGAAGAAGAAATACAAATGTCCAACAAATATATGAAAAAATGTTCAACATCCTCAGCAATCAGGGAAATGCAAATCAAAACTACTCTGGAATTTTATCTCATCCTAGTTAGAATGTCAATCATCAAGAGTACAAAAAATGATAGTTGCTGGTGAGAACATGTAGGAAAAAGTTACACACAGACTTTGTTGCAAATTAGGACAACCACTTTGGAAAGCAATATGGAGATTCTTCAAAAGATAGGAATGGAACCATCATATGACCCAACTATCCTACTCATCGGTATGTTCCCCAAAGAACTAAAATTAGCACACTGTAGTGATACATGCATACCCTGTTTAGAGCCGCACAATTCACAATAGTCAAGCTATGAAATCAGCCTGGGAGCCCATCAACAGACAAATGGATAAAGAAAGTATGAGACACATATATTCATATATTCATAATGGAGTTCTACTCAGCCATAAAAAAGAATGAAATTATGTCGTTTGATGGCAAATAGATGAAAAGGAGAATATCACGCAAAGTGAAACATGCCAGGCTCAGATAATCAGGGGTCAAATGTTTTCTCCCAAATGTAGAAGTTAGAGATAAAAAAGGAATAAAAAGAGGGATCTTATTAAAATAGAAGGGAGATAAGAAGAGGACAGGCAGGGCATCAAAGTGGGTAGGGAGAGGTAAAGGGGAAGTGCTGGAGATTGAAATGGATCAAGTTCTGTTACATGCATTAATGAATGCCGACGTGGACGTCACTATGATGTATAGCTATGGCGTACTAATAAAAACTTTTTTTAAAAAAAAAGCAGAGAAGCAATGCTCTGTCTTTCTTAGTGTATCCCGTCAGGACTTGCACTGTGCTAATCCCTCCCATTACTTGCCATGTTAACTTTAATTGCTTTGTGAAATGGTATCCGTCATTTCTCCCATATAAAATTAACATTTTTCTTTTTGTAATTTTAAACTATTTGGACACCTAATGGCCTTAACATAACCTGGTTCACTTTTCCATCCAGTGCTTTTACAGCTTATTGACGGTCCTTGCATTATTATTATACTGGTGATTTTCTGTCGTTCTTGCACATATTGCTAGTCCTCTGTTAGTAAGAGCTTGTTTCTTGAACTTGTATGTGTTTATCCATTTCAAATTTATAGCAGCATCACTCCTGGATTCCTATTATAGTAAATTGTTTAGAATCTACTACTATAACTAATTTCAGGGCTTAAGCTGTCCCAAATGTGGTCGGAGGGAGCCTTCTAACCCCTTGACGAGTTTCTACCCTTTTTTGAGCAACTCTTTTACATAGCAAGATGATCCAGGCTCACCCTCTCTCTTCTTTGCCTGTCTCTGAAATCAGTCCTTTCCCCAAATAGTTGTGGTTTCTTTTCATGGAAAATGATAGAAATGGCATTAAGAAGTCAAGACGTCAAGTCACATGCTTATATCTCTTTGCTACTGGGGTGCCATTACTTTAAGGCCAGTAGTCAGATGTAGGGAACAGGTATATTTGCCCACTGCACATAACATCACATACACACACAAACACATCTTTATGTGGATTTCATATTATCTACTGTACCTATGTTAAAATCCATGAGTTCGTGCTGATACCTCCATTTCTAATCTAGTACCACAGGGTACTAAGATTTGGTCTTCTTTCTTTCCACATGGGTACCCCATTCTCAGTGGGAAATCTGGCTTTGTCTCCCTCAGTGGTTTTACATGTTTCCTTTTCCCAAGGAGGTATCCAGTCACCTGACTCCAATGGCCACTCCCTCAGCCCCGTCCTTATGAGCCAAAATTGCCTCCATGGCCCCGGCACAGTAGGACCCACTATCTGGGCTGCTCAAGGGAAGATAAAATTAGAACCAACTGAAACTGTTTTTTTTTTAAAGTAGAGATGAAGAGAAAGAATGGGAAGGAAGAAGAAGGAATTTTTGAGGGGTGGGTAGGTACTGGGGCTTGAGCTCAGGGGCACTCGACCACTGAGCCACATCCCCAGCCCTATTTTGTGTTTTATGTAGAGACAGGGTCTCACTGAGTTGCTTAGCGCCTCGCTGTTGCTGAGGCTGGCTTTGAACTTGTGATCCTCCTGTCTCAGCCTCCCTGAGTGCTGGGATTACAGGCATGTGCCCACTGAAGAAGGAATTTTTGAAGAAAGGAATGTTTTGAATATCATTGCACCCTCAGAAGTTCTGTTGGGAAATGGGCATGAAGGAAATGCCCTGAAGAGTCTCAGCAAATACACTCATATTCAGAGAGAAGCAGAGAGCTGGTGTGAGTTGCCAGAGAAGAAATCATCCAGAAGAAAATTTACAAGTGCAGAATCCTTACAGAGCAGTGCTCGGGGTCAGAACCTCAACAGAAGGAGAAATAGCTCCAAATGTCAAGGAGCTGATGTTGAATTGTAAGATCAGAAGCCTGTGGCATCCTGATGTAAGTGTAGGATACATATCATGTTGCAATGTGACCCCCAAACAGGACACTTATAATTGTTGAAGATAAAACTGCACAGAGAACAGCTGATTAGACACAGTGCAAGAGACCCCTCCACACCAACTTGAAACAAGGGGAAAAAATACAGACTCTAGACCTGCGATCACAGCTCAGAAGGGACAAGAAAGATGTGTCAGATTGTGAGGACCTGGATGCAAAGATGAATCCAACCACACCAGGTATCAATCAACTAACTGTATGCACAGAGCTGCCCGCTACACATAAGCAAGTTAAAAAGCCATAACAACATGGACAACACACTGTAAAAGAAAGGAAGGGAGGGAGGGAGGGAGGCAGGTGTGTGGAGGAACCCTTAGACAATTACACTGAAGAGGAGAGAGAGATGGAAGGAATTGGAGGACACAAGGCATGCATGAGAGCAAAGGAAGACAAGCCAGCAGACGGTTCAGACACAGAGAATCCAACACACGAAATAGAAGGTACTGGAAGCATATGAATAGAAAATGACTAAGACTGAGGCCTATTATGGACAGTAAGTGTTTGAGATTGAAGGGTGACAGGTCCAGCACCCCCTGCAGTTGGCACGGAGCCTGAGAGAAAGCACGCATTTCTGGGTGAGACTCCAAGGACTTTATCATTCACTCTGAGATGCCTGAGCATGCACTTGGACACCCTCAGCAAGGACACGCAGGGATGCTTGGGGTCCACACTGGGTGCCCCTCTCGGCTGTCTCCTCCACGTATTAAGGGAGAGAAGTAAAACTCAGCAGTCCAGATGTCTCCTGGGAGCATATGATGCTAGTGAATGAGAAACACTGGAACTTCTCCCAGGGAAAGGTCTCTGTGTCAAGCTAACTTGCTGTTCATGTACTAGGGCAATGGGTGGATCCTCACAGGTTTGAAGGAATCCTGGGACTGTGGAGCCAACGAGCCCTGAGTGGGTGAGGAAAACCTTGACCATGGAGTTCAATCGTGAATGAAAGTCCAGCAGTAAAAAAGACTATTTAAAACTAGTGCCCCATAATGAAGTAGTGTGTTTGAGGGTCTGATAAAAGAAAGTGGGACTCAAGATTTTTATACCATTAAAGCTGTCCTGAGAGTATAAAGGCAATGAACCAATATTCCCAAGCTTTCACAGACTTGGGAAATACTTTTCTTAGGACTGTTCTGGAAGAAAAACAGTAAACGGACAATTAACCAGTCAACCAAATAATATGTTAAGAATAATTCACTCTCTGTAAACTAATACAGGTTGAGTATCCCTAATCCAAAAATCTGAAATCCAAAATGTTCCAAACCCAAAACTTTTTGATGCCACAAGTGGGAAATTCCACACCTGGGCTCATATGACATGTCACAGTTAAAACACATGTGCACCAAAAATATTGTGTAAAATTACCTTTGGGCTATGTGTGTAAGGTGTACATGAAACACAAGTGTAATTTAGAGTGGGGTGTCATCTCCAAGAGACCTCATTAATGCGTAGGCAAATATTCCCGAGTCTGAAAAATACTGCTTTCCAAAACACGTTTGATCCCAAGCATCTTGGATGAGAGAAAATTAAATGGCTCTTTACCAGTGAAAAGTTGATTTTTAACATGGACACAATGCCTTTATATCTCTGTGCTCACTGTGGTTTAAATTTGGGGTGTTCCCCAAAGGTCCATGGCTCCCCAGCCTCTGTCACTATTGGGAGGTGGTAGAACCTTTAGCGGGTGGGTCCTAGTGGGAGGAAGTTAGGTCACTTGGGTTGTGCCCTTGAAGGGCTTCTGGGACCCTGACCCCTTCCTGTCTCTTTGTGTCCCAGATGCTGCGAGGTGAATAGCCTCGTCTGCCCCTGCCTCCCACTGTGACACATTGTGCCACCACAGGCCCAGGCAATAGGGCCATGCAACATGGATGCAACCTCCAAAACTGTAACTCAGAATAAACCTTTCCTCCTTTTGGGTTATTCAGCTCAGATCTTTGTTCACGGCAACAGCATGATATCCGCTCTGGTCCCAGAACTGCCACTAACGTTCTCTCTGGCCAAAACAATTGCACTTACTTACTTTTTAAATAATCAAAGCATGTTATTATAAAAAGAAAGCTTTATGGCCTTGCCACTACTTACTGTCCCCCTGGCAGAGCAGAGGTCCCAGTGTATACACAGCTTCTGAGTGTGGTCGGCCCCTGTCTGTCAGCACAACTTGAGTGACTGGCAGATGCTCCTTCTGGGAAAGGACTATGATGTCACTGGTCCTGGAAAACAACAAAGGAACCCTTAAGATGACTCTAATTGACATACAGACACAATCACCCGTGATCTCTTATTGCAACTGGAAACTAACGTCACGGGGCTTAATTGAACCTTTTGGGGACTGTTAAGAATTAAAAAACAAAGTTTCTCTGTACATGATTGTGACTTTGCAGGCCATGCAGCCTCTGCAACTACTCAGCTCTGCCACAAAAGTGTGACAGAAGCAAGGGGCATTAATGATGGGCATGATTGTGATGTGATAAAGATTTATGGACACTGAAATTTGAACTTCACGCAAGCTTTTCACGTCATAAAGTACTCTTCCTTTCAATTACTTAAAAATGTAAAACATTTCTTAGTTCATGGGCCTTACAATAACAGGTCAGAGGGCATGTTTGACTCACAAGCAGTAGTTTAGCAACCCCTGATCCATTTGCCAATTGTTGAACTCACCGAACACAGAGAATAAAGGGGGCAAATCAAAAAGGGTGGTCATTTTGCAAGCACAGCATAATATTCTCAAGATAATGAAGCATGTAACTGCTCTTTAAAAATTAGTCTCAGGATACTACTCAAGTGATTAGCAATTACAAATATAAATAGTAACACTTTGATTTAGATCTTCATGTCACAGTATTTTATCACTAAACTTTTGAAGTCTTGTTATGGTTATTGGGTATTTCTTTCTTTGGTAACTTTGTAAACTGTTAAATCAAACCTACAGATCAAAACTGAACTAAGTGTAATACCTTTATAAATAGTATACAGACTAATATATGTGAAAGTTCTGCAAAATGTTGAACCCAGTATTCCAGTGGACAAACACAGGGCATGCTGCTTCCATCGATCACACCCTGAGTGTGGCATTGAGGACACACTGAGGAAAAATACAGTATCTGCCCCCTGGGCACTATGAAAGTTGACTGTTCTACCCATTGACCTGACCAGAACCATCTTCCCACGTGTGGGTGACTGGGAAGTACAAGCAGGTCCGGAGGAGGAGCTAGGAGGCCCTGGGGCCCTGGTCACAGCTGTGTGACTCATATTCTCTCTGGCTAAAATAATGGCATTGATCTCTTCTTTTGCAACCTATCTATGTTTTATTTTCTGTGACTCAATTATATATATATATTCTGATTCAGAGACAAAGCACTCTTAGTCCAGTTCCTCATTCTGATATAAAATCTCTATAGAATCTAATAAATACTCTTGTCTTTAAATCACCCATTTCTAAAATCTTCCTTAGCATGGATTTATGGCCCAAAATCAGAATAATGAATATTTAATCATGTGAGTCCTTTCATAGTTGCAAAAATAAAGTTTTCTGAAATTTTTATCAAAGACTTTAGGTATCAAAGCTTGAAATCTGGAAAGATAGAAATAAAATAAAATGACTATATTAAGACTTTCCTTCTGTAAATGAATGAAGTAATCTATAATGCATAAACGAGATATCACTTAATGTGAGTTGGATACTCTGCAATGTGACATATTTAATGATAAAGAATGATTATTTCTAAAATCCAGACTAACATCCTATAGCCTTACCAAGTTATTCATGTTTGTGCAAAGAACAGAACATGGGTTATGAATTGTCACCGTCATTTAGCTTTGGAGTGGACGGATGGCAGACAAGCAGAAATAAGTCTCCTAGGAGACAGGGTAGGTCAGCCTAGGAGATTCTGTATGAAGTCAGCAGGCATCCAAAACAGCATTTCCATGCCAGCAATCACCATCCCATCAAGGTCGTCTAGTGGAGGAGATGTAATTCTACAAGTTATTCATAAAGGATGCTTGAATTCTAAAAACCTATTTTGCATAAAATCTCCAAGTTTATTCCAGTGGGCTGGGTGCTCAGGGGGCAGACACTGTATTTTTCCTCGATGTGTCCTCAAAATACTGTGCACAAAATACTGAGCTTGTGTAAGGTGACACTGTAGGGCACCTCAGTTGCATTGGAGGAGATACTAAGTCTTATTTTTTTTTAATCATTGTTTTGAAAAGTGCCCAGTCAAGCATAAGAAGGGCTAACATTTTTCACCAATTCCTCGCTGGTATAGGCAGAGCTAACCTTTACAGATGTATATAGAATATTGAAGATTTGCCATAGTTACCAGACTTCCTCAAAATTCCTTCATCAATTGGAACTTTTTCTTTCTTTTCCCTATTATTTTCTAAAGTTTCTACTACAGGTAAAGTATCCCTAATTTGAAACCCTAAAATGGGAAAAGCTCCAAAATGTAAAGCATTTTGAACACCAACAAGATGGCACAGGTGGAAAATTCCACTCAAGACCCCTTGTGACGACAAAGTCAAATGAAGATGCGCTGAAAATATCATCTAAGGTCCCTTCAGGCTGTGTGTGTAGAGGGTTCAGACTTGAGCCTCATCCCTGAGAGATCTCATTAGGTTTGTGCAAATATTCCAGATTCCTAAAATCTAAAATCGGACACACTTCTGGTCCCAGGCATTTCGGATAAGGAAGGCTGAACACCTGGGTAGTGGAAATATGGAAGAGAGTATTTTTAGGTACAATAATCTCCGGCGGTAGTATTAAAAATTCAGTAAAAGAACTCTGAGAGGCTTTTTGCTTGAAAGTTTCCATTGCTCTAGATAGTATACTTTTCTAGGAAATGTGATAACGTCTAAGAACTACTACTAATTGTTTGCCAGGAGATTTGATTTGATGCAGAGTAGAGCTATTAATTTGGGAGGTTGTTGAAAAAGCTAAATGGGAAAAATGTTGAGTCCACTTTAATGCTTAATAACTGTGTTGGGAACTAGGTCAGTAATAAAATACTCGCCATGGGCCACAACTAATCTTAAAATCTTTCCAGTTTTTCTACTTCTGTTTCATTGACCTCTTGCCTCTCTCTTGGCCAATTCAGCCTGCATTAATTAATTACGACTGTGAAACAATTGGTCTTGATATGTGCTAGGCCCCATCCTGTCACCTAGGCCTTCAGCTTAAAAATCATCTTGCTTATTTTTTCATTCTGAGTTTCCATATGAAAATTCATTCCCATCAGAAAAACACTTGGTATTTTCTTGGAATCCCATTAAGTTTATGGATTAATTTGGGAAAACAACATCTTTAAAAGAGGGCTTCTCAATAGCAGTGTTATTGACATTTGGATTGTGTAGTTTTGTGCCACGGGGGTTATAAAGTACATTGTAGGATGTTTAGCACTCTTTTTTTTTTAGTATCAGGGATTGAATCCAGGGGTGCTTTACCATTGAGCTATATCACCTGCCCCTTTTTATATTTCATTCAGAGACAGGGTCTCACTGAGTTGCTTAGTGCCTCGCTAAGTTGCTGAGGCTGGCGTTGAACCCGTGATGATCCTGCCTCAGCCTCCCAAGTCCTTTAGCACTTATTAGAGACACAGAAACACTCCTTCCTTTGTGACCACAAAATTGTCCTCATAAAACAAGCATCTCCCCGGGGATCAAAACGATCCTTGACTGAGGACTACTGTTTTCAGCTACTGATTCTATGCCAGTAGTGAATCAATCTATTTATTTGATTGTTTTATTAAATCTTAATAATTTTTCATAAAAGTAGTAGACTTATTCTATAGAACTGAACTTTTTTAAACATAGCAAATAGTTTTCACTAAGTCTTGAAATGTTAATTAATTTATACTCTTATGGATATTCAAGTTATTTCTCTATACTGTTTGATCACAAATTCAGCAAACTGAACTCTCATTTATCCTGATAGTATTCCATTATATTATCCTCAAATTTCTTTGTAGGCAATTATGTCATCAGTAGGCAATGATGGTGGCTTTGTTTCCTCTTTTACAACTTTTTCATCGTGTGTGTGTGTGTGAGTGTGTGTGTGTGTGTGTAACTGGCACATGTATAAACTTTTAAGAATTATATGATTGTTACTGATTGGTAACTTAATTATAATTAAGGACAAAATCTCTGACATGACAATTCTTTAAAATTTGTAAGATTTCAATTATCTGCAAAATGTTCTACGCAAGCTTGAGAATGACGTGCATTCTATAATATAAGGATGCATTATCAAGTTTAGTTTTGAAATACTCTTGCCTGTTTTCACCTATCAACTCCCGCCAAAAATGTTATGTTAAAATCATCCAGTGTGCTGCACAACTGTAATCCCAGCACTTTGGGAGGCTGAGGCAGGAGGATCGCAAATTCAAAGCCAGCCTCAGCAAAAGAGAGGCACTAAGCAATTCAGTGAGACCCTGTCTCTAAATAAAATACAAAATAAAGCTGGGGATGTGGCTTAGTGGTCGAGTGCCCCTGAGCTCACTCCCCAGCACCTCCCCCAAAACAATCTTCCAGTGTTTTGGGTACCTTTTCTAATTCCCTTTGCTTCCTTGATAATTCTTTCTTGATACACTTTTGATGGTGCACACGAGAGTTATCGGAGCATCCTTGTGAATGAATCTCAGTATTACATAGAGTCCAACTTTATCCCTGATGTGCTTTTTATCTTTGTCTGACCTAATACAGGTACACCTGCTTGCTTTTGATTTGTATTTACCTGGCAAAAATGTCTCACCTTTTACCTTCAACTTTACTGGTTGCTTATGTTCTCTTTTGTGAACAAGCTATGGTTTCTTTAAAAAATCCAGTATGGTAATGTCTAATGTCTGACTTCTAAATGGGCAGAGAGTTTCTTCATATTTACTGTGATTAGTTTGGATATATTTAAACTCTCTTATGTTTTGCTTTATATTTGCCCCTTTTTAAAAATGACTCCAAAATAATCACACACAAATCCTATTTAATTCTTAAAAGTAAAATAATAATATAATTGCAGGGATCATCATAACTAGAAAATAGCTTGTGAATTTTTGAAAAAGTTGAATTCTATGATGTATGTATATTTTAGAGAATGTACAAAAGTCTCTTGAACAATGTCTACTATAAATTTATACCCATAGACTCACCGTCCTAACTTTATGTATGACTGCATGTGTGTTGTGATTCTATATCACTTACAATCAGAGAAATGAAATGTTGTCCTCTAAAAAAAAATAATAATAATTTAAAAAATGTATAGCCATAGATTGACTTGGAACATAGTTTAATGTTTTAAATTATTAGAATGTCTTTTAAATATATGTGTTTCTATAAATATTTGGACTGTTGTAATTACTATAGGAATTTGGTGGAAAAATCTTGCCTTAATTGTTATGCTAGCTAATTATAAATTTTTTCATGTGATAAATTTTTGCATATAAAGTTTTAAATGAGCTCCTGACTACACAGGCAGCTAACCAAAAAATAGTAATGGTTTATATTAACAATACTACTAGCCATATTAATAGATATACATATGAAGAGATAACAAAATACCTTTTCATTTGCTTCCATTTAAAAATATTTATATTTTGTGGTCTGCATGGTGGCATGCACCTGCAATCCCAGCAACTCATGAGGCTGAGGCAGGAGGATCACAAGTTCAAGGCCAGCCTGGGCAACATAGGGAAATCTTGTCTCAAATTAAAAATATAAAGGCTGGGGATGTAGCTTAGAGGTAAAGCACCCATGGGACCAATGCCCAGTACCCCCCCCACACACACACCAAAAAACAAACTTTTGCTATAAATTTGCTATAAACTTTTCAGCAGGAAAAATTCACCAAACACCTCAGCAATTGGTAAATATTCCATTTTTATGAACTTATTAAAAATGAATTTTATTTGAAAAATTAAAAGAGAAATGGAAATTTCCACCATTGCTCTTACACACCCCTCATTTACAGAACATACTCTTTAAACATTAGCACAGAATTTGAGAATGGCTGTGTTCTTAGTGTTAAATAAGATTTGTCAACTGGAAGCTTCAAAGTAAGCAAATTTACAAAGCAAACAACTCCGTGATCCCCTCTTCTGGGATTCAGATGTGACCTTTTCAATCTGTTTGCTCCTACACTTGTCTCTATGGGCAAAGCCCAGGACTCAGTCACACAAGGCTAGCACTTGAGTGAACTGAGCAGAGAGAGCTAAGGCTGTCAGAGGACCTGGACCTTCTTAGCTTCCCAGTCTCATCCCTCAGTGGGTAGGAATGTCACTCAATAGACATGATTGTATTTTCAAGTGACATGTTTCTCTAGTTACTGTCCTGAGCAAATGTGAAGTCTACAATAAAGACTATATTTAATAAGAACAAAATTTCTATGGGTTAAAACAATAAATTTCATTACAACTTTTACAAAGGCACTTTAATCAATGGAAATTAAAGACTTGAGAATTACAAGTGGCAATATTTGAAACTGTAGCTCAGGTGTTTTCTTTTTTTTTCTGTTATTCACTGAATCACACTCATTTTTTAAAATGGGATAAAGCTGCACTGGGATTGTAAATCAAAATGTTGAAAAGGAGCAGCTCATAATATTTGACTATTTTTAAATTTTGAACTTGACCAAGGATAAACATAATCTCCATGCAAGTATAGTGTTTATTTTATGGGCACCTCCATTCTATTGAAAAGGTGCTCTTCAATAATTTTAAGTGATGCAAAACTATTTAATCAAGCTAAGTACATGGACCACCATGGAATCAAAATGACAAACTCAAATCAGATTACTGATTAGATTGGATATTTTATATCAAAATCAATTAGATGGGCATCTAAATTGACCATTGAGATTTTTTTTAAGAGAATGTACTCTACATGGTCTAGTGTTTTATAAAAATGTGTTTTGACTTGTTGACATAAATTAAGAGATTCCAAACATTTACACATAACAAATAAAAAAATACATATTTCAAAAATAGCCTCAAAAGTTATTTCTAAGAAAGGAAGTATTGCATTCTCCAGGAGAAGGCTGAAAGCAACAATTTTCAAATCCTTTGAAATCTTATACTCTAGTTGTTTCAATGTGTGGTCTACAGAACCCTTTGTTCTTGAGGGCTTGGTGTTGCATTAAAGAGTTAAATGTGTGTGGGATATTGTTGATTCCTTTTATGCAGGACCTCTTGGAGTTCCAATGTGTTAATGGAGTTCCATTGCATTAATATTTACTCAGAAATTACTAACAGAATATATAGTGTTATCTCCCAAATATATTTCATACAAAGCTTTGGAGGGATTCACCTTCGGAATTATTGCTGTGAGTAGACTGTACCCCAGGAGTACGAGATTGCTTACTTAAACTGAACTTCAGAGGCTGACACTTGACTTTTAATGAGAGGGAGACTTCCCAAGTGCTTCCGGTTCAAGAAGAATAAAATGCACACTATCTGGTATTTACAGTGAAATAGTGAATCTTTGGTCATAAAATTTTATCTTTAGCTTAACTGAAGATATTTCATCTAAACTTACACTTCTAAATTACTTGAAAATAGTTTAGTTACTTATTTGTACCAGTTTGTCTGATGTTTAATGAACCATGCATAACTGAGCAATAAAAACCATATTTCCATGCAGGGAAAGCCTGTGGACATCACCATTCATCCTGGTCAGCATCACAGTTGCAGTGGTATTGAGAATCCCCGCAGTCCCCCTCTAATCCACAAGTGCACTTTTGAGCATCAGGCACAGAACCTCCCCAGGGAGTGTGTGTTTCATTGGTTCTCCCAGCCCACCAGCTCAGTGGGGTTCCATCTGAAAGATAAGTATGAGAAAGGTGACATCTATTGTGCCCCCCACCTCCCCCCCACTCCCAAATAGTTCCCTTTATTCCCAGGTGTAAAGTGCAAGTGTATGTGTGTGTGTGTGTGTGTGTGTGTGTGTGTGTGTCTGTGTGTGTGTGTAAGACAGAACGGATACACTTCATTTCAGGAACTATATTTTACCCCTGCCAACAAAGATGTTGTTTCTTTAAATATATGGGCCATACTTCCTCCCCCTTCCTCATAGGTTTAAATAATTCCCATCATTTATTTTTATTATATTAGAAAACGAATCCTTAACTTACTTATACATGGATATCACATATTCTCCATAAAAATAACGTTCAGAAAACATTTGCCATCAAAACAACAGCAAGAGTAATTTATACACCCAGGATGAATCTGTTTGAGATGATAAATGCTCACTGAGAAAGTCAAATGTCATACAGAAACACTGATGTATTGCCTCACATTCTTTACAAAAAAAAAAAAATGTTGTTATACATTAAGCATTTGGAAAGGCATGGAACCCTCTGTCAGGACTGAACACGCTTTTTGGAGATATGTGTTTTTCTTGTATTGCAAGGCCTGGCTATTTATTTGGAGGCTAAAGAAACCACACGGATAGGTCTTCTTCAAGTCTCAAGTAAACAGGATACTGAGAGACCAATTCTGCCTGGTGCAGACCATCCGTGCCATCTCCCCAACACTGGCTGTGGTCAGATGACAGAGCCGGGCGCTGCCTCAGCCCTATAGAACCACATGTTAAGACCAGATATGCTGCTGGAGTGGGGACCAGGATGCACATTGCAGTGAGCTTAGGATGACTACAGAAGCAGGTTATCCATCTTAGAAAGAGGAGGTGCAGGAGAAGATAAATCGCAGTCATCCAAAAATTAGAGGATGAGGAAAATAGAATTGGATTGCTTCAATCAATTTCTCAAATGTGCGTGGCCATTGGGTGCTGTTTTTCAAATTTACAGGTTGTTATCATTGGACCTTGAATTGGGATCTGGAACTTATCCCAGGTTCTACCTTACTGCTTAATACAATGCAATTATGATTCATTTATAGATAAGATCTCTGCATTCATTATCTAACTTCCACCCACTCACCTCCCAAAAGAAAGGAAATTTTAAAAAAAAAGCAATCCTGGGAAATTTATAGAGAAGTCAATACCTAGAATGTCTTAAAAATACATTGAAAGCTTATTACTAGGAAATAAGAGATGCTCAGAAAACCTAATATTCTTTTATCAAAATGCTATTTTGAGAAATGTGATAGTACCTCACCTCTACACTTGCCTAGATTGAAGAGAAAAATACTCACTATATCCTAGTGCACAAAGATAAGTTTACCTGCTAATCTCCCTGTAAAATAGTAAAAAATAAGTTTTTGAGAGATACTAAATATCTTTGGTTCTGCTCAAATGTCTTAAAGTGTCCTAGACAACTATCAAAAGACTTCAGGGGGATTTCCAGACAGGTGAGGATGGTGTAGACTTATCTTTCCCTGCTTCTCCTGAATAAGCACAGTGATAAACCCTGGAGATAACACAAAAGAGAACCACAGGAGATTCTGAAAGGAGGAAAGAGGAAGGCTAACCAGGTAGGACTCAGAACCGGAGAAAAACTATCCTAGTTTACATAGAATTTCATTACAATTCTCCATCCATGTTAAAATAAAAAGTTTCTCAGAAGAAAGAAAAATGATATGGATTAGAAAATTAGATCTATATAATGAGAGAAGGAGCATTAGAGAAAGAATAAATGAAGCTAAAATAAAATATTTCACCTTATTCTTAATTGATGTAATATATAAGATTTAGTTCAAAATAATAAGAGCAACAATTTATTGAGTGATTAAGGATGAGGGATAAGTAAAATTGGTGACATCAATCGAATAAGGGGTGGAACAGAGGAATGGGAAGTGCTGTATTATAAAGCACCAGCACCGTCAATGAAGTGGAACAATGTTATTTGAAAATGGAAGATTGATCATAACGTACATTTCATACTCAATGGAAATTGCTTAAATATTAAAAATAAGCATATGCTAGAAGAGAAAAGGTGGAATCATAAAAGCTTCAATTAAAATCAGAAAAAAAAAAGAGAGAAGGAGTTGAAAAGAGAGAGAGAGAAAACAAGGACAATTGTGGTGTGAATGTAGTTTGTCTCCTGAGGTTCATGTGTTGGATGCTTGGCCCTGAGCTTGGCAATGTGATGATGATGTTGACCCTTAAGAAGTGGGGCCTAGTGACTGGGTTGCTGCTCTTGGAAGGGAACCTGAGTTAGTTCTCATAAGAGTGAGTTGTCCTAAGACCAAGTCTGACCCCTGAGTCAGTCTCTCTCTCTCTCTCTCTCTCTCTCTCTCATTTCCTGTTTGGTGATGTGACCTCTTGTTCCCACATGCACTCCCACCATGATGCCATCCATAATGTGCCTGTCTTGGAGGGGGTGCATCTCATCAGAGTTGAGTAAATGCTGGTATTATGCCTTCAATATCTGGAACTATGAACTAAATAAACCTCTTTTTCCTATCAAGTATTTTGTTACGGTAATAAAAAAGCTGACTAATTCAGCCACAAATAAAACAAGAGTTTCAATGTGGTAAATAATAATCCAAGCATCCATGATTACTTTAAATGCAAATGGCCTAATATGCCAATTAAAATGCAAAGACTATCAGAGTGGACAAAAACAAGATCCAACTATATGTTGTCTACCAAAACCCCTGTAAGTATAAAATGACAGATTAAAAGTAAAGAGATGGAGAAGGATACACCATGTTAACACTAATCAAAAGAAAGCTAGAGTAGTTGTATCAATTTCAAAGACAATTTCAGAGCCAGGAAAATTATCAAGGATGACAAGGAGCATTGCATAATGATAAAGTGGTCAATTCTCCAAGAAAACATATCAATACTTAATGTGAATGCACCAAAAAACAGAGACTCAAAATATGTGACACAGAAGCTGACAGAACTCCAAAGACAAAGAGACAAATCCACTATTATTACCCCATGGAAATGTCAATGTCCTTCTGTCAGTCATTGATGGATCCAGCAGGCACAAAATCATTAAGGATATATGTAAACTAAACATCAGTCAACTAGATCTAATTGACATTTACAGAATACTTCACCCAACAATGCAGATTACACAGTCTTCTCAGGTACACATGCACAATTCATTAAGGTAGACCACACTGAAGCTCACAAAATACATCTTAATGAATTTAAAGAATAGAAATCATACAAAATATGCTCTAATAATAATAATAATGATAATAATAATAACTAATAATAGTAGAAAGATAGTTGGAAAATTCAAAAGTATCTGGAGAGTTAACAATAAATCAAACATGGCAAAAAAAGAAGTCCAAAGAGGAAAAAACATGTTCTTACCTAAATGGACATGAAAACATAACTTATTGAAATTTTGTGATATGTAGTGAAAGCAGTGTGTGGAGGAAAGTTATAGCATTAAAGTCAATAATCCCAGCTTCTATCTTAGAAAACTTCTATCTTAGAAAACTAAATCCAAAGTGAAAAACATAAAATGAACTAAATTTACAGGAGAAATCAGAAAAATTGAAAACAAGAAATTAATAGAGAAAATAAATGAATGAAAACCTAGTTCTTTGAAAAGATTGCAAAACTGATACACTTCTAACCAGGCTAACCATGAAAAAGAAAGGAAAGATAGAAATTGCTAATAATGGAAACAAAAAAGAGGCCATTACTATTGATCCGATGGACATTCAAGTAATATTAGAGGAATATTTTGAACAACTCAATATGCACACATTTAATAATTTATATGAAATGGAGCAACCACTTGAAAGATGCAATCTATCAAGCCTCACTCAAGGAGGAATAATCTAGACAGGTCTATGTTATGGGTTGAATTGTGTCCTCCAAATAAATTATGTTGAAATCTTAACCTTCTACACCTCAAAAAATGACTTTATTTGGAAATATGGTTTTTATAGTGGTAATTGAATTAAGATAAAGCCATTAAGGTAGGCTCCAATTTAATGTGACCTGTCTTCTTATTTTAAAAAAAGGGAAATATGAGCACTGAGCTAGATATACACAGAGAAAAGATGATGTGAAAATACACACAGAGAATATCATGTAAAGTTGGGTGACTAGAGTGATTAATCTACAAGCCAAGGAATGTCAAATATTGTTCACAAACCAACAGATGCCAAAGTTTCAGAGGGACACAGCCCTGTCAACACTTTGATTTTGTACTTCTAGCCTTTAGAACTTTGAGAAAATGAATTTCTATTATTTTAAACAACACTATGTCTGGGACGTTGTTACAGCATCTATAGGAAAATGACACAGCTTTTGTTATTAAGTAAAATGAATCGAGAATCAATAACTTTTCCAAAACAGAAGGCTCAGGCCCAAATAATTTCATGAGAAAATTCTACCAAATATATGATACCAATTCTCCTCAATGTGTTCCAGAAAACAGAAGGACAGAGAATACTTTTTAACTTATTCAAAAAGGTCCACATTACCCTAATACCCAAACTAGGAAGGAAGGAAGGAAAGAAGGAAGGAAAGAAGGAAGGAAGAAAGGAAGGAAGGAAGGAAGGAAGGAAGGAAGGAAGGAAACTACAGAAAAATCTCTCTCCTACACACAGACATTGAAATCTTCAAAAATATTAACCAGCTGGATCCAACAATATGCAAAAACAATTATACCTCATAATCAAGTGGGATTTATTTTCATGTACGTCTTGAACATCATAGAATTAATTAAGGCATTCCTCACATCAACAGGCTAGAGAAGAGAAAACACAGGGTCCTATGAATAGATGAAGAAAAGCATTTGACAAAATCCAACAGCCATTCATGATAAATAAAACTCTCAGCAGACTTGGAATAAACATGAATACCATCCACTTGGTGAGGAGAATCTAAAAGAAACCTATAAGTAGCATCGCTCCGAAGGTGTGGGAAAAGATGTTTCCCCACGAAGACTGGGAACAAGAAAAGGGTGTCACTACTCCCCATTCTTTTCCACATTGTACTAAAGTTCTGGGTAATATAGTAAGCAAAAAAGGAAATAAAAGTATATAGATTATGAGGGAAAAATAAAACTGTCTTTTTTCAAATAGCATCACTGTCTATACAGAAAATCTCCAAAAAACTCAATAACAGAAACATCTACAACTAAAAAATGTCTAGCTCAAGACTGCAGGACAGAAGTCGATTGTTTTCTTGTATATAACAATATACAACTGGAATATGAAATTAGAAGCACAACATATTCTACATTAGATCTAAAAATGAAATATTTAGGCATAAATTAACAAAATCGGCACACAATCTATGTTAAAAAAAAGTACCAAATTCTGAAGAAAGAAATCAAAGATCTAAGTAAATGGAGAGATATGCCATGTTCATGGATAGGAAGAACTGAGAGTGTGAAAGTATAAGATCTTCCCAAACTGATCTATAAATTGAATATAAGCCTCATCAAAATCCCAGCAAGTTCTTTTGTGGATATTGACAAACTGATTCTAAAGTTTACATAAAAAGGCAAAGACTGACAACATCCAACACACCACTGAAGAAGAATGAAGTCAGAAGACTGATACGACCTGGCTTCAAGACCTACTACAAAGCTACAATATTCAGCCTGGCGCAGTAGCGCATGATTGCGAGTTCAAAGCCAGCCTCAGCAACAGCGAGGAGCTAAGCAACTCAGTGAGACCCTGTCTCTACATAAAACACAAAATAGGGCTGGGGATGTGGCTCAGTGGTTAAATACCCCTGAGTTCAATCCCTGATACCAAAAAAAAAAAGCTACAATATTCAAGACAGCATAGTATTGGCAAAATAGTAGACAAACTCATCAATGGAACAGAATAGAGAACCTAAATATAGACCCACACATAGATAATCCATAGAACTTTGCAAAAGAGCAAGGGCGACTCAATGGGGAAAGTATAGTTTTTTCAAAAGTGGTATTAGAACAACTAACAATCCACATGTAGAAAAAAAAAAAGAGGTGAATCTAGGCACTTTACCTCTTTCATAAAATTTCATTTAATTTTAATTCAAAATTAAAATGCCATACAATAAAACTTCTGGAAGGTAAAATGAAAAAAAAATCAAATTGACCTTGGGCATATCAATGAGTTTTTAGACACAACAGCAAAAGTCCAATCAATGAAAATCATTTTATAAATTGGAATTTATTAAAATTGAAAAACTTTTAAAATGCAAAACACTAATGTAACAAAAGACTTGTATCCAAAACATGCAAATAATTTGTAGAACTCAATAGTACCATAAGGAAGTAGGTAACCCAATTAAAATGAGGCAAAATATCTGAACAGATACTAGAGCAAATAAGATCTATTCATGATACACAGAATATGAAGAGACCCTCAAAATCATATGTTATTAGGGAACTGCAAATTAAAACAATAATGGGAAGCCACTATACACTTGTTAGAATGGCTAAAATTCAAAACACCACAACCTTGCCAAATGCTGGCGAGGATATGAAGCAACAGGAGCTCTCATTTATTGCTGGTTGGAACGCAAAAGGGCACAGGCACTTTGGAAGATGATTTAGTACTTAATAGGCTTACCAGTGTTACCATAAGATTGAGCAATTGTGCCCCAAGGCATTTAAGCAAATTAGTTGAAAATTTATGTGGTTAGAATCACTCTCGCCTAAAACATTGATACACTATTGAAGACCCTGTGATGTTGGTACAGGGATAGACACATAGATCATCAGGACAAATGAAGAACCTGGAAATAGACCCACCACACAAACATGTCCAAGTGATATTCAGCAATGTTGAAATAGTGATTCAATAGAGGAAGGACAGTCTTTCAATAAATGACTTGGAGCAACTGGGCCTTCACAGGCAGAGAGGGAAACTGGACCAAACTCACACCCTACACAAAAATTATCCCCAAACGAAGCATGACATTAAAAATATAAAACTCTAAGAAAAAATATTTAAAAAGAAAACTTTAAGATTTAGAATTAGAGAAAGAGTTCTTAGATTTAACATCAAATGTACAACCCACAAAAGGGAAAAAAATGATAAATCAGACCTTATCAAAAGTAGAACTTTTGCTACAACACAAGGAGAATATAGAAGAAAGCAAATTCTCACAAAGTGGGAATGTAAAATAGTGTGGCCACCCTGGAAACCACTTTGGCAGGGTAACCATACAATTACCCAACAATTGCATTTTTAGCCATTTTGATCTCAAGAAAATGCCACGGGTGATCACACTATCATAATAGGTACAATGTGCTAATAAATCTCAAGGGGATTATGCTGGGTGAAAAAAGTCCATCCCCCAAAGTTACTACTCTCTGATCCCATTGATGTAACATTCTTAAAATGAAAAACAGATGAGAGCAGATTCGTGGTTGCCAGAGTTTATAGACTGATGAGCAAGCAGGTGTGGATGCTGACCTAGAGGAGGACTCATGCCGATGGAAATCTCGTGTATCTTGCAAGGTCAGTAGCCTGGTTGTGATATTGCACTGAAGTTTTGTGAGATGTTACCACTGGGGGGAAGTGGGTGAAGGTACTCAGGTTCACTGGACGATTTCTCACAAGGGTGCATGAACCTGCAGTTACTTCCAATTTTTTAAAATTAATTTTTAAAAAAACTTAATAAAATTCTAAGGGAAAATAGTAGAACTGTCACTGACTGGAGTAGAATACTTCATTTCCTTAGTTATTTTAGTCCCTAGCACAGGAGTTTCCAAATGATCACCTGAAGATGTTTTTTAAAATTCGAAGCCCAGGCTGTCCCTCAAGATCAGTTCAATTATAATTTCCAGGTATAAGACGCAAAGCCAAGTGTTCATTTACAGTGTTGCAAAGCATAAGATCAAAGTTCTTTCTGACTCGTTGGTACACACCGTAAGGCAAAGTGGGTCAGAGCTCGCTTCCTGAGGAAAAGTAGCTTGTGTTACTTTCCTACGTCATTGCTTCCCTCATCAGGAGCTTCTAGAAATATTAGGTTCATTCCAGATGTCTGTCTAGGTTAAGCTTATATTTAAAATTCTCCAGTGGCCCCTTTGCCACCGTAGCTCTAAGACATAGGAAAAGGACACTACCTTGTTCCTAAAGTAGTTTTAGAAATTCATCTTATTTCACTTGTAATCACTTCTCCAAATTCTTCTTGGATCTGGAAGTAAAGCCGAATGGTCAATAGCTAGCAGGTGCATTAGTTAAATACCAACCCCACTGGGAGGGTCTGTGCACACCTGTATAGCATCCAGGCTACAAGCTGGTCATGTGCACGGGGCTTGCTCACTGACACACTAGGAAACGTTCACTGGTTCCACTAGAGGGTCACTCCCATGTGACTTGTTCCCTGTCTTCCCTAAGCCTGGCATTCCCTGATAACTAGTATATTTTGTTCTATATCCCTGGTCTGGTTTACTATAATTATCTTTCTCACTGAGTAAACTTCAATCATGAGCATTAACAAATAATTGAACCTGGTAATGACAACTCTAAATATAAAAACCTGGAGAGCTGGGGAGGAGGATTACTTATTTCCTGAACTATATGTAGTTTATCTCATGTATGAAGGAAACTCCATGAGATCAGTTTCATGTCTCCGAAGAAGAAACAGATGCAGAAAGATTAAGAATTGCTTGAATTTCTGCAGATGCTACAGAATAGACTTAGACTTCAAACTTAAATGTGAGACGAAAGGAGTCCTTTCTTCTTTTTAGTAGTTGGAACCAGCTGATAGGCATCCAAAGAAGACTAAGATCATTCCAAGAAGGGACCCAAGTGAAGACTGTATAGATCTAGTGCAATGGGTAAGATTCAAGGGTGAAAGGCAGGAAGGGGTCACCCAGGTGGAGGAAGTAGCGGAAAGTTTCTGGCATGGAGAAGAACATGGTCTGGAACATTCCACGGGGGCCAACTGACCAAGAGCCATGTGGATTAGGGGAGGCAGGGCAGGTATATGGCAGTGATTCTGAATGACACTTCTGCAACTGAGAGTCACACACAACACTTTCAACTCATTTGAATAAAAGATTGTAGATTGAAATTTTAAGAGTGGCTTTAGTATGCTGCTAATATACTATTTTAGATTGCTGAATTTCTAAAAAAAAAAATAGAAAGACAAATTTCAGTATTTAACTATGATTGAAAATAAAGTACTTCTGGAAAAATTAAGAAAAAAAAAAGGACCCATAGAACAACTTTATTGGAAAGCAGCAGAAGGTTCTGTAAGAGACTATGAGGTCCTAGAAGGAGGGAGAAATATCTACGTAAAAGAAGAGGGTTACCATGCAAGCAGGGCTTCCTCATGATACTTTTTAAGATTAAGATATCCACAATGGAATATTACTCAGAGAATAAAATTATGGCATTTGCAGGTAAATGGCTGGAGTTGGAGAATATCATGCTAAGTGAAGTAAGCCAATCTCAAAAAACCAAATGCCAAATGTTCTCTCTGATAAGTGGATGCTGATCCATAATGTAGGGGAGGACAAGGGAAGAATGGAGGAACTTTGGTCACAGGGGCGAGAAGGGGGAAGGGGCATGGGGACAGTAAAGATGGTGGAATATGTTGGACACCATAGCCCTAGCTTTGTGATTCTACATCAAATACAACCAGAGAAATGAAAAAATAAATAAATAAAAATGCAAATACTATCATAAAAGAAAAAAGATATCACATCAGGTAACATGGGGGAAATGCGAGACCAGCAGAAAAACTCTTGGAATAGCTTCAGTCCTTATTTCATCTCAGTCCAAAATGGAGCGCCGGGGCTCGGGAGTAACAGTGGTAACAGTGACAGCTGGGCATACTGAGAAAATCTGAAGGGAGGAATCCAGATTTAGGGGTAGGCTTTGAAAAGGGTCCCCGCTGGTCTCCAGGAAGAACTGTTAATCCCCACACCGTAAACAAAAACAAAAACCCCACTATTCTCTAATTGCCAATAAAAAGCTGGCATGTTATTAGCAAAGTTCCTTTGCTCTAAAAGGCGGCGGGGGCCACAGATGTCACTAGTCCCGCACATGCGCGCTGAGCAGCCATCAGCTGTCAGGAAGGCATCTGCCTGACAGCTGGCAGCACGAGCCCAGGCCGGGTCCTTACCTCGCGGGTCCGAGAGCCGCCGGGAGCCGCAGCGCAGAGCCAGCTGCTGCTGGCACCGCTCGGCCAGGGCCACCGCTGCCCGCAGCTGCCCTGCGCTGGCCGCGTAGGCGAAGCTCACCGAGCGTGGGTGCCCCCGGGGGCCGCCTCCGACGGTCACCTGGGCTGGGCCACCGTGCCGCACCACTGTCCACGCGGCGTCTGCGGAGCAGAAGAGGGCAGAGGAGGCGTCACCGCACGGCACAAGTCCCCAGGAAGGCGAAAGCGGGCACTTTTTATTTGAACTGAGTTTCCCCCACATTTTCATTGGTGCATCATAGTTGAACTTAACTGTGGGATGTATTGCTACCCCTCTGTACCTGCACACAAGCTCACGAGAGAATCAGGCCAGGATCACTCCAGCATTGCCCCCTCCCTCGGGTCCCTTTCCTCTAGGTATTTCCCTCTGCTTTTCATGAGATCCCCCCACCCCCTTTGTTTTCCTTTTGCCTCTCTAGCTTACACGTAGGAGAGACAACCTACAGCCCTTGACCTGAGTGTGGCTCATTTCATCTAACATCATGGTCTCTAGTTCCAGCCATTTTCCTGCCAATGACATAATTTCATTCTTCCTTATGGTTGAATACAACTCCACTGGGCACATATTCCACATTTCCTGTTTCCATTCTTTGGTTTGCTGACACCCAGGCTGGTTCCATAGTCTGGCTATTGGGAACTGTGCTGCTATAAACAAGGTGTGCATGTACCACTGTGGTGTGCCGACTTTAATTCTCCAGGATACATCCTGAGGTGTGGTCTAGCTGGGGCATAGGGTGGTTCGGTGCCTAGTCTTTTGGGGAAACTCCATACTGATTTCCATAGTGGTTGTACTGATTTACAAGCCCACCAACAGTATAAAAGTGTTCCTTTTCCTCCCCCATCCTCTCCAGCATTTATTGTTTGTGTTCTTGGCTGCAGCCATTCTGACTCCAGTGAGACGAAATCTCAGTGTGATTTTGGAGGAAAATGCAAATCAAAACTACACTGAGATTTCATCTTAATTAAGTTTTTAATCAAAATTTGTATTACTGCGAGTTTGTGGTGAACCTCTTGCGTTGCGTTTGGTTAGCAATGTATTAGCCAGAATTCAGCCTCAAAGACAAAATATATTGGGAGAACTGATGATTCAATTTCTGTAACTTGTCTGCAAGTATCATGTAAATGAGGCCTTTCTAGTTCTTAAAATCAGTTTTTCCATCAACACAAGAAGGAGGCTAAACTGTGCATGTACATTTATCCCTTTTTGCTCTGTGTTTTCTTCATCCGTATGTGTGTCCATTTTCTTCATTATTAAGTAAATTTACAAAAGATACATTTGGGGACGATGTGACCTACAGACTCACGGAGTACCACAGGAAGCAACTCTGTTCAAAGTGTGTCAACTTCTCAGGGAGCAAGCCCTGAAAAATGACATGCCTTGGGCATCCAATAGAACTATTCCAGGCAATAATCCTGGCCATCCGTCCACCTGATGGCAATTTCTAACGTATTTCTGTTGTGTCGATTACTTAAATTTGTTTTCTTTTGCTTTTGTCTTTGTTTTTTTGTGGTACTGGGGACCGAACCCAGAGGCACTGTACTACCGAACTATACCTGCAGCCCTTTACATGTGTTTATTTTGAGACAGGGCTGCCCTAAGTTGCCCAGGCTGGCCTCCAATTTGTAATCTCTCCTCAGCCTCCCAATTCACTGGGATTACAGGCTGTGCCACCACACCCATCCCTTAGATTTTTTTTTTTTTTACATACAATAACAAACAACAACTCCATAATTTTACAAGGGGAGAATTTCAGGTTCTTCAGTTTTCCTACCAAGGGACCTCACAGCTGGCGGTGTAAAGTATCGCCCAGCTGCATGGACAGTTGTGGGTGAGTGGACAAGGAGCTGTCTCAAAGTCACTCTAATTCAACTGCATCAATGTATCGGTCCTTTAACCTCTCAAAAAGACATATTTGTATAATGGACACTTTACATAGGAGTTTTCCAAATTGTAGAGATGGGGAAAAAATCATATGGAAATATAGGGAAAAATTCACACATTTTTAAGAATTCAAAATCAAAGCAATGTAATAGGTGTGGTGCTTTTTTTGTTTGTTTGGTTTTCTTTTTTTGTTGTTTTTTAGTTTTTTGGTACCAGGGATTAAATCCATGGATGCTTAACCACTAAACCACATTCCCAGCTTTTTTTTTTTTTTTTTTTGGGTACTAGAGATT
>CM053412.1:61987672-62017859 GCA_028644305.1 Xerus rutilus | reverse complement strand
TGGTGCACGTCTATAATCCCAGCACTTAGGGAGGCTGAGACAGGAGAATCACAAGTTTAAAGCCAGCCTCAGCAATGGCGAGGCGCTAAGCAACTCACTGAGACCCTGTCTCTACATAGAACACACAATAGGGCTGGGGATGTGGCTCAGTGGTCGAGTGCCCCGAGTTCAGTCCCCAGTACCAAAAAAAAAAAGTAGGACTTTACTGGTGCACATGCCTACTTGGGTTGTGGTTGCTGTGTATCTATTTCAAACAGGTTATTGACACTTATACTTTCAGATCAAAGGTGACTTTGGAATCCACATGGGTGGTCCTGGGTCAGCCTTACCATTTCTATCCCTTTGTCTGCTCTATGGTTCACACTCGTGTTTGTTACTTTAGCTCTAAGGCCACCCATAATCGAAACAAAACAGGACAAAACCAAAAAATTGGTTTCCAGCAGTTTGACTTTCCGTTGAAAGAATGAGGAGTTGTAGAAATGAGATCCGGGTTCCTTACGGGTCAGCAGGGGCCAGCTGGCTCTTTCCAGCCGTCTGCTTCCCCCGTCACATTGCCAGATCCATCTTCTAAACCAGCAACAGCACCGAGACTGATGTCTAATCTGCCTGAGTCCCTCTCTGTCACACCTCCCTCGGGCTTCTCTGCCTCCAACCAGAGTCAAATCCTTAAGTGCTCATAAGATTACATTGAGCCTGCCTGGATAATTCAGGATAATCTCCCCACGTCAAGGTCTGTAACCTTAATTACATCTGCAAAGTCCTTTAGGCCATGTAACACATTCATGAGTTCCAGGGACAAGGGCAGCTCTGGGAGGAGCTTTGCCTACAAGATATTAACACAGTCCTTCATGAAGTGTTGGCTCTCGTGTATTGGTCTGTCGAGACACATCCAATACTTTCTGAAAGAAAAGGGCATGTGTATGAATGCACATTCCCAGAGAGTACCATGTTTCACATTTCCTATTGTCTGTTCAGCGGATTCTTTCTGGACCTATTCCATCTGGGCTAACAACTGTAAAAACAAAGTCGTTTGGATCCACTTTGATGGATCAAGCTCCATCATCTGCTTCCATCATACAGATTTTTGTCTTCATCTTAACAGAACATTCCTAATCAGTTTTTTTGTGGTTTTTTTTTTTTTTGCCTTTGGTTTGGAAAAATTTTTTATTAGAGACAATTACTTGACAGTATCACATCTTTTGAGAGCAGACGTAAGGGGTCTCTTGTAACTCATACTTGGAAATCCTAAGTTTAATATCATCTTCAATATGTAAAATTCCTCAGATGGCTAACAATCTTGGACAACCATTCCTCAAGCTAACTTTGCATGGTGAAAAAGTTTGGCATGTATAGCTGAGTTTTCTATTTATTTATTTAAATGACCCCTTATATTATCATCCATTCAAGAGAAATTAAGATGCTCATTTCTTGACATCTTAAAACTCTGAAGCTCTTCAGGTTTTCTTTTGTCTGCCTACAGAAATGAAATATCTAACTGGACAGATATGTGTGCAATTGTTAAAAAGTAAATTGAGGCAAAGCAAAATGTGATGTGTTTTATGTGCACTAAGAGCAATTCCTCAGGGAGGCAGCTCTAAATGGGATATAATTTTAGGGTTCTGCCACAAGGGTGGAACTGGAAGGCTTTTACAGGATAAATATGGAAGTAAGCATCTACTCTGTGCGCGCACACACACACACACACTCACATGAATTGTCTGGTTATACAACTGCCTATTTGGTATATCATGCAGGAAAATCCCTATTTATATAAGTTAGTCGGTGGCTTCTTATCAGTTAGCATCAAGTTTGAATTTTTGAAAGACAAACATTTACAAGAAATAACCCAAGTTAAATCTTGCTTTATGTTTGCAAATCAAACAAGGTGAAGGTCGCTTGTGAGGCTTAACTGGGTCTGTTTGCTCAGGGATTTTTTAGGCCATTTCAATTTACTTTAACAGTATAAATATACACTCTGTGGCACAAAACAGCTCAGCGAAGTCTTTGAATATATGTGGCTATTTATTTGGAATTGTACATATCTATGTCATACACACACACACACACACACAGATGCAGAAATCAATTGTAGAATGTATGCAAAGAGTTTTTCTCCCAGCTCTATATTCCTGAGTACACATGGATTTTCATTTTATAGGAAAGGAAGGATGAGTGGGGTGTGGCTCAGTGGTAGGATGCTTGCCTAACATGCACAAGTCCTGGGTTTGATCCCCAGTGCCTCAGAAGGAAAAAAGGAAAGAAAAAGAAAGGAGGGTTATATTGTTCTGTGGAGCATTCCAGTAAAAATCCCACACAGTTGAATTAGTTAAGTGACACCTGAGTGTTCAGGTATCCACTAAATGTATGTTGAGAAGTCTGTCCACATTCACCATGGAATCTCCTCCTGGATTGAAAGCTGTCTCACTGCAGAATGAAGTTCCTTTTCTATAGGCAGTGATGTGGCCTGGTGACTGGCCTGCCATGCACAGGTGTCTGTGCTCCTATGTGGTGCTTCCTCACCTGTTTCTCCTCACTTCGCTTCCCAGGTGTACAGGCCTAATCTGGAACCCACATCGTGTCTCACGAAGCATCCTAGAATCCACAGCATGGCTTTTTTAATTAAAAAAAGCTAAATTTCCTTCCAAATAATAGGTTCGTGCCATCCATCGGCTGCCTTGGTCAGTTCCGGTGGTGACACCGAACACCACAGACTGAGTGCTATTTAATGTCCCCCAGTTCTGGGGACTGGCAAGTCTGAGATGAGGGCCACGGAAGGCGTGGGGCATGGAGAGGGCCCGCCTTCCGGCTCACAAGTGGCCACTCTCTTGAGGTGTCCTCACAGAGCAGAAAGAGGGCTACAGAACTTTCCAGGGTCCTTTTATAAGGGTCCCCAATCCCATTCTTGAGGTTCCACCCTTCTGACTTAATTATCCTCCCAAAGGTCCTAATACCATCATCTCAGGGGTTGAGATTTCACCATATGGATTTTGGGAGTACACAAACACTTCTGTATCTGTATCGGCCCTTTGCACCAATTAACACTATGGTACAGTTAATATACTTGTCTCCTATTTATTCATTTTTATTTATTATTTTTGATGTTCAGAAAATTCTTTATAATATGTTTGATACTTCCCATTACTCTCTTACTATGAAAAAGTATCTATTTATCTATCTATAAACTGAGCTGTGTAATAATGATTCAATAATAGGAGTTGAAGTGTATGTATCATAAGATTTTAAGTAAGCCAATGACTTTGGACAATATGATTTATTTGACTTTTACAAGCTGCTAGAAGCTTAAAATTATCTGCTGTAGAGAATTCGATTGTGACATTTGCCATTTGAAAAAACTCCACTTGTTTCCTGTTTACTGTGTGTAGCTAAAATGCATTTTCTTTGAACACTATGTGAAATTATGAGGTTATTTAAACAGTTAGTAAAGTTAATGCAGAGATTGATTTTTGTATCAGGAAGATTAATAAATTAAAAATTTAGATATTTTATAGAAGAGGAGAGATCATTTCTTAATATGAACTGATTTAAATATGACAAGAAACCCAGGTTGCCGGAAGAGAAGTAAAGATAAAGGTGGTTCCATTGTCCCTGTAGTTGACCTGCCTCCACTTACCTCCAAAATAATAGATGTTGCTGGAACCCGTCAGCCCAGTCACCAGAGGCTGGAGAGCAGTGTCACCATCCACCGCCACACTCAGATGGCTCCATTTGGCAGACAGGGACACAGAGTGCCATTGTCCATCACTCAGCCCAGCACCTGCAGGAAAGGTCAGGGCAAGGCAACTATAAATTATGAACTTTGTAAATACTTGAAAACAATTTTTTACTGAATAAGTCCAGGAAGAGCAGTATTTACATGTTGATGTATCACTGAAAAGAAAAAATTAGTCACCTTTCTTTAATGAAAGGGTTTCATTTATTCTGACCATAGCACACAGGTGAAGATATTAATCCTTCTTAGGAGTCACTATAATAAATTTGGATAATATGCTTAAAATAGCACCTTGAATTTAATTATCAGACATACATGCCAAAAGTCTTTACCCATGGGATTCAAAATGCAGTTTATAAGGTTCAATCTTCAAAGCCAGATTTTACTTGTTCCACTAAATCTAATGAAAAGAAATATTTCCAAAGAAGCAGGAGAGTGAATTGTTGAAGTTGAGTCAAGAATAATTGTAGCCATGTGTGGTGGCATATGCCTATAATCTCAGTGACTAGGGAGGCTGAGGCAGGAGGATCATAACTTCAAGACCAACCTTAGCAACCTAGTGAGACCCTAAGCAACTTAGTGAGACCCTGTCTCAAAACAGAAAATAAAAGGGTTGGGGATGGTACTCAGTGGTTCAGGGACCCTAGGTTCAATCCCTGGTAGCAAAAAAGAAAAAGAAAAGAAAAAGAAGAAAAAAGAGGAGGAGAAGAGGAGGAGGAGGAGGAGAAGGAGAAGGAAAAGGAGAAAATAAGTGTTGTAAAAGGCTTTGAATCTCCTTTCACTGTTTGAGAGACTTAAGAATAGTTGAGCGAAACTGGTGGTAATGCAGAACAACTTTTGTCCAGAAATGCAAATTATTGTGCCTATGAGATACAATTAGTTATTGATCATGTTCTACCTGTTTGTAAACTCCTTCTATCACTTCTTGTCCACTAGTATGCATGGCACTTTAAATTCTCCTTTGAAGTGATTGCTAGCATCTTACTGGTTACCCCATAATTAATAAGCTCAATAAAATCTTTAACATATGTCCCTGTGTTCTCTGAATGAACACATTATGATTGAAGATATTATTGTACTTTCTTGTATTTAGTATTTGATTTAAAATGCTTAGAAAGTTGCTAGAGGTATACTTTACATTTAAGTTCACTATATTTACATATTTACATTCATATCCATATCATTCCATCATCCTTTGTATTAGGTATGAAGTTAATCTTTTGAAATAATGATAGCACAATAAATTCTTTGATGATAACTTTAAGCACTAAGTATTTAAAATCAGTAGAGGTAGTCTATTATTTTCTTTCATTAAGTAATATGTCGAAGATACATGCCAATACATGGATTAAAAGTGAACTTATCCTGTTATGTGATGTTTCAAAATTAGGCCAGTATCTTCAGGAGTCAATTCTATCACAACAATCTCTAGGTTAATAGGAATATTTTTATAAATTTAATATTTTAGATGATGATCTTAGGAAGCCTGCTAATGATTAAAATGGTTCTTGCTCAATTTATTTCCTTGCCATACATACCTTTTTTAAAAAAAGTTAATACATTATTAGCATTCAAATTAGTGGTTCTTAACTTTTACAGATTAATGTTAATATTTCAGTTTTCCTTTTTAACCTTCAGTGATATGCGAAGCAGAAACAGAAATAAGTAAGAGTAGTACGTAAAGGAAAAACTGCTTTGGAATGAACCCGATGTCTTCAAGGTAAATATAGGCACTGTCTAAATACAATCTCTGGGACCACTTGATACTGTGGATCTCTATGCCTTTTACCTCCTTTGCGTTCTTTTATCACTGTTAAAACTACAGAAAAGTCAGATTAAGTGAATGATTGTTGTCCCTACACATGCAAATGAATTTTGTTTGGTGGAAATCCAACTGACCGCCTTCCTCTTTCCCCGTAGTCCCATCTCAGGAAACAGACTAGTTTTATATTACATGTAAGTTCATTGTCGCTTACTGCTTACATTATCTGTAATTCTCTGACTTATCCTTTGAATTTGTTGTAACATCTGTTTCCCTCATTAACTAATGAGTTAAATAAAATCCTTGACATGTTCTTTTTATAGTTATGTAAAGTCCCTATAGTCTCCTCTTTAAAAATCTTTTGACAAATGAAAGTAAACTTGGGATAATTTTTTTAATGTTTATCATTTATCATCTAAATAATTTCTTTTTGCCTGTTAGGTTAGAATTAGCCTTTGACCATAATTTATATCCAAGGAAATCATACAAAGAATTTATGAACATTTGAATGAGAACTCTTAAATTAATTTGGCAAAGTTCTACAACAGAGATGCTTTTGAAAACACATTTTCATGTGAAGATGATCTCTTGTCAACAACTAAATTTGGAGGCGCAATGGCAAATCCATCAGCTAGAGTGGTGGATGTGTCGGTGTGACGTAAGGACTTTGATTATATTTAGTTTTAGGTATTGTGCAAACCGGAACTGGAGAAAATGCTTGCTCAGCACTTTGCTGCATCTAGAACATATGCAACACGTTAGCAATAAAGTCTGACTACTGAAGGAAAAAGTCTGAACAGACTTTGAAACGGATCAAAGAGACTACTGGGAATCTTTTCAATGAAAGAATTAAACTGATTTTATAACGCTCCATCTTTGACCAGGTATTTTATGGCCATGTAGGGACAGAAACTAACTTGCAGAGAACAGATAGCAATCCAAGTGATATCTATTCAGAGATGCACACGCAGTTCAGGGAAGGGACACATGACTTCCCTGTCCCTAGGACATAGACCAATTTTGCTAGATTTGCATTTATTTGCAATTTCATTTCAGGATTCCTTTTTTGAACTATAACTGTGAACATCTAGAGTTCTTTTTTGAACTAGCTTTACTGGTGTAAAACACAAATCTCTGGCCGCAGTGGCGCATGCCTATAATCCCATTGACTGGGGAGGCTGAGGGCAGGAGGATTTCAAGTTCAAAGCCAGCCTCAGCAACATATAAACAAAACCTTCCTTAATGCCAGCGACTTTTACTCACTCTCCCTATTCCTAGAACATTTCCTTTAGAAAGCTTATAAATTCTTCCTCTGCCTCTTTGCTGTGTATGTGGATTTTTTTTAAAAAAATTCAGTTTTAAAATAACTTTCTAGAAATCTGATTAAAAAAACTTGTAAAGATTTGATTTAGCCTCTTTCAAGTTTTACAACCTAGGGACATTTTTTTTCTTGGGGTCTTGGAGACATTTCTTTGGAATGTAGACTTGTAGATGTCTGTGTGGGAGTTTAACTAGGGTGCTGGCCCCTTGTGACTTGCCTGCTCATCACACAGGGAAGAGCTATAGCTTTCCTCTGGATAAAACAAGGAGCTGTTACAGAGGCCTCCCCAGTTACCAGAGGGATTGAGTATGGTCTATGTAGCAAATAGCACTGTCGAGTCCTCTTTTTTGAAGAGGAGCTATCTTTTTTTGGTAGGAAATTCTTTATTGGAGCTTATGAATCATACAGAATAGGGGGCTTCATATTCTCATATGCATGTGACATATTTTAGACTTTCCCACTCACCATCACCCACCCCTACCCTCTCCTGCCTCCTCCCCCAACCTCTTTCTCTCCACTGACAGTCCCCTTTTACTTTCATGTGGTCTTTTTGTTTCTTGGATTTTTTTCCCCATACAGGGAATTGAGCTCAGAGGTGCTTAACAACTGAGCCACACCCCCAGCCCTTTTTAGTTTTTATTTTTAGACAGGGTCTTGCTAAGTTGCTGAGACTGGCCTTGAACTTGCGATCCTCTTGCCTCAGCCTCCTGAGTAGCCAAGATTATAGGCATGTACCACTGAGCTTGGCTTGTTTCTTAGATTTTTTCTTTTTTACCTTGAGGGCTTGTGTGTAGTGGGTGACATCTGGCTGGCTACAGAGATGGATGAGATTTCTTCCTGTCTTTGCAGTCTCGTTAGCAATCACTGAGATGTGCACCACAGTCTGGTTTAATACTTATTCAATAATAAAGCCATTTCATTCTTTTCTCTCTTGTGAAGAAGATTCACAAGATTGTGATTTTATTTTTATTCCCCCAGAACTGGTTCTTTTATTAGTTAATAAGTTAAATAAAAATCTTTGACGTATGTTCATTTTGTATATTGTGGGGGCACGATTTCACACTTTCTTCCGGGGTGGGGGAATGCTATTTGTGAGGAAACAGAAAATAGATTTGCATTTTTTAAAGATGAAGAATATATATCCCATCTGCATACTTCTGTTTTATCTTCAGTCATTTTTCTGGGATCAGAGAAGGGTAGATACAGGTTCTAACAGCTAGGCTTGCTGGATTATTCCACAAGTATTGAAGTAAGGCCCTCCCTTCTAAATTTCTTCTTCATAGGCCTCAAAATCCGACTTTCATAAGCGATATTCAGTAGCAGTCAAGTGTGTCTCTGGCCAAAAGGAATCTCTTTGGGGGCCTGATAATCACCTGGCCTCAGGCAAGATGCCCCTGTGCCCCTTCGTGTTTAAAGCACCTACTGTCTTAAGAAAAGCCCCGAGGCCAGTTTAGGCATGATGCTGATTCAGGACTCAGATCTTACCCTAAATTTGCAAATCCAATCAGTAAAATTCAATAAACTCTGTAGTTACCAAACTTGTTCACACCATGCAGCAGATCAGTGTCAAATCTATTGCTGGATTTGCCTCCTGAGGATTTGAGCCCCTAAACCAGCAGGCAAAGCATCTGCCCGTTGAAAACAGGTTCTGGGTGGGAGATGCAGAAAAGAGAGCCTGGGTGCAGGAGAGGTGGTGGGGGGAGGGTAACCATTGTGCCAATAAAACCAGAGGCCCTTCCTATTGTTCTCACTGTGAAGGAGACCTAAGGTTTCCACTTTACAAGAGGAAAACAGCTGAGGCTTGGGAGCTTCTGTGATTTTTGAATTGCTGAGATTCTTCCCTGATGACAAGCTGTCTCGAAAATGAATCAGCCTTCAGCAAAAGGGCAAGACTCCTGCTATTTGCTGGCACCTTTCAGGACAAGGCAACAGTTATCAATTTGTTAGGTAGGTGAGCCAGCCATGAGCAGGTGGGTAGGGGAAGGACAATAGAGGGCAGTAAGAAAAAGGGAAGACGTCAGACACATCATTAAGAAAAATCCATGAGTCACAAAACTGAGGCCACAGGGAGCCTGGCTGGGCAGGCAGGCATTTGGAAAATGGTGGAGGAACAAATTGTCCAACCTTCCCCAACCCATACATAATTATAACTCCTGATTGAGGTCATGGGGAACTTCATCAAAGTAGACAAGCTTCAGGGAAATGGGGCCTGGTGTTTCAGAACCTCCCCCAACCATGGTTAATTATAATCCCTTAATGGAATTACCAGTTCCAGGCTATGTCAACACCATCTCTTATGACCAGGTGGCCTAGACCCTGCCATATCCCCAAAACCATACTACAACCACCCCTGTGACTTACGTCATCAAGACCCTCACATAGCAAATTCACTAAATGCTATACCAAAGGATATTAACCACCTAAGGAGGTCCGAGAGAACGGAACAAGGACAAAGAAACTCAAACCCCTTAGAAACTCTCAGTTCTGTAAGGGCCACATCATTCTCTTCAGAAATAGTCTGAACCATTCAACGTCTGTACTGTACACTTCTCTCTCTTATTCTCACTTTCCCAGATAAACTTCTGCTGCTACTACATGTGACTGAAATCCTTCCTGTGAGATTGTAGGAACCTGCAGCTCAGAATCTCCACGGCTGCTCTGGTGGATCTCCTCCTCTGCTACAAGTTATCTACTGGGTTGAGAAAACTTCTCCCCATAACAGAAGAGGAGAGCAGCAGAGAGAGGAGGAGAGATGAGAGAGGTGAGCAAGAGGAAAAGCGCACATCTAGGAGGCCACCGGCTTCACCAGGTCCCCTCTGCATTTCTATAGGATGGAGGCTGAGCATGCTGGTCAGGAGGTGGAGCTTAAGCATATGACATATTTTTCTGGTATATCAGGAGTAGATCTGCAGAAATGTGCCTGCCTTCCCTCCTTCATGCCTTCTTCCTGTACTGGGGATTGAACCCAGGGTCTCTTATCCACTGAGCCACATCCCCAGGCCTTTTTATTTTTTATTTAGAGACCAGGTCTCACTAAGTTATTTAGGGCCTCACTAAATTGCTGAGGCTGGCATTGAACTAGCAATCCTCCTGCCTCAGCCTCCAGAGCCTCTGGATTCTTATTTCTTGTATATAATCATTTTGGGTCAAAGGATCACTAGAGTAATAGCTATGTGTCCCATATATAAATACTCTGGAAGATCCTAAAAGAAAATGGCCATCTTGTTCCTCCAAATGAGAGCATCAAGTGTCTCAAGACCTCACATATTGACTTACATTGGAAGTCACAATGACTCATCCTCTGGTTGGTGGTAAGGTTTACGGGAATGAGCATTACCTGCTGTGATGTTCCTCAAGGACTGTCCTGGCTGGTAGAGGCTCAATTCGAGTTTTCCATCCTTAAGAAAGAGGAGAAAACTTCCCGCGCCATGCCACAGTTCACCGAAAAGCAAACGTCCTACTTTGTTCCATGTTCGAAACTGGAAAGCGACAGACATTTTGTCCTGCCCAGAGTTGCCTGGCAGAGCCAAATAACTCCTAGAGCTTAGAAAAGTGATGGGGACAGTCTGTGGTTGTGGACATGAGAAGGACACATTTCCCTATAAATAAAACAAAAGTCCGTGTTTAGAGCTTCACAGTGCTTCTGCCTCATGAAAGATAGACTTTGCATGGATTTACAAAGGCTTTTTTTTTTTCCAATCCAGAATTTTATAATTTAATCTACCTGATAAAGCTTAAAGCTATTATATTTATCTGATCTTCCAATGTAAGTGTTATCATAATTGGGCAAACCTATCCTGGTGACTTTGTGTGTGTGTGTGTGTGTGAAAATCTCCGCTTTTCTATTTCTCAGCATTAGCAAAGGAATCTTGGTATCATATAATTCAATAGGAGTTTATTTTCTGTCAATCATTTTTCAGGCCTCTACCTGATGGTGAAGACCAGGACATTTCCATACTCCCAGACTGTTCTTCTGAACAACATTTGATCTTCCCTAAATAACACTCCTCAAAATCTGTTTTGTATCAAGGTCATTATTTTACTGATTCTCCCATTAATCAATGAGTCAGTTACATTTTTGACACAAAGTTTGTCAACATTTATATAGTTCAAATTTGTTTAGCTTTTGGAAAATTATACTTTGACAGTATACTAAATGTTTTTTTTTCCTAGCCCAAGCAGTTACATAAAAAGTTTGCTTATATATAACATGAAAATATTAATTTTTATAGTTAATCCTGCCTCTATTTTCTTGGGTAGCTTTTGAGTTTCCAATCTCTTAGGAAAATTTCATGCCCTGTTAGGTTCTATGCATAATCACACAGATTTTCTTCCCAAGAACTGCTGTCTTGGTCATTTGTTTCTCATCTTCCTGAGATGTCCAAATATTTTGGTATGTTCCAAATAGTGGTCCAGGTTTACTTTCTGCCCTACGGACTCTTGTCTTTTCCAGCAGAATTTATGAGATAGTTCATCCATTTTCCACTGAGCTGGACCCTGCATTTGTTACTAACTTACATGTAGACTGGGATCTTGCTGGGGTCTTTGCTTTGTTCTACCAACTTGCCTAATCCCACCCAATCCCATATTGACTCTTATGGGCTTTGAGCATGTTTTAATAACTGGCAAGTAAAGGGCCATCTTGTTGTTCTTTATGTTTTTGTTTTTGTTTTGTATTTCAGGTGGTGGAAGGAAGGAAGAATATTTATTTACATGTATGGATTTCAGTTGCAGAGAAAAATTGAAGCAATTTGTATTCTATTTGGAATTTTCTTTGAATTATTTTTATTAATACACTCTATATGATTTCAGGGCGAAAAATATTACTGAAGCAACATAGAGAATCTAGGTTAGTGTTTCTCAAGCCTTGATAAACCAGAGGGCTGTTAAAAATCCACAACCAGATCAATTAAACCCCAGTCTCTTGGAGTGGATTAAGGTGACAGTACCTTTCAAATCTCCTCTGTTGCCTCCAAGCTAAAGCTGAGTTTAAGAATCACTGATTTGGGGATTAAAGTCATTTTTAAGATGAATCATATTTCTAAAACTTGTCTTAACAAACTTCAGAAACTAAAATAATTCAGTTTTCACTTTAAAATAATTTTCGATGTATGTGAAAACTATATATATAAATCAGAACATCCATTCTTGGCTTTTTAAAAAGATTCTGCTGAATATGATAATTTTTATTGTAAAAAAAATTTGCTATCATGAAGTAAATATAAAAAGATTAACAGTAATAGACACTAACCTATAGTATAAATCTAACCATTGGACTATTATTAATTTTTAAAAATTTTTTCATCAGCTGTAGACTGTAGGGATCCAGCCTGACCTGACCACAGCCATCTTGAGTCATAACAATCATGATAGCCCCAGAGGACCCTGGTCAGTTTTTTTCTGCATAGTTTTGCAGCAAACTACAAGACCATTAGAGTGGTAGATGGAGCTTTATAACCTGACCCTGGTGCCAAGAATGAGCCCAATTCTTTGATATTAGCTTAAGAGAAACCAGGAACATTCTGGCTGGCATGAAGTCACTTTGGACCTACTCCATATACACGCCCCTCCTTCTGACCCAAATTGTGGGGACGTTTTGGTTTTGCTGCTGCGCAGGATGGAGCCTCTGTCCGTAAGACCCCCAATAAACAGCTCTCTGTGCAATCCTAACTGTCTGCCTTTCCCTCTTCAGCCCTGGGCCTTGAACACTTGTCCTTATCATTTAGGTGGTAGTTGCTTGCACTGACACAGAAGCAAAGCTTCTTGCCACAGATGGTTGAGTGATGGTTAGGTGAATGAGTCAATTCTGGCAACCAAATTCACCAAATTATAATTTTTTTCCTTTTAAATATTGAAGCAACACGTTTTCTATTTTGATAAAGAACCCCTGACATTGTAAATAACTCTCCCAATGGAATTCTCATATCTAACGTTTTTAATCCCATGCACAATTTGGAAGGAATCTTCTTTTTGCTTGTTTCTGTCTAAAACTGATAGACTTCACCATCTTCAACCAAAGCAATGAATTAGCTAATAGTTTTCTTTAGGATATTTAGGACTTCATAGGTATCAGGGTTATTGTGGTTATCCCCTGATTGCTTATAATCAGGGGATAATTATGCCAATAAATCCATCAATGATCCAACATAATATGAAATTTGCATGGAAAACAGTGTCGGTGTTCCTCCAATAGGTGTGGCTTCTCGTGACATCAGTCCTAACTCACTCCCATTCACCTCAACGACAGTACTTAGGGCAACAGCCCAAAGATGTCAGGGCTGGGATGAGAAATTCTTCTTTACATCAAGGATTGGCAAATACAAGGTGGCTTGAAGTTCAGGAGGTGTTAGTGATGCTTCTTGGCGTGGAGGCCCACTGACCAAAGGCATCTTTGCATTTGGATGGTTTCTGAGAACAGCACCTCCAGCAAAGCTGACCTCAGCAACTGGGTATCTCCCTTCTCCTTCCTGTCCCAGAAATATTCAATGTCTCAGTTTCTCCAAGGACAGGATCTTCAGGTAAAAGGCTGTTCTTCCTTTATTTTTCACCTTGTTAAAGGTACCTGGAACCTTGTCGTCACTGTTTCCTCTGAGTTTCTCTTTTCAAGCACCTTGATGCTTTCTTAGCCACCATCTGTATTGTCCTTAGCCTGGTTCACAGTAAGCTTCTAACTCCTTCCCCTCCTCTTTTTTTTCCCTTAACCTCCTTGGAGGATTCATGGGTTTCATGACTATTTTTCCCCTTTCCTACCTGCTAACCCATGTGATGTATTCTTTTTGTGTCCTGTTAAGCCAGAACCAAAGGTATTGTCAGATTTTTTGTCCTGAAACCCATAAGCCAACTACTTGCAGCCCATAATAGGAAAGAAAATATTTTTAAAAACAATATCAATAAGTAGTCCCACGATGTGCTTCTAGGATTTGCTGACATTGAACATGAACTTGCCCTATAACCCCAGACTCAAGTATGTTTACTTTGTTTTTTTTAATTAAATATTTTATTTAGTTATAGATGAACACAATACCTTTGTTTATTTTATGTGGTGCTGAGGATCGAACCCAGTGCCTCACACATACGAGGCAAGCGCTCTACCGCTGAGCCACAACCCCAGCCCCAGGTATATTTACTTTTAAACATGGAGAGAAGTTTACTAACTGATTTGGAGGCATTTCCAGTTGTTTGGATCATTAGAGATTTTCATTACACAATAATTGGTCCCCTGAAAATAATAATATGAAAAACATTTGAGACATATGAATTCTGACTTCCATGCAAAAATAAGAAATTATTTTACTTTATATTAACATGAAATATGCATGTCCTGCAAGGCATATTTACTTTTTATCTTTTTAATGTATAATAAAAAGTTATATTACATGGCCACTGTTTAAATAATAAGAGTTGATTTTATGAATATTATATCAAATGGATACCTGGAAGAAATATTTTAAGGGCAAAAAACATTAAGAATTCCTTTTTCTTTCCTTTCCTTTTAAGCTTCTTACCATAACGAGGACCTGTGGTTTGTGTTTCTTGGCTAATTCAATAATATCCACTCCATTATAGTAAAGATTTTCTACACATCCATGGAAGTTTGTATGTGAGATTGCCAGGGATCCTGCAGATGTCGGGGTTCCTCCAAAGCTGATCTTAGAAAGAAAAATGACATAAATAACGTTGTTTAGTAATGTTTTGATTACCTTTTTAAAACACTTATGATTAACAGGTACAGCACTGATAGTCACAAATCCATCTGCGTCAGCTCATAGTTCTATGTTTGTTCATTTCAAATGAAGTACTCTACTATGAGTGGCATTTTTTGATGGTTTTATTTCTGGCATCAGACTTTGTCATTAACTTAAAGGAAGGGGTGGGCAAACTTTCTCCATAAAAGGCCACATTGCAAATATTTTTGGCTCTGTGGGTCATATGGTCCCTCCTGCACCACTTCACACTGTCATTTTAGCACTGCAGCAGCCACAGACGGCACATTTTGGAAATGGACATGTGTTCCAATGAAAATTTTTAAAACAACAAAATGGCCATTTTAAAACAGGACAACAACAAAAAGGCCAGATTTGGACCCATAAAGTGCCATCGTCTGCACTGGCTCCTATCTTTTGTTATTACACAGTTAAAGTAATAAACCCGTGGATGATCTGGTATAGACCAGGGTCTCTGTAGATACCATGCGCCCAAACCATGGATATCAGACACTCATTACAGATTTCCTGGTTTGCTCCATCCTTAATGTGCTCAAAAGTTGCTCAAAAGTGTCCATGATGGGGCTGGGGCTGGGGCTCAGTGGCAGAGCACTTGCCTAGCACATACGAGGCACTGGGTTCAATCCTCGGCACCATATAAAAATAAACAAATAAAATGAAGGCATTCTGTCCATCTACAACTACAAAAAAAAAGTGTCCGGGAAGAACAGGCAGATCAGATGTTATTGAAAAGTTAGATACATATTGGTGGCGATGTATTGCAAAACTGTTACACCTTCAAAGAAGTTAAGAAACGTTCGTGTGTGCATTTGACTCTCTTGTTATTTAATGAAATTGCTGTATACGTGGTTAACTCCTCAGAACAATCCTAGATCATTATTGTTGGTAAGAATTACATCAAGACAAGAAAAAATATCCCAGGAATCTGTTCATAGCCAAACAACAGATGCAATATACCAGATGAAAGTTAAAAAGAATATATTTAATAATATCATTTTCTGCCTCGAAATCTGTTCATTTGAATAAAATTTCCTAAACCTAATGCTATGAATATTTACTTCCTCTCATGAAGAAAAGATAATCTGTGAAAATAAACTGTCCTATTATGAGGAAAATACAGTTTAGTAGTAACTGCACTACTACATACTACTACTATGTAGTAGTTGGTGTAGGTCTGAATGACTATGAAATGGTATTTCTCTGTAGGATTAGTTGTTCTTTTTTTTTTTTTTCAGGTTACAATTCTACTTAAAATTATGCAATGTATGATAACCTCAAAGTTAAGATCCAAGTAACTGGATTCTCCCTTTGCATGGAAGTGACGAGTGTATTTGTCCAACGTGAAGTTGATATTCGTGCTGAGGACCTCGATGAGGACAGAGTGCCAGTGCTGGTCATCCAACAGGCTGCCCAGGGTGAGGTTCATGTGGGCACCAACGGGCGGCAGGTTGGCATTGCCTGAAAAGAGTAAGCACAGCAGGCTGAGGTGGTTCTGTTAAAAATCATGGCTTTCTTTTGCTCCATCAGCATTACAATTTTTGTCTATCCTTCCATCCCACGTAGCTGTCATCCAACCCTCTCTTCATCTGAACACAGTATCTTGACATCTTTTGTGACTTCTTTTTTATTCATTTTTACACCTTGTTAAGATTGCTTTTTTTTAGTGATTTGTTTTTCATGACTTTTTATGACACTTGCATTTACTTTGCAAGTATTTTCTTTGCTAGAATATCACTATCAACCCCAGCTCATAATTTCACAGTGGCGTATTCTTATCTGTATGATTATATATAATCACAATATATGATATACTACCTGTATAACACATTTATAATGGCCTTCTTGCACAGCTGTCAAAATAGGTGCTGTTTACATAAAGCATACTTGCAATACGTACGGGCTGCATTAATTTGCTAACAATGTTCTTCAGCTTTCATTTGCACTTTCCCATGACAATTCTACTTTGCCCTCATTATCCCAGGGTAACTATCAGTGATGTGTCCTTTCACTCTCGAAGGTGTTTGGTTTCACTGATAAATTATACGGTTACTTTCCTTAACTGTGAAAAGATTAAGTACCAAGGGACATATTTCCAACTAGCCAGATTTTTTTTTTTAACCATTGGCATGAAAGTACAAATGCTTTTTACCTGAATTAAGAGAGAAGACAAGTTTTCCTTTAATTAATTGCAGAGATAAGTGACTTCCATGTTTTCCTTCTCTGTGGAGCAGAATTCCATTGTTCTGCATGGTTTTAAATTTCAAAGAAATAACATCTCTTATGGGTCTTATGGGTTTTTTATCCAATCTGTACAGCAGGGCTCCTCGTCCATCAAAATAAATCACCTGAGATCCTGGGAAAGAGGATATCACAAAGTAATTCTAACTGTAACACCTTGTGCATCACACCTGAAAATGTGCAGGCCAATATACCACAATACACACAAACACACAGGTTATGTTTCTAGTGGCTCATTGAGGGAAACACTGACAACAATATATTTTGGGCTGATGTCACAGGTTGATATACCTAATCCTTACTCGTAGGCTTTTTCATTTTCCAAATTGATCATCAAGAAATACACTTATTAATCTACTCTCATTGGCTTCTGTCTTTTTAGTGGCTTATTTCTTCTCATTCTGTTTGATTTAAAATCAAATATGTTGCCTTTCCACCATATGAGTTGTCTATTTTAAGATTGTTCTTCTGTTAAGTACCAGTGTCACTCAATTTAAATGGTTTACTCATTCCTGTAACTTTGACTTCTCTTGATTCTTATACATGTACACATGTTAGTGATGTTTTGTTTGTAAAAGACACACACACACACACACACACACACACACACACGGCTGGTTCTGTTTCTCTGGGAGACCTTAATCAATAAAGGCACACATTTTTTGTTTCCATGCTTTGTTGAGAGAGCACGACTTCAATAACACTATTTTGGGCCTTCCAGAGCAGCCTGACAGAACTACAATTCTGCCATTTCTTCTCAGCTTTCTGACAAGGTCTTACAATTTCAACTATAAAGGTCATGAACATTCAGTTCACCAAAAAACAAGTGTGTCTTATCGATAATATGGAAGAACATCTGTCAAAATCAACTGAAGATTGAACAACAGACATACAAAAAAAATTAATGTTACCCAGAAAAATCTCTTGTGCTTTTCAAAAGTAAAAAGAAGCAATTATCTTCAGAAAAATATACTTATCTAATAAACGGAGATGCACAAAAAATATGAAGCTATCAGAAGACAAACAGCCAGATCATTCAAGCTGAGATAGATTATTATATTTAATTTCACAAAAATATTACTGCTAGTGTTTTGCATGTTTATCCCTTTTCTTCAGTTATGTGAAATATAAAAAAAATATTGTTTTGTGCAGCTAATATTTGAAAGTTTATAAGTCTGATTTTCTCACATGGGGTTAATGTATTTATGAGAAACTATTGTAGTAAGTTCATAATGAGCACATTATACTGCATTCTGTGCAAACTATAGGTAAACCAAGAAATTATTCCTTGTTATATAACTAATTTTATGTGCACAATTAAAAGCAAAACTGTCAATTCCAAATGAAGCCATGTGCCATTATGAGATGGCAATTAACTAAGGGAGGCTTTCAAAAGACAGCAAAGACTTCATGTTTGTTGTTCCCATCATCTCTGCTTTGACTATGTCTTAATGTGTTGCTCAAAGATAATGCTAATGTTTGGGCTTTTGTGTTTTGCAGTTGGCTAACACAGTGTTTTGCTCCTGAAGAGGTCTTGCCTGGATTATTTCGATCTAGTTTTGAGTTTTGCTTTTGCTCATTCGAACCACTATTAGTATTATTCTCACAATTCCCATTTGTCTGCCTCAGCAGCAGTGATCTCCTAAGACACATGGAGGATATTCCCTGAAACATTTTCCCCAGGCAAATGGAAGAGCCCAAGTGTTACCAGACTCAGGATGGTGACCTTGAAACTCTTGTCCTTTAAGTAATGCCTTGACTTTCTCTCAAATGTGACTGCTCTATTTTAATCTAGAAAGTTAACCACATGCTTTTAACTCAGTATGGGACTGCTAAATGGAACAACAATGAAAACATCCAAGCTTAAAAAAAAAGAAATAGTCAACTCTGACTTGTACAGTCAATACATGAACAAATGAAACTAAATAAAAGATCATGTTTGGGATAGAGAACGTTTAGCTCAAAAATTAAGAAGCAACCAACTCCCCCAGGTTGCTGGTCAAGGAGATCGCCACAGGTTTCTCTCAAGTGTTATCTGCCCACTGAAGAAGCAAACTTTTCAGGACTTAGTGCTTACAAGTAATCTAAAAGTAAATCTTTTCCCCGTCTGCCATATTTTTAGCAATTCAAAACTCTTATAAAAGCCAATAAACATTTTATAGCCATAATCAATACAATAAACCTCTATAATATGTATATTTGAATAAAAACACTAAAATAATACAATTTAATATCACATTTATTATAATCTTTCACAGTAACCTTTAGGAGAAAAATTTCTCAATACAAAACTCAATTATATAAGAAATAAGAAATGTAGAGGGATGCTGAAAAATTAAGGTCACTAATATTATGGCTACAATAGAAATCCAGATTTCCTCCAAATTTTCAGGATATAGGATTTGCCATTTAAAATGAATGGAGAAGCCGGGCATGGTGGTGCACGCCTGTAATCTCAGCACTTAGGGAGGCAGGAGAATCATGAGTTCAAAGCCAGCCTCAGCAATGGCGAGGCCCTAAGCAACTCAGTGAGACCTTGTCTCTACATAAAACACAAAAGAGGGCTGGGGATGTGGCTCAGTGATTGAGTGCCCCTGAGTTCAATCCCCAGTACCAAAAAATAAATAAATAAATAAATAAATAAATAAATAAAATGAATGGAGAAAACTTAGTTCTTTGCTTAAAATAAGTACTGGTTTAATTTTATATGAACTTGGTTTTTAATTATTTGGCTTATTAATTGTGGTTATAGTTTTGATTAGTGAACTTCTATGGTTATTAACAATGCAGATACACCACCATTAGATGGAGCTATATTTTTCCAGTATGGAGGCTGATTTGCACTTATATATTAAGACTCTGTTCTAGACCCACTACCAGCTCTTTTCTTTCCCTTTTTGGGATATTTCATAATACGTTGTAGTAGTTGAAGGAAAGGAGGAAGGAGTTAAACTGTGGATCCCAGTTCCATCTTGGACAGGTTACACATGTAAAGTGAGACTGAAAACATGCCTCTCCCACAAGACTGTTGTGAGAATCAGGTGAGTTCATACCCGTGGAGTTCCACAACAGCGCTTAGCACACGGGGAGCCCACAGTGGGGAAATGCTTATGATTTCTAGAGGTCTGGGCAGAGGAAAAAAGATGAAAATTAGTTTCAAACAGCACACCGAAGACTTATAGGAAATTCAGCAGCTTAAAATGATAACGAATTTCATTTCTGAAGGATGCAGGAAATCAACTTTCAAGTCACATGGTTGGATCCCATCCAGCAAGGAGAGAGATATTCACAACCATCTGCACCTACGCTGGCTCCTTCTCTGCCATCCAGTTTCTTTCTAAGCCTGACTCATTTCAATTGCTGCTGACCTAAATCTTACTGGGGAGTTTGTCTGTCTATTCTTTTTAGAGGACAGAGAGAGTGTAGAAATGACACTTGAAGATGATTGGTACAATTATATCATCACTGTGCTTCCCAAAAAGGAATATTGGAAAAGAGCTGAAGACAGATACATTCGAAGGCTCACAAAGATTTATTCCTGTAAGACAAAGAACTTATTGTCACAGACAGTATTCACCTGTCTAGGAGGAATTTTGGTAAAATCTATGTCCCCATTATATAGCTGAATGGTACAGCCCTCATCTAGCATATGTGGGTGCCCGGGTTCAATCCTCAGAACCTGGGAAAAAGGCAGGGAGAAGTAGAGAAAACGCATATGCCAATCAGAATCCATGAAAACTTAGAGAGAGAGCATTTTGCTATAAATGGAGTGTAACTGGGAAAAGATGCCGCCTTAAAGCAACATCACATCCCATAGTAAACAACGTTCTTGAATAGAAACAGGGCAGTGAACATACAAATGAAAATACTACAACGTATCACCCTTATTAACATAAAGTGTCAACAACATAAATAAAATTAATACACCTGAAAAGTAAGTCTTCTAAGACAAAAGGGACATTGTAGCGATTCCCCCTTTCTGAAAGACATATTTTGAATGAGTCCGTAGTGGTGATATCTTCTCCATCTGCCTCTTCTTTTCCCAGTCTCTCCTACCCAACAGCACAAGTCTCCAGAAGTTAACAGTGCCAAGAGATTCCATGAGATCTGCACAGCTCGCTGTGCTTCTTGGGACCAGTCATGGAGCTTTGATCTTTCCAACATTACTCTAAGGAGCTGGAGTAGCATCTCCTTGTGAAGGAACATCAAGCTAATGGCAAATCCCTATATCAGAGCGTGCTCTGCTTTGAAGTCAGTAAACCTGAAGTTGTTTCAGAGTGATGCGAGCTAATTTCAGAGCATCAAAGAGAAATCCCAAGTATCAGACACCACAGCCATTGCAACAGCGAGCTCAGTTAGGTTCAAGAGAATACAGATGAAAGGAAATGACCAATGATGGGAGGGGAAGAAAAGAAAGTTTGATGGCCAGACACCACCATTCCATTTAATGTCCCATAGAAATATGAACATTAGATAACAGAGGCTGAGTTAGGAAATTCATTGGGTTGTACAGGGGTTGAGTAACAGAATGTGAATAATTGCGTCTGAGCCATTAAAGGCTTCATGGATGGTAGATTCTCATGATGTTTTAGAAAATTAACATTCTGCAAGGTCAAAGCCATAATTAGCAAAAAAAATAAAGGGATGATTATGTGCAGTCGATGTCACACAGGAGTCTAACTGGACCAAACCTCAGATGCCAAAGAGATTTCCATCCAGTCTACCCTTGGCATGTTCTCCAGATCCACACAGGAATATTTTTAATTTGTCTCATTCTGACAATAATTTTTGATGATGTAAAGAAAGAGGACAAGTATACTCTGGATCTTCAAATGACGGCTATATAATAAACTCCTGCCACACAATTCCATGGCTTGCTTGTCACGTGTGTGTGAGGTTCACGTGAGCGGTTCTTTCTGCTTTGGTCTCGCACATGAAGCAAACGCTCTGCCACACAACTGCATCCCCAACTCTTTTAATTTTCTGTTTTGAGACAGGGTGACCTTGAACCTGAGACTCTCCTGCTTCAGCTCCCAAGTAACTGGAATTACAGGCGTGTCTTCCAACTTTGATTACAGTTAATAGATGAGAAAAAGAGACTGACTTAATGCATATACATGTATAACCAAGGAAGATCAAGTGAAGCCTCGACATGCTGTACAGAGGTTCCCCGGTGACGTCAACAGAGAGATGCAGAGTTAGAACTGGGGCCCCACACAGCAGGCACTGTGCCTAAGAAATTGGACCCCCAGTATCACTCCTGTATTCCCACACTGAATGTCCACGTCAGAAAAACAGCATCATCTGCCCTGGCTTAAACTTTATTCATTTTATTAAATGGCTATTATGTTGTAAGTATTCTGTCAAACTCTGGAAATCTAAAGATTAATACATCTTGTTTAAGGTCCACCTCTCAATTCAACTATGAAAAATAAAAACTAAAGTCCACACTGTCCTGGGAAGACAGACACAAGACTTTAAAAAACAAAAAAATCAGTTCGGCCTGTACAGCTATTTAAAAAACCAGGAGTCAAGTTCAGCTAGCAGTTTGGCTTTTACAGCATCTCACGCAGATGTCGATTTCATCCAAAAACCAATGCGACTTACTGTATGCACATCCGTACACTTCGACCCGCATCCCGATGCTGCCCTTCGGGTTCCAGGCTGAAGGCAGGAAGCGCAGGAACCTGGCTTCGAAGGGGGGCTGGAGTCGGTAGTGAGCCACGCTGTCTGCGTTTGTGTTTCCTGAAAATCCCTGCGAGGAAATGGAGAAGGATCCACGTGAGGGCAGAGCACCACCTTCACGTGACACCACTCCCATGGATGGCACTGCATGCTCACCCTTGCTGTGGAAAAGACTGCCTTCAAGAATCTCTGCTGAGGCTTAACCCAGATGTGATGACCTCTCCTGGGTCTCTTGGGTAGTCACCATTGTCTAAGTTTTCTTTATTTACAGGATAGTGGAAATATGCTCAGCACCATGAACATGTCCATAAACACAGTAGCTTCCATGAATTTGGCTTTTCTGAAATTTTCACCTCCTCTCCTAATCTCCAGGAAATAAAGATGTTCCCATGCAACCACATCTTTGAGGCTGATCAAACACCACAACGGTGATTGATGTCCAAAGGATCTGCTAAAGGCGAACCCTAGAATGCGGAATGAGGGAGGGGAAGGGACCTAGCATGGATCTCGCCCCCACCCCCTTAGGTGGCAGACAAAAACTTCAATCTAGGGAGAAGACGGACTGGAGGTCAGTGGCTGTCATCCAGGGTGGGAGGGGTCACATCCTAGAGGTTTTACTTCAATTGCAGAATTCATCCCATGTTATCTGGCTGAATCCACAGAAAACACCACATCCGTGCAGGTATTCCCTGCTGTACCTGATAACCCAAATTTCCTGTGGCCAGGGTTCTGGGGTGTCCAGGGGAAATACTCCCGTTATTTGCCCAGGGCAAAAGATGGTGCTTTTGCCTAGTGTCACCACCTGATCATCATTGCAAAGGAACAGAGTGAGAGCAAAGAAGGTTATTTAAAATACTTGGCCTGTTTCCAGCTGTGTGCGGGGGAGGGCAGGTAAAGGGAGGTTGGACCACTAACACACACAATTAGGACACACTAATCAAAAATCAAAACTGATAAAAATGTGTGGGAACAAGGGAAGGATTGATGCTCCTGCACATATACATTTATTTTAGATCACTTACCAATGACTAGTTCAATCAATAAGGTAAAAACAATACTCAGAACCATTCACATGGAAGTGAAATCTTAGAAAAATTAATGTTTTTGTTTCTTAAACAACTTTTCTGCTGTGTAAAACTCCCTTGACTAGAGTTTTTATATGAAAAAGAGCATGGGTGATTGGGGATAAGGGTTTCATCATAAGCAGGTTCCTCATAAGAATAAAGGTTTAAATCAGAACTTTTAAAGACAGACATGCAGAAAAAGACAGATAGAATTTTAGAGAAAAATTCAAAGACAGAGACTCTTGGACTTAAGAATCATGAAATTAGGGAGCACAACATATACTTGCTGAGACTCGAGCACTAGAATGGCTTTTATCTAACATGCCTGGGACATGAAGTTAACCTAAAGTTAACCTAAATGTTTGGAGCTGGCCCATCAGTTTCACCAACTGTCAGGGAAGTCATCTGGGCTCAGATGTAGCTCAGTGGTAGAGTGCTTGCTTAGCCCACAGGAGGCACTAGGTTAGCACCACATAAAAATAAACAAATAAATAAAGGTACTGTGTCCATCTATAACTTAAAAGGTTTTTTAAAAAGATGTTATCTGCCCAATTATTTTGCTTTGTTAAAGAGTTCACCAGCTTCACAACAAAACAAATGGAATAAGAATCAGTCCCAGACCACCTAGGGGCGTCCCTTGATATAGCAAAATGAAAATCGAAGTACAGAACAGTCTTAGTGAAGGCGATCAATCTCAATGCCAGTGTAGAGTCATATTACTCATATCTTTTTAGAATTATAACCAGTTTCTTAAGATAACCACCAAATAAAGTTGTTCTTTGAAGATGCAGAAATTAAAAAGAGAGGGATGATGTATACTAGTATTTCACTAAGGTAACATTTAGGGCTTATTATTGAAATGACCTTCTATTTTACAATAAAATATAATGTCTTTAAAAATGTAATGCACTCTTGTATTCATTAAATTCAAATTTTGCCTTGAGAGTTTCCATAAGAGACATGGAGTTATAGGCGAGCAAAATCAGAAGGCACGTTAGACATGAAGAGTAAAGACCTCTTCCTGCCTTGTTTTGTTAGAAACAATTTTCATAGAAAACAAAGGTTCCAGAAGCAGAGAGCCAGGCATTCTCTGTGGAAATATACAGCCCTCAGCAACTCTGCAGAGCCTTAAATCTTCATTTAGAGACAAATAGGAGACACAGTACTACTGACAGGGGAAGGTTTAGAAAATGGCTTTAAGAATCCACAGTCCTTCAAATTCTTTTCCGTTCTTGCTCATGCATCTGACCTTGATGGAAGTCACCATAATTTTTTTTTGGAAAGTAGGAAAATAATATCTACCTGAAAATCATAGTAAGGATTAAACCAATTAATGTACCTAAGGGATTTGTAAGATTATAGACTATTCTCTTTACATAATTCCCCACCACTCATGTGTATGGGTTCCAGTTCTGGGGACTTCTGAGTCACTGAGGCAGCACAAAGACCACCCTTCAAACCCTGACTCTTGTGATCGAGTCAGAAAGATCTCAGACATATCATGCAGAGTAACAGGAATAAGTTTATTGAAGGGATAGGAAAGAGGAAGGGGACACTCCCAAGGGAGAGAGTGAGTCATCTCAGAGAGCTGTATTCTTCAATACAGCTTTTTTTCCTCCAATCTTCCACTCTGGTGCAGAAGATTGGAGATTCAGAGAAGTTTCCAGAAAGCCCCGCCCAAGCCCACCTCTTGACTTTTGACTGACAGCAAGATGACTTCAGACCTTCAAGTACCAACTGCCATGGCAAATCTAGGTCACCTTGGCCCATGCTGACCAGTTCTAATTGGATTCTTAACCATCCATTCTTATAATTTTTATGGTTAGGAGGAATTCTCCTCATCTCTCAGTTTCAGGATCTGGTCACAAAAGTCTCCCCCTTCAGGGTAACTTGGGTTCCTCTTATCAACATTATTTGAGGCTGGCATTTCTCCTACAGGTAACAGGCAGTTTGCTGAGGAATGTGACATATCCCGTCCACTGAGGCCAGACAGGGCTTCAGGTCAACTGCTTCTTGAAAAGAAAGCACATGGGGTCAGCACAGTGGGCCCATTTTATGGAATTATCTTCTTAACCTCGTGTTCCCAACATCCTCATCTGTCCCCTGACACTTTGATTTGCTCTTCACAGTCACATTGGTCAGATTTCACAATCAGAAGGTGGGAGGAGCTACAACGCTCATGGAAACACCTGGCCTCCTGCGTGAGATTGGTTTCCTCAGCACTCTTGATTAGAGTTCAGTATCATGTACACAACCTTCAATAGAAAAGTGGGCTGCCAGTTTGAGATTCATCAACAACAGTAATTTTTAAGAAGCCTCTTGGAGAACTGTGATTTTGAAACAGTTCTGTCCTAATGCATTTTAATTAAATCATTATTTTAAGTTATGAGTTCCAGAAGTGAATCTCAGGGACTTTTGAAAGAAGGATTAAATCCCCACCTCATACCCCCCGAGTGCACCAAGCAATCCCTCACGTTACTTCAGCCAGTGCTCACAAAGAAACGTGTATGAAAGATTCCAGTTCTTCAGCAACTTGGGTTCTATTGTTTTCCCAACGCTTAAAGGTACTAAATAAAACTCTTATTTCAATACGCTGTTACTACCTTAGCTGTCATGGTTACGTGGCCAGACAGCACACCCGGGGTGAGGAAACACTCTGTACTCCTTGGCTATAATTCTCCTTGGATTGCCCGACTCAGCTGATATTGGACATGAGCTTCAGTCTCTGCAATCTCAGCTTCCTTGTGAATAATATGGGAAATATAATAACTGCTTTGCCCAATTTATAGCTTATTGAAAGATGCTTCTGAAAGTGCCTTAAAAATTCTAAGGAGCTATACAAATGAAAGATATAATTAACCTGCCCCATAAAATATGTTAACAAGACTATTTGATTAAGATAGTTTGTAATTTATATGTGTTATTAGAAAAAAAAGTTGTATTAATGCTAAGTGTAGAGCATTAAGGGTATAATTAACCCGGCATATGCCCTGAGAGCATTTTATGAAGCAATTAAAATGGTGCTTCTACAGTTATTAAAAAATGAGTATATCATCTTTATCACCTTCCTATGAATAGTATAATTACATCTGTGTAAAAAGTTAATCAGTAGAAAGCAAAATGAAAGATAAAACAACATTTATGTAAATTTAAATATGTGTGAACAAAAGAATCGTGCCTTTTTTAAGAAGAATATACAAATAAAACATATTGGACTAGGGACAGGTGAATCGTGGGACTGATGAATGAATGAACAGACACTGGGGCCGAGCGGGCCCCTCACACAATGCCTTACTGATGCTTCATTGAGGAATGTGGCCAGTCAAACCCTTGGCACCCAAAGCTAAGAACACACACACACACACACACACACACACACACACACACACTAAGTGTCCAGCATATGGACCCAGATGTCTGGATGGAGCACCTCTGTTGATACATCTTGATCTTCTTTGTTCTCCAGGAACCAGTTGTGGCTGAAGGAAGGGCTGCTGCAGGTGTGACCTGGGGCTGTTCCAGAGACCTATCCCAGTGGACGATGAAGCCATCACTCCACCAGTGTGATTGATTTCTGTGACTGTCTGCTATGGTTTGAATATCCCCTCCAAAACTTGTGTTGAAATTGAATTGCCCCAATGGCCATACTACCAAAAGTGGTACACAGATTTAATGCAATTCTTATTAAAATCCTAATGATGTTCTTCATAGAAATAGAGAATGCACTCATGAAATTCACTTAGAAAAATAAGAGGCCCTGAATAGTTAAAGCAACCCTTAGCAGGAAAAGTGAAATGGGAGGCATCACAATACCAGACCCTTAAATTACACTACAGAGCTATCTTAACAAAAAAACAGCATGATATTGGCACCAAAACAAACACGAAGACCAATGGAACAGAAGAGAAGACACAGAGAAAAACCCACATAAATACAGTTGTCTTATACTGGACAAAGGTGCCATAAACATACATTGGAAAAAAGATAGTCTCTTCAACAAATGGTGCTGGGAAAACTGGAAATCCACATGCAGCAGAATGAAATTTAACTACTATCTTTCACCCTGGACAAAACTCAACTTGAAGTGGATCAAGGACCTTGGCATTAGACCAGAGACCCTTCACCTACTAGAAGGAAATGTAGGCCCAACTTTCCATCAATGTCACTTAGGAACTGACTTTCTCAACAAGACTCCTAAAGCACAAGAAGCAAAGTCAAGAATCAATAAAGACGATGGCATCAAACTAAAAAGTTTCTTCAAAGCAAAGGAAACACTCAAGAACATGAAGAGAGAACCTACAGAATGGGAGAAAAACTTGGTCACCTGCACCTCAGATAGAGCATTAATCTCCAGAATATTTAGAGAACTCAAAAAATTTAACACCAAAAAAACCCCAAACAAATGACCCAATCAATAAATAGGGAAAGCAACTGAACAGATACTTCACAGAAGAATAAATACAAATGGTCAAAAAATATAATATAATGCAAAAAATATAATGAAAAAATGTTCAACATCTCTAGCAATTAGAGAAATGCAAATTAAAACTACAGTGAGATTCCATCTCACTCCAGTCAGAATGATAATTATCAGGGCCACCAGACAACAGACACTGCCACAGCGTGACTCCAGCAGCGGTGGCGGAAAGCGGCCGTGGGCGGCTCGGAGCCCCAGCTCAGGGCTCGCCTCAGGGTCCACAGCAGTGGCTCTCGTGGACCAGTCACCAGCCACTGGGGAGCACAAATTCAGGGTAGGAGACGCTCCACAGACACCAGCAGAGTCAGCTCAGCCCAAAGAAAACCTAGGTCTGCCCTAGTTCCGCCCCAGAGTTACTGAGGACTGGCAGAAGCAGCAGAGGGCCCAGATCTGCTCAAAGGAACTTCCACCGGGGGCCAGACAACAGGAGATCAGGGACTGCTACCCCGAGCCTCTGGAGAGCCCAGTCTAAGGGAGGCATTGGACAGCAATTAGATACAAACTTTGGCGCACGGCTCCGCCAGCGGCCCAGAGTTTCACCCAGTTGTGAAACACACACCTAAGACACCAGAGGAGAAAGTCCAGCACGCAACGAACAATGCCACCTACTGGAGGTGAAAGGAACCATATCTGCTTATTCACATTGAGACTCTTTTTTTTTCTTTTCAATTTTTTTTTTGCTTTTACTTTCTTCTATTCTTACTTTTTATTTTATCCTTTATCTTTTTCTCCTAATATTTCTATTGTTTAATCTTTTTGTTTTATTTCTCTGCTCTTTCCTTTCTTTCTCTTTCCTTCCCTCTTTTCTCTCTCACTCTTTTCCTACCTCTAATCCCCAACAGTTGTGAAACCAAATACTTGCTTTACAGTGGGATATAGTAGATTGGGATTTCTGAACCAAATACTGGAGTGGTACTAGACAGTCCTGTATCTCACACTTATATATGTTTTATTTTTCTTGCTATCATCTCTCCTCACTGTATCCTTCTTTTCTTCCTCCCTACCAGTCTTCCCCAACTCTCTGTCACTCTTTCTAGTAATAGCCAACTTCACTTGGACTCTTTTTCATGCTTTCTAAGATCTAATAACTGTATCCTCACTTCCTACTATTCCAATACTCTATCCTACACCCCACCCTTCACTGTTCCTAGCCCACCAATAGGAACTGTAGACCGTTGTGCAAACTTATTGGCTACATAGTAGATTGTAAAAGAACTCATAATTGGTGTATATCGTGACTAATCTGTAAATGTACTTGGGAGCTGTTAGGAGCTACTTGGTTTGAAACTATATATTGCTTATATTGTGATCAACCAATATTGATCCCCCCTTTAAAAGAGTGGTATTGAAATCCTGCAGGGAAACTATACCCATATAGGAGTAAAAACTATAACAACTTGGATCAACAGAGCTAGAAGGAAAGACACACAAACATCATGAAAAAACAAGGGAAGAAAATGACTCAAACAAACCAAGATTCTTCAATACAGGAATCCGTGGTCAGTTCAGCAGAAGTAATGACAACATGAATTCAGGATATACATAATTAAAATGTTCTGTAACTTAAAGAATGATATCAGAGAGCAAGCCCAGTCAGCAAAAGATCATTTCGATAAAGAGACACATAGGCAAATACAGGAAGTAAAAGAACACTTCAATAAAGAGATGCATAGGCAAATACAAGAAGTAAAGGGTCACTTTATTAAGGAGATAGAGATTCTGAAAAGGAACCAAACAGAAATCCTTGAAATGAAAGAAACAATAAACCTAATAAAAAACTCAATGGAGAGCATCACCAACAGATTAGACCATTTGGAAGACAGAACCTCAGACAATGAAGATAAAATATTTAGCCTTGAGAACAGAGTTGATCACACAGTGAAGATGGTAAGAAACCATGAACAAAACATTCAAGATCTATGAGATCACATCAAAAGACCAAACTTAAGAATCTTTGGGATAGAGGAAGGCATAGAATTCCAAACCAAAGGAATGAACAACCTATTCAATGAAATAATATTAGAAACCTTTCCAAATATGAAGAATGAATTGGATAATCAAATTCAAGAGGCATACAGGACACCAAATGTTCAAAATCACAACAGACCTACACCAAGGCACATCATAATGAAAATGCCTAACATCCAGAATAAGGAGAGAATCTTAAAAGCCACAAGAGAAAGGAA
>CM053412.1:61970909-61987172 GCA_028644305.1 Xerus rutilus | reverse complement strand
TAATTTATTTGTCTCTTCACTGTGGTCTGGGTTTGGAGTTTGCTTAAAAATACATGCTCACACCTGTAATCCCAGCACTATGGGAGGCTGAGACAGGAGGATTGCGAGTTCAAAGCCAGCCTCAGCAACGGTGAGCAACTCAGTGAGACCCTGTCTCCACATAAAACACAAAATAGGGCTGAGGATGTGGCTCAGTGGTCGAGTGCCCCTGAGTTCAATCCCCAGTACCTAAATAAATAAATAAATAAATACACATGCTCATTCCAATACTGTATGGACAAACCTTCTCCTGGAATCTTCTAAGACTGTCTCTATGGACACGTTACTTTTCAATCTTTAAACATATACAATCTATTTTGATATAAAGAGTGAGGTCAGGATCCAGCATTATTTCTTTTTTTGCAGATAGTTACCTAGTTGTCTCAGTGTCATTTATTAAGTAACTGTTTTTTTCTTATTTATTTAAAATGTCTTATATTTGGCATATCAGCATATGTGTTGTAATTTATTAATGGATACCATGTTTTTCTCCACTGTTCTTCATATTAATATCTAACATCCGAAAATCCAGAACACAGTTTTATTATATATTTCTCCTATTTGTAGGACTGATTTGCCTTATAGTAACTTTCTCTTTACTAATTACTTAGCTTATTCTTTTTTAAAACTAATTTTTTTTTAGCTGGGCATGGTGGCATGTGCCTGTAACCCCAGAGGCATAGAAGGCTGAGGCAGGAGGATCCCAAGTTCTAAGCCATCCTCAGCAACCTGGTGAGGCCCTAAGCAACTCAGTAAGACCCTGTTTAAAATAAAAAATAAAAAAGGCTAAAGATGTAACTCAGTGGTTAAACACCCCTGAGTTCAATCCTTGGTACTTAAAATTAGTTTTTTAACTTGACAAACGTTCCCAGGGATCAGGAGGCTGAGGCAGGAAGACTGTGAATTCAAAGCCAGCCACAGCGAAAGTGAGGCACTAAGCAACTCGGCGAGACCCTGTCTCTAAATAAAATACAAAAAAATAGGGCTGGGATGTGGCTCCGTGGTCAAGTGTCCCTGAGTTCAATCCTTGGTACTCAAAAATAGATAGATAGGGGCTGGAGCTGTGGCTCAGTGGTAGAGCACTTGCCTAGCATGTGTGAGGCACTGGGTTCGATTCTCAGCACCACATATGAATAAATAAATAAAAATAAAGGTCTACCAATATTTTAAAAAATTTAAAAAATAGATAGATTAAAAAAAATTGACAAGCCGGGCGCGGTGGCTCAAGCCTGTAGTCCCAGCACTTAGGGAGGCTGAGACAGGAGAATCGCGAGTTCAAAGCCAGCCTCAGCAACAGCAAGGCGCTAAGCAACTCAGTGAGACCCTGTCTCTACATAAAACACAAAATAGGGCTGGGGATGTGGCTCAGTGGTCGAGTGCCCCTGAGTTCAATCTCCAGTACCAAAAAAAAAAAAAAAAAAAAAAAAATTGACAAAGGTTATGTAAATAATTGCACAACATGATGTTTTCAATCATGACGTGGCTGAATCGAGCTAATTAACATACGCATTACCTCATGCAGCATTTTTGTGGTGAAAACACTTGGAATCTTCCCTCAGTGATTTTCGAGAACACTGTAACTATAATGGCCATGTCCTGTAACAGATCTCTGGAATCTGTTCCTCTTATCTAATTGAAAGTTTGTATCCCTTTGACCAACATCTTCCCAAACAGCCTCCTCCCCTCCAGCCCGCCCCTGGTAGCCACCACTGGATTCTCTGCTTCTGAGTTCAACTTTTTTAGATTCTACATCTAAGTGGGATTGTGCAGTATCTGGATCTCTGTGCCTGGCTTATTATACTTAAGATAATGTCCTCTTTCTCCACACTGTCAAGAATGAGGGGACTTCCTTTCTGAAGGCTAAGATTATTCCACCATGTGTACAGACCACATCTTCTTTCTCCTGACGACCCCTGAGAGGGGTTCTGTTGGCTCGTGTGAACCGTGCTGCTACGAACCTGGGCTGCAGGTGTCTCTTAGACTTGCTGGACTCATTTCCTTTGAATGTTTACCCAGTAGTGGGATTGCCAGAGCATTTGGAAGTTCTATTTTAATTTTTTGAGGAATCTCCATACTGTTTTCCATAATGGGTGCACTAACATCGATTCCTACCAAGAGTTTCTTTTTCTCCACCCCTCATCACTTGATATCTTTCTTTCTTTTTCTTTTTCTTTTTTTTCTGGTACCAGAGATTGAACCCAGGGACACTCAACCACCGAGGCACATCCCCAGCCCTATTTTGTGTTTTATGTAGAGACAGGGTCTCACTGAGTTGCTTAGCGCCTCGCTGCTACTGAGGCTGGCTTTGAACTCACAATCCTCCTGTCTCAGCCTCCTGAGCCGCTGGGATTACAGGAGACTGGCTTTTTTTTTTTTTTTTTTCCCAGTAAGAGCCACTCTAACAGATGCGAGATATCTCATGTAATTTTAATTTGCATTTCCCTGACAGGTATCATTGTTTAATTAGAACTTTCACTAATTATATAGAGGGCTATTCTTCCTATTGATAAACTGTAGCCAAAGTTTCTGTGCAGGAAAAAGCCCTGCTGGTCAATATCTTGGATACAAGTAGAACAGATAATATCACTTGAAAGAAAACTGCTGAGGTGAGCAAACAGTTCTGGTTTGTCAGTGTCACTGAATGAAAAATGAAGGCTGTGACCTCTTGGCCAGTCTGTACAGTTGTAGGGTAGTTGTTTCCAGAAGGTTAAATGACTCACAATCGGGAGCCTAGAGGGAAATCGAAAGATTCTCCTGGTAAACCAAACTTTCATTGAGAAGATCTCCTTCGAAGCTGTGGTTCTTTATTAAAGAACCCATGGAGGGAGCATGTAAGTTAGGTTTTTGTTGCTGGGACAAAAATGCCTGACAGGAACAACTTAGAGCAGGAAAAACTTACTTGGGCTCACGGTTTCAGAGGGTTAGGCCATGGTCGGCCAACTGATTCCACTGCTCTGGGCCCAGCTGAGCACAATGGAAGGGGAATGGAAGAAAAAAGCAGCTCAGATCATGGTAGCCAAGAAGAAAGAGAGAGAGAGAGAGAGAGAGAGATGCCAGGGGGACAAGATATAATCCAAGGGCACATCCCTAGCGACCCATCTCCTCTATCACATCCCTCTGCCCACAGTTACCATCCAGTCCTTTCAATTTATTAATCCATCAAGTGCATCAACCCACTGATTAGGTCACAGATCTCGTGATCTGACCATCTTACCTCTGAACATTCCTGCATCAACCCAGGGGATCTGAGTGAACACCTCATATCCAAGCTGGACCAGGGGAGATTTTCACTATTACCAAGATAAATGACCGAGCTGCTACATAGATTTTAAATATGACCCCAGACAGAATCCCTAACAAAAACAGAATCCCTTACTGTGAAATAAACCAGTGAGATTCTGGATTAGCCCTATTATTCTTAATATCATCATAAGGGTTTTCAAAAGTTTAGGGCACAGAGTGGCGAAGGAGCTGGAAGAGTTTGTCCTTCAAGGGGTTGGGGTCCTCACATTCCACGGCCATCTTTGATTATCTCATGACACCCATCCACAGTCGCTGTTTTGATCTTCCATAAAATTCCTGGGAAGTTTATTCATTCCACCTAACACAAATGTAAGTTCAAGTTGTTTCCGCTGTCTCTCAAGGTCACAGGTCTGCCCATGGCCACGCAGTCAGCACCTCACCCCGTCACTGTAACAATGGCCCACATCCCTCCCCGCAGCGGGGTACCTCTGTGCTCCTGGTGGTGTCGTGATGCAGAGGATTCCCCCTTCACACTAACTGAACTTGGATGAATAATATTAAACTAAAAATATTAACCTTCAGAGCTTTCTGCAGGTTTTAGCTTGAAAACAGAAAAAAAATAAAACGAAGCAGTGCTGTGTAGATCATGCACTGTTAATAGAGCCCGTGGACTACTTAAGTAACTTGCTGGATACTTTCTAAAGGATGCTTTCATTGTGGTAAAATCGATGTCACATGAAGTTGAACATTTCAACCCTTTTCAAGCATACATCTCAGCAGCATTAAGTACATTCAGATAATGCATCTATCACTACCAGCCATCCCCAGAACTCTTAATCTTGCAACTGAAACTCATACATGCCTTTTAACAACTCACAATGTGGATGACACCCAGTGATGCCCTTCACTTTTCAAAAAAGCAGGCCCAGGGCGTTGGAAAGGTCACTCTGCAAAGGTGTCACTTGATGTGGCAGTCCTGGCTTGCACAGACCCACTTCAAAGGAATCTTTAATGCTTGGGCTGCTCCTCCGCTTGACCTTAAATGCAGCTTAGAAAACACTCCCATTCAATGGCCACCACTCCCTGGAAAGATTCTGTTGTTACTAATGTTCTTTCTCTCTGTGTTTTGCTCTGCAGGTGGATTACATATGTTCAGAACTCAAATTATTGGAGAATGCTTCATCCGGCAAAATGCAATATTTAGCCTCTCGTTCTTTTGCTATTGTGGGAATGGAGTTAGGGAACAAGATGAAAAGGGCCCTTTACCATTGGAGACTGTTCCTTCACCTTCCTGGACATCAGGACTTCAGGTGCAATGGTGCAAAGATCAGGTGTGGAAATACTGGCAAGCCCAGAGCGCACAGCCTGAGGCCCATAGGGCTCTTCATAAGTAGCACATGGCATTAATTTCAATAATGGACAAAATATCTGCTTTTCCCTCTTGCTTCCTGTTCAGGAAAAATCCTTTCCTTCAAGAGAAAAGAATATTGTCTAACCTTGAGTACTCTTTGTGTGTGCACCATATACATGGATTTGTTAACACGTCGTTGGCTTTATACAGACAACATGCCCGACTTGGCGTTAGATGAAGGGACGGTGCAAGCCGTGGTCACTTTGGCCAGAAGCACAATGAATAGGGAGATCAGATGATCACCGCTGAGCCTGGAGGAAGCAGAGGCCCAGGCACTGTGCCTGCTATGAGAGGACAGGGGCCAGGCTCTGTCCTGCAGACCTGCTCTTCCTCTGACTCTCTGTATCAATGCCCATCAGGGACATCGGGCTTGCTGGCTCTCCAGCCACACCATCAGCCCCTCTTCTCCCAGGGTCACCTGTTGGTGGCCTGGTTCAGGCTTGCATTATTGTAGAAGGATGAACAAGTGACAAAGGGCTTCTCTGTCTGGCTGGCACTCGGTGCAGCCTCCTCCATCCAGTCCTTGCTCACTCCAAGATAATCAGCTCTGCTCTGATCCCCTGTCTTCACGCTCTTGAATGCGATGCCCTCACCTGTGCCTCAATCAGGCCAGAACATCAAGGAGAAAATTCAGAGACAACACACGCCGCCGGGGAGGTCTACCAATGTACCTCAGGAACACAGGGCAGTAGGCGTGTATATTTAGATTTCCCAATTTGGATGGCCATACATTTTGGATCCTGTTATGGTTTGGATAGGAGGGATCCCCCCAGAGCTCCTGTGTTAATGGAGAAATGTTTGGAGGTAAAATGATTAGACTGTGAGAGCTGTCACCTAGCCAGTCCCTCTTAGTTTGAATGGACTAACTAGGTGGTAAGTGTAGACAGGCAGGGCATGGCTGGAGAAGAGGAGTCAATGGGGACATGTCCCAGAAGGGTGCATCTTCCCTGTGGCCCCTACTCCTTTGCTCTCTCTGCTTCTTGGCCACCATGAGTAGAAGAGTGGTCTTCTGCCATGCCCTTCTACCATGATGTTCTGCCTCACCCTGGGCCAGAGCAGTGCAGTTGGCCAACCATGGACTGAATCTCTGAAGGCATGAGCCCAAATAACCTTTTCTCCTCTAAGTTGTTCTTGTTGGTTATTTTGGTCACAGCAATAGAAAACTGACTAACACAGATCCAAAATTCTTTGAAAAGAAAGATATTTACTAAAGAGGATATTATGTGGAGTATGTAATGAGGGTGGAAAGCCTTATACTAAAACTACTTTTAAAAATTCTAATATGACTAACAGTCATGCCTTACATGTAGTCGCTCTGTCTCCAGTTGCTAACAAAGAGCACCTTCTAAAAACTGTGTTATTAAGTGACTCTGTCATATAGTGATTGTTAGAGTGTACTTAACACAAACTAAGATGGCTATGATGTCCCTAGTGATAGAGTCCAGTGGGATCACAATCACACATGGTCGGTTTTGACTCAAATTTCATTATGAAGCACGTGACTGTATTATCACATAAGATTAATTTTTACTACTGGAGGACTTAATATATGTGGCTACTATTTGCATCCCAAAGTAAAATGGTAAAATTATTTCTCAATAATTAAGCAGAATTTCAATACAGATGAAAGGCAATTCTTTTGAAACAAAACTTGGGAGAAAATAAAGACTTGTGGAACAATGATATAATTAAAGCAAAATTCAGTCTCTTTGCCAGAAAGTTCAAAAGTTGAAAAACAAACTCACACAACATTATTCAGGGGATACTTTTTTTCTTTGCATAAAAATCATTCTAATGGAGAGAGACATCCAGAACACAAACAAAACTCCAGACACAGTACCAAGAAATAATGAGTCCCACAAGGAAATACCTAGTAAAAGAAGAGACAAATGAAGGATGGATGAGCTGGGAGGGCTGTGTGTGTGTGTGTGTGTGTGTGTGTGTGTGTGCGTGTGCGTGTGGGCATTGACTAAAAGAATTTTATGCAGAAGAGAATATTTATCTGAGAAATGAACTGAGGAAGTTCCATATGCTAAGTCACCTAGGGAAAGATTTCAGAGGGATTGAACAACTACTACAAAAGATGGACCTCACTTGACATCTTTAAAGACCAGCAAGAAGCACAATGTAGACCAAGATGTTGCGAAGCCAGAGAGAAGCAGCGAATGCAGTCAATTTGGCTTCTTTTCATCTACAGAAATTCTTTATTGAAAATGACTACAGTTGTATGGTGCACAAAATCCATTGTAATTTGCAGCAAGAATTAAAGAAAATAAAATTCCATGGATTTTGTAATTGAAATCCATATGCAATGGTCCAGGGGAGGACTGGCAGGCAAGTCGTGGTGCTCATGGTGGAGGTAATGGAAGCAGTCAGAGCCCACGTATTCTCAAAGGATTTGAGGTTGACAGGATACACTGATGGAGCCAATGTGGTGTGTGTAGGAATGGAGGTCACTGGTGACTCCAAGGATCTTGGCTTAAGCAGCTAGTAAATACAGCAACACTTATGGATAGGTGGATGCCTGGGAATATAGGTTTGGTGGTGGAGAGGTTGTGGAAAGAAGTAATTTGTGTTTGAGCATGCTAATTTTCTTGTCTTTTTCACATCCAAACAGAAACAGTATATGAGCCTTGGAAGAAAGCTTGAAGCCAAGGGTGAGGACAGGACAAGGATCTGAACTTAGCCAATCCCAGCCTGTGGAAAATTTCACAAGGAATTAAAGACTGATGTATTTCTGTACAGGTTTGATTCTTTAGTTTTACAGAAATAAGTGGAAAATTGACACCAGGGAAGATAGCTTGATGTTGTGATGAAATAACTGAGAAAAGCAACTTCAGGATGGAAAGATCGATTTTGGCTCACAGCTTCTGAGGTTTCAGTCCATGGTCGCTTGGCCCCACTGATTCTGGGCCTATGATAAGGCAGAACATCACGGTGGGGAGGGTGTGGCAGAGCAAAGCTGCTCACCCATGTGGAAACCAGGAAGCAGAAACAGATGGACAAAGGGGCTACGATCTGTATGTCCCCCAAGGGCATGTACTCAAGGACTCACTCTCTCCAACTAGATTCCACCTCCTATAGTTATCACCACCTTCAATAGAGCGTTCAGCTATGAACCCATCAATGGATTAATCCATTCATGAGGCCAAGATCCAATCATTTCCCAAGAGCCTCACCCATGAACATGGCTGTGTTGAGGAACCAAGCCTTCAACTCAGGAGGCCTTGGGGGACGTTCTAGATCCAATCCATAACACCTTGACATCTGATTTGTTTCAGACTAGGTGAAAATCTTACACATGATTATTTCTGCACTAAAACACATGGATATTTACATTCAGCAGGACAAATAAAGAACATAAATAGCCCCAAAGTCAGTACATTCAGATTTTGTTGCTATATAAGTTTGTGGCTGCTTGGGTTTTATCATTTTAATAACTTTGCCTCTGGAATTAGGAATTGCAGATAAGCAAGTGTGGATCTTTAATAATAGAAAACATTAGTGTAGATAATGGATAGACTCAGACCAAAAAAAAAAAAAAATTAAAAAGCCATTAGAAAATAGGATACAGAGAACATCCAAGAAATACACAAGGTTGGTGAATAAATTTTTAATGTGTCCTTAACATAAAAGTAAAAGAAATAGGCTTTTTAGGGGAGCTCTGGAGGCACATTCTGTCTTCCTGCAAGAGGAAGACTAATATAATGAGTCTAAGGCAAGCCATAATCTGAATTGGTGCTGGAAAAATGATAATGCTTACAAAAACATGTAGTTTTCTTTAATCCAGAGTGTAAATGTTTTTATGTACAAAAAAATCTTTTTACGCTAACTTATTTTAACTCCATTCATATCTAAAATTATTGCCTAGATAAAGGGCAAAAGCTCATCTAAGATATGCAATTTATTATCACAGCTGCAACAATAACACCCGGTATAACAGCCGGGATCAACTCCTCCTTTTAAGAAATGGTAAACCTAAGGCAATCGGTGAATTTTATTTCTGAAAAAGTAAGTATGATTTAGAAAACACCAGAAAGGACATGCTCATCATTATAATCAAGATTCAGCTCATATTTTCCTAGAGTATAGTGTTAAAGTCCACTATACTCATTTGCTTATTTGCTGAAAGCAAGAATGAGTGACTGAACGAAGAAAAGGCCCCCCTGATGCTGAGGGAAGTCAAGAAACTCAGCCCTCTGCAGGTGTATTTTATAATGCAAACTTGAGACTCGCTCTTTGCTATTTTGTGATTTCGTGAAGTGCCTTATAGTCTCTGTCTCAGTATGGCCTGTCTGTCCTCTTACGTCTCACAGCTCTGTGTGTCTTGTTCCTGCTCCTGTTCATATTACTTCTGCTTTCTGGAACACCTACCTTAATCACTGAACAGCACTCCAAACACTGTCTTCAAGGCCTGTCTAAGCTCCATTCTCGAGTCCCTGTGGTCTGTGTCTCATAGGTGAACACTCAATAATCATCTCTGGGCTGGTCTGTGGGTTCCATTTCTTTATAGCATTAATGTTTGGTTCACCCTACAAAATTCTGTGCAGTCAGAGTAGGAACTGAATTTATTGAATGGTGACTATATGCTGGTCAAAGGGATGGAGAATGAAGGGGAGGCAACCAAAGCCCTTTCCTCAAACACTTCTTGGCTCAAAATGGCGGGTGCTTCTCACAGTACCAAGCATCCTAGTTTTAGTGCAACCACGTCCTAGAGAAGTGCAGAGCTGGGGAGACCACGTTCAGTGTGGTTGCTCAAGAAAGTCATCTTGGGAAAGGATGAATCTCACTCGTTAATTCAGAAAACATTTGCTGATGTTCTAGTCTCTACATGGCAAAGTTAAACTTCATAGATTGTACTTATATCCTAGAGCCATTATAACAAAGTATCTCGCACAAATAACTAAGCTCTTGGAGGTCAGAAGACCGAGGTTTCCACAGGGCACCCACCTGTGCAAGCACTCGGGGAGGGCTTACTTCCTAGCTTCTGGTGACCTCAGTGTTCCTTGGCGTGTAGATTTCATATACCTCTTCATGGAGTGTCTTTTCCCTTCATGTGTGTCCATCTTTGTGTTCATATGTCTTCATTTTACGAGGAGTCAAATTGGATTAAGACAAACCCTACTGACCTCATTTTAACATAGTTGTAAATACCCAATTTCCAAATAAAGTCACATTCCAACGCCCTGTAGGTTAGGATTCCAGCACAATCTGTTTTGGAGTAGCACAAGTCAACTCATACCAGAGATGCACAAAGACCCTCTGATGTTCAGAGGAAGCTCACACTGTGGTGCGGCTTCAGGAAAGGAAACCAGTCCCTCCAGTGAAGCTCAACTCACGCCCACAGGGGATGGGATGGTGGGAATTGGCATTGGTGCTACTTTCACTGTTTTGGATTAATAAGCACCTTATTCTTCACACTATTTTTCCCTAGGCATACAACCTTTTAGAGTTAGGTGGAGGGAGGAGAGAGGGGAGGCAGATGGTGTTGGTTTTACAATATCCCTTTTATAGAGAAACTGTCCCCAACATTTTAAATAGCCTTCATCAATGCAGAGCAAGATTTCAAATACATCTGAGTTACTTCCAAACATTAGGTAGCAAATTATTTTTGCAATATATTTCAATCCGTTAAATACATAATAAGTTAAATAGCCACAAAGGTAAAACAAAAATTATTCCTCCCCAAAGGCTTTGATACATAATCAGCAATACAGATGCCACCACTGTGAGGAAATTCAAAGTATTCTGGAGGATCTCACTGAGATCTACAGCCTGGAATTACTCAAAGTATCTACATAATAAAGAAAACACAATTTTTCAAGTTCAAAGCCTGTATTCTTGAACTTGTCTTACATAGAGAAATTGCTCATTTATTAGATTTTAAAATTTAAATATCTTTCAGAAGCATGAGATTAAATCAGAGAAAATAAATGAATAAATTCAATATGCTAATGTGAAATAATGCAGAGGCAATGCTAAATTATATTGTTCAACAAAACAAGGAAAATAAATTACATATGATTTGTATTATTCTTAAATCTTCCACACTACTTAGGGTATAGTAAGAGGAGGATCTTTCAATATTTTCTTTGAAATAGGCAACTTGCTTTCACTTAAAAATTGTTTTCAAAGGAATTCTTAAGATCCTTTTTCTCAATACAAGCATCCTTTGCAAACACCTTCCCCCATCCTCTAGGATGTCTCTTCACTGTTGATTGTTTCCTTTGCTGTGCAGAAGCTTTTGAGTTTGACATGATGGGATTTTTCTACTTATGGTTTTGTTAGTTGCGCTTTTGGAGGTTTCTCCACAACATCCTTGCCCAAACTACCCTGATTTAGTTACTCTTCAATGCACGCATGTATCTAAACAGAAGGTACCTCCTAAATATGTGTAACTGTTACCTGTCAATTGAAAACAAAATAAAAAGTATACACAAAGACTGTTTCTCTTAACAGATCTGCAGCAACAAGTAGCGATTCTCATGACTGGAAAACATACCCAGATGCTTTCTTCCCGGCGATATTGTTTCCAGTTCCTCCCGCTGTCACTGAACATCAGGAGGTAGCTGGTCACCCAGTTGGAGCTCCCATATCCGCCTTGGGTGGCCACAGCCGTGACCTCCATTCTCTCTCCAAGGTCAATCTGCAGCCATTGGTATTTATTCGATACAAGTGGGGTCCATCCACCAGCTCCTTTTTTGAGGCAGAAAAAAGAAAGAAAATGGTAAGGAGGAAATAGCTGTTACTGGAGTAGCAAACAATAAGCTTGTAAGTATACATACACTTAAGAAAATCAGATTCATGTTAGAAAAAGAAACTGTAAATGGATGGACCCTACACGGTCTTCACATTGAGCTAGAGGACCCCTGCCGTTCAGAGGTCCCACTGAGTGGAGGAAGTGTCTGATGTCATGTGGGCAGCCAATTCATCATTCTGGTTATTTCTGGGGGACCAGTTCTGTCCTTTGCCAAACACAAGAGACCAAATTCCTGCAGTAAGGCACAGTGGTGAGCATTAAGTAAACGAAAGTGTTAAAATACAGTCTTTGCATTCAGACTGCCTGCAGTGTCACAGTTTAGCAGGCACCAGTTGAGGGGCTAGTGACTTGGCTCCATGGTACAGCACCTGTTTTGCATTCCAAAAGGCCTCCAGTTAGATCTTCAGCACCACAAAAAATAAAAGGACATTTCAAACTACAGAGCACTTGTGAACTGATCTCGTTTATACATGGAATTTTAGAGACGTGGATCTCAGAGGTAGAGAATAGCTCGGGTCACCAGGGAAGTGCAGCGGGAAGACAATGGTAAAACCTGAAAATTATTAAAAAAGAATGAACAGGTCCAGAGCAGGAAGTGGTAGAGGGAGTCCCAGGCAGGCCTGACCGCTCTCTGCTGTACCACAAGGAGACGGGAGAGCCCCACAGAATGCCTGTGTCTTAGACAGTGAGAATTCTGCCAAGAATCATGAGGGCAGGTGCAGAGTTGAAATTTTGTTTTGTTTTCTTTTGACAAAGGTCACATGGGAACCAAGAATGTGAATAACAATGGCTGTTGATCTTATTGATATTTGTCGTTTTTCTGGTCAAATAAATAAAATGGGGATATTCCTGAACTGTTTCTTTGATAAATCAACATTTAGGGGAAAAATACAATTTCCAAGCTGAGGAGGAGAGGCTTCCACTTTTCCCTGCCTCTGCCACTCACCCGGAGGCTCAGGCAGGGAGGTCTGGAGTTCTGGACAGTTCACTGTTATTCTCTGACTCATTACGTGTCTTTTTATTGGGGATTATTTTTATAACTATACTCTAATTTGTAAAGTATTCAGTACCATGTCCAACATAATTTAGAGGTTCAAAAGTTTGATGTTGTTGTAACATAACTAGGAAAAGAAATGAGTAGGAGGCAGATATTATACCATGATATGATATAATGGATGAGTACAGAGAAATGTATTTTTTTTAGGCACCTCTCTGAATCCATGAGCACAATTTATACACTATGTCCTTAGGAGTTCCAAGTTTACAGATTCTTTAGAAAAGAATTTCTTTTCTTTCTTTCTTTCTTTCTTCTTTTTTCATTTTTTTTTTTTTTTTTTTTTTGGTACTGGGGATTGAACTCAGGGGCACTTGACCACTGAGCTACATCCTCAGCCCTATTTTGTGTTTTTATTTAGAGACAGAATCTCACTGAGTTGCTTAGCACCTTGCCATTGCTGAGGCTGGCTTTGAACTCGCAATCCTCCTGTCTCAGCCTCCCAAAGTGCTGAGATTATAGGCGTGTGCCACTGTACCCAGCTTTTCTCTTCTTTTCTTTTTCTTTTTTCGTTTGGTAGTTAAGATGTTTTCCCTTTGAATGTACTATAAGCAAGAACCTTTTTTTTAAAAAATACCTTTATTTTATTTATTTATGTGGTGCTGAGGAGTGAACCCAGTGTCCCATGCATGCAAGGCAAGCACTCTACCACTGTATATATATATATTTGGTCTAGTAAGTCACTAGATTTGACCTACTGGTGGCCAGCACCTGCTCCTCAGGACACTGAAGTCCTCCGTACTTTTCTGAAATCCACAGGTAGAAGGTGGGCACACTAGCTGTTCTGCACACGAGGATCATCCTCCCTTCACACAGCACACTTTTCTACATGAGGGAAGATTGAATCCTGGGTGATCTGCAGCACTATTTACATTAGTCCCCTCCAGAGATGATGCAAGGATTTGGGGGACACCTCATACCCTCCGTGGAAACTGCTCCTGTGGTTTCTTCCTTCCTCCTGTTCCTTTCACCAAACTTCACTTTTCAGGAGGTTAGAGAGGACTACCTACCTATTTCCATTCTTGCTCATCATCTCATATTTATTGAGCAGTTGAGAACTTTGGGTGAGGCACAGAGTCCACTTGATAAGAATTTTGTCATTTAATTCCAAAGGTATCCTTACAAGATTAGCCTATTACTACCCCTGTCCATGGATGCCAAGCAGCTTACCTGGATCTATATGCAGTTAGCAAGTGGCAAAGGAGGACTTGAATCCAGAATCTGTTCTTCTCTCTTTTTTTGTTGTTTTGTTTTTTGGTACCAGGGATTGAACTCAGGGGTGCTTAACCACTCAGCCACTTCCCTAGCCCATTTTTATTTTTTATTTTGAAACAGGATCTAAGTTACTGAAGCTGGTTTTGGACTTGCGATCCTCCAGCCTCAGCCTCTTGAGCCGCAGGGATTACAAACTAACTCTTACTAGCATGTGATTTTGAAGATGCTGATGGGGTGTGGAGGTCCTAAGCAGATGCACAAAGGATGTAATGTACGTTTGGAGTGAGGAACCTGGTACTCAGAAGTGTACAGCAGTGTTGACCCTTCATCCTCCTGGTCAGGCAAGGCCCAGGCTTCTACAGAGCATGCACAGGGCGAGTGAGGGTTTCTCGGCTGGAGCTTTCCTATTGAGATCTATCAGATCTCCAAACTTAGGGTTTGGATCTGGAACATCCCCAGAAAGCTCCTGTATTGAAAGCATGGTCCCTGTTATGGATTCCATAGGAAGTGTCCCCCAGAAGCTCATGTGTGAGACATTGCAATAACTTTCAGAGGTGAGATGATGAGGGTATGACCTAACCTCATCAGTGTTTAACCTAACCAGTGCTTTAATCCTCTGATTGGATTAGCTGGGTGCTAGCTGTCGGCAGGTAGGGGGTGGCTGGAGGAGGTAGGTGATTAACCCAATGGATTAATAGTCATCCAATGAATTTATTGTTAGATGTTTTCGTCACTATGATGAGAAGCTAACATACCACTCTCACCCAAGTCCATATAAAGTTTAATAAGTTTGAAATCCATCTACAGTCCACTAGCAACTAGCTAACAACAGAGTCCCAGGCACAACACTACCTAAATTGCATTTCTTTTCCTGTTCTTTTAATTTTTGTTTTATGATTGTTCCAAAGAAAAATTGGAAAAAGGCAAAAGAGATACCATCAGCCTACCCCTCACCCCAGTATTGTACACTGAGTATTTTATACATCTCACTTGAAACCTCAGAGGAACTATTAAGTATTTTGGTTTTTCCCCTCATTATTAGTTAGCATTGATGACATAGTCCATATTCCTTAACTGTATATCTTTGTAAATTTTTTTTTTTGTATTTTTACTCTCTCTCCCCCAAGGTCCAGAAAAGTAATTAACACAGAAACACATGTGGAGAAGGAGAATGAGTGAAAATAATCAGTCTATTCCTGGGGTGCCGCCTTGGGATCATGAGTTATCATTAGAAGAAAGAGGAACCCTGGTCATCCCCGTCCTCCGTCACTCACAGTTTGCTAGATTTTTTAATAATGGCACTCCTGCTAACAGACAGCAATACATTCCAGTTACTCGATTGTACCTGTGATGAAGAGGCAGTCTTCATATGCAAACGAGCCCTCGTGTTCAGCCACTGCTGATGAAGCAATGAACCCTGGTATTAGCAGAAAATGGTGCCAGGTGGTGGCAGCCTCAGGAAACCTGCAATCCCAGCTAGGGTTCAAGGACATGTTGCTATGCACGTGATTTAATTACACGCTGAATAGTCATGGTGGGAAATATAAAATCGCTGTCCGACAGCGCTGGTCCAGTTGATTTTATTAAAAAGGCAGCTTGGAATCATGGGCACAATGGAATCATGGAAAAAGAAAGTTGGCTGAGTCCACCAACCAGTGTGTGGCAATTGCCTAGTCATTCCCTCCCTGGAACAAAGTTGCCCTTTGTTTTATTTATTTATTTATTTGGCGTTGTTGTTGTTGTTGTTGTTTTAAAGATGTAGAGCTGGGAGTGCAGCTCATGATGGAGGGCTTGCCTGGCATGCACAGCACCCCCCGCACCACACACACAGATAAATAATAAAATGTTAAAAGGAGCATAATACTAACCTAAGAGTCCTCTCCTAGGATTGCAAGGAGCACCATGGAGTAACTGATGCTAAAGCACTTTGGAACTGAAAATTTCTATATAAATATGATGTTTGGTTTTTTTGTTTTCTTTAAATTAAAACCAATATAAGTTTTTGTGCATATGGTAGAGTCAAGGTTACACGCCAAGCAACCCCACTTAACCTGGGGGCATCTTTGCATAGTCTACGTGATGGTCACAAAAAAGGCAATGGGTGTGTCCTCCCAGCTCACCCCCTAAGCGCATCACCCTCCGCCTTCCCCTGTATTCTGGCAGGGCAGTGCATGTGAGTTAAGTGAGGTGTCACAAAACACTCAAGGGAAACACTTGCAGAGAGCTCGGCCTGGGGTCTATCCTTAGAGCCTGTGAAGGATCAGAAGGTCGTCCCGCCCATTCATTATGTATGCTCTGACATGTGCATTTCAGTACCTGAATGAGATTAAGCAAAATCCAGGATCTAAAAATTTCCCTGCCGTCTGCTATTGTGCGATGAACAGCAGAGGTTGCTTTTTAAAGGGAGGTTATTTCTGTGAAGACTGACTTGGGGACCACGAGAGGAATGCTGAGCTTCACGACCACTCTTTTCCTAAACGATCAGATGACTTGGCACTTGCTACATCCACGATTTTATCCATTTTTAAACCTCAGAGCTCC
>CM053412.1:61927662-61970409 GCA_028644305.1 Xerus rutilus | reverse complement strand
TCTCTCTCTCTCTCTCTCTCATACAGACACACACATAGTTATTTCTGTACATTTATTTAACATCTATCATTTTTGCAAAATTAAATAGGCAAAATTAATCATACAATTGTGGTTAACTTTTCATTCCTTTGTATTTCTTTGCATAAAGAGGTTAAGAGCTGTGAGAATCCTAGAGTAGAATGGAATGCATACATACCCAGACCTCAAATCAGGAATTTCTAGAAGAAATGTGAACAAATTTCAACTGTCACTACTATAAATTGGAAGCATTAAGATCATATTTGTGGCTGTTAATGCTTTCAAGAATCACTACTCTCTACTTCGGTTGTGTCATAATTACTACCTCTTTACAGTGTGCATTCATGAGGAATCTGATAGGAAGACAGCAGACTGTGGGTGGGTCAGTTTCACCAGGACCTGTGGCTGGGGAGCTTCCTCGTCGGCCCAGGTGTCCCTGTGCTCTCCCAGTCTTCCCACTCCTAAGCCATCCTTTCTACGCCTCAAAGACCTCTGTTGTCTTCTTATTGTAACTCTTTTCTAAAATGTATTTTACATTAATTTATCCAATGTCTTCAGTGCCTGAATCATAGTGTGAATTCAATTTCATATATATTGATACCTTAAACCATAAAAATCCTTTCTTCTGGCATAATGGAAATCACAGAGCAGTTAACTATGTTTGCAGTCATTAGGACATCTTCCTACAGCTTTCCTCTGATAGGAAAGAGGGCGTGATGAGATGATACACGTGACCTTTTTCCTGGAAGCAAAGTCAGAAGAACCATGTTCTTTACGACTCCATAATGAACTTTCTAAATCAATCACAGTTTAATTTTTTTTAAATTTTAGCTCCATAGTCTTCAAGATATGACTTCAGCAGCTCCTACCCTAAATGACCATTAATAATTTTAAAAGCGAAAACTGTGATATTCAAGGAATCACCAGCGCAATCATCATCACTATGATCTGAACCAGAGGGAGATTGCTACATCATACATAGTAGATCGATGGCACTATGGGAAGGGTCCCCAGTTAGCTAGTTCTATACAGAAAATATACAGTCCACTGGTGGGAATAATCCAAAATGGTGATGATCTGCAAAACATGAGGTATAAATTTGGACTTTAATTTTCAGTGAAGTATTAAATAAAATAGTGAAGAGCTCTTCAGGTTGGTAAGTACAGTAGCAACTTTAAAACTATTTATCTGATGGAGACTCCTGATACAATTAATTAAAATGCACAAAAATGAATTTTGTTGTTAATACAGATGTTAAAACTGTCACAGCTACTTCATAATGAAACTGCTTCTAACATTTTTCTGTTTTTTGTTGTTATTGTTGCTGCTGCTTACAGCGATAGAAATCCATTAATCTTATTCTTAGGGCTTTTTCTGCTGGATTTGTTTTAAGTTGCCAATATCACTTTACCAGCAGTGTGGTGACCAACTTAAATGAAACCGTAAGGGGACTGAGTCATTGCAAACTAGCTGTATGTCAGAAGGGCCCCACGGGCTGCCATCATCTAATGGAAAAAGCTTTCTCAGGGTTTTGACATTTCTTTGATAACAACTGACATTATTTGGCATTAATTTGTGTTTTATTCTAAAGTTTTCTACCACATCAGTATATATCATTTCATACTTGCTTTTTGCAAGGCTCTGGGCTAGATGTTGTGACAGCATATTATGACATGCTTTTATTCCTACTATCATTACTAATAATTATTTTTCCTTCAGAAGCATTTAATAAATACTAGGCTATGTTGGATCCGATCATATGCTAATTTTATGTTGTGGTAAAATATACGTGACATAAAATTTGCCATCTGACCTATTTGTAAGTGTGGTGATCTAAGAGATCCCATAGTCTTAAGTACACTCCTGTTCTTCTACTGTCAACATTATCCATTTCCAGAACTCTTTCATCTTCCCAAACTAAAACTCTGCACCCACTGAACAATCACCCTTATTCCCAGCCCTTGGTAACCACTTCTCCAATTTCTGTTCCTGTGAATTTCACTAGATACCTCATGTAAATGGAGTCATGCAATATTTGTCCTGTGGGGACTGGCTTATTTCATTTAGCACAATATCTTCAAGGTTCATGCGTGTTGTAGGAGTCTATCAGAATTTCCTTCCTTTCTATGGCAGAATGGCACTTCATTGCATGTATATCTCACTTCTCTGTTCATTCATCAAATGGACAATTGGGTTGTTCAACCTCTTGACTGCTCTGCACAAATCTACGGGAACACTGCTGTCCCACATCCAACTGCTTTATGTGTGTTCATTCACTTAATTCCCACACAGCTAATTGCACACAATTTAACTATCTCACAAAAGGTGCTATTACTAATTCTGTTTTATATTTGAAGGGACAAAAATGCAGGGAAATAAATCCATTGTTCCAAATCACACAGCCAGTAAGTGGTATAATCAGGGTTAAAATAAAAACAAACAAAAAACCCAGAACCATCTGACTTGAAGCATATTCCTAATCACTAAGAATAAGATGCCACTCTTCCCTCAGTGGCTCTAGAAGAGGAGCAAGAAAACCATGTATACATCCAGTCAGCATGCTAACATGTGATCAATGGTATGAGGGTTTTTTGAGAAAAAGTGCTGGATATATTTAATTTTCAGGGGTCCACAAATACGGTTTGCAGCCCAAACCTACATTATGATCTGTTTCCATGACCAGAGAACTAAGAATGGTTTCAAATTTTAAAGTGGTGTGTGTGTGGGGGGTGGAGAATATGAAGGAGGAAGAGGAAAGGAGAAATCAAACAGTGATCCTAAAATCCAAAAACACTTTCTCTTTAGAGAAAAAGCTAGCCAACTCCTGTTTTAAAGGATGGTGAGATTCTTTTTGGCTGGGATGATTAGGAAATAGGAGGCACTTCACTCAGGTCCTAATGTAGAATTTTCAAAAGTTCAAATGAGATTTGGTCCTGCTGGGGGATTCTGATAAATGCAGATGTCCCAAGGACAGAAGGGTACAATTTAGGCTGCTGAGGACCTAGAAGGTGAGAAGGAAACGGAGGTCCTTCAGAGGGAAAAGTGCGTGGGGCCAATGTAGAGGGTCCCTCCCACAAAGGTAAGGGGGGGTGAATGCTCCATCTTTTAACCTTAGGAGTGTGGCATACAAATGGCTCAATAAATTTAAGAATGTGGAAAGAATATGCACCACAATTTTAAGCTTAAAAAATGAACCAAAGTTTCATAAAAATTGTCAAGTATTGAGTGATGTCAAGTACTAACACCTGGTATAACGTATTTACAAATCCTAACCAAACTACCTACACCAAGCTCAATGATGGATGGCAGTGAATTCATTGCATTACCCTTTGTATCTCTTACATAGAAAAATCTAATTTAAAGTTATAGGTCACTGGGGTTGTTTGATGATTCCATTAGGTGATTCGGAATATTCTATAGATTCAGACATCAGCCCACTACATTCAGCAGACAAATGATCAGGGGACCCAAATATCACATATCAAATCTCAAGTCTGGCTGCTTTACCTAGGAAGAAAGCAGCCAATAGGTTTTTATGCACAACTCTGTGCATCGCTCTAGGAAGGACAAGTGTGAAGCTCCATTACAGCAAACATTCTGCATCACATTTAAGTCTTTTTAAGAAAACTTCAAATCATCCTCTAGGCCATGGTGTTTCAACCTAGAAGTGGAAAAAGTTCAGTCTGTTGAGATATTGAATATAGGCCTCACGTATGTCCCTCCAACAAATCAGAATCAACACACAAGGATAAATTTTCAGTTGTAGACTCAGGAAGCAAAATGTGGCTTCACTTTTTTCCATAACCCAAAGAACTTTTCAAAATTGGAGCTCAAATATTGGCTGAGACCAAAACTACTCACATCAAGGGTCTGAGTCCAGTTCAGGATAACTGGGACCATTCTCATTTGCTACCTTGAGCTAAAGCAGTGTTCAAACCTGTCAGTCTTAATGTGCCCTCCCAGTATCAGGACACAGGGCAGATTTCTGGCTGCCCATCAAGACTGGCTGGCTGCCTCCTCTCCATTAGACACTTGGGAGCACACACTTAAATACAAGAACTTCAGTGGAGAGTCCTATTAAAATGCTACCTTCAGGACCCAGAATCAGAGCAGAGCTTCAGGGGAGAGCTCACCATCTCCCACCCATGCTAAAGTCCAACCCTATTGAGATGTCCTGGGCTGCAGTGGCTCCCTGCTCTCTCCACAGGACAACTAGCAACAACCTGAGTTAAGAGCTGAGACCCAGGTCCAAGGATTAGTCGTGACAAAAATCCAGTGACATTGACATTGATTGGGCACATCACACACATAAAGATGGTCTTTGGTCTTTGTGCAAATTGTCAGTGTCTTGAAGAAAGTTTTTATTTTTATTTGAAGTCTCATATCCCTCCACCTCTCAACTTCCAGTGTGTTATAATAAGGATCAGCACAGATTTTACTTGTTGGTTTTTTGCATGAGATCACACACACATATATATACACACATATAGATGTATATACATTTACACGTATAAATACATAAATGTATTTATATAAATATAAACATAAATATATATGTAAATAAAAATAAAAATTATATATATACAATGGCTGTCAGGGGCGCTGTCTGATCTGAGACACTCTCTCTTTCACAGCCCACGAGGCGGCTACTGTTCCTGTCCTGTTTCCAGCTGACTTGCACAATGACTCCAAAAGGGTTCATCCTAAAATGGAAAGGCATTTTCACCAGCATCAACAGTTTCTAAGAATGATCAGATCAAATAACTGTTAAAGAAATTTGCCAATAGTTCAATCTACTTGTCCCTCCAAGCAAAATATTAACTTTGTGATGGACTTTAGGAATTTTTGGTGTTAGGTATGCCACTCTGAATGATGGCTAGGTAGTCTGAATATATATGTGTGTTGTGAGTGTGTGTGTGTGTGTGTGTGTGCGTGTGTGGTACTGGGGATGGAACCCAGGGCCTCACACCTGCTAGGCAAGTGCTCTACCTGTCCTTCAAATTTTATGAACGAAAGTTCATAAAATGAACAAAAGTTCATAAAATTCATCAAAGTTCATATTGGAAAAACATCATCCTCTGGTTATTCCTGAACATTCTATATTAACCTATCACGGGTCATCAGCACCTCGCCAGGGTACTTTTGCCTGCTCAGAGGGATAAGCCCGAAATAATCAGTAAAGAACAAAAGACACACTGTTGGAAAAATAGCTTCAAAGCAGAGCCCCTGGATAGATCAAGCCCACACAGGAGGTGGGGCTGGGCAATTAAAAAATGGCTGCTGTGGTTTATTTAAGGGGGTACATCAAAGGCAGGGATAAGGTTTCAGGGGTGGAGTCTTGCTTCCTCCTGTCTTGCAGTCCGCAGGTTGACTGGCATCTTGGCAGGTCACACCCTTCTCTGAGAGGCTGTGTGGCTACAGCAGGTCACCCCATCTCCAGTGCTGTGTGGAACCAGGCAGAGCTTGGCTAGGGCTCACAATGTGTCTGGGCAGTCTTACCCTGTGGGATTGCCACGGGAAGTTTCCAGAGACCAGATGTTCCTATTCACTAGGCTGTGACGCCCATGTAGTCCGCACATGACCCACGGAGGGGCAAACACACAGCAGATGGGAGGAACCAGGGATGAGTACATCCCTGTAAAGCAAGTCCAGGTTCCAAACATTCACCCTGCACTTGGCTTGTCCAGTTGCTTGGGTAAAAACTAACATACACAGAGACAACTATATCTCAAGTTAACAAGATGTTTTTGTATCTGTATTTAAGTAATGGTTACTAATAGTGTTTTCTAAGCTAAATTCTGAAATTTGCATGTATTTTATCATCTCTGTTTCCATGCCTCCGGGAACCATGTGGAGTCACTAATTCATTTCCATGCAGCAGGAAACATGGTACAATTTAGTCATCGCTGCCAAATCTAAAAAATAGTACCAATACTCTAAACCACAAGGAAGTGTTCACAGAGATATCCTATATTCTCTTAATTACATGTTAGCCAAATTGCAATTAACCTCACTTTTTTATTTTGTGAAACACATATTTATTTGTCTCCTAAAGTGTCTCAACCACCTGCTTAATTTCGGGGAAGCTTAAATGGCTCCTAAGCAACAGTCTGAGGACTGCTTCATGCAGGGGACAGGGCCCAAGATTCACAGTGGGCGTGTGACCAGCACAGAAGAGGGCTTCAGAGCAGGTTAGCTGAGGACTTTGCTAGGGACTTATTGAATTAGGGAAAGCTTCACAAGTAGAAGATCAGTCGTGAGGCTATTAAGGCCATTAAGTGAGACATTAAGGGACAGATTTGGGGGCAAAATCCATGGAAATGGAAAAGAAAGATTTTTAAGTGAAATATTTCAAAGAGAGAACATGCAGAAGTTACCAAATGGATACGAGGAAGCAAGAGAACAGTGAATGAGGACTATAAAAGTGGGATTTTTCCACAAATTATCCAACTTTAATGGACTCTATTTTGAATTCATATGCTGGAGTCTTCACAGAGTATGAGTGCTACTGTAACAAATTGATCTTTGGATTTTATAAAAGCGACTTTCCACCATTATTTCTCCGGGTGTGTGTCACAACATTTTCAGAAAAGCAAAAACAATTTGTCTTACTGACACTGGAATCTACCATATGTAGGTTTATTGTATCAAAAAGATAATTTTTGCCCCCAAATATTTATACTGTCAGCGTGGAAAACAAACCATCCCACCAAATATGTTTTCTACACTTACTGAAAAATCACCAACTGTGTTGATATATTCACTGGATAAAGGCAAATTTCTGCATTGTATTCAGCAAAAGCAGGCACAGATTGCTTTTTTTCCCCCCTCAAGTTAATTATTTGGGCAAAGAGAGCGAGTGTACAGCCATTCCTGGTGCAAGAGAAACCAGGGTCTCTGCTTCTCCTGGTTTCCTCTGCAGAGCTACACAGACATCTGAACCTGGGCTAATACATCCGCTGCAAAATCAGGCTGCTAATGCACTCACGGTTTTGTGTGCTTGGCAGGTAGGATTGCCCCTAGGCTCCCTCCCTGCTCCCCTCTTTTCCTGTGAAATCAGGATATTTTCACAAATAACTAAAGTTGAAGTGAGGCAGAGAGTATCTCTTAAACACACTTCTCATTTAATCAGAGAACTGAGAATAATGTTCTAAGTGATATTTGATGCCCACCTGAGATATTCTTCAATAGCTCGAGTATTTTCTCTACAATGTTGTCGTCCAATCACAACCAAATGTTGGAATTACCACAGCAATAAACGCCTCAATGGGGGCAACTCCATGACAACCTCCACCAGAGAGAAAGTGATGCATCTGTTATGGACCTCTCCAGAAAGTTCTTGGAAACAAAGTTTTGAACATTTGATGAGACTCATGCATACATTTAAATCTCTTGGATGAAGAGCTCTAAACATAATAATTTCTTCAGTTTTATTAATTTTCCTTTCTGTTTTCTGCAATACACTCCACAGTAATATCTGAGGTTATAGCATCGTTTCCAAGTATGTAAAACCCTCAAAGCCAAGATCACTTGATGTGTTTTATGTCACGTCAACAGAAAGCTATAGGGCAATGTCCATTTTTGCCATTTATAGATTCCCAAACACGACATCTTGTTACATAGTGAAAGAACCCTGAAAAACTTCAGGAGCCCTCCTTAGTTCTGGTTGCATGCTTTGATTTTCAAGATCATTACTGCTATTAGGTCGTTTGGTCTTTCTTGATTTGCCCCTTCTTAAATATCAGCAATTATGTTTTGTAGATAATTTAGGAATCTCTGAGCATGTAATTGTCAAAAGCTGATTTTCATTCTCTATTCTTGTGATAATTTTCCGGGAAAGTATGGCTCCAACCTCTACTATTTTTCTAAGGAGCTTTCCCCAGATGACATTGGCTAAGCATGAAAGAAGGTTCTATTTCTTCTTCCTAAGGCGACTTTTATATACCAGAATTATTCCTCATGAAACAGATATCAAAAACTAGGCTGGTCAATTCACAATAGCTAAGCTATGGAACCAACAACCTAGGTGCTCTTCAATAGATGAATGGATAAAGAAAATGTGGTATATCTACACAATGAAATATTACTGAGCCATAAAGAAGAATGAAATTATGGCATTTGCAGGTAAATGGATAGAACTAGAAACTATCATGCTAAGTGAAATAAGCCAATCCCCAAAAACCAAAAGCCAAGTGCCCTCTCTGATATACAAATGCTAACTCACAATAAGGAAGGTGGGTTAGGGAAGAATAGAAGTGCTTTGGATTGGACAAAGAGGAATGAAGGGAAGCGAGGGGAGATGGGAATAGGAAAGACAGTAGAATGAATTGGACATAACTTTTCTATGTTCATATACAAATACATGACCAGTGTAACTCCACATCATGTACAACCACAAAAATGGGAAGTTGTAGTCCATGCAGGTATGCTATGTCAAAATACACTCTACTGTCATGTATAACTAAAAAGAACAAATCAAAGAAAAAAGAAAAAAAGAACTAGGCTGGGTGCAGTGGCCCACGCCTGTGATACCAGCAGCCTGGTGGACTGAGGCAGGAGGATTGCAAGTTTAAAGCCAGCCTCAGAAACTTAGCAAGGCCCTCAACAACTTAGCAAGACCCTGTTTCAAAATAAAAAATAAAAATTGGGCTGGGGATTTGGCTCATTTTTTAAGTACCCCTGGATTCAATCCCTGGTACCAAAAAAAAAAAAAAAGAAGAAGAAGAATAAGAAGAACTAGGGCTGGGGGTGTAGCCTAGTGGAGGAGCTCATGTTTAGCATGTGCAAGGCCCTGGGGTAGATTCCCAGCACCAAAAACACAAAACAAAACAAAATGAAAAACTAAAGAATTGAATTGGTGGCAAGTGTGTTCAAAGTTTACTGAACCGAATTGGTACTCGCTGACTGGGGACTGGTCTGGACCATTCCTTTAAGACTGTGCTCATGGGACAGCTGGAAGCCAAGGTGGAGACTGTCATTAAGTTGCTGCCACGTCACAGGCTCCTTCCACTGCCGCCTGAGCCTGGGGTCTCCTGGTGTCAGGAGCTCTGGACAGTTGGAATCCTAGATGGTTGGGGTAATGGGGGAACCAGTACCAGAATTTTTTAAAAAATGCTTACAAAAACCAGGCTTGGAAATCAAAAGGAATCAGAAACACACAGAGCTCTTTGCGAGATTAGTAGCTCAACTGACCAGTCTGTCTGGGGTGCAGAGCGTCAGTGCTGGCATGAAAACCAGGACTGCAGACCAAGCTTTGGAAAATAAGACTTGAATTAATATTTCAGTGTTGACAGGAACACACAGCAGCTCACCCAATGGTTGTCATGGGATAGACGGAGCAGAGACCATTTCTGATGGCCTGTTTGTATTTTACAAGTCTTATTCCAAAATTCAGAGGATTATTTTAGCAGCTTCCTTCACACTTACTAGAAATGTATGTGGGTCTCTTTCCTGTACTTTTAAATTCATTCATTATATTTCTTCCTGATCCTATAAATAAATTTGCCCCCAATGTTCTTATATTTCTGCTTATTCTGCTGTATGTTCACTTCGTAATTTTTAGAAGGAGCTATTGTAAAAGTCTCAAACTATAAATAATAATATTGTCCAACTTCATTAGACCATGAGAATCCATGGCACAAATTTAATTCCTTATACTGTCTTTGACTTTCAGGAGAGGATCACTACAGCTGAAGTGCCAACAGAGGGCACTAAGCGACTCCTTGTTATCTACCGATGTGGCCCCTGGAGTTCCCCAGGACATGTCTCCATGTGAGACAGGACCCTAATGCGGGACTCTTCCCTTCTCATCTTTAGCTGAGGTACTAATGAGAAGTAGTGCTAACTCGAATCTTAAAAAGTGAGGTGAGATACCCCTGAAGGCCCACAGATGTAGACTTAGGAAAGCCAGAGGTCCATAAAGATTGGAAAGGACGAGGAGAAAGCCTTTTCCTTCCATCCAGTACAGAGACAGGAGTCAGGGGACCTTACCCAGGAACTGGCCATGCATGGACATCCATGTGACCCTGGCTCAAGAGTTCTCAGGAGCTGATTGTGGCTGGGCATGAGCTGCGATGGAGGTAAGGAACAGTTGCAGACAGGGGGCGCCTTCTGCTTCAGAGTGTATCAGGGATTCAAGGTGCAAAAGAGCTCTGTTGACCTTTATAGCAAGAGCTTCCTGGTTCAGATCTGAGGCTGAGCTGCAGGCACCTGTATAGGCCTTGAATTAAGTCCCCATCCTCCTTCGCCATTTCATCTGTGGCATATAAGGTCTCCCTAGACCTGCTTGAATTTCTGGACTTGTCCCCCATTTTCCCTGTAGGATAGACCCCTTTTCAGCCCACACTGACCCTCGGCACCTGTTCACAGCACACGGGGCTTGTGGAGATGGGCAATTAGGACCTCACCCATCGCCTCTCTCCTGGGCTCTCTCTCAACAAGTTTAGCACCAAACACTGAAATCTCCCCTGAAGCACAAGGGATCAGTTCTCAGTTCCTCTTGCCATTTTTTTAAATTAATTGATGTCAGCTTTGACATAATTATCACAATTTTGAATATTTTTCCTAATTATTTAAAAGCACTCTCCAGTAATGGAAAACCATTAGGAAACTAAATATACAAAGACCAATTTTTAAAATATTTTTACAATGTAGACTAAGCACAGAAAATATTTATCAAGAAAAGTCTATTAGTCCTCTCCTTCTTCAAGGACCTGCCCCATGGGTGCCATGCCATCGTTGAAAGCATGTGAGAAGTGACCATTACACTCTAAGGTCACAAAAATGTGGTTAGCTGGGCGTGGTGGCACACGCCTGTAGTTCCAGCAGCTTGGGAGGCTGAGGCAGGAGGATCACAACTTCAAAGGCAGCCTCTGCAATGGTGAAGTGCTAAGCAACTCAGTGAGACCCTGTCTCTACATAAAACACAAAATCGGGCTGGGGATGTGGCTCAGTGGTCGAGTGCCCCTGAGCTCAATCCCTAGTTAACCCCTCTCCCCAAAAAGGTGGGTTATTTTTGGACAATAAAACATTTTCCCAAAACTCCTTACCCAATTTAAAAATTATCCCTTTTTGTGGTTTATCCAAGAATCAGAATCATTTTGTTTCTGTTTTTTCTCTCTCTCTTTTGGGTGCTGGGGACTGGACCCAGGGCCGTGAGCATGCTAGAGAAGTGCCCTACTCGTGAGCTACACGCAGCCCTGGAGACCTCTTTGTCAATAATACATCTTAGCTCATTCTCCTACTTGTCATTTCTCTGTAGCAGAGTTTAATCTTAACATTGAAAGAGATTCCAGGCCATGCAAAGATTCAGTAGTGATAAATAAAAACAAGAGGCATCAGCAGGAAATCATAACATTGCATTTTTTAGCTACATATGGAAACTTTTGAGCAGATGGAAGAGGTTTAAAAAAGAGCATTTGTTGCCTCTAGAAGCAATGATATGCTGTTATTGTACTCCAAGCTCGAATTCTTTTTATTTCTTCAAATTTTCCTTGTGGCAAATGCATAATTATAGGTTACAAAAACGCATTTTCAGATTCCCCTAGTGCATGGAGAAATATTTTATTAAGGCACATTGTGCTGTTACTTCGAGGATCTGTCAGTTACAGGCACACATGATCATCATCTCCTGCTCTGAGACCCACATTAACCTGCAAATGCTACCATAGGACCTGTTGGAATAATGGCACTGATTTGGATTTTTAAAATGGGCATCTTCAGTAGTTTTTCTCTAGTTTAAAACAATTTATTATGTGATTTATAAAGAACTAAAAGAATAAAGAACTAAAAGACAGGAGTTTGAAGAGTCCCAGCTCAAAGAAATGATATGTTTAAGGAGATGGATTAATTATCCTGATTTAATCATTACAAATTATTTATATGTATTGAATTATACCACATACATATGTAAAGTCATTATATGTCAATTTTTAAAAGTGTTCATTTTATTGACACATTAAAATTCACACCGTATTAAAATTTCAACTATAAAAATGTAGAAAGCAAAAACATATTTGATTAATTACATTCTAATTTGACCATCATGGCAATGCATTTTTATAAGTGGAAAGTAACTCTGGATTATGTTTCAGAGCTTATGAAATCTTTGATGGAAAATTGGGGTCTACCCCATAAAGGAGAGAGAGAGAGAGAGAGAGAGTAGCTTGGTTTGATAAGTACATTAACCTGTGTGGCTTACAGGTTCTTAATTTAGTAAAGAGAAGAACTAGTTTATTCCTTTCCAAGAAGCATAAATGAAGACACCTCCAAAAAGGCAATCTTTGGAGGGTCAGATGGAATTAAACTGGATCAGATGGAATTCACTGACTACATAGTGACCTTCTTCCCCTCTCATCCCTCACACGGGGTTAATGACCACAGCTGTGTTCATGGCATTTGTTCCCATCCTAGAGGTTCAAAGTACTGGGCTGTCTAACTGAAAGGTCCTTTGTTTTTGCCTGTTAAATTTCTCTCTGAGATTTCTGCACGCCACTGCAGAAAGGCTGTAATGTCTGTGACATGGAGTCAATTGTATTTTGCTTTAACTGTTTATCATCAGAACACCTGTTTAGTTGCTCTTCATAAATCACTCCAAATCTAATAAAGGATCTCAAAACACCAGGGATAATCTATAGCCTTCCTTCCATCACTCACATTTTGGAATTTCTTATAGGGAGGGGGAAAAGTCAAAACCAAAACAAACAAACAAAAAACCTGCAACAATCACAACAATAAATTTATAAACACCTCAGCTGGTAGTTAAAGTAATAAAATGGGACTGTTTTTCTTTCATTCACATGAAAATAGATTTTATGAAGATTGATATCATGTCTTTGCAAGAACATGAACTAATAAAAACGATCCCTGTGATGGAGAATTCTCGCAGTCCTATCCTAACATAAAATGTGATTTGACATCAAAAAGAGCTATGGCTTGAGGTGACCTTTGTTTTCTTTTATCTCTTGTGCCCAGTATCAATCATTATTCCAGAGATATTGGCCACATGCATTGAGGCTCTGCAGGAATATCAACTACAGTAAAGGAAGCAACTCTTAGCAGATGACTGAAATAACAGGCTTCATTGTATTTCAGGCAACGTATTTGTCTATGTATTAGTTTAAAATGTATATGTTCTATTTATATATTCTCAAATGTGTTAACATAAGTGCATTTCAGCAAAACGAAAAGTTAGTTCATTCATTCTGATAATCATATGATCCATGACAAAGGAAACAATACATTAATTTGGTCCAAAGTGCAATTCACTAAATGTGCTCAGGTATTAAAAACACCACAGAAAGCACCAAGGCTTAAAAAAAGAGGAAGAACAAATAACAGGAAAGAAGGCAAAAAGGAGACAGGGAAGTGTGATATTTATAGTGCACTCTTTTTGAGTGTTTTTCATATATGCCTACAAATATTTTTTGTCAATAGTGTGAATTCAATTTCCTGAGAATATATTCAAAGAATGTTTACCTTCGTTTTTGCTTTAAAAATACCAGATGGTGCCTCATCGCTATGTATATGGTTTTTGAACTTCTCTATTTTTAGACAGTGTGTAAGCCAGCTTTCCTTTACTATAAGGGAGTCCCTGAAATAATCAACTTAAAAATGACCTCACTTCCTCCCACTATGTCCTATCACTTAAAAGTCCCACCACCTCCCAAGGGTGCCACTGAGGGACCAAGTCAGGGGTCTTTGGAGGACACTGATCCAAACTGAAGCACACGGTAAGTTAGCACTCAATTCCCTACACTTCTGTTTAAACACATGTATGGGGAAACACATTCCTCTGAAGATGGGTTTGTAGATATCAATAGAAATTCACAGTGGAGCATGAATAAACCATTAAATGATCTTCCTCCTCAGTGAATGCAAACGAGGAAATTGAGCAAGCCATGATCAGAAGTAAACTGGGAATTATAGTTAAAACAATAAAAATCTTTTTTAAATACTTCTTTATTCTGCCAATTTTTTTCATCTAAATAAGGTGAATTAAATAATCTGGGGCAAATGTACACAAGAAAGGAGAAAAAAAACCTCAAGATAAATAATAGGACACAGCAGATTCTAAAGCCTTCAACCCACACTTACATGCTGAAATGATTTTACCAGAAGATCAAACACTGTCCAAGCCAGGTGTGTGTGACTTATTCCAAAGCTGTGAAGACTGGACCCACAGGTCCAGCCACACCAGCTCCCAAGTGGCCAGTTTATTCTTGCTAAATAAATCCTCAGAGTCCAATGAGAGCAAACATGCTTATTCGGAATTTCATTTCCTTTTATAAAGCCTCAAGCAAGGACAATTACTTTATTAAGTGAAAACCCAAGGAGATGCACCAAAGATCAGCAAGAAAGAAAAATCAAACTCACCATCTCTCCGATTAAGTCTTGCAAACCCAGGGCCGTGGCTGCTGGACAGTTCTGAGGAGCTGCTGAAGGATGACGGAGGCAAGGCTGACCCCAGAGGAGCATCACAGTCTCCTGCCAGCAGAAAACACCATGGTTAATAAACACGCAGGCTGCTGCCCTGGAGAAACACCAGCTCAAAAAACCTTAAGATGTGGGATAATCATCAATCTTAGGTTTTGAACTTCTTAATATTTCTATTGGAGTATAATGCACACAGTGATATTCCTGAGCATTGATTTAAATGATTTTAAAAGTGTACAGTCTCTTGACAAATGCATATAGCCATGTACCCTCTACTATAATGAAGATATAGAACCAGTCTATCAGCCCTAAAATTCCCTCACATCCCACATCTTCTTGGTTCAGCCACGTGTCTGGGTGCACCACTAACCCAAGACTACTGTAAACTACACTTGATGTTTGTGGCCTTTAGGTAGACAGACTGGGCAGCATTACTTCCATGCCCAAACCTTGACTGTGCTTAGAAATTCTCACAGTGTCCCTCCCTGCACAGAACTTGTGGGGAACCAGACAGATGGACTCTGGGCCAGGTGCTCAGATCAGAGTTACCTACAGGAAGCCAAGACCCATAAAAAGCAACATCTACAGCGATGAACAGGAAACCTCGCTGTGCAAACCCCTTCAGAGAGATACCTGCCTATAGGGTGTGTGTCTCCACCTTTACCTGGTATCCTTGCTGTCTCAGGGAATGGCCCTGCCTTTTCGGTCCAAGGACCCCTGCGACTCACCCTGGGGCACTCCCCTATGGCTTGTGTTCTGGCCTAAAACAATCACAGGAGATTAAAGGCTTTTGACCTAGATTATCTACTATTTGACCACAGGGACGCCCAGTCACTCCTGCTTCCTCCAAGCTTGAAGAGGCCCTGGAAATACTCCCACCTTGGGTGACTCTTGTCCCATGTCTTGTGGCTTGGATAAGAAGTGTCCCCTAACAGCTCACGTGTGAGACAACGCAAGAAGGTGATAGGGCATAGTGGGAGGAAGTGAGGTCATTGGAGGTGTGACCTCAAAGGAGTTATTGGGATCCTAGCCACTTTTTGTTTCTCTTTGCTTCCTGGTGGCCACAAGGCAAGGATTTCTCCACCATGTGCTCCTGCCATGTTTTGTGGCCTCACTACAGTCCAAAGGCAGCGGGGCCATATAACCATGGACTGAAATCTCTGAAACTGGGCCAAACATTTCCTCTTTTTAAGTTGATTATTTCAGGTACTCTGTGATAGTAAAGGAAAGCTGACTTACACACTGTATAAAAATATCTCTATTAAAAACACATTGGATAAAATTATCCCTTTAAAAACCATATACATAGTGATGAGGCACCATCTGGCATTTTTAAAGCAAAACCTAAGGTAAACATTCTTTGAATAAATTCAACATGGGAGACAATGCAAGAAGGTTCAGAGGAGAAATGATTGGGTTATAAGAGTCTTAATCTAATCAGTGAATTAATCCTTTGATAGGGATTAACTGAGAGATATGTGAAGGGTGTGGATGGAGGAGGTGGGAACTGGGGTAGTGGCTGTGGTATATATTTTGTATCTGGAGAGTGGAGTCTCTCTCTGCTGCTGATCCTTGATCTGTTGATTTTAAACATATCTATCATGCATTGGGATATTTTATGAAAGAGGAATGCTATACCTCGAATATATCATTAGAAGATTCTGAATTGCGTTATTTATACATACTTTTTTTCCTTATGAGCAAGTTGTTAAGTTCACTAAAGGGGGAAAAAAGGCATACAGAATTAATTATATTGCAATGACGTGGCAAAATGTCAACTTCATTCAATTAGCAAGATGTAAGAGGTAGCCTAGGGCCTCTCCTGGTGATTTGTTAGGCTGAGTGCATGATACTGGGAACAGAAACAAAATCCAGTGCCTAGAATTTGCTTGAGTGAACATGCTTTTGTAAAAGGTATTGGAATGAACAGCAGCTTTTCTGAAAGAATGCGTTACCACTGTTAAATTGAATTGTTTTGCCTGAAGCTGTCACCATACACATTTTGTGTTTGTTCTAAGGGTCACTCCACACATGGTGAACTGTAACCTAATTTAGCGTAACCTGACCCGGAAGTACACTCTTATAACAATGTGCCAAGTCTCAGGCAGTCATAGCCACAGAACCAACAGCCAACCAGAGGCTGAAAGCTGCCAAGATGTGACCATATAAGGCAAACCCCAATTGCAGCCAACCAGGTCACTTCTGTATGTCATTTCCTGTTCTCTGGTGATAAATATAGCCTGCATGTGTGGTGGAATGGAGCCTGCTGAGCCATTCTCTGTCTGGACTGCTGGTGGATTCAGGAAACATCTGTCTTTTCTGTTTTTCTTTTCTTTAAGATGGGGTTGGACTGTGTTGCCCAGCTGGCCTAGAGCTTGCAAGCCTTCTGCCTCAGTCTCCCAAGCAGCCAGGATTATGGGCATGCACCACCACGCCTGATTCATCAGACATGCCTTTGCTCTAAAATCCCTCTGAAGTTTTCCTTTTAATACCATGAAGACAGTGACTCTCTTAAGACATGACAACAGATCAATAACCCCTCCACGCAGCACTCTTTCTACAACAGGGAGAACAATGTCTCACTGCTTTGTAAACATGCAAAGTAGCTGCTACATAAATATTTTTCTACATATCCCCTGGAAGTGACAACTGACATTTCTATAGACAAGTCAGATACTAGGGCTTGTGATCTTAATATATAAAGAGCAGCACAATTTAGCTGAGACCACAATTAACACACTTGGCAGGAGGAGCACCCTTTATTTTCTAAGTGTACCCAGCAGGAAGACCAAGGAATCATGCCAAGTGGCTAGTAAAGGTTTGTGCCTCCTGTGACCTCCTTAAACGCCCCCTCGTATATTCACCCACAGTACAGTCTCCTTTTCCCCCAGCGCACATTTTGCCTGGATAACACTGGCAGTGAGGATTCTCAGAATTCAGCAAATATGCTACATAATGGACTGAGGGAAAAAAAGATAAATACTAATGCAAGTTGCTAAATATTTACTATAGTTTCCCACAATGGCATTTTAAAACTGTGAAGAAGCAAAGAGAAAAGAAGCAACCTAGCCTTTACTCCATCTTCAGGTGACAGGTCCCAGGCCACCACGAGTAGTCACGGCAGAATCCAGGAAGAAAGGGCAGCGTTTATAGAATATTGCCTCCTCAACCTACCCACCTAATGTTCTCCTTCATTACTGCTGGGGAAAAAATCCAGGGACAACTTCTAAAGTAGCATTAAAAATACTGAATAAAAATATTCTTACATCATTTAAAAAAAAAAATGCTTGTGTACTACCATATCTTTCCATGGTATTGCATTAGGCTCTCCACACGCCCTTGGGACTCCTAGCTAGCAGGCCTGGCTCGCCCCAGGGAATCCTGAGCTCTTGGAGAACTCAGTACTAGCCTTACCCACCTTTGTGGGTTGAACACCTAGCACAGAACCTGAAAGACGGCGCATGCTCAGTAAACTGCTATTGAACATTTATTACCTGAATGAGTAAACAATATAATCATCATTAGGCAGTAGATTTAATTAAACTTAATCTTGCTTAATTATTAGATTGAATTGTATTGTTTAAGTTCAAAGTCAAGAGTCCTAGAGACATCACAGATTCATATTCCAAGGTGATCTCAAGAGAACGTTGTACATAGGTGTTAACAGATTATATCAGCATTATTTTTTCACTTGGTTTCTCCTTAATTAATTTCCTAACTCTGCTTTGCTGGTCTCAGATGATTTCCAACAATGTTAAGGTCCATGAAATAAATGTATAAAGACAGCTGGAAACAAAATGATTGAAAATTTCCGTTTCCCCTTTGGAAAATCCAGGAGCCAATTAGTGTGTGTCCGGCAAGTCTTCCCCTGGTGATGAGGACCATTTCTAGCACAGGCTTGAAGAGGTCAGCCCTTTAAAAGATAAGAAACTTTATTTTTTAAAAAATCCAGGGCCTGGCACCTCAGCTTCCTTACTGTTCCTTTCCTATCACTCTAAATTCTGGGCACCCTCCGGGTGTTAGGGGCCTGAGCTTCCTCCAGCTTATTTGGAAGTTTGGTTAATAGTCGCTGCATTTCCATGTGTTTGGCTCAACATAGATGGTTGTAGGGTCTTGTTGTGCTGTTACAGATAAATGTTTCCTAGTTACTCTCACCGGCCAAAAGTAGAAATTCACTGCTACATAGGTGTGTGTTATGTTGTTCTGCTATAAAACCAGGATTGAAAATTATATTAAATGTTTTCTATAAGGTTATTTCATACTTATTCAAAAATGTTAGAATTCCTAAAAAACCAACCAACCAACCAACCTCTTGTTGCCTTGTTGCTTACTGGGGTGACCCAGCTAAGCTCACCAAAATTACAGGTTTGGAGAAGAGAAGGTTTGTAAAATGCAGAAAAGAAATATAGCACAGGATTGGTGAATGAGCTGAAGGTTCAGCAGTGGTGGAGAGAGATGAATGATGGGGAATTGCACCTGCCACACTCTACCCGGCTGTCTCCAGTGACAACCTTAGAAGGATGCCAGACAGCATGGGCTTGGTTCACAACACTTCCCTGGGCTTCTCCACCTGGTCCTGGAGACCAGTCCTTCCTGAAGCCCTCCTGATCCTGCTCTTTGGTCTTGATTTGTCCCCCCAGTCCCTGCCTGGCATCACTCTGAGCCTCCATCCCTGGTTGACAGGTGCTTCCAGCAGGCTTGGTGATTTGGACTATTCTGCCTGAGAAAGTGAGGGCCAGAACCCATTCTTCAGTATTCTGCTCATACATGGAACATTCAAAATAGTGTATGGACTTGACAAAAATCAACACTTTGGATTCATAAGAATATTCACCATTATATACATTCATAGGGTACAGGGTGATGTTTTTGTATATGTGTACAATGTGGAGTGACAGATACGCTAATCTTATAAATAAGTTTTTTAAATGTGGATCTAAAATGATTTAAAAATATATGAGCAATTGCCTTCACCTTCCTAAGTCAGTCAGAGATGATAATACTTTTTAAAACAGTGTTTCATTTGAATATATTAGTTATTCAGCTTGTTCAACGAAAGTGTATTGAGCACCTACCATGCACAGAGCATTATTAAGGACAACGAGAGACCTGGGTCTAAGTTGAAGAAGTTTAGAATCTGATATGGTAAGGTGTAGAGACTGGTGGCCTGAGCCATGGCCTCTGATTCCCTCATGGCTGCGTTTGCCTGGGAACTTCCTGTGCAAAGGTGTGAGTCAACAAAATTCAACTCAAAGTGGATCAAGGACTTGGGAGTTAGACCAGAGACCCTATGCCTAATAGAAGAAAAAATAGGCCCAAATCATCATGTCGGATTAGGACCTCACTTCCTTAACAAGACTCCTACAGTGCAAGAAGTAAAATCAAGAATAAATAAATGGGATGGATTCAAACTAAAAAGCTTCTTCTCAGCAAAAGAAACAATGAAGTGAACAGAGAGTCTACATTCCGGGATCAAATTTTTGCCACACACACATCTGATAGAGCACTCATCTCCAGGATATATAAAGAACTCAAAAAATTCAACACCAAAAAAACAAACAACTCAATCAATAAATGGGCCAAGGAGCTGAAGAGACACTTCACAGAAGAAGACATACAATCGATAGACATATGAAAAGATGTTCAACATCTCTAGCAATTAGAGAAATGCAAATCAAAACTACTCTAAGATTTCATCTCACTCCAGTCAGAATGGCAATTATCAAGAATACAAAGAACAATAAGTGTTGGCAAGGATGTGGAGGAAAAGGCACGCCCATATGTTGCTGGTGGGACTGCAAATTGGTGCAACCAATCTAGAAAGCAGTATGGAGATTCCTTAGAAAACTTGGAAAGGAACCACCATTTGACCCAGCTATCCCACTCCTCGGTCTATACCCAGAAGACTTAAAAACAGCATACTACAGTGACGCAGCCACGTCAATGTTTATAGCAGCTCAACTCACAATAGCTAAACTGTGGAAGCAAACTAGATGCCCTTCAATAGATGAATAGATAGAAAAATGTGGTATATATACACAATGGAATATTACTCATCAATAAAAGAGAATAAAATGGCATTTTCAGGTAAATGGATGGAGTTGGAGAATATCATGCTAAGTGAAGTAAGCCAATCTCAAAAAAACAAATGCCAAATGTTCTCTCTGATAAGTGGATGCTGATCTATAATGTGGGGGAGGACATGGGAAGAATGGAGGAACTTTGGTCACAGGGATGGGAGGGGAGAGAGAGCATGGGAACAGTAAAGATGCTCCATCTGCGTACAATGAATCAAAATGCATTCTGCTATCATGTATATCTAAGTATAATAAATAAACAAATAATTTTTTTTAAAAAAAGATGCAGGTCAAGATGGCCCGGTTGCTATGGTGATGTCTGCTGGCCAAGGAGGCTACGTGCAAAGGCGCACAGCTGTATCAGTTGGAAACTTGAGCTCACCAACTCCCAGGGATAGATAATTCTGGGCTTAACAAGATGACCATGATGTCTAGCAAGTTTTGCTGCATCCTTCAGACTGCCTGCTATGCTAAAAATTTCTCACAATAACCTTCTGATGACAAAATCTATCTAATAAATGTGCTGAGCTAGCTCTGGTCAGTCTTCTCCCATCAGGGGTTGGCCAAACCACCTGGCCCCAGCTTTTTCTCTATGTGTGTCTGTTTGTCTTTTCTTCATCTCCCATCAACCCTCTGGTTTCTGAATTAACAATCATGCTGGTGTTACAGGAAGGGGATGTGAAAATATCTCTTATGCAAAACAGAAAAGAGAGCAAAAAATTTGCACAATACTAAGATGGAAGCATCTTAATTGCTTAGGAACAAACCCAGTTTCTGAAAGGGAGTGGCCAGGGCACTGCCTCAAAGACAAAACTGCAGCTCTGAGCCCGGCAACTGGCACTGGAGACTGAGCTGCCACCTGCATACGGCACCAGGAGGGACAGTGTGATGGGGTCTCTGGACTCTCGTGCTAAGAAAGGAATAAAAATGAATGTGTGGATGATTCAAGGGAGGACTGAGCCCATAACTCAGAGGAAACAGGACAAGCCACAAGGAGAAGGGGACAAGGAGAAGGTCCTTAGATTTAAAGAGGATACCTCTGGCATCTTTCTATGGGGCTCCAAATTAGAAATGACACTGTTGCTTGAAAACTGTTATTAAAAGATTAGACCACATTGTACTCGGGGTTGAATGCCTTTATTGGAGGTGAATCTTGCGTGCCATTGTGGTGGGGTAATGGTTCCCAAGGATATGTCCTCATCCCATCCCCAGAGGCTGTGAATGTCACCTGAGGGTAAGGCTCTCCAAATGTGATTACAGACTTTGGGATTTGTAAATTATCTTGGATCCACTGGGTGCGTCCTTCGTGCCATCAGAATCGTCTCTGCAAGAGACACACAGAGGACCATGAATGGCCTCAAGCACAAAGGAAGATGGAGGGAGAGATGTGGGATGTGACCATGAGTCAAGGAGGGTGGGCAGCCATCAGAGGGTCGAAAAAACAACCAGACTGGCACCCCCAGAGCTCTGGAGGGCATGTGGCCTGCTGACATCTTGACCAGTGACATGGATGTTGAACTTCTGGCTTCTGGAACTATCACAGAGCTTCCTTAGGACGTGTCTGTGTATCCACCCAGTGCAGCGCTCTCTAGTTCTTCCCAGGAATGGCTGCCTCTTTAGTTCTTGAAGTTCCTTAGCACTACTGTGGTGATAGTTCAAATAAAGCTCTTATTTAGAAGGCACTGAAAGTGTTTGCTATGAATCTAAATGATCTGTGTGTGTTGCTACCCAAAGGGAATTCTAGGGAAAACACACTCCACTCCGAGAACGGAAGCAATAACTGCTAAGCTTAAAGTCTATTTTTCTCCTTGTGCAAACCTGTTTCAAGTGGTCTTGAGTCTATTCGATCATGTTCAGTCACTGCCTCCCCTAAACCTCACTCTGTGGTGTTGGAATGGAGCTCGCCTACCGAGGTCCGGGGTGGGCACATGATGCAGATCTGGCCAGGTGAATGGCAGGTCCTACTGGGAGGGGCCGGTTCAGGGATGGTCAGGAACCCAAGCTGAGTGACTGAGGGTAGAACATGGCTCTGGCTTGAGTCCTTGGCAAATATCCATCCACTCATTCATTCAGCAAATATGTGCTGCAGATCTACACTGTGCCGGAGAGCCCTGTCTGCTCCAGGGCTGCACACAGAACCACACAGCCCCTGCCCCAGGGAAGCTTATCCCACTGAATGGGGTAGACGAAATAAAGCCATGATATCTGTAGAACTGAAAATCGCCAAGAATAAGGAAAATGAGAATAAGGAAAATAAGAATAAGGAAAATTTGTTTCTAAAGCTAACAAATCATGGGCCGGAATCCATGCACAGACAGCTGCTTTGGAATGAAGTAGTGTGCAAGGAGTCAACTGCAAGAGGAAGAGGTGGTGCCAAGGACAGAATTTTGCCATCTAAATTCAGCTGTGAATCAATAGCAACTTTGGTTCCTTTACTGTCCAAGCCTCCTTGAGCTTTTGCTACCTACAGTTGAAGGATTCCAACAGGAACACCGTTCTTAGTTCCTGCCCTTTATTTTCAGTCCACAGCCAGGAAACCCCGGAGGATCACACATCTTTTTCTTTGTAGAAGCAGATGCTTTTCTATTATCTCCACCATTATCCTACCCCAGGTCCTCAGGTTAACTGTGTAACTAATCCTACAGAATGTTTATTTACTGCCCCAACACATACTTTACAGAGCTCCGTAGCAGAGACCTTTTAAAAATAAATCACACAATAACAACCTCCAACACCGCTAAGGCTCCCACTCCGCACACGTTCTGCAGGTGCGATGTCCTGGCACTCAGGCTCCCTCCACCCTCTGGTCCTCTGACCCTGTGGGCTACAGCTGGGTCCCCTGCAAATTTCTCCCATGAGCCCCCTCCTTTAGTCAGAGGTCCTCTCCCGTTTGCTGCACCTGGCGTGCCTGAGCCCGGGCACACTGACCGCCTGGTGCCATTGCCCTCCTGCGCTGCAGTGTCCTCTGCCTCCTTCTGCTCCTCCTTGGCCTTGACCCTGGGGCTCCACTCCAGCTCCAGCTCTGCCCTGAAGCCCCCTCGCCTGTGTGCACACTGAACGCTCAGGTGCATCTCATGCAGAACGAGCTGTGCCCTGTGCAGTGGGAGCCGCGTCTCACCCACGGGAGCCACGTGGCAGCCACGTGCAGCACCAGGGCCTCACCCCTGAGAGGGGCCTTGCTGTGCTGACCGGGGTGAGGGAGAGACTGGCAGGACCAGCTGAGGAGTGTCTGCTTCCTGGAGTGACAGACGATCCCCGTGACCCGCCCCCAGGAGGGGATGATGCTTGGAAGACCGTGGAGGCCTGGGTACATCCTAGAAATCACTGGCAGGCAGCAGAATGGAGAGGACAGGCTACATCTTGTCTCCCCCTCTGAAGGGTGTTTCACTTGTTAAGGAAAAATTGCTATAGGGATGCCAAATACCTGTTGGCACCAGGGTGTCCAAGTGACTTAAGGAACAATGACGAGAAAGTCATAAAGACACACGTCGACTTTAACATACTAACACCAAGGACTTTATCCTGTGAGAGCTACAAAAGGAAATAAATGATAAGCTAGACAAGAGTGTACACAAACAAGCATATTAACCTCATGATCTAGCTTAGAGTCATTTTAAAAATAAATGCAAGCCCGTTCAGACTTGAGTAGAGCAGGAGGCAGGATAGAGGACAGGCATAAGAGAAAACAGCAGGCCGGAGGGCTGCAGGGTTCAGGTGACATGGGGATGCGTGGGAATCCAACCCCGCTCCGGAAATGCAGAGGGGCTCCACTGGTATCCGTTCCTCTCCCCTGCCAAGCTGCATGGAAGATGATCTCATTCTCTTTCCTACTTTTTTAATATAAATTTTGTGCTCTGTGCTTATACTATTCTGATAGATTTAAAAATTATTTTTAAAATATAAATGTTTGATGAAAGATAAAGTATATAATGGGAAAATAAATCTATTTTTCTGAGATTTACTGCTAAATAGAAAAAGAAGAAAACAATAGCAAAATTAATTTTGACAGAAATTAGGATTTTGATAAATTAGGATTGACAGGAAAAAAAATCACAATAAAGTTGGTGTGCAGGATTTAAATAGGAAACAGTCTGGAGAGGCTTCACTGATAGCCAGGGTCACAGACGCGACTGCAGCTGGAGGAGAGGAGGAAAGATAAAAGCAGCGCTTGGTGGAGGTTGAGAAGCAGTACCTCCTCACGTCCCTGAGACTTCACAGGGCTGGGGTCTGAGGTCACGGGCCAACGAGGGGCAGGGAGCGTCTAGAAGCAGAGGATGGAGAGAACTCAAGGGACACCGGAGTGCGCAGGTGCACAACCTACACTCCCAGGCGCCTGGCAACGCACTGACACCAGCTACAAGATGTGGTCGGCCCAGAGCAACCACCCGGCAGAGTGCCAGACCCTGCCCACTGTTCCGCACTTGCTCTGATGGGTTTGAGGAAGAAGCATCAGAATCCCTGAGCATCCACCACACAGCTCAGGACCTGCTGGGCCAAGCAGGGGACCGGGCAGCAGGCTGTGTTTACTGGAGGCCTGAAGAGCAGGATTTCAGCACTTCAGGAGAACAGCAGGCACAGCCCCTGAAACAGGTCCTGACTCTGAATCCCAGCTTTTGTTTCTAGCTTGAGACTTGAGAGATGTGCATGTCCAATGTCCAACGCGAAAAGGTAATAATGTGGAATACAACAGGAGACGTCCCCTAATGCCACCTGGTGGACCTCAGAGCACCCACCACAGGAGATGTGGCTGTCAGGACTGGGGTTGGACCCAGGTCATTAAATGGGAGAAGCTGCCCTAACAAAGCCCAGAGGAGAGTTGAAGAGAAAAGGGGAAGGGAAAGGGGAGAGGCGCCCAAAGAAATCACATCGATCAGGAGGAGGACCCAGCACAACTTAAAGAAGGCGAGATGCAGTGGGAAAGGCCCAAGGCCAGAGCCAATTCAGGCTTGCAAAAATGGCTAAATGAATGAAAGAGATTCAGGGTCCGCAGGCAAAGACACAAGACCAAAGGAGCTGCAGGGCCACTCCCTTGCCAAAGCTCACTAAGATAAGCAGACAGAAATAATGAACTTGAGTTCGGTTTCCACCATCTCTAAAGGAAGATATTCAGATGGGAAATGAGACAGACTCACCAGGAAGATGGGACTGAAGTCCACGATGAGCAAGTGCGGCGTGAGAACAGCCAGAGGTGCAGATGAGCGGGTCTTTCTAGCCCAGAGGTGGTTTTTCAGAATAAGGAGAAAAAGTCTGGGTTAAACCACCAGACGGATGGAGGTGACCTCTGGGGTGCTGTGGGGGTCTGAGACATGAAGGCATGCAGGGAAGGGCAGCTTTAATTATTGGCATCGGGTTTTGCTGCTGGCTTGTTGATTGGCCATCTCCTTCTATATGTGATTTGAGACATCATAGGGATGCTATGATGGTTACTTTTATGTATCAATTTGACTAAGCCAGAGAGATCCAGATATTTGGTGAAATATTATTCTAGATGTTTCTACAAAGGTGTTTTTGGACGAAAAACAAATTGCCCTCCATAATATGGATGGGCCTCATCCCATCAGTTGAAGGCCTGGGGTGGGGCTGATCTCCCCTGAGAGGGAATTCTCCAGCGGTCAGCTTTTGGGCTGCACCTACAGCACAGGCTCCTCCTGCCTGATGGCCTTCCAACAGAGCATCAGCTCTCCAGCCTGCCAGCTCTCCCTACAGATGAGACCCACCAGACTCCAGAATCGATTGTTCATGCAAACACACGTGTATGTCTGTTTCCCTGGAGGACTCTGACTGAGTCTATCAGGGAAACTGGGAAAGTGGTGTTGAGAAAGGGAATCTGGATCCAGATGACCTCGACAGTTGGAGTGCAGTTTTCAATCTAACAAAATGGTAAATGATATTCACAACAGATGAATACAATGTCTATATTTGAATTCCAAACATCAGCTGCAAGAGTTAAGGGACTCTTAGGTCAAAGTCACCCTTCTGGCTTTCTCCACATAACACCCCCCTGGAGGCTACAACTCCCTGACCCATCCAGTCCCATCTCCCCTGCGTTTCCACCAGTCTGAGCCAGCGATCCATTTGTTCACACTAGATACTGAGTGCTGATGACATCCTGGGTACCGTGCCGGGGCTGGTGGCAAACCGCCTCTCAGACGCATCACCGTCTAGTGGACGTGGTGCACTTTCTAAGGGATCCTCTGCAGTGCACTGTGCCCGGCAATAACAGAGGCCCTCAGGGGATTTCAGGTTTGCCATTAAGCACCAGGTGAGAGCTGGCGTGTGGGCGACCTGGAAAGGCATCGCGTTGACAGTTAAGTCTGATCCCCAGTCTCCCAGGAGAGATTGGGGAATACAGAGGTTTCAGGGACAGTTAGCAGACAACGGTAGAAAGAAGCTGCAGGCCTGGCTGAGGGAGGACCGTATTGCCGGGCAGGATGAAAGGAAAGAGGAACTGGTAACTCAAAAAGGATCAAGAGAGGCTGTGGAGGTACTGGTTTGCCTTTCCTAGGAGCTTGGATTTAAAGTTGAAAATCAAAATCTAACAACGAAATGCACATGAAGGCAAAACTTGCTTTCTAAATACAGATATGTTCAAATTGAAAACAGACACAGACTCATCCTGCAGATGAGTGTGCTCTGGTCATAACCTACACGGTGGCGGGCCACCTGCACCTTGCCTCACTCCCTCCTGGCTCACCTTTCAGTAGACATCGCTGAGCTGACCAGGGAAGGCCCGCAGGTGCCCAGCAGCTACACACTCACAGTCCTCACCCCACAGCAAGGAGCTAACACCTCCAGAGGAGCTTTACCAATGAAAGGCTGGAGCACAACCGACTTGATTTCCTGAAGTTCAAGCCCCAGGTGCTCAGAGCAGTGAGCAGCTCAGAGATGCCCCTTACCCTGACTTTCTCCTACGCTTCCCAGTCTCCTCATGAGACCCCCTCCACACACCTTTCTTTTCCTTTTTCCCCTCTACCTTCCACATAGGAAAGAAAACATATAACCCTTGACCTTCTGAGTTTGGCTTATTTCACTTAACATAATGTTCTCAGGAGTTGGACATTTCTCTATAGGCAGTGAACATCACATCTTTTAGAGGTAAACATCATGAGTGGCACCCAAGACTCTGCTCCACAAACAACCTTGAAAATACAATACCTCACTTGCAGTGTGTGAAAAAGTCTGAGAGACGCGGGGAGAATGGTCTCTCAACACATCTAATCTGTCTTCCAGAAAATTAAATTTCTTGCTTACTAGGGAAACAAGCAGAAATGGAGCTTTCAGGAAAAGACATTATTGCTCAGAAATAAATCTTTTATTATTTTATTAATAAGTGTCTTAAGCTTATTTTGTCCATGAAGAATAACAAATTATTATCCTACTGGGATTCATAATATCTGAAAAATCTATGTGATATTTTTATAATTTTATTACAATTTTAGAGATTATTTGGGTTTCTGTTATTGCTGATAGACGATGAGAACAGTAGGAGGTGAATTAGCTGCTTTCTTAAAGCCGAGCAGCATCTCTTTCCATTGGAGAATCCGCAGCTTTCCCCAAGCTTTAGCAATGTTTGCAAATTTTAGGCTCTGTAACAAGCTGCGCTATAAAACTTCACAGGCCCTAGGGCTTTCTTAATTAACTGTGAACTCTTTCCCTGGTGCTCTACAACAGTTCAAACTAGTATAAGAATCATACACACATGGAACAAGACAGTTGTGTAACATTACGCAAATATTTATTTTGCCATTTCATATTGTATTACTTTTCCTACCAATCTTCTTACAATAAAATAAGAAATGTTTTAATTATAAAAATTATGAAGTCATAGCACAAATCCTTAAAGTGGAGAAAAATCAAGCATTGAGATATATTTCTATGATGGAGTATTCCTCAAAAAGCACCTAAAATTGGAGCCCCAAAGTGAACAATCCTTAAATTCATCTGCTGTAATAAGGATTTTGCTTCAAATTCTTTTCTTTTTGTTTCTGTGTCAATGGATTTATTTTCAAAATAAAATTAGGATCTTATTCTAGTGGCCTTTAAATCAAAGTCTATTTCTGATACCTTATCGTCATGGCTGTCTTCAAAAAGATTACACTACAGGGACTTGTCAGAGGGCAGGCTAAGTACAGGAAGTCCAAGAGGACACTCCTCTTGCGTAGTTTGAGGGCGTGTTGTGGACAATGATCAGAACAGGCACGATGCCCTATTTTCATCTCTCATTTTCTTATGAATGTTAACCCCAAGTATTCTCTGCAAACACAAAACCACCTAGTCCCAATCATAATTGTACTGGGTGCAACATGCAACATTGAGACCGTGGGTTTTTAATTCTCCTATGTGCCAGTCAACTCTTGTCCCTAAAAAATAAAAACTAAAGAAAATACCTGAGATCACTACATGTTTATAAAGACAAAAGGTTGGCTTTGGCTCACAGTTTGAACGATGTCAGTCCATGGTAAATTGGCCCCTGACTTTGGGCCTAAGGAGAGGCAGGCAGCTCATCACCACAGAGAACACAGCAGAGCAAAACCACCCACCTCTCCAGCCAGGAACCAAAGGGAGGGAGGAAGGGGCCGGAGTCCCACAAGCTCTTCAAGGGCACTCCCCCAGGGACCAAAAGGCCTCTTACAGGACCCTGCCCCTTATAAAGCTTCCACCACCTCCCGGAAGCACCACCCTGGGGACCAAGCCTTTACCACAGGGGCCTCTGGGGATCCTCAAGATCCACACCACGGCACCTTACAGCTTTTATCTCACTCCTACCTGAGGCAAATGTATCCTTACACACAGACGTAGTCGACTCTCTGTGCACCCCATCAACCTACTGCCCCTAAAGGCTATGTTCAACTTAAATTCTACCACCTTGTTGGAAGGGTAATAGATTTCAAAATCCAAAACAATTATTATCTTCCTACACTGGAGGCACCTCTGATTTGATGGATATCTAAAAGTGATAGGTAATCATTTAGATCAAATTATTCCAGTATGTCAAAGAATAATTCAAATTGCTTGCCCAGTTTCCAAAGAAATCCTTCCCTTTGGGTCAGAATTCCATAAATATTGGATTTATGTCGAAAGGTCAGTGAAAAGATTCTAACCACAAGTCAAAGAGTTCTAAGTCAAAGCTATAGAAGATTTGAACTATCAATTACAAGACTTCCAAAAGATTTCCAATATGTACATCTTCTTCCTTAACTTTGCATTTGCCTAAGACACAATGGCATGAACTAAAAAAAAAAAAAAAAAAAAAATTCTATGGTATTTAACTATAGAATAAGTCAAGAAACTATAAGTTCTGTATTTCCTGAAAAATATATTTAATATTATATTGTCTACCGTTAAAACTTAGGAAAGTGCATTCACAGGTCCTGCAGTTGCAAATGGCTACCAAGTGCTTCCTTAGGGTAGCAACACAAAAACCCCAGCTGAGAGGGGCCGTGACATCACTGAGCCCTGCACCCTAGCACCCAACAGAAACAGCCAGTAGACACAGCACCTACCAAAGATGCAAACTCGGGCCTCCGGGCTGACTCACAAGCACAAAAGGCAGGAAGAGAACCTGATCAACCAGGAAAGTGAGTCATGTGCCCAACATCTCAGGGAGCATCCACATCTGTGAGTCCCCAAGTTGTCAGTTAACTCGATTCTCATTCAGATGCACAGGCTCACAGATGGTGTTTCCTGAGGATAACCCCAGGCAGCCAGTGGAGAGCCTTGAGCTTATGCAGCACAGTGCACACCACACAGGGGCTCACAGAGGCACCAGTCACTACTCAGTGTGCCCAGACACAAGTCTACCAAACTGTGACCTGCACACTGCAGAGGGCCACCCAGAGCCACAGAAACCAGACCACAGTACCTCTACCTTCCCACCACCAGACCCCTCACACTCTGAAATGCACACAGGGGAACCCACACTGGACTTGACGGTGCTGGATACACAAAACGTTTCAGGAAGGCACACAAAACTGCATCTCCTAATAAGGAGCAACCTGCCTGCTGAGTCACAGACAAGTAGGGACCATCTCCTCTAACCCAGCAGAAGCTAGTAGGTACCTGGACACACCAAAGACCTGAGGGGGCTTCCTGGAATTGAATCGGAGATTGAGCTGGAGTGATCTCTACCTCCACGCCCAGGGAAACTTGGAGGTAAAGCCAAGGAGTGGTGGGCATCTCATAAAGGTTCCAAATGTTGGTGAAATCCACGTCAGGAAGACTCAATAAGAAACCTCCCATTTCAGCATGGAAGGCCATAAACGGCACATCAATTCTGATCTCACAGGCACCACTTTTCATACTGAATCAATAATGTTTTCTTAATTTCCAATACTGCAGTCCTCAACCAATTGATGATATTTTTTCTACTGTTTTAAAGCATCAACTGGAAGGTTTCCTTCTGTCTTTCCTTTCCAACTTCAGGTTCATATTTTCTCCTCTTAGTCCCTGTTTTCCCTCTTGTGCTGCCTGTGCCTGTCTCAAATTCCCCATTTTCCCCTTCTTTTCATATTAGTTTGTATTATTTTTTCTCTTTGCTCTTTTTCCTTTGTCCATTATTTTTCTTTTCTCCTCATTTAACCTCTAAATCATTTAATGGTGACTTTACCATTTTTCATAACTAATTTCTAAGCCTATTCAAGAATATTGTTCCAATCTCATACATGGATTAAAAGAATCATGGAGAGCCGGGCGCGGTGGCTCAAGCCTGTAATTCCAGCACTTAGGGAGGCTGAGACAGGAGAATCGTGAGTTCAAAGCCAGCCTCAGCAACGGTGAGGCGCTAAGCAACTCGGTGAGACCCTGTCTCTACATAAAACACAAAATAGGGCTGGGGCTGGGGCTCAGTGGTCGAGTGCCCCTGAGTTCAATCCCCAGTACCAAAAAAAAAAAAAAAAAAAAAGAATCATGGAGAACATCTTCAGTGAGCTTGTTTTCCCTAAGGGATACATCTTCGCTCCAAAGTGGTTGCAGTTAACTGGGTTTTGTATGTTCTATCAAAGCAGTATTGGATATGGCAGAAGGTACACACCACGAGTGCCAATACCTGGATTTTCACCCAGTCTAGAAAACCCAGGATAAAGAATCTCATTAACTAGTTCCTTGCATAAAAGTAGAAGAGATAATCATCCCAGCCGTGGGTGGACATACAGACAATAGAAAAGGCAAAGGAACAAGTTCCCCCAAGGAGTTCGTGACACTTCAGCAACTGATGCCATTGACACCACAGTGGAGGAAATTTCAGATAAAGAAAGTTCACAGTTAAAATGTTCAATTAACTGAAAGAAGATGTAAGAAATGAATTAAGAAAGTACAAGAAGTGAAAAAACATTTCAATAAAGAGAGAGAGATTTTGAAAAAGAATCAAACGGAAATCCTGGAAATGACTTGATAAATCAAATTTAAAATTCAGGTAAAAGCATCACCAATAGATAAGGCCACATAGAAGGCAGATTTTTGGCTTCAAAGACAAAGTATGCTTGTGGGGTTTTTTTGTTTGTTTTGTTCGTTTGTTTGTTTGTTTTGGTACTGGGGATTGAACCCAGGGACACTTTACCACTGGGCTTCATCCCAAGCCCTTTTAATTTTTATATTTTTTATTTTGAGACAGGATCTTTCTAAGTTGCTTAGGGCCTCACTAAATTGCTGAGGCTGGCTTTGAACTTGCAATCCTCCTGCCTCAGCCTTCCGAATTGCTGAGATTACAGGCATGTGCCATCATGCCTGGCCAAAGTATGTAATCTTGAAAATAGAGTGAACAATAAAGAAAAATGTTAAAAGACCATGCCAAGAATATTCAAGAAATCTGCAATAACATTAAGAGATCAAATCTAAGTATCATTGGTGTAGATAAGGCCACCAAAATACAAACTAAAAAATATCAAACATCATTTCAATGAAATAATATAAAAAAAAATCCAAACCTAGATAGAAATACAAATATAAGATGCATTTAGAACCCCAAAGAGACAAGGTGAAAAAAGATCCTCTCCAAGACATAATTAAAATGTCTAATATAAGAACAAGGAAAAATTTTTTAAAATCACAAGAGTGAAACAGAAAATGACATTTAGGATAAGCCAGTTAGACTTTCTTCCCATCTTTCAGCCCAGATTCTAAAAGCCAGGAAGGTTCGGAATATATTCCTGGAAGATAGTGGCTCCCTACCAAGACTGTTACATCCAGCAATGCTATCTTTCATAATTGAAGTGAAATAAAAACCTTCTAAGATAAGGAGAAACTAAAAGGATTCATGACTACTAAGTCAGCAATACAGAAAATATTTTTTAAAAAATATAAGTGAGGAAATAAAAAACAAGTATCAGAGTCAGGGAACGGTTGAATCTTAGCAGCATAACCAAGTGAAGCAATAAAATCTGAATTAAACACTAGAAATAAGTCAAAACAGCAAGAAATAAAAATTATCTTTTTATAACACTGAATGTGAATGGTCTCAACTCTCCAATTAAAAGACACAGACAAAAAAGGAGGGGGCTAGGGATGTAGCTCAGGGGTAAAGTGCCCGTGGGTTTTACCGCTAGTACAGAGGAAAAAAAATCATTCTCTAGAGAACATCACTGTTGAAAGAAATATGATACATATGTCAATTTTTGTGTTTCTAGAATATTTAGAATATTGTTCTCTTTTTTTTTGGTACCAAGGATTGAACTCAGGGGTACTCGACCACTGAGCCACAGCCCCAGCCCTATTTTGTGTTTTATGTAGAGACAGGGTCTCACTGAGTTGCTTAGCGCCTCACCATTGCTGAGGCTGGCTTTGAACTCATGTTTCTCCTGTCTCAGCCTCCCTAAGTGCTGGGATTACTGGCATGTACCACGGTGCCTGGCTAGAATATTGTTCTTGATTAGAAAAATATAAATTAAGTAATTTTGTTCAGGATATAGTTATTTGGAAGGAGTGAATCTCAATTGTATTCAAGGTGATTTTAATACATTATGCTAAACATTTTTTTAAAAAAGACACAGACTAGCAGATTGGATTAAAAAACAAGGCTCAACCATATGTTGTCCAAACAAGATTTGCTATATAGGCAAAGAAATCCACAGGTTGAAGGTCAAAGGATGGGAAAAGATATACCATGGAAGCTGGGTGCAGTGGTTCACACCTTTAATCCCAGCACTTTGGGAGGCTGAGACAGGAGAATCGTGAGTTCAAAGCCAGCCTCAGCAACGGCGAGGCGCTAAGCAACTCAGTGAGACCCTGTCTCTACATAAAACACAAAATAGGGCTGGGGTGTGGCTCAGTGGTCGAGTGCCCCTGAGTTCAATCCTTGATACCAAAATAAATAAATAAATAAATAAGCCTCAGTTTTGCCAAGTATTTCTTTACACTCCAAAAGATGGTGGGCACAGTGCCAGGAGTTAGGAACTCGGAGCATAACTTGAGAGAAGACACAGAGAGAGGTGTAACACAAGCATACCCACAACCCCTCCAGCAAAATAGTACCCAAATAAATAAACAAACAAACAAACAAATAAATAAATAAATGATATACCATGGATCTGGAGATCAAAAGCAAGTATGAGTAGCTACTCTTTCATCTGAAGAACTAAACTTCAAGCCAAAATTAATCAGAAAAGACAAAGAAAATCATTTTATAGTTGTTAAGGGAACTATCCAAAAACAAGACATAATGATAGTTAAATACTTATGCAGGTCAATGCACCTACATATATAGAACAAACCCTACATGATACAAGGACTCAGACCCCAATACAATAATACTGGGTAAGTTCAATACACCTCTCTCACCATTAGATAGATCATCTAGATATAAGTTAAAAACTCTTCAGAAGTTAAAAATATGATTAAATGGACCTAACAGATATCTATGGAATATTTCATCCATCAACAACTGAATTCACTTTCATCTTAGCAGTGCATGGAACATTCTCTAAAACAGATCATATATTAGGGAACAAAGCAAATCTTAGCAAGTACAAAACAACAAATATTCATTGCATCCTATCAAATCATATGGAATGAAATTAGAAATTAATGACAAGATAAAAAACAGAAACCATTCTAAAACCTGGAGATTAAATAATATACTTTTAAATGAGGAATGGATCACAGAAGAAATTTTAAAATTCTTAGAAACACCTAAGAAGAGAAATACAACATTTCAAAACCTCTGGAACAGTGTGAAGGTAGTTCTCAGAGGAAAGTTTATAACACTGAGTTCCTACATTGAAAAAAAGACATTAAATAAAAATCAAATTTTATCCCTCTAAGCCCCAGAAAAATAAGAACAAACTAATACCAAAATCAGTAGAAGATAGGAAATAATTAAAATCAGGGCAAAATTAATGAAATTGAAAATTTAAAAATTACAAAGGATCAAGGAAACAGAGTTGTTTCTTTAAAAGGAAAAACAAGATTGATAACTTAGCCAAACTAATCAAAAGAAAAAAAAAGAAGACCCAAATTAACAAAACTGCAGATGAAAGGGGAGGGGGGATGCCACTACAGACACTTTTGAAATCCAGTGGATCATTAGAAACTATTTTGAAAATTTATACTCCAATAAGCTAGAAAAATCTTGAAGATATGGACAGATTCCTAGACACATATGACCAACCCAAAGTGAATCATGAGGCTATAGAAAGCTTAAACAGACCAATATCCAGTAAGAAATTGAAATACCTATTAAAAGTCTTCCAACCAAAAAAAAAGCCCAGAACCAGATAGGTTCTCAGCTGAATTCTACCAGACCTTCAAAGAAGAACTAATGACAATCATCTTCAAATTATTCCATGAAATAGAAAAGGAGAGATCACTGCCAAATTCATTCCATTAAGCTAGTACCACCCTCATATCAAAACCAGACAAAGATATATCAAGGAAAAAAGAACTTTAGACCAACATCCTGATTAACATAGATGAAAGAATTCGTAATAAAATATTGGCAAACTACATTCAAAACCACATGATCAAGTGGGTTTCATTGCAGGGATGCAAGGTTGGTTCAACATATGCAAATTAATAAATGTAATTCACCACATAAATAGAGTTAAGGACAAGAATCACATGATTATCTCAATTGATGCAGAAAAAGCATTTGACAACATCCAGCACCCATTCATGTCTAAACACTAGAGAAACTAGGGACAGAAGGAACTTATCTCAACATCAAAAATGCTAAATATGACAAGCCAAAAGCCAACATCATACTAAAAGGAGAAGAACTGAAAGCATTTCCTCTCAAACCAGAAACAAGGGGCTGGGGCTGTAGCTCAGTGGTAGAGAGCTTGCCTAGCATGCGTGAGGCACAGGGTTCGATCCTCAGCACCACATACAAATAATAAATGAATAAAATAAAGATCCATCAACAACTAAAAAAAATTAAAAAAAAAAAAAACAGAAACAAGACAAGGATATCCATTTTCACCACTCTTATTCATCATAGTCCTTGAAACTCTAGCCAGAGCAATCAGGCAGGAAAAGGAAATTAAAGGGATACAAACACGAAAATAAGAAGTTCAATCATCTGTTTGCTGATAACAATTTTATATTCAGAAGACCCAAAAAGCTCCACCAGAAGACTTCCAGAACTGATAAATTTAGCAAAGCAGCAGGACACAAAATCAACATACATAAGTCAATCACTTTCCTATACTTTAGTAACGAATTTGCTAAGAAAGAAATCAGAAAAATAGTTCTATTTAGAATAGCCTCAAAAAAATAAAATACTTAGAAAGAAATCTAACCAAGGAGGCGAAAAAAGCTCTACAATGAAAATTATAGAATAATGAAGAAAGAAATTGAGGAAGACCTCAGACGATGGAAAGATCACCCAGGTTCTTGGATAAGTAGAACTAATATTATCCAAATGGCCATATGATCAAAAGCAATACACCCACTCAATGCAATTCCCATCAAAATGTTGATGGCATTCTTCACAGAACTAGAAAAAAACAGTTTTAAAATTCACGTGGAAGAATAAAAGACTAGAATAGCCAAAGTAATACTGAGAAATAAAAGTGATGCTAGTGGCACCACAATACCTGATCTCAAAATGTAGCACAGAGCTACCCAAATAAAACCAGCATGGTATTGTCGTAAAAGAGAGATGAAGACCAGTGTCATGGAATAGGAGACACAGAGACAAATCCACGTAAATATAGTCACCAGATCCTTAAAAAAAGTATCAAGAACATATATTGGAGAAAACAACCTTTTAAACAAATGGTGCTGGGAAAACTGCATATGCATATATGTAGAAGTGTGAGACTAGATCCTTGTCTCACCCTGCACAAAAGTCAACTCAAAGTGGCTGAAAGATCTAGGAATTAGACCGTTAGACCAGAAACTCTACAGCTGCTAGAAGAAAACAAAGGCTCAACATTCCAACATATTGGTGCAGGCACTGATTACCTGAATAAGACCCCTAAAGTTCAAGGAACAAATCTAAGAACCAGTAAGTAGGATGGCATCAAATTATAAAGCTTCTGCATGGCAAAGGAAACAAGACCATGAAGAGAGACCAGCTACTATTCTGACAGATTAACATCCAGAATATATGAAGAACTCAAAGAAATTAATACTGCAAAAAACCACTAATAAATGGGCAAATGAACTAAAAATATTTCTCAAAAGAAGAAATGCAAGTGGCCAACATATATAAATGGAAAAAAAATGTTCAACATCCTTAGCAATCAGGGAAATGCAAATCAAAACTACACTATTCCATCTCACTCCAATCAGAATGGCAGTCGAGACTACAAATAATAATAAATGAGGAGGAGGAGGCAAAGGAAAAAGTACCCTCATGCATTGTTCATAGGACTGCAAATTATGTCAACCCTCTGGAAAGCAATGTGGAGATTCCCCCAGAGACTAGGAATGGAACCACCATAGGATCCAGCTATCCCACTCCTTGAAATTGATCCCAAAGAACTAAAATCAGCATACAAGTGATACATGCACACCTATATTCATAGAATCACAATTAATGGTAGCCAAGTTTCGAAACCACCCTAGATATCCCTTAATAGATGACTGGATAAATGAAATATGGTATGCACACCCCACAGTATTCTACTCAGCCCTAAAGAAGAATGAAATTGTGGCATTTGCCAGCAAATAGATGGTGCTGGAGAACATGATGCTAAGTGAAATAAGCCAGACTCAGAAAGTCAAGGGTAGAATGTTTTCTCTCATATCCTGAAGCTAAAGAGAAATAAGAAAATTTTTTGAAAAATGAGATCTCATGAAAATAGAAGAGGGAACAGTGGATTTGATGAAGGGAATTCAGGGAGAGGGACCAGAAAGAGGAGAGACTAGAAAATGAAATTGACCAAATTATGTCATGTGTATATGTGAATATATCACGGTAAACTCCACTTTTATGTATAACTATAATGCACCAATTTAGAAATAAATTAATAGAAGGAAGACCAACACGGAAGAGGAAAGAGATCAGGGAGAGGGAGGAGGGTATGAAAGGGGGGTAGAACTGGAGATTAAAATGGAGCAAATTATGTTATATGCATTTATGAATATGTCAAAATGAACCCCATAATTATGTAAAACTATAATGCACTAATAAAAACAAAAAAATAAAAGAGATAAATGCATAACATATATGTCAGAAAATGTATACTTGGTTTTATACATAATAAATACCTCTTTCTACATGCTTAAAAATCTAGGAAGGTATATATTGAGTTATAAGGCATAATTCAATATGCTGGTTTGGTGTATAATCCTTTTAATAGTTCAGCTGCAAATATTTTAAGGGACATAAACATTTTTGTGAAAAAGAAGCAAGTAATACATTGGTCTTTTTCACTCTCAAGAGATGAGATTATACTGCACCTAAAAAATAAGTCATTAAAACCTCAGCCCAACTAATACTTACTAGGCCATTTTTCTTAGTAATTCACTTCTTAAAAATAATTTTACTTGCTACCTTATTCAATAGGCATACTGTTTAAATTGCAATTCAGTAGTTACAATATTACAACTATTTTTAAATGTCCATTGTTTTTAGATCTCAATCACTCTTCATTTTATTATAACAAAGATGCTCGTTAACTCAAACACAAACAACATCATTTTTACCCCCATTTTGTGAAATTTTTCCATCTTTATTATCAGAGTAGTAGTTTCATTATGAAATTTGAATCAAACTAGGCATACATCTCACTCTTTAGAAAACTGAACTTGCCAGACTCAAATTGGGCATCGGTGGGAAATGGATTTCGTGGGTTCCTTTTGAATGCTACTCCACCATACTTAGCAGCTATATGAAATCCTTGACAAAGATATTTAAGATAGTCCTATACTTTATATATCAAGTGGAAAAGTAATATTTTTATGCAGAGAGAAAGACATTTGGCATGATTACAACCGTATTATGATCCAGCTTCTCCAATACCAGACAACATAGAGCAACCAGGCCAAGGAGCAATCGACCTTTCAGTGAAAAGTCTTATCACAAGGGAGAAGCCCATTCCAGAAGACCACATCCAGTCCGTCTAAGGGATTTGTTCAGACATCTCAGCTCTAGAGAGTACTTTGAAGGAGTCTGATGTAGGCGTCATCGCCACCAAATGTTCCAGGAAAAAACAGGAGAACGATTCCAACGCCAAGTGCATTTGTCTTTCAGAAATGTAGGCTAATTTGCTCCACGGGTAAACACTTCACATGCATTTCCTACAACAAAGATATTATCCCACTTACCCATAATTTGACTGTCATCTTGGATACAGGCCCAAATTTTAATCCTCACGTCTTGTTCAAGTTCACCAGTTCCCAATAATGTACTTCACAGAACAAGCATCCAGTCCAGAATCATGGGTGGCATTTAGTTGTGAAGCTTTCTCAGCCTCAATCCAGAAAGCCTCCCTCCACACTCCACTCAACCTCTGACAATGTGCTGAAGGTCACGTCAGCACCGTCTCCCCGTGTCCCACCGTGAGGTGCCTCTGCACCTTGCTAGGTGTCTGAACTGGGCACCATGCTCCTCGGCCACTCTACCCAGAGTGAATGCCTACCTGCACAGCCTCATCGAATGCCTTGATGACAGAGTCGTTCAAGAAGAAGAGGAAGAGGAGAAACAAGTGATTTGGGTTTCTTCATGATCAAATTAATTTTGGGGGGAGTGATTATTATTTCCATAGACTACTTGTGCTCCATAAAGTTTGTCTGAATAAAGTTTGGAGGAAAAGAATGAAGACAATATAAACTCCATCTTTTAATGGTGCCCCATTTGACACTAAATTGAAGAGTCTGTTACTCATCTGCAGATTCTTTTCTTAATGGTATCACTGAAAGGTCCAAAGTGAAGCATCTGCTGAAATAATAAATAACAAGCACTCTTCCTCACTCATATCACTAAAGCTGTTACGTTATGGTTTGGATGTGAGGTGTCCCCGAAGACTCATGTGTGAGACAATGCCAGAAGGTTTAAAGGAGAAATGATTGGGTTATTCAAGCCTTAATCAATGAATTGATCTCCTGATGGGATTAACTAGGTTGTGATTGAAGGCAGGTAGGGTGTGGCTAGAGCAGGTGGGTCACTTTAGGCTTTAGGGTATATATTTTGTACCCCGTGAGTTGAGTCCCTCTCTGCTTGCTGATCATCATGTGAACTACTGTCCTCTGCCACTCTTCTGCAATGATGCTCTGCCACCTCGAGCCCTGAGGAATGGAGCCAGCTGTCTATGGACCAAGACTTCTGAAATCATGAGCCCCCAAATAAACTTTTCCTCCTCTAATTGTTCTTGTCAGGTCTTCTAGTCACAGGAATGAAAAAACTGACTAAAACAGTATTGCATCATGAATGAATCCCCTGGCTAAACCACAGGCTCTGTGCGAGGTTTGCCCTTCTCCCAGCCAGGCTGGTGAACCTTAAAAAATAACAACTATTTAAGAAAAAAAAGAAACAATTAAAGTAAAAGTGTTCGTAGCTAAGCAATGAATAAATTAGTCCACTGAAAAGCAACACTGAAGGCTGTTACTCAGCGTTTCCATAAAATCCGCCCATCCACTTGATTATGCACCCCTGGGATCAGTGCCCAGAGCTGCACTGTTCTCTTCATTTTTCCTATTGTTTTGGGGTGCTGGGTGAGAGCAATAAGTGACCTTTCATCCACTCTTAAGCAGGAGAAGAAATGACAGGACAGAAAAAGAACTTCAATATGAATGATGAGAACAATCAGACTCATTATTAGGCACTAATTTTGATTAACATAGGCACAATGGAAGTCAGATCCTCCTGCACAGCCCGTCTCCACAGTTCCTGGTGTTCAGAGAGAACTGGGAACAGAACTGGGGGTTGTAACATGCAGAGGTGTGTTGAGTCTTTGCTCCTGTCCTTGGTAACAAGTGAGAGAACCAACAACAGACATAAATGCATGCCTGTAATCCCAGTGGCCTGGGAGGCTGAGACAGGAGAATTGCAAGTTCAAAGCCAGCCTCAGCAACAGTGAGGCGCTAAGCAACTCAGTCAGACCCTGTCTCTAAATAAAATATAAAATAGGGCAGGAGATGTGGCTCAGTGGTCGAGTACCCCTGAGTTCAATCCCTGGTACCAAAAAAGAAAAAAGAAAAGAAAGAAAATGCAAAACTCTGGGGTGCGTCCTTATAATGTTATAACCATGGATGAGTTCAGGGGGAGATAGGTGGTTCATTCTGAGCTTTTACAGTATCAGGCACTATCCTAAAATGCAGAGAATGCAATCCATTTAGATATTTCATCTCCAGAAACATGAAGAGTATATAGGATAAATATAGGAAAAGAAAAAGGAAGAAAGAAGGAAAGCCCGTAAGCATTGAAGTTAAGAAAATACTTCCCTTCAGGCAGAATGCTCCCAACATAAAAACTCCCCATTTACTTGCCAAGTGAACTAATATTCAAGCGAAATATACAGAATCCCTAAAATGTCCATTCTTGCCTGGCTTTTCTCAGGACCTCACTTCATGCAAACAGCCATCTCATGCCCCCAGCTCTGGCTGCCCTGGTGGTGGCTGATTCTACTTTTGGAGAAGCAGCTGTAATAACCTAAGCAAGGCATGGGGCCTGCAGGAGGAGCCTCACATGCGTCGTCACTGTTTTTTTCTTGGTATTCAAGATGGTTCCATTTTTGTTACCTTTATAATTTAATTTGGAAGAATTGTTTGTTATAAAAGGTAATTTAAAATTAACAAAAATGTATTGGATATGGAGCTACTAAAAGTGTCCTCAACAAAAGAAGACTGATCAGGAGCGCCGTGGCGCAAGCCTGTAATCCCAGCACTTAGGGAGGCTGAGACAGGAGAATCGCGAGTTCAAAGCCAGCCTCAGCAATGGCGAGGCGCTAAGCAACTCAGTGAGACCCTGTCTCTACATACAACACAAAGTAGGGCTGGGGATGTGGCTCAGTTGCTGAGTACCCCTGAGTTCAATCCCCAGTACCAAAAAAAAAAAAAAAAAAGAAGAAGAAGACTGGTCAGGAAAAAAGCCCATAAAACTAGTACTGGAATTTTCAGTGTCAGCCCGTGACTGGTCAGACCAAGCCCAGTGGTGAGCTCATTTTGAACATTTAGGTGTGTCCTCTACAAAGCTCATCTCAGGTGCCCCCTCCTCTTCCAAAAAGGATGCTCACTATGAAAGACAGCATCTTGACTCCTGTTGACTCTTAATCCTTCCGTTGGATTCCAAACAAAATACCATCAACACGACTAACCCTGCAGGTAGAATGCGATCGCACTGAGGAACAGAACCAGGGAGGTTGGTGCTGGGGTCTCCTCTGGACTCCACTGCTGGCCTTTCCTCAAGGGAGGCTTCCGAAGCCTGCTGGTAAGTAGTAAGAGTGGCCTCTAGTGGCCGATTCTATCGTTGCAGCCTACCAGCCCCTGGCTGGATTGCTTTACTCCCTTTCTGTAAATAGTTCATTTCTCATTTCTGGACTTGTTTAAGCAAAGCGGCGGTTTCCATTACAGGACCTAAGGAATTTGATTCGATCTAAACATCCATGTTCCATTGACAAAGCCTTATCACGAAATCAAATTGAAGCCGACTCTGAAACACGGTACGACATGTGACCAAAGGATCAGGAGCTCTTTCTAGTGCAGCAGGATGGGTGGCCACGCAGGGAGCACATGCTACCTGTGTCAGTGCGTGCCCGTGACCCTGGCCGGCGGCTTCAGGGCTGGAAAACACGGAGCTGAGACAAACTCATGACGAAGGCTCCGGTGAACTGCTGAAAGCGGC
>CM053412.1:61885646-61927162 GCA_028644305.1 Xerus rutilus | reverse complement strand
GCGGCAGTCATCTCAACTTCTGAATGCGGCCACTAGCTCGCGGCTGCTCCTTGCAAAAGAGATTTTGGTGGGAGAAGCTGGAGACTGGGGAGAGTCCAGCGAAAGAAAAACTACAGTGATTTTGCTGCAAGGAGGAAGATATTTTTAAATTTCTAATCTCACGGATGGTATAAATTAATCTTTCTAAGAAGAGATCTAATCCAAGCAAATATTTTTAACATATTTCAATGTGTGATAAAATATGGGTGCTTTGGGTTCTGCTGAACTATTTGGAATATTAGCATTATATTCAAATATAGCCCACTCTAGAACAAAGGTTTCCTAATTTTTTTTTTTACCAAATCAGAAACAGGCCACCCAATGACAAATTTTAAAATGTAAAATATTACTATCCAGAGAAGTGTAATTTTCAAGATCACTTAAACTACTGGCTAAGTTTTGTCTGTAAGCAACAACTTTCTACTATGAGAAATGAAGTTCCCTATCAAGCGAGTGCCCTCGTGTCCCTTAGTAGCGGCGGCAGGTTATTAAATTTGTGCTCTAAAATTTAGCTTCGCCTACAGGTGCGCCGTTCCTGCAGCGCATGAGTTAATTAGCATCTTAACTCTGAAGCTGCCAACATCTGCAAAACTGCACGCTGCTGACATCTAAATTGATGCAATATGATGTAATGTCTGCCAAATTATTTCCCTGTTAGACTTAATTCCTGGGGTGCTACAATCCTAAGAAAGAATAAATGACAGCATTTGTAGACTAATCCCTTGCTGCCACGTTCCTCTCAATTTTATAAAACGTTCTCAATGTACAAATATATAGATAAAAAGTCAAACATGCATCATAAATTTTAAAGTCCTCCCCCCCAAGAGGAAAGTCTATTGTAAGTAAAATTCTATTTTTCAGGTTGCAATTGAATAGATCTCTTTAAAGGTCCTTTATTTTCAGGAGCATGTCCTGCAAGTCCAGGTCCCAATATCACCAATAATGAAAATGCAAAGTTTTCCAGGGAGCCTGGCGCAAGCAGCAAAGCATTGGCTGAACTTACGCGGGTTCCCGGCCACCGCGGGGCTCCAGGGCTGCGGAGGCAGCAGCAGCAGCACCTGCAGGAAGGCGCGCGCGGCGGAGGCCATGCTCGCTGCGCTCGTCGCCCGCGGCTGCAGGGACGGCGGCGGCCCGGGTCGCCTGCGCTCACGCCCTGCGCGCCGCCCGGGCTCCCGCGCTCCGCGCTCTCGGTGTCCCCTCGCCCCGTGCAGCCGGCTCGCGCGGGAGGAGCCTGGCCCGCCGCTGCGCTCGCAGGACGACGGCCTCCTCGCCTCCACGGCCTCGCGCCGGGCTGCGCCTCCAGCACCTGGCCGCGGTGGCAGGCGCGCCCGGAAGGTGGCAGGGGCACCGCGCGCCCGGGAGGAGGCGGAGCCGGGCCCACGCCCCCGCGCCGCCCTCCGCGGCGACACACCTGAGGCTCCTCCCAGCCGGGGGCGCGGGGCCCCTGCTCGCGCGCACTCCTCGTGGTCACCCTGCGGCTGCAGGTGGACGGAGGGGGCGTGATCGCTGGGCTGCTCCTCTAACCGAGAGCAGCGAATACGGAGGAAATCCTTCCTGTTCTGCTCAAAAGATGGAGCAGGGACAGCCCCGCCGCGCGGAGCCTGCGGACGCGCACACTGCGCTTTGCAGGGACTTTGACTCTATCGAAGCTCCGAAGCCAGCCAGGTGTAGACAGGCCAGTTCGGGTTGTCAGTGCAGGATGGATACTATATTTATTTAACATTCTGCTATTTTATTCATCATGGGTTTTGATTTGGGGGTTTTGTTGGGGGCACATTTTATTTTATTATTTTAATATTGCATTAAAACATTATTTATTTTGATTACTGTTCCTGAAAATTTGCGCCAGAGACAAATGCGGTACTCCTCTCCCTGTCGTTCTGGCCTTTCTAGAAGTCTAACTTGTAAATGTAGTTCCAGCAGCCCCTTCATGCGTAGTGAGGAGGGTTCCCTGCAGGAGCAGCTCATCCGGAATGTCATGTGTGCGCGCGGGAGAGGAGGGACCCGGGTCTTCCGCTCCGTGAACTCCCTAAACTCACAGTGCAGGCAGGTGCCTCACTCCCTGGAATTAACCACCGCGGGATTCCCGAAATGAGTTACTAAATGTTTAGAGCGTATCTCAAAAGAATACAAGCTGTGTGTACTTTTTGTTTTCTTTTCAGAAAAAAAATCTTTGAAATCACTCCTGAAAGCCTTTGTCTTCATTAAAATGAATTCAACTGTACTAATCATACGGAAGAATCTTAAGAAGTCATTCTCAAATTACTAATTAGATGTGCTTACATTGCTTTTGCACAAGAACTATGAAAATCACACTTCATTCATTACAGAAAAAAAATTTATAACTGTAAAATATTTTTATCGGTGCATGAATGCACTATACCTCGTAGTGGGGTTTATTTTGACATAGTCATACATGTATGGAATATAATTTGCTTCATTTCAATTCTCAGTACTTCATTTTCTCTCCCCTCTGCCTTCCTCCTGTTTCCTTTTCTCTACTCTGCTGGTCTTCCTCCTATTTATTTTTTTAATTCATGCTTTATAGAGATACATAAAGGTGGAATTCACTGTGGTATATTCATATATGTGCATAGCATGATTCGTCAACTTCACTCCCTTTTCCCGTCTCTCCCCACCTCCTCTTCCCCTTTCCTCTACCCCATTCATCTCCCTTCTATTGTAAATGTGAAATCTTGATTGACAGATTAATTGCCTTGAGTGAGATAAAAACAGAAAATGGAAGTCATCTTGTAAATTGGACCGGTAATGAAACAACAAAATATCCATCTGCAATTTTTGCTCTTCTTATTCAAAAAAATAACACACACACAATCCTGTGCTTGAGGTGGAGGTTGTGCACATTTTATTTCAATGTAGTTTTACCATGTGCCTACACTGTCGTTCAGCAATTTCATCTTCTTAGTAATATACCACATGCATTCCAATTGAAGCTGGAATTCATCATATCCTTCAATTTTCACTTCTAAAAATTAGAATGAGAACACTAAAAATGTCAATTTTCTTGCCAATCTAATAGCACTCTAAGTCCTAAGTGGGGGCTGGGGATGTAACTGGGCAGTAGAGTGCTAGTCTAACATGCACAGAGGCCCAGGCTTCCATCCCCAGCACAGAAAGGAAAAAAAAAGTCCTACTGTCTACTCTTAGAGGGATGCCACATCTCTAAGGACACTTTTTTCTTGTATTTTTCTTAAGCAACCTAATGTGACATTAATTCAGTTTTTAAAATACAGCACTGTATTTGTCAAGGTAGAAAGCAGAATCCACTCAGATGATTTAAGTCAGTTTTATATTACTATTACAAAACTACCTGAGACAATTAACTTCTAAAGAGGAAAAGGTTGTTTTTGACTCATAGTTCCGGAGTGTCCAGTCCAAGATCAGGCAGTTGGGTCTCTGGCAGCACATCCTGGTTGGATGGGGAGGCAGAACAAAATATTTACATCATGGAAGAGCCAGGAAGCAGAGAGTCTGAGAGACCAGGGTCCACAGTCCCCTTCAAGGACACGGCCACACACACACACACATACACACACACCCGTGACCTAAGGCCCCACCTAAAGGTCCTATGACCTTCCAGTAGCACCACTCTGGGGTCCTTTAACACATACACCTCTGGGGGACACTCATCCAAACCCTACCATTACCCACCAAGTGTGTGGCATCCTCAGAAGAGTGAGAGCAGAAAGCTGCAGCCACCAAGGGACAGAGGGAGGAGAGGCTGCTGCTCCCAGGCTGGGCAGCAGCCACAGACAGGGCTTCTCACAGAGGAAGCTGCAGTCATAGGTTTAAAAAGCATCCTGAGCTCCACTTTGCAGTCCCTCCTCTTCCTGCTAGGGTCTGTCCTCGGCCAAAACCAAGTGGAAGTCAGCCAGCAGGGGAGCAGGTGGCCTGGGGCAGGAGGGCCTGAGGTTCTGAGGGCTCAGCAGAGAAGGACCGCACACCTTGGGCACTGGCATCATGGGGCAGCTGTGGAGGAGTCTTCCTCTCTTCCTCTTGTTCTGTGATGAAGGGCTCAGGAGGTAAAAGCTACAGCATAAATCCTGTTTTGTTTTGTTTCTAACTGAGGCGCTGAAGTCATTCTCCCTCCAGAAATTGAACCAGAGCTTTGATATCAAATAGTCCCCTCTGTTCCTGCCTATATTCACAGGGAAGATCAATCGTGCTGCACATCACGCCGTGAGTGGAGCTTTTCATTAACTGCAGCATCAGAGAGTCACCTGAGCCCACTTACCTTTCCTTATTCTTCACAGAATAGAAAGATCGATGTTCTCATAGAGAAAGATGAGGCATCGCTTCTCCTGACTTTCTGACATCCATCAATATTTTAAGAAAACAATTTTCACTATTCCTGACCAATTGGGAAAGTAAGTTGAGCTCGAATACAAAAACAAATATTCTTTATTAAAACATCATATAGGGACGGGGTTATGGCACAGTGGTGTCGTGCTCGCCTAGCACGCAGGAGGCACTGGGTTCGATCCTCAGCACCACATAAAAATAAAAAAAAATAAAAAGCTATTGGGTCCACCTACAACTAAAAAATAAATATTAAAAAAAATCATAGATTTTTTTCTGTGAAATCAATAAACTGTTCTAAAAACTTAATCCTGCCAAATTGTAATAGGTTAAAAAATACAATAAAATAAATAAGATAAATGGAAATTTTCTTCCCAGTCTCTTAATTGGAAAGAAATGGGAGGAAGAGGAGAGAATAATAATCAATGCCTGTATGTTAAAAAAAAAATGATGAGCTATTTTATTGAGCCTTTTTCTGTATAAATTCCCTGATTTTATATTTAAACAAATGATAAGTCACTTTAATACTGCTACATAAAAGATACCATAGGGGCCCAGGTATCAAAGAAAACATTGGACACAATGTCTCCAATGTTTTCTTTCACATGAAAAGATGATTCTCCATCCAAAATATGGATGAATCTTCTACATAGAAAGAGTAAGCAGGTTTGCCAGTAATGGATGGAAATGGAGAATATCGTGCTAAGTGAAATAAGCCAAACTCAGAAAATCAAGGGTCAAATGTTTACTCTTATATGCTGAAGCTAGAGTCAAATAAAGGACAAGGGGAGGGCAGGGTAGGGTATCCTAAAAATAAAGGGAAGATCAGAAGTGTTCACAAAGGAGTTCGAGAGGCATAGTGGAGGGGTGGGAAAGGGGAAGCGATGCAGACTAAATTCTTAAAAAATCCTGTTACGTGCATATATAAATACACCACAGGGAATTTCACCTTTATGCATAAGTAAAAAGAAGCGATCAAATGTAAATAAATAGCAAAAGGAAGTCTAGTGGAGTAGGGGAAGGAGAGCAGGGGAGGGAAGAGAGGAGGATCATGATGTGAAATCCAGTTCTGTGCATGCGCAAGTTGGTGAGGATGCACCCAGCTACTACATATAACTATAAAGCTTCCAAAGAAGAAGGAAGAGGAGGAGCAGCGGCAGCGAAGCTAGAATGTGATTTTAGGAACTAGAAAAGCAACCCTGGATTTCAGTAAATCAACATTTCAGTAAAGCTACCCTGGATTTCAGTAAATCAACGTTCCACCACTGAGCTGGGCTAATATTTAGCATGAACTCTCCTGTGGACGTCAGATCTTTTCCTTAACATGGGAGACAAACTTTAATATAGGAGAGATCAGCTTGGAGTGGGGAGATGAGAGAGGGGTGGGTGTAGGGACCGGGCGGGTGAAGAAAGGGGCCAGTCAGGTTTCAGAGATGAATTGATTCATGTTCCAGTTTTGTTGGAAGTAAAAACTGACCCTTCAGTTAGTCTCTGCAGAAAGCCATTCCCAGAAGACAGGAAGGCAGCTGTACTTGTGAAACTTTCAGCTGAAATAATGGCACCCTGAGTTTGGGACATATATTTAACTCTGCTGACCTGCAGCTCTAAGGAAACACTGTTCCTCTTTAAAGGATGAGAATTAATGGACACAGATTTGGAGGAGCTTTTTTTTTTTTTTTTTGTGGTACCAGGGATTGAACTCATGGGCGCTCGACCACCAAGCCACATCCCCAGCCCTGTTTTGTGTTTTATGTAGAGACAGGGCCTCATTGAGTTGCTTAGCGCCTCGCTGTTGCTGAGGCTGGCTTTGAACTCATGATTCTCCTGTCTCAGCCTCCCAAAGTGCTGGGATTACAGGCTTGCGCCACCACGCCTGGCTTGGAAGAGCTTTTAGTTCAGCCTGCATTTGTCTTCCACAGCTCTGAGCAGCCTCAGTGCAGTCAGATGAGGCTGCATTTCTGAGTCTAATGAGGCTGAAGCTGTTCTGCCTGAAGGAGATGCAGAGAATTCACACCCGTCCCCAACCAGCTCTTTCTAAATCTTGGGGAATAGCACGCTTCGTGCCTGCCAGCCAAGGAGCCTTGGAGTGCCTTAGAGAGTCACTTGGACCACAGGTGTCCTTGTAGGGGAGGAGGACTGTGGGATTGTGTCCTACTGGGAAGACTGGCTGTTGCTTTCAGGAACACTGTAAAGGCACAATTAAAAGCTGGAGTTAAGTATGCAGGTAGAAGGAAAGACAGGCTGTGTATGTGGTGAGTCTGTGACACTTTCTGTGGTCGTACATCTAGGCAGAGACAGCAGTGGACACAGGACTTAGATTGAAGCCCTTCTATTCAGGGTCCAGGCGGCCAGCAAAAGTAGGTCATGATTTCATAGGACTCGAGGCATGGAGAAACCTAGTCATTACACAAAAACATGCCATTTTCTTCTCTGTCCAATAATGAAATACGAGCACAAAATTCTCATAAGACAAAATATCAAAGGAAGGAAAAGTTTTGTTCTCTTTATGATACAAAATGTTTCTGGCCAACTCAGATTGCACCAGGGGCTGTACCCAGGATTGTGGGATCTGCATCCAACATGCCTGGTGGTGACAGAGGGGAAATGAAGGTTACCTGTAGGGAAGTTCTTAAGAATATTAAATAAGAGCCTCTGCAGAGTGGCTCATCATGTGCATCTTCTATTCCAAAGGTTATAAAAGAAACTGCCCCTGAGTGTAAGGGGAAAGGGAGAGAGAAAAAAGAGAAAAGAGAAATAAACAAAACAGACTGAAGTGACAAAATGTTTGGTCACACTATTTAGAGAATAAAATGGTCTGGAGATAAAGCATCAGAACTTTAGAAACCTACTTATCACCCCTACAGTAAGACACTAAATCTCTCTAGTCCTCCAATTTCATGTGTTTATGATAAGCAATCATTATATCTCTTTTCTGGGTAGTTTGTGAAGATTATTTGAGAAGAACTTATGCAAAGTGGCCAGTTACTACTTGAAATATATACTAAGTATTCCATAAATTATCATATCATCATTAATTAAAATAAACCCAAATCCTTTAAGAATCATGAGTTCAAAGCCAGCCTCAGCAACAGCGAGGCGCTAAGCAACTCAGTGAGTCCCTGTCTCTACATAAAACACAAAACAGGGCTGGGGATGTGGCTTGGTGGTCGAGTGCCCATGAGTTCAAAGACTAACAATCACTAATATAAAATGCTTTCTTATCACCAGGTAACTTTCTATCTCAAATCAAATGCGCTCTTTGGCTCTAAAGGACATTTCACAATATTACTTTTCCCAGGAAGGGCTATGGTTAAGCGTTAGAATTTGGCCTCCTGGTGCTTTATAATTTCTTGCGGTGCTGTAGAATGAGGTTATGCCAACACAATAGCCACATGAATAATGGATAAAGTGCACTGTTTGTGGTTTCAGAGTTTTGTGCCAATACATCTATTCTCTTGAATGTCCTATGTACATTTATAAAATTTTAATATTCCACAGTAAACACCTAAGCATAATTATCATTAAAGAGAGATTCACAACCATGTTAGGACTACTACTTATTTTGTTTCATATGATTTACTTTTATTAATTTGTTTCTGTCAATAGATCTAACAGATTGCAATTTGTCAAGTGTCACTTAATACATATGATGCCTTGTGATACAAGAGGTTTCCTTTCACTAGGAAAAAAAGAACTACAGAATGTTCTCCAAAGGATGGGCAAATAGGTTTTAAAATTCTACATGCTTATGCAAATTTCTACCCTCAAACAAAAATTAATCTCGCAAGGATTTATTTTAAGAAGGCCTAAAGTTTTCTTGTATTGCTGTAGTTGAATCAACCATCAAAATCTTGATCTTATCACTAAATACATTAGTTCCCTTTTTTTTCAAATATAAAGCAGTTAATTTAGATACATTTCATTCCCCCTTTAAAAATTACCTTTTTAGACTGGCATGCACCTATAATTCCAGCAACTCGGGAGGTTGAGGCAGGAGGATCACAAGTTCAAAGCCAGCCTAAGCAACTTAATGAGGCCCTAAGCAATTTAGCAAGACCCTGTCTCAAAGTAAAACCTAAAAAGGCTGGAGATGTTGCTCAGTAGGTAAGCACCCTGGGGTTCAATCCGTGGTACAAAAAAAAAAAAAAAAAGCCCTTTTAGCCTCCCTTTCAACCCATAAAGTTTACAACAAAGGCAAAATTTTATTCACCTGTGGGACACAGTTTACTTGGCAACTCTGGGCAAGATATTGCTTGGTCTCTTGAGTAGGTGTGATAACAGGACATGTTTGCGGGGATTCCTGTGGGTGCTGTATATATAAGTGTTGGCCACTGGTAGGGAAAAATGCTTACTTTATAGTGCTGCTTAAGCACTACTATAACGGCAGGAGTGTGTGAACAGAAATGGAAAACTTCAAAATAACATGTGAAAGAACATTTTAAAAATCTGATCATCCACATTTAATTCTATAAACATAACTGGAAATTGGCAAGTATTTTGGTTCTCAGAATCTGTACCCACCTTACATCAAAACCTTGGAATTCTTAGGAAGGAATCAAGTAAGAAAGAAAAATGCTGGTGATCTTCTCACATGCCAAAAAACATCGAACATTCACAGACAGTTTCCGGTATCTTCGGTAGAAAAGGAGAATTAAGCAAAGGAAAGGCCTTGGAATAAAATCCACTGAAGATGGGACGAGAATTTCATAATGAAGAATTGGGGAGAAACAAATGTTTATTGTGTTCTATATAAAGATTACAGGTAAAATTATTAAAGTACGGCAACTGTATGTCAATTTTGAAATGTAGAATGAAATAATGTTGGTAATGGGTTACAGTTCTGGCACTGATGGAGGAACAGGGCCTGGATTTACTTGCTCACTTGAAACAACCGTAACAGTGTCAAAATAGAGGAAGCAACAGTGTTCCAAATATCAACCCCAGGAAACAAAGGAAAGTGATACCTGAAAGATAGGACTCAGTGAGGTACACCCTGGGGCCACCAGAGCTTGCTGCCTGGAGAGGAGCTCCAGGCTGCAGGACAGGAGGAAGGATGGAGAAAGAGCCCAGAGGCTTGTGAAGTTGAAGACTTGAACGCGGAGATAGTGAAGGGTGGATTAAGGCCCCAAAAAAGGGATTCCTCAAAAGGACTCAAACAGTACTTGACACTCACATGGGGCCAGGAGCAATGTCTGTTCCCACCAGCTAGACTGAAAACCTCATTAATTCCTCTGTACAGGTATTCTTGCCTCAGTAATGTGCTTTCTGCAGAAACATCAGAATCACCTGCTCAAAACCAGTGATAAAGAGAAGTCCTTATGCAGGGGTGGGAAAGACACATCACATAGGTCAGAACAAAAGTAAGGATAGCAGCAGATTTCCTATTTCCCATCAAAAAGAACACAAATGAGAATGCAGAGGAGCAACACTCCCTTTTTTTTTTTTTTTTTTTTTGGTTGTTGATGGATCTTTATTTGTTTATATGTGGGCTGAGAATCGAACCCAGTGCCTCACACATGCTAGGCAAGTGCTCTACCCCTGAGCCACAACCCCAGCCCGAGGAGCAACATCTTTTTTTTAATTAGTTTATTTAATTGCATTTCAAGTCATAGTACATATATAGAGCTCAGTTTTACCATTTCTCTGGTTGCAAACCAGATAAAGTCACACCAACTGTGTCTTCATACATGCACCAAGGGAGGAGCAACATCTTTAAGACTAAAAGTAAGATTGTTTCTATTTAGAATGCTGAAACAAAGTTAAAATGATATTCAAAAATGAAATAAAGGCTTTCAATAAACAAAAAAAGGTGAAATAATTCATTTCCAACACACACACTGTATAATAAATGTTAAAGGCTTTCTGATGGAAGAAAACTGCTCCTGGACACACTCTTCCAGTGGCTACTTGATGGCCTGGCTTCAAACTTGCATCAGGGAGTGACAGGGGCAGACATACTAACTAGCTAGAAGTCTGGGAAGCACGTCGGCATCTTGAAGCTTCACATATACAGCAATAACTCCAGGTCGGTTGATCCCTCCTAGGAATTTGTCCACATATCAGACACTTCATGTATAGCTTCTACCAGAGAGAACCACACCTAAAACTTCTCTCTGGGAGCAGAGGGAACAATATATATGCCAATGTCTGCAGACCACAGATAAAAGTGCTGGCCCTATGCAAGCACACAGGAATGTCCAGGGCTCCATTCTCTATAAGCAGTGCACAGAAGGGGCTTAAAAATATGCAGTTCCCCTTTTCTCCCTGAGTTCTCTCATGGTTTCAACCTGCACCAAGCACCCCAACTTTTACAGCTACCTTCTAGTAGACTCAGCCCTAAACCTGTTAGCTCTGGGAGCAGAAGGGAATAGGCATCTACAAATTTCCACAGATCATATTAAAATAGGTGGTTGGAAGCAGGCGCGCACATACTTCCAGGAGTGAGGGCCCTCAGAGCAGTGTGGGAAAGAGGATGGAAGGTTTTGTCACTGGAAGGGGCTTCCAGCACACAATTGCAGTGGCTACTTGATATCCTGCCTTCTAACAAACTTGCATTAGGAGCAGACAGACATTCACCCTCTAGGAACCTGAGCCACAGCTTGGTAATCCCAAGCCTTTCCTCAGGCTCCACCCAGTGGTAAATCCAAGTCCACCTATTTTTCCCTGAAAGAGTTTGTGCATCAAATGCATAACTGCAACTTCTGCAACTTATACCCAAGGAATTATCTTCTTAAGTATATTTGGGCTTTGGACTCCTGAGTGGTCCCAGACTGAGGAACACAGAGCAGTGAACACACCAAGGGGCACTCTTCCAGCAGCTTTCTCCCCAGCAACAGAGGGTGTAATGAGAACGTGAGTACAGGCATTTGACACAGAACTTCTCCCTGGCTTGGTGTCAAAAGAGTGGAAGATAAACACCCATGCTAAGCTCCACCGTAAAGGTGGAAGGATTTGGAACGCACAACCAGAATGATGACCTTTCCAGCGATACCTGGAGAGAGTGGCTTCTGCCTTCCTGTCCTCAGGGAACAGACAGGATACAGCACAACTAAATCTCCCAGGGTCACCCAAAACAAAGACAAGTGTTTAGATAGACACAAAAAATTGAGAAGCACCTTAATATTTCTAGATGGTTAGATTGAAGAGATTCCTCTCTTTACCCAAGGCCAGACTGGAAAAACTGAGAACAGCAACTGGCTTCTCTAATGCCCAGAAACTAATACAGAGGGTAAAAGGAAATAGAGAAACAGGGTAATATATTCCAATTTTTTTCTTAAAAAAAGATAAAGTTTATAGAAAGTGACTGGAGAATGGAGATAGGTGATTTACCTGATAAGGAGTTAAAAATATTGGCCATAAAGATGTTTACCAAGTTTTGGAAAGCATCACACACACGCAGACACACACACACACAAACACATAGAAATTTAAACAGTGATATAAAAAGTATGAAAAAGTATGAAAGAGAACTCATAGAGCTAACAAATACAATGACTGAACAGGAAAATTCAGCGAAGGTGTCACTGGCAGACAAGATGAAGCAAAAGAAAGGACCAGTGAACTCTAAGATCACAGGATGTCATCTAACCTAAGGAGGAAAAATGGAAAGAAAGAAAGTGAAAATAGCTTCAGAGACTTATGGGCCAACAGCAAGTGAAACAGCATCTGCATTAGTGGTGCATCAGAAGGAGCCATGAGATAGAAAGGAACAGCAAACATTCACACATGTAATGGTAGAAAACTTCTCAAGACAGGCAAAGGCAATAGAAATCCAGATACAGGAAGCTCGAAAGATACCAAATAAGGTGAATCTAGAGAAAATTATTCTGAAGCCAGGCATAGTGACACTCCTGTAAACCCAGTGACGTGAGAGGCAGAGGCAGGAGAATTGCAAGTGTGCTGAGACACATCATAATCAAATTGTCCAAAGCAAAGACAGGAGTTTCAAAAGCAGCCAAGGAGAAGTAAGTTGTTATACACAAAGGAAACTCCATAAAATGTCAGTAAGTTTTTTTTAGCAAACATTTTGGAAACCAAAGTAGGGTCATACATGCAAAATTGTGAAAGAAAAATATTTCCCAACCAAGAATGCTATGCCCAGCAATTCTGTTTTTCAAAAATAATGGAATGTTAAAGACTTTCTTAAAAAAAAAAGTTGAGAGAATTTATCACTACTAGGCCTGCCTTGTAAAAAATACTGAAGAAAACTCCTCAAATAGAAGGAAAAGGATGTTAACTGTATGAAAATATGTGAAGGTGTAAGACTCACTGGCAGAAATAAGTACATTGTCAATTCCAAAGCACTATAATACTATAATGTTGGTGGTTAAATCGATTGTATTTCTAGTATGAAGAATAAAAGGCAAAACTAGCAAAACAATTATCGTAGTTCATTTTATGTTGCTATAAAACATACCTGAGACTGGACAATTTATAAGGAATAAAAGTTTATTTAGCTGTTGGTTCTGGAGGAAGTCCAAGTGCTTTGCTCCAGTGTCTGTAGTGAGAGCCTTCATGCTGTATCATAACATGTGGGAAGTCATCACAAGGAAAGACTGAGCAAGCATGCTAGCTTGGGTCTCTCTTCCTCTTCTTAGAAAGCCACTAGTGCCATTATGCAGGCTCCACACTCATGAACATGCTTCGTGTCTTCCCAAAGGTCCCACTTCCAAATATCATTCACATACAAATTTGAGAATTAAATTTCCAGCACAACTTTGGCAGGGGCACACATTGAAACTATAGCCACAACTAAAGCTACAATAATTTGTTAAGGGATACAGATAATAAAAAGAAGTAAATTTGTGACATCAAAAACATAGGAAGGGGAGTGAAAGTATAGTTTGCACATGGAATCAAAGTTTAGTTATCCTCTTAAAATAGACACTTATAAGAATGCTTTATGTAAGCCTCAGGGTAATGACAAACCAAAAATCTCTAACATATATGCAAAGAAAAAAGTAAAGATCCAAAGCCATCAACCACAAAAGGAAAAAGCAATAGAGAAAGAAGAGAGCAAAGGATCAACAAAATAACCAAAAACAATTAGGTAAATGACACTAGTAAGTCCTTACCTATCAATAACTACTTTGAATGCCAATGTTTTAGATTTCCCAATCCAAAGTCATTGAGCAGCTTAAAAAAAACAAGCCCCAACTATACACTGTCCACAGGAATCTCACTTAACTTTAAGGACACAGATGGACTGAAAGTAAAAGGATTAATAAAGATATTCCATGCAAATGGAAACCAAAAGAGAGCAGGAATAGCTGTGCTTGTTTTAGAAAAAGTAGACTTTAGGTCAAAAACTAAAGGAAAAAAAAAAGACAAAGAAGGTTCCTAAGTCATTCCATAAAGCCACCATTACCCTAATACCAAAACCAATGACATTATAAAAAATGAAAACTGCAGAATAATATCTTTCATTAAGATATATGCAAAAATCCTGACCAAAGTATTAGCAAATTGGACCCAACAACGTAAAAGAGAATTATATACCATGATCAATATTTGAAAATCAATCCATGGAATCCATCCCATCAACAGGACCAATAAAAAAAATCACATGGTCATCTCAATAGTTGCAGAAACACATCTAACAAAAATTTAACAGCATTTAATAACAAAAAAAATCAGCAAATCAGGCAAAGAGCATAATTTCTCCAAAATAATAACACTTACAGAATGCCTACAGTTAACATCATGCTTAACAGTGAGAAGTTAGATGCTTTCCTGGTAAGATGAGAAGCCAAGCAAGACCAGCTGCTCTTTTACCTCCCAGACATGAAAAGGACAGAGTAATGCAGATTTGGAAGAAGCAAGACCCTCCAATTATAGACAACATTCCCAAGGAATTGCGTGAAAGACCTTGGGGAACTAATAAATAAGATCATTATAAGATATGATGTTAATAACAAAAGTGAATTGCTTTCTTATATCCCAGCAATGAACAACTGGAATTTGAAATTTAAAGTATAATGCCATTCACATTATCATCAGAAAGGATCAATGTTTAGGTATAAATCTAATATGTACAAGATCTTTATGAGGAAAACTTCAGAACTCCAATGAAAGAAATCATAGATCTAAGTAAATAGGGATTTGAGGTACCTGGATAGAAAGATTCAATGTTGTTACAATGTCAGTTCATCACAATTTGATCTATAGATTTAATGCAATGCCAATCAAAATTCTAACAAATTATTCTGTAGTTATGTATAAGAGACTCTAAAGTTTATATGGAAAGACAAAAATCCAGAATTACCAATCCAATGTTGAAGAACAAAGTTGGAGAACCAACACCATCTGACTTCACAACTTACTATAAAGTTACAAAGCGATATTGGTGAAAAATAGGCAATCAGATCAATGGAAACACCAGAAATAGATGCACACAGGTATATAATCAACTTATCCTTGACTCAGGAGCAAAGGCAATTTTAATGGCAAAAGAATGGCTTTTTTGACAAATGGTACTGGAACAACTGGACATTCACATGTAAAAAAAGAATTAGACACATGTTTAACAGGGATCATAGATTAAGTGTAAAATATTTAAGTAGGAAACTTCTAGGTGATAACACAGATGACAATCTATACAATTCTGAGTACAGCAATAACTTCCTAGATACAATAACAAAAATATAATCCACAAATGAAAAAAAAATCAATCAATTAAATTTTGGTAAAATTAAAATTTCTGCTCTGTAAAAGATAATCTCAAGCAAGGGAAAAAATCAATACAGGCTGGGAGAAAATCTTTGCAAATCTCTTACAACCCAACATTTTTTTAAAATGGGCAAAAGATCTGAATAGACATATCACCAAAAAAGATAGACACAGTCCAATATGTATAAGAAAAGACATTCAAGATCATATACCATTAGGGAAACACAGATTGAAACAACACTGAGATACCGTTGTAGACCAATTAGAATGGTTGAAATCCAAAACATCAACACCAAATACATGTGAAATAACAGGAATTCTTACTAATTGATCATGGGAGTAACAAACGATTCCACCACTTTGGAAGATAATTTCACAATTTCTTATAAAATTAAAAATACTTTTACCATATGATTGAGCAATCACACTCGCAGGTCTTTTTACCCAAATGATTGAAAAATTTTCTCCATACAAAAGTTTGCACTCAAATGTTTATGATAGCTTTATTCATTCTTGCCAAAACTTGGAAGCAACTCTGACATCTGATAGGTGAATGTGCACACAAACAACGGCACAGCCACACAGTAGAGTATCACTTAATGATAAAAGGAAATGAACTGTCAAGCCACAAAGAGATACCACGAACCTTCAGTGTATGTTACTAAGCGAAAAAGCCACTGAGAAGAGGCCACTTTCTGTGTGATTCCAACTCTACTGCATTCTGGACAAGGCAGAGTTATGGAAACAGTCAATAGTTCAGTGGATGCCAGGGCTAGGAGAGAGAGATGGAGCACAGGAGATCTTTAGGACAGTGAGCTATTATGAATGACACTAACATTTTGGATAGATGCCATTTTATGTTTGTTGAAACTCACAAAATGTCAAACACAAAAAGAAAAACTTACACACTATAGGCTTACTAGACTTTGCATTAATACTGGCTCATCAACTATAGGGAAAATACTACATTAATGCAAGATGTCAAAATTTGGGAAGGTTTAGCAGTTGTAAGAGAATTCTCTACTTGTCTCTCTCTCATTTTTTCCTGTAAGCCCAGAACTGTTACAAACTGAAGACTGTTATTTTTTAAATTGCAAAATATTTCAATAAAAAGTGAAATATTAGCAAAGTGGATTTGAAAATACCCCAATTGAAAGCTATTTGTATATTTTTTAATTAATTAATTAATTTATAAGTGGTTCTGAGCATCACACCCAGGGCCTCACATGTGCTAGGCAAGTGCCCTACCAGTGAGCCACAACCCCAGCCCTGAAAGCTGGGATTTATATTTTTTATCTGTTCTTTTTTTATATGCATGACAGTAGAGTGTATCTGGCATATTATACATATATGGTGTATAACTTATTCTAATTAGGATCCAATTCTTGTGGTTGCACATAATGTGGAGTTTCACTGGTCATCTGTTCATATATGAACATAAGAGAGTTATGTCCAATTCATTCTACTGTCTTTCCTATTCCTATCTCTCCTCCCTTTCCTTCGTTCCCCTTTTTCTAATCCAATGAGCTTCTATTCTTCCCTCCTCCCACTTCTTATTATGTATTATATATTTTCTCTGCATATCAGAGAAAATATTCAGCCTTTGGATTTTTGGGATTGGTTTATTTCACGTAGCATGATAGTCTTCAGTTCCATCCATTTACTGGCAAATGCCATAATTTCATTCTTCTTTATGGCTGAGCAATATTCCATTGTGTATATATACCACATTTTATTTATCCATTCATCTGTTGAAGGGCACCAGCTATTGTGAATTGAATGCTATAATCATTGATGTGGCTGTGTCACTGTAGTATGCTGATTTTAACTCCTTTGGGTGTATACCGAGGAATGGAATAATTTGGTCAAATGGTGGTTTCATTCCAAGTTCTCTGAGGAATCTCCATACTGCTTTCCAAAATGGTTGCACCAATTTGCAGTCCCACCAGCAAAGTATGAGTGTGCCTTTTCCCCTGCATCCTTGCCAACATTTATTGTTACTTGTAATCTTAATTCCATTCTGGCTGGAGCCAGATGAAATCTCAGTATTTTTAATTTGCATTTCTCTAATTGCTAGAGATTTTGAATATTTTCGCATATATTTTTTGGCCATTCATATTTCTTCTTCTGTGAAGTGTAGGTTCAGTTCCTTTGCCCATTTATTGATTGGGTTATTTGGGGTTTTTTTGGTGTTAAGTTTTTTGAGTTCTTTATATATACTAGAAATTAATGCTCTGAGGTGCAGAAGGTAAAGATTTTCACCTATGTTTAGGCTCCCTCTTCGTGTTCTTTTTTTTTTAAAAAAATTTTTTAGTTGTAAATGAACACAATACCTTTATTGAATTAATTTATTTATTTGTATGTGGTGCTGAGGATCAGGCCAATGGCTCACACATGCAAGGCAAGTGCTCTACTACTGTTCTTGTTTCCTTTTCTGAAACTTTTAAATTTGATACCATCCCATTTATTGATTCTTGATTTTACTTCTTGGGCTTTAGGACTCTCGTTGAGGAAGTCAGTTCCTAAGCTGGCATGATGTAGAGTTGGGCCTACTTTTCCTCTTGTAGGCTCAGGGTCTCTGGTCTAGTACCTAGGTCCTTGATTCACTCTGAGTTGAATTTTGTGCAGGGTGAGAGATAGAGGTTGAATTTCATTCTGGATTTCCACGTTTCCCAGCACCATTTGTTGAAGAGGCAATCTTTTATCCAATGTATGTTTATGGAGCCTTCGTGTAATATGAGATAACTGTATTTATGTGGGTTTGTCTCTGTCTTCTCTTCTGTTCCATTGGTTTTCATACCTGTTTTGGTGCCAACATCATGCTATTTTTTGTTACTATAGCTCTATAGCTGTAGTATAGTTTAAGGTCTGGTATCATGGAAACTATTTATAAGAAACTCACTTCTAGTTCAATAAAATAGCATGACTAAGACATACTATGCAGTATTAGCCAAAGAATGCAGCAGGAGTGACTGCATTATCATCTGACAGAGTAGACTTCAGAGCAGAGAAAACTGCTGGAGACAAAGAGGACATGATGGTAAAAAGACCATTCCACTATGGAGACACAATGATCCTAAATGACCCACTGTGTTGAGCTCCATACATTTTCATGGAGAAAAAAAAAATGACTGAGCTGAAAGGATGTTTATAGATTTTCTTGCTTTCTTTCTGATATTGATTCTAGTTTGATTCCATCATGATCAGAAAATCTGCAACATATAGAGTCTTAAAATTTTTTTTCTGAGGTTGTCTATGGCCCAGAATATTTATTGTATATTGCTTATCTTGTTTACTGTTTCATAGCATTTGAAAAAAGGTTATGCTAACATTGGGTAAAGATATACAGATACAGATATAGAAGATTGTTTTAGTCAGCCTTTTCACTGCTGTGACTAAAAGATCTGAGCAGCACAAATATGGAGGAGAAAGAGTTTATTTGAGGGCTTACAGTTTCAGAAGTTTCATTCCAGAGAAGACCATCTCCCTTCCTCAGGGCTTGAGGTGAGACTGAACATCATGGTGGAAGAATGTGGTAGAGAGAAGCAGCTCACATCATGATCAGAAGCACAGAGAGTCTACCCACCAGATACACATATATACCCAAAGCCTCTCTCCAATGCCCACCTCCTCCAGCCACACCCTCCACTTTATTTACCACTATGTTAATCCCTGTAAGGGTATTAAGTCACTGATTGGGGTAAGACTCTTACAAGTCAGTCATTTCTCCTCTGAACCTTCTTGCATTGTCTCACACGTGAGCTTTTGAGGGACACCTCACATCCAAACCATAACAAAGATATAGGTATAGGTACAGATATAGATAAAGATATAGCCACAGCCCTGTTGGAGGATGGACTCATTCATACCTTCTACACCTCTGTGAATTTTCTAAGTAGTAATTCCATCAGTGAGGGTGAAGAGTTAATGAAGTCCCCAACAATACTAGATACTAGCATACTACACTCTGTTTTTCCTTTCATTTGCTCTCACATATATCAGTTTGTTCATCTAATTTATCATTTTTATCAGAATGCCACCTTGAATCTTTCCCTTTACTCAACCTGATATTTCTCTAAGTATCTCAGGAGAACTCGTCCTTGCCCCTCTATTCCTTTTCTACAGTTGAAAAAAAGTAAAAGCTTCAATTACAGCTTTTCAGGATTCACAGTAGTTCAGATAATATACGTATATTAAGGAAAAATGCATTTTCAATGCATTTTAAAGGTAATTAGACATAATGGAGAACTTAGACACACAATTCTGGAACTATCACCATTTTACAAACAGACTTTAAAGGTTAAGCCAGAATATTAATAACTGAAGTTCATGTTTGCATTGAAAAGAAGCACCTACCTCAATGAATTGGTGTCATTAATGTCTGACTTCATCCATGGGAGTGAATGAATGGATTAAAGATGGTAGCTATAGGCAGATGGGGCGTAATAGGAGGATGTGGGTCACTGGGTATGTGGCCTTGGGGGCATCCAAATTGATAATACCATTTCTCCATAGAGCAATTTGGTACTAATAGTTGTGATATGGGTGTTAGGATTACAGACCATTATCTGTTTTCTTTTATGTCATTTCTTACATGAGTTTTCACAAAGGCTTATAGATGTAAATAAGTAACAGACATCAGAATGACCTTAAACAGCCTTCAGAAAATACATATATATGTAACTATAAATATATCCATATATATATATATATGTATATCCATACCTTTAAATAGAAGTACAAAATACTTAAAATATATTTTTACTTTGGAATGCTATATCATCTTTGGTATCCGAGTTCCTGTTACATAATAGTTTTGGGTCATTTGCTCTCTTTCTTCTCGGGAATTCATGGTGAGACAGGACAAATGGTCACAGAAGAGATAAGCATACAGTGAAGTGGCAGAATGAAGTGGTGTTTTTCCCTCTGCACTCTCTCATCTGTTTCTTTGTCTGCAGATATGCACTGCCCTACAGCTTAAGGTTGTTCAAGTCTTTAAGGCTGAAGATTCAAAATATTGTTTCAAGGCTATTGAAGATTTGTCTATTAGCATACTTTAGGAATGCACCTACAAAAGTATGGAACTAATAAAGCACCTACATGGGATCTAATAAATTCTCTTCCCAGCATGCATCTATTCTCTTTGTTTCCCTAAACAATGTCCCATTGATCTTAAGAGGAGATTGCCTTTTGCAACATATAATAATCTTTCCTAAATTTTACTGGAGATTATACAATTGTTGATTTACAGCTAAAAATACACCTAAACATAGAATGCCACATAAAAAGCAGAAATACTCTAAACTGGTGCTGTGAAAAGCCCCACTGCCATAAATCCTATAATCTACCAAAGCAAAAAAACAAGGTAAAATTAAACATACCAAAGGATATAGTATGTCTGAGAAATTGTAAAATGATCAATTTGCTTTAAGGGCAAATGTAGCTTATTTTTCTAAATATAAGGCTTTAATTTAACAGAAATTATTTATGGTAATATGTAATATTAAATCTAGTGAATAGTTTAAGAAAGTCTCTTCATTTAGAATTTAAATCTGGCAGAACTATTTTTAAATAATTCTGTCATCATAAAATTGATGTCATAGTTTATAGATTCTATACAGCACTGATATGCACATGAGTCCTGATCTATATTTATTACAATTTTTTCCTTCATCCAGTAATCTAAAGACTCATTTATTCAACACAAAAGAAGTTATTTTTGTATTTCCCTGGATGACTAGTTTGGCATTGCCCAGTGATGGATGGAATATTTATTTACTGCATTCAGAGAAGCAGGAACTAACTTCTGGCTTTTTATTTTATGGTTTTAGTGCTCGCATATTAGTCTCCTTTAATAAGTTTTTGACATATGAGATTCATCTGTCTTTCACCCAGGTATAACTACCAGTGAGTTATTTTTCATTTCTTTATTTTAATAAAATAAGCATTTAATTTATGTCGAGAGAAAAGTATCATTGACTGTTCTCAGCCTGTTGGATCTGTGGTTCAGTGTTTGCCTCAAACTTTAGAAAGTTCTAGATCATCCTTTTACCTTTTTGCATTCTGTGTTCGGGTTCCACAAAAGGTGAGTGATTGAAGATAGGTGAATCTGTTGACTCACAGAAAGAGGTCCAGAGGGCTTCTCAGGGAGAGAGTTCAATTATGCAGTCACCCCACCTCCCACCCACTCCTCCAGGCCTCCTGCCCTCAGCAGTCCCCCAAGGCTGGAAGATGAAGAGGTGTTGTAATGGTTGATTTGAATCCTCAACTTGATTGGATTAGGAGGCTTCTGGGTGTGTCAATGAGGGTGTGTCTAGGTTTGATTGGCATGTGGGATACCCAACTGAAATGGAGACCCTCCCTAAGCATGAGCAGCACTGTCCAATAGGATGATGGCTTGGAAGAACTATAAACCCACAAGAGATGCAATCTCAGTTCTTCTTGACTGGGTTCTTGATTGCTGCTGCCATCTTCTGAGGATATCAGACTCTCACTTCTTCACTCTTCCAAAGTGGACTCTGCCAGTGATTCTCCAGGGAGTTTCCAGAGGCTTTTGGTCTTGGACTAGGGTAGCACCGTTGATCCCTCTTGTTCTGAAGCTTTAGCCTCTTGGACTGCGCAGCTACTGGTTCCTCCAGCTCTCCAGCCTGCAGACAGCCATTGTGGACTATGCAGCTTCTGGTCAGTAAGCCAACCTGATAAAGCTCCTTTTTATAATTATACTTCTTGAATGTTCCTCTAGAGAACCCTGACTAATACAGGTGTCCTACGACCTTCATGTGCTTTCTTATTCTCCCAAAGGGGTGAAAGTTCCTGAAAACCTGATAAAGAAAAAAACAAGATTTGACCATATGAACATGCATGGTTCATACAGTGAAGGCCTTTGCAAAATGTGAAGCTTGAATTCCTCTTCAGAGAAAAGAGAAATGGGCACAGAAGATACAGAAACCAGGAAAGGCTGGAAGGGGACTGAGCTGTGCTTGTAACACCTGCTGTCATTCTCCCCTGTGGGGGATCAAACTGCGGGTACAATGAAATATGCTCCTTGATTTCTCAAAATGTCATGAGCTGTACCCAATTTTAGTTCCTTTTAGAGTTTTCTAAATCAAAATTGTATTTAGGGCAATGAAAAATACAACATTAAAGTTAAGATGTAAAGTAGGTCAAAAAGCAATTAATGTTAAAAAAGAGCATAATTATAGAGGCGACCTTGAAGGAATCCTAAATTCTTGACTCCTTTATTATGATATAATTTTCACAAAGAACTGAGATCTCTTTGGAAAACTATTGTGAAAGGAGACACTACAAAATAATTAGAGATTTTTAAAGCGAGCACATCTCTTTGATACACATCTGTAGAATATTCTGGAACAAATATGTAAATTTGAAGGAAAAAAAATTGAATTTCCAAATGAGAAGGTTTTTCCCTGTCTAAAAAGACAATTGGCTCTAAGATATTTAGAACTGTATAATCTATCTGGCACTGGAAATTGTACCCATATCCCAAAATCTGTATGACCCGTGTTAAATAGTCCCCAAATCTCTTCTCTCTGCTCTTTTCTGCTGAGGCTGCTGGTCTGTCCTCCCAGTTTCCTGCATTTAAAACCAATGCAACCTTGTCCTTTCTCTTCCACTGGCTGTGTCTTCTGTCTCTCACTTTTATTCCAACCTACACATCCCAGTGGCCAGTTTCTAATTTAAACCACTGACTACCTATCCCCTGGATTTTTGCAAAGTTTTCCCATCCTGTCTCACAACTTATGGGTTATTACTCCACATGGCGGTAGACAAGTGTTTCCTGATCCAAAGCACCATGATGCCATCATTCTTTTTAAAAACCTTCCCTGGCCCCTATTACCTAGAAGAATGAGCTCTGGGGGCCCTTGGTCAATTTGCAAAGCCCTCCGCATTCAATCCCACGTCCTCCAGAAACTTACTTCGCCTCAAAGCACGCTGCACCCACACTCCAGGCAAGTACAGTCTTCAGCACTCATCCAAAGGCATCAGAAGTCCCTGAGTCTGCTCCTGCTCCTGGGGCTCCAGTGCACCTCTGCTTTGTGGGAAATGGCTTCTCCCCCTCCCCAAACTCCACTGATCCACATCCTCTATCCTCCTCAACACCCACCCCTGTCCCATGTCCTCCTCACACGTCAAGCAGTCTGCAGTCCTGTTCTCCCTCCCTCGCGCTGCCCTCCAGGACACTTCCGTTACCTCACCCTCCGCCTTCCCTCCTCCTGCTATGCACTGATGATTTAGGCCTGTGCCTTATTTTCTAAATAGACTGAAAGGCTCCTCAAGAATCTGAAAAAAAAAAATTGCTAATGAACTTGCCTGAATGAAAAAGCATGAACTAAGCAACTTTCTAAGAGGCATGGTGTCAGTCACCCCAGATCACAACAATCACCTCCTCATTGTGACCCCAGGGGTCACATTCCAGCTATTTGTGATCCTTGAGAAGCTGTCAAAGTGCCACTCCTCCCTGCAAAGCCCCACTGGCTTGCGTATTCACTAGTGGCAAATGCTGGAGTCCTTGTAATGGCTGCACAGTGCTGGGCAAACTAACTCCTTTCAGATCTCATTTCCTACCATCTTCTCCCTCTCTGATCCAACCACAACAGCCTGCTGTCTCTCAAACACAATTGGCCTGTTCCTGCTCCAGGACACTTTGCACCTGTCTCCCCTCTGCCTGGAACAAACCTGCATCAGATATTAGAATGGCTGATTTCCTCAATGCCTTCAAATCTCTGCTCAAATGTCACTGTACCAATGAGAGGTTTTGTCCACCCCTGTGCTTTTTCTTGTCCTTCTCTGCTAAACTCCACAATACTTACCCATGTCTGATGGATTTCTCTAACTCTCGCTTTCCTAGAGTATGCGGTTGTACTTCAGAGGAGGGAGAGAGGCTGCTCAGGAGCAGAGGGGAGCGTTGGCCAGGCAGTGCCGGCTCCCCGTGCCTACTTGCTCTGTTTACAACAGTGCTCTTGTGACAGAGCTGGGCACTTCCAGAAAACTGAGGTATGAAGACCCCCGCCTTCACACCCCAGTTCTTGCAATCAAGTCAGAAAGATCCCAGAATGTGTTGCTCAGAGTAACATGAGTTTATTGAGGAAAAGGGAAAGGGGACACTCTCAAGGGACAGAGCTTGTCCCCTCAGAGAGAAGAGGGACAGTGTGCCTCTCCTGCACTCCAGTCTTATTGGGGCTCCTAGGGAAGCTTCCAGAGAGTTCCTCCTAGGCCCACCTCTTGACTTTTAACTGATGTAAATTCTTACAGATTTTATGGTTAGGAGGAATTATCCTTACCTCCCTGAGCTTTGGGATCTGGTCTATGAAAGGAGTCACCAAAGTCTCCCCCTTCAGGGTAACTTGGTTTCCTCTTGTCAGCATGATTTAGGGCCTGCATTACTCCTGCAGGTAACAGGTAGTTTGCTGAGGAATGTGACATATCCTGTCCACTGAGGCCAGGGAGGGCTGCAGGGAAATTGCTTTCTAAGAAAAGAAAGCATGTGGGGGTCAGCACGGTGGGCCTACTTTATAGAACTATTCCCTTAACCTCGGGTACCCACCACTCACATCTCTCTGTCCTCTGTCATTCCTACAGCTCTGCTCTCTGGCATTCTGTCAAAATCAGGCAAAAACAGTACTGTAGTCATGACATTGCTCTATTGGGCTGTGACCAGGTCCCCTTCTGAGTAGTGAAAAAAAACTAAAGAGCCCAAAGCCCCTGAGCCTGCAGGTTGCAAACACTGCGCACAGAGTAGCTCATTACTGAGAGGACAGTGACACAATCACAGAAGTCCAGACTGTGGGAAAGGTCCCAGTTTCTTCCACAAATAAGTCACACTGAAAGAAAAAAGGCAGAAGGGAAAGAATAAGATATGCCTTCGAGAAACATCAATCAACTGTAAAATATGAAACTTACCAGAGCCCTGATATTTTTTTTAATGTGAAAAATTCTAGAAGACAACGAAGAAGATTTGAACACTACCTGGATTTTGGTTGAAAGCAGTAATTCTGGTTAATTTTTTATGTGTTGCTCTAAAAGGGGTAGAGGTAAACACTAAAATATTTATGGATGGAATGATTGGGTGTCAGAAATACTGCAGTTAATCTGTGCAGATCTAGGGGCAGATGAATGAGGATCGTTCATGAATTGAGGTAGCGGATCAGGCACGTGAGTTCGTTATATCATTCATTTATTATGCTTCTTCTCTCCTCTCCTATCTGCTTGAAATTTTCATAAAAAGTAGCGATAAAGATATGTTAAACACTAAAAAGATGCAAAGTATGTAGACACCAAAAAAACCAGTTTTTTTTCATTTCATACAATTCTGTATTGTTTCATGCTTCATTTTATTTTATTGCTTTTATGCATTAATTCTACAATTTTCAAATGTCTATTAATAATTAAACGAACTTTAGGGAAATTTCTGGACAGTGAAAACTTGGAGACTCATTTCCAAGGTACATAATTAATGTATGTCTTTCAACATTTTTATTTTAGTAGCACTTAAAGTTTGCTTTTGGCGTGTCTTAGTTTGTATTTTATAGACTACATTCAAATTTGCTAGAGAATAAAAGAAACAAATGTTTGAATCAGTTGTTTATTACTATTTAACTTTTCTTATTTTCATCGTTTTTGTCATCAGATTTCTTTTTTAAAAGCCTTGCATTTCAGTGTGGATAGAAAAAATCTTAAGCAGATATTAGAAATACAAACTTGTATCTATAAAAAAATCAAAATTTTAAAAGGTGGATGATTTTAAGCAGACTGTGCCACTAGCCTAGTCTCCCTGAGCAGCTGACACACACACATGACATCGGGCAGCCTGCAAGACACAGGCTGCCAAGGGAGGGTGCCCCGCAGGCAGATAACTGCACTGGTGCTCCAAGGTGTCTGGAGTGAAAGCCCGTTCCTAAACTTTTCCTTTGAGTATCATAATTGCATTTGACTTTTTTGATTACTGTATAAAGCTGTAAGTAAATGTGGAGATGAGTATATTTCTGGGTACATCATAAAACTAGGTTAAGCAATTGCCTTCTAAAATATATATATACATACGCACACGCACACACATATAAAAATGGTCCATCCCAGGGACACTTTACCCTTAAACTATATCACTAAACTTTTTTTTTTTAAGATAGGGTTTCACGAAATTGCTCAGGCTGCCCTCAAATATAATGATCCTCCTGCTTTGGCCTCCCAAGTAGCTGGAATTACAGGTGTGCATAGCCACGCCCGGCTATAACTTTTAAAATGTTTTATAGCCAATTGGGAAAGTAGAGACTATAACATTTACCTCTGGAAATACTTTTAAAGACACTCTTTTTTGGGAGGGTGTTTATTTTGCTTGTCAATATTTACAAAAAATTTGACATAAAAGGTATTTTCTATTATTTTCATGTCTACCCAAATAAACTCAAGTCAAAATGGGGATGTTTCTAAAAGTGGATTTTTCCATATAAACACAGGCAAGCGGAGGTTACTATGAAAATTATTAAGTTATACAGGTCACTGAAAAATTAATATCTTCGGCAATTCACATATTCAGAGTAAGTATATTTAAATTGTATCTGCTTTTCTCTTTGTCAGCAAATCACTGAAGAACATTACGGACAATCTGGCTGTTTGTGGACTAAAGGGTAATAGGAAAGAAATCACAACCCACAACGAGCTCAAGGTCCTATAATCATATAGTTGGTTTGGGCGTCTTATTAAGTACATAATGTTCTGGGATCACACACAGTTATTGGGTACTTGAGAGTAATAATGACAGTGATCTCTGAAGTAACCAGAGGTCAACTAGGAATTGCAGCCTTCAGCCCTGTGGTGCCCCAAGGATTTGGGATGATTTTGTGACCATCAGTCATAACAGCAAGCCTACTTCAGGCTGTCTGGCTGTTTCTCATTGGACTGATGCTCTTTCACGCCTAAAAATCCTTTGAGCAAAATAAATTTATCTTTTATTTATTTGGGGGAGAAAGTTGTGATACCAACCTATGAGTAAATGTTATCTATAATTTAAAGAATAAAAACGATAATAACAGCTGAAATTTGAATAGCTAAGCTAAAATACGGTTCAATTCAATGATCATAGGTGGGTTTTTAATATTCTCGGATGTATCCAATTATTAGTAAATATTTTGCATATTTTCCACTGTTTCTGAATTTCATTGTAACTTCACTAAAGAGAAAAATCACTCGCAATTTGAGACCAAAATTGAGAGTCCAAGAAAGCACCGATAAACCTACTATACATCCCATAACTTACTTACAACACAAAATCTTTAAGTACAGTACTAATATACAGTATTTCTTCTTTATAATAGAAGAACCGACTGTCTAAGTAATTTTATGCAATTTGATTAATCTTTCCCTGTGTCTTTTGTCATCTATAATATAGGACAATTAAATTAATGGTACTGTCACAATTATGAGTGACACAGTTATGAGTTGCTTTAAACATTAGTGGGTGACAAGTAAGTGCTCAAAACATATGAGCCATTAGAATTGTAATGGTCGTCAATTATATTTACCATTTTCTTAAAAAATTTTACTCTCATATCCAAAGAGAATGTAAACAATACTAAGCAATCACTTAACTTATCATGAGGACAATTCTTCCCAGAATAAGCCATAAAATTTGCACCCACACATACAATCTTTTATCTTCACCTCTAATAGTCTTTCAAAGTACCAGACATGCTTTTTATATCATGAAAAGAAATCAAAAAGCTCACACTTGCAGAAGTAAAAGATATTTTGACTTATTTTAGAATTTTGCTAACATTAATTATATTTTAAATTAATATTACATTTAACATTAAATGTACTTCATATTAAAACTGCATTTGAGATACTCAAATCAAAATAAAATAAATTTTCATAGTTGAATAAATCTCAACATTGATTCAGGAGAATTAGACCATATTGTTCATACTGAGAAAGGGCTCAATCCAAGCACAGAGGGCTTACCCATTGCTGGGTTATATCTTCAGTGAATGATCAGAAACAAACAAACAGAATAGGGAAAAGAGAGTGATTGCTACTTTATTCATAGATAGTTGGCAAAGAAAAGCAGGAAAAGCAAATTCCCAGGGTGGAGGTCCTCTGCAGAGTGATCTTCACCTGGAGAGACACCGGCCAAGCACCTCAGAGAACACCAACTTCTTTTCTTGGAGCACTTTGGGCTAAATTAGTGAACTTGCTCAAGTGCAGGAAGGGACATCAATTGGTAGGAAGCCAGTCACTGAGTTATAGATTTATGGGGAAGAGTTCAAGAGGTTATTCAATTCACTCCCCTGCCTGGAGGTTAATACTAAGTCATCAACTCTAAATAAAATTATTTCCAGGAAAGATTATAAGTTGTTCTTACAACACAATCTGGTTGCTAACCCAGAGCACTGTCACATGACAATACGTATTTTGTGCTTGGGCAGCATCGCGTTTCCTTGGGCAGACACAGCGCGAGGCCTGGGGTTCCCTTTAGCAACATGGCCTGGTGCAGGAGGAAGCCAGGCTGAAGCTGTGACATGTGTCTCAGCACAGGATTCAAGCGAATCACTCATGCTAAACTAAGGGCAGTCCCTCCTCCTATTGAAGAGAAAGAATGGAAGTCTTGCTCAAGGAATAAACAAGGTTGTTACATGCCAATGTCCCCAAGAAAGGTCCAGCCATTGCTTGACTTCAACCATTATGCAAGTCAGGGGTTGTAGGGGTGGTCGACATAGCAACCAAGGGGGTGTCATAGTGTCCTAGGTGGTAGCACCACTGTCCCACCCTGGAGGAGGACTTGGGAGACAAAACATTACTACATCACCATCAAGGCTAGAGTTAAGAAGCCAAATCCCTAGAAGAGTCCCCTATGCCATTCAGGAAGCTGAGGAAACCAATTTTCTCATTAGAGAATCCAACCAGTCCCTGGAGGGTTGGAACTTCAGGGTTGCATCTTTAGCATGCACTTATGCTGCTGGACTTCTCAATAGATGTCTCTGTCATCTACTAATACACAGCACTGGGGACCGGCCAGCACAGAGACACCTTCTCAAGAAGCCAGGAGGTCGTCTCCAGCTGATTCCTTGTGGGTAAATGAAATAACTTCTCCTAAGTTTGAGCTGGACTTTGCTGACTCCAAGGATACTTTGCCTACTACCGTTTGTAATCATGTCTTCAGGCCTAACTGCTGGCCACCCTGATGGGAAAGGGAAGAAGAACGAGAATGAGAGAGCCCGTGAATTTGGCCTATTTACAGTGTTTGTAACCCAGCAATGATTCTTTCATGAGTTTCAGGCTCAGAGATTGTGAGAGCTCTCGTGTTTCTCAGTTTTCCTTTGGGACATCTTTCTTGGGTATTCATTTGAAGGACACCATAAACCACGAAAGTGTAGCCACTCCAATGGGCTGAAAGCACTTAGCATGTGACCATGTATTAAATAATGTCCCCTACAGAGCACAATAGTGTTGGTTAACGCCTCTAAAGGTTGTAACGGAGGCTTAAAGGGCCACCAGGGAGGGGGCTCTGGATGACCAGATTCACAGGGCCAAAGCACTGGGGCCAATTGGTCCTGGACTGGAACCTCCAACACTATGACTGTGGGGACATCATCTCCTGAATAATTAGGTATTTCGGCAATATTTAACCGGCAATTTCTTTTGACTGATCTTTCATTCCACCAAATAATATTTATTCTGAATCAAAGAATTGCTATTGACATTGCAGGGCTGTCGAAGGAAACACTGTTTCTAAAGAGAGTTTGACCCTTATAAAGAGTTCCTGTTTCATGAAACTAGATTCTTCTTGCCACAGGGAGATGGGGCATTTACTGTGTCCCTCAGGGTGACTCTACCTATTAGATTGATCTCTAATAAAACACCACAGTTTTTAGGTTAGAGGCCACATTAGGGCACCAGTCTCAAGGGACTTTTTGGCCTGCTCCAAAGATGAACAAGAGGGCATTCTTATCCTTGGCGGGGGGGTTGTAAAGTCGTATGGAAGTCAGACATAACATAACTCTACACACACACACACACACACACACACACACACACATTCACACTAATAGAGGCACAAAATTTCATGGGACCAAATAAAAGGATAAATGAGTTCTCACTGAAATTGATTCTGACCCTGAAATCAGCAGTGTCTAATATAACCATATCTCTGTGGTACAAATATCCTGAATAAAAACAATCAAGACCTAATGTTCAAAACTAGAAACACAACAAGCTTGTAACTTGTTTTCCCATTTGTAGTTGCTGTGCGTGCATTATAAACATGTTATGGTATTTGAGAGACCATGTAATGACTCTGAATAAGTGAAAAAATCCAGAATAAAGCTATATTCCAGTTGAATAAGTATAGATAAGAGAGACAAATAGCTCCATTACAAAAATTCAAGCAGGTTGTCATTTCAGATAATATTAATTTATAGTTCTAGAAATTTAGAGATAGAAGGAATGTTAGAAATTATCTAGTCAACCTACCCTCTCTATACATGAAGAATTGAAAGATAGAGAGGTAAATTGATTTAATGAATGTCACTCAGTGGATTAGTGGCAGTTGGATTTCCTATTGTTAAATTAGATGCAGCCTACCAAGTTTCACAAGAACAAGATAAGTAGGTTAATGAAAAAATTTAATAGATTTTACATTTAAAATAAAAGATGAATATTAAAAGAAAAAATATTCCATACAAGTGGATTATCAACATTTAATCCACATATTAGAATCTATGAAGCTGAAAACCAAAATTCTAAGATAGTACCAAAAATTTATATGGGGTTGCTGGGTGTGATGGAACATGCCTGTAATTTCAGCTATTCATGAGGCTGGGGCAGGAGGATTGAAAGTTTGAGGCCAGCCTTGGCAAATTAGAAAGATGTGTCTCAAAATAAAAAAGGGCTGGGGATGTAGTTCAGTGGTAGATTTTCCCTGGGTTCAACCTCCAGTACCACAAAAAGAAAGAAAGAAAGGGGAGGGGGCAGAAAAAAAGAAACAAAAGAAAAAGAAAAAAATAAAAGCTATTTGGAGAGTTCTCATGACAACTCTTTCAGAAGTATTTTTGAAAAATCCTAATAAAGTTTTGTAATATACGGTGGCTGCTATCTGACTAAACGGCCAGACGGAGGTCAGTTCAAGAAAGTCCAGAGAACTTGATTTTCTGGAAATTGATTTCAAAGGCTCAGGCTGTGGTTGACCAACTCCACTGCTCTCCAGCATCAGGGCAGGAGGGTGTGGTGGAGGAAAGACGCCCAGATCATCACAGCAAGGAAGGCCCAAGTGTTGGTCCGCAGGGGGCAGTATTGGGAGGTGGGAGAATCTCAGGTGGAGCCTAGTGGGAGATCCTTAGGTCTTTCTGGGCGATGCCCTTAAAGGGGTCAATGGGACCATAGCCCACCCCCCTTGTCTCTCTTGTCCCCTGGATGGTGGTATAAGTTTGCTTAGTCACATGTTCCTGCCACAATGTGCTGCCTCACCTCAGGCCCAAAACGATGGCGCCAACAAGTCATGAACCCAAACATCCAAAGTTGTGAGTCAAAATGAACCTTTTCTCTTCATGAGTTGATTGTCTCTGGTATTTTATTATAGTGATGAACACAGCCCCAGACCCAACAGCTATTTTGGTTGATTTCATTGGCTGTTTGATAAGCTAAGTAAGAGATGAGGAAATCGTGGTCATGATAGGAAAACATGGTACAGAGAAAGCCAAGGAGGAAACAGAGAGGAACCATGATGCTATTGTGGATGGGAACGGGCCATGTCTGTAGTCGAGAAGCATGAGGATGGAGATGGGGCATTGTAAAGGACACAGGAATCGTGAGAGAATATTTAGATGGCAAAGATGAAAAGGCAGGGGACAAAGAAGGAGAATCTGGTGGGTCTTGTTTCATGATCTCAGGAAGAACCGGACTTCCCCATTCACCCCCCCACCTGTTCCATAGGTCTTGAGTGGATGACTGCCTCCAGCTGCCATCTGCTTTGGGAGCCTCAGTTTAAGGTCCCTGGTTGGAGAGCCCTTCCGGTATGAATAGGTCTTGTATTTTTTAACTGAGATATATGAATCTAAGGTTGAAATTTCACAGAGTATAAACAAGGAGTAAAACAATATAACACCCCTTCTATCTAGGTTCAAGATTAGTTTTCTAACGGTGGTATTTCCCAAATGCCAGACTACTTCCTGACGAATCAGATAAATGCTGAGCTGAGAGTCACAGCAGGAAGGCTGTGTGTACTTCATTAATCCTTGACAATGTCTGAGGATGTCGGACTGAGTTGGTTGGAATCTTCCCCTCGTGAGGCTTAAGGGAGCATCCCCGTAGGTCTTCCTGTAATATCAGAGGGGTATATTTTGTGTGGAGGTAGGATACGAGAGTCACAGGGTGACGGCTAACGCCATGGCCATGGGAAGTTCATTTCCTCAGACGGTTTCCTCTGAAGATGCTGTTGGCTCTTTCTATAGAACTGGGTGAGCGAGGGTTGTCAAAGCAGTGGAGCCTTACTGATGTGTTACTTTCTTATTTTGTGTATAATTTTGCCAGGGAATGGGTCCTCGGTCACTGAAGACAAGAGGGGATAGTATCCAAGTGGGGAAGATTCGTGCTAGGAGACTCTTAGCCACTGATACAGCTGAGCTATTTTAATAAGGAAAAACCTCTACCAACTCAGAAAGGATGAAGATTAGAGTGAATATATATTGGTAATTACTGAAAGTCTTTTGCTTTTGGTAATTGGACAAAGTCCATTTTCTGAAGAATCCAACCCATCTTTATGTTTTTTTTCCAAGGCTATGTTTTTGGCAGAGACGGCAATTAGAAACTTCTTGGACCAAATCAAAGCTAAAAATTTCAAGTCATTTTTTGCCTGCTATACCTTGTGTTTCACACAGAACACATGAATTTTGTCCTTCCTCTGGCAACTCAGGTTGTGTATTGTACACAATGACTTGAGTGACAGACTCAGGTGGCCCAAACAGCCTTCTGGGTGTTTCCAAGGTCCATTGAGTGGATTAAGCATCCAGGATTTTCCTATCCAGTTCTTTCAAAGTCTGAAGCTGTTCTTTGGACCCTGCAGATTTCCTTCCATATTTCCTTTGAAGGCATCCTAAAGAAACTGTCCCTACAAAAAAGGTCAACAATCCCACCACAAGTTTGGGTACCTAAAGTGGGTCTCAGATGTACAGTCAGAAGATTTAGAGATTTCCTGGATTTTTCAGATGACCAAGGAAGAGGGTGAGCCAATGTATTTTCCTGAGCCTTATCTGAGTTTTTTTATAGGATGTCCCTCAGTTTTATTTATAGCAGCTAACTGGGATAATATCAATGCTTCTAGAAGTTCTGCTACTTGAGGTTCACTTTTGGCAGGGTACCAGCTACTGTCATGAATCCTGTTTCCATAACTTAAAACCATGTTCTATCCCAAAGGCATAGAATTCATAGCTGCAGATGTTGACCTTCAATCTCTCTGCCCTGCTGAGAGCCAAGTGAGAGCAATTAATTCAGTCTCTGAGGCTGATCACCATTTGGTACATAAGAAGCTGTTTGGGGGCATGATGGCTTATCCGGCAGGGGAGACTCCAGCTTCCCTCTGGAGTTCATGGCTGCTGACATAAAGCATCAGGGCAACCTTGAGAAGAAAGAGTTTCGGACAATTTAACCTAGGATAGGGAGGTGATCTAGTTTGATGACACAGTTGTGAGTGGAGGGTCCCTTCTTGGACAAAGGGAGAAGGGTTAAGGTTTTGGCTCAATGGATTGTGACATGAAAGGAGATAAATGGTAATATTTCACAGGAAGTGAGTCAAGAACCAGAGAAGTGCTGTGTGTTTTCATTAACTGAAAGGATCTACCCAGCATGTGGAACATGTACTTCCAGTGGGTGGCCTAACACTAAACCACAGGTAACCTGGATGAGCTTGATAGACATGGCAACTGCTCATGGGGCAGGGGCTCTGCCTTAGCTACTGGGTCTAGGGTCCAGCCATAGTGCCCTACAGGCCTCTGGGGTCCATGATGCTTCTGAAATAAAACTCCAAGGACATAACTTCTTGCTCATATACAAACCAGGAAAAGGGCAGAGTGTAATGGGATAGTTCAAGGTGGGGAGGTGAAAACAGACAACTCCTGAGACTCTCAAAAGCATCCTTGGATGAGACTTGGCCCAGATCAAATCCTTTCAGTTGTTTTTTGTTTTGTTTTTGTTTCAGAGAAAAGAAAATACTGAATGGCAGAGGCTCAATCTAGAGACACATTTTTTTCCTATAGCTGAAATATCATGATGTAGAAATGAGACACACACAGAATACCATTGAACTTCGTTTCTGGCCACTCTGAGGCCCTTTTTGTAAATGCTTCGAGAAGGTTCTCAGTGTCCAGAAGGGAGCTACCATAACTGTCAGAGCACAAGAGGAGATCATCCACATATGGAATTAAAATGGAGTCTCCTGGAAAATTTAAGTCCCTCAAGTGGTATCTAGGGCATGTGTTTGTCAGCTTTCCATTACTGTGACAAATATCTGAGACAGACAACTTTAAAAAAGGAGAGGTTCGTTTTGGGGCATAGTTTCAGAGGTGTCCATCCATGGTCACTTGGCCCTGTAGCTGTGGCTTGTGGTGTTACAGTACATCAAGGTAGGACCACATGGAGACAAGGTCACTTCACCTTGTGTTGGCCAGGCAGCAAAGGAAGAGCCAGGAGAGGGCTGAGGACCCAATATCCCAGTGACCTAGCTTCCTTCTATGAGGTCAAATCTCCTAAAGGATCCTCTGCCTCCCAATAGCACCACAGGCTGGGGACCAAGCCTTCAGCACCTGGGCCTTTGGCAGACATTCCAGATCCAAATCATAGCAGGGTACTTGAGAAGTTGGTAGGGGGCCTCTATAAATCCTTGAGATGTAAACATCCAGGTATTCAGTTGGTCTTCACAGGTGGAATCAAACAAGTACTGAGATGTCATAGAAAAGGGACACTAAAACAGGCTGAATGCCAATTAAAGTTCATGAAATACTAGGTATGGGAAGGTGTAGTGGACAAGAAGCTGTTTGGATTAGAGACCAGAGGGAATCTCAGTTTGACGATTTTATTGACACATCTTAAATCACAGACTAACCTAAATCCCTTTCCATCTGACATTACAACACCCAGAATAGGAGTATGACATAGACTGGAAGAGGGAACTAGATGTTTTTTATCTAATGCTTTATCTACTACTGGGCAAAACTCTTCAAATCCCTCCATTTTACATGTTACTGCAGAATCCTGGGAAAGAGAATAGAGGAGTGTATTTCTCCTTTTACGGGCACTGTATCCCAAATGTGCCAATCATTAATGGGATGTTTTTGGCCACAAGGAAGAAGACAGTGTCTTAACAACTGTCTGGAGTCTCTTGTTAGGTGGATGCTTGGTTAAAGGAAGCAGAAAAACTTTGGGAAATGAGCTATGGATGTTGGGGATGTGCGTGTGAAGGGAAGGAGTCCTTCGGAGTCATGGTGAATTTTCCTATCTCCATTCATTAAAATTCAACAGATTCACTGGGGGGTGGAAGTTGGAAGAAGTTGTGCTGAGATTTAAGAGGGCCCATAGAAATATCACAGATCTCAAGAACAAGCAAGTCATGAGGCAAATTACCAAAACTTACCACTGGTAAAGTTTGAGGAAGGGGACTCAGGAAGGGGAGCAGGACAGCGGGTAGTTCTACTAACAGAATACCTAGCTCCAGTAACTGGCTCTTTTCCAATCCCAGTTCCTGGCACGCTGCTCCCTATTGCTCTGCTTCTGCTCTTTCCTCCAGCTAAAATCATCACGGGCTCCTTCCCGCAGCTGTATCTTTCTGATCATCCTGACTTAGATCAGTCTTCTCTGAGTTCCCAAGACTCAGCTCAGTTCTCCTCTGTTTTCCCACAGAACCAGTCACCACTCTGTATTTGAGTTACCTGTTGACATTTCTGTTTCCTCAGACTCTGTGATATCTGGAGCGACCTGCTGCCCCGCTTCTGGGCAGCCTTTGTGGAGCTGTAATGGGAACCCTGGAGAACACGGCAAAATCAGGTAAGGCAGAATCCTGAGAGTGCCTTCTCACAACACTGCCTCCAGAGATCGTCTACATCCAGGATAGCAGCTCACAACCTGTGCTCTGAAAATGTATCTGAAAGAACGTGAAAGAGTGAGACGTATTTCACTGTGTAGAGAACCAGATAAGACTTCCACACATAGATTTCAGCATCACCAACAAGTATGATAAAATGCATATTGCAAGAGTCACGGTGGGTTCTCGTAAAGAATGCAGTGACCTAAAGTCATCTGAGGTAGGAGCCTCGATTTTAGAGGTTAAACGAAGGACAGAGAGGGAGAGTGCATGATTTTCAGGCAGGAGGTGGGTTGACTTTCAGACCACCTGTGAGGCTCTGTTGCCTGGGGAGTGGGGGCTGGCCATTGTTCTGCACCGAGTTTCAGGGTCTACTCCTCTGTCACTGATTGGCTGCAACCCAGGGGGTGGAGCCGAGGGATGGGTTCAGTGCAGACTCTACTCGGTGTTAGACCTTTAAGGAGGGGAAGATCTTTCTTAAAATCTGCCGTGGGGAGGGGAGAGTGTATGTAGTTAACATAGTTCTCCATAAGCAATTTGAAAGCTCCAATGACAGGATTATTCACTGGCGTGATTTTTTTCTTTTAACTGATGGAGCATTCTTTGTGACTCTTTTATGGATTATCAGCCAGTCATGATGTGACATTTTTATTTCTTCAATTGGCAGTTGCAGTTTCCTCAAAGATCATTATAAACAGTCATTAACCTGCAGAGATTGATGGCGACAGCCCACTCTTCCATGCTGTGAGCAGCAGACCTCCCCATCAAGTGGCTCCTTGGGCGATATTATTTCCCAGATGAGGCACTATGCTTCAGTGACTCCTGGCAAGCTTTATTTTCTCTATTATAATGCTAACTTCAGAGCATCATTTTTTGGTAATAATTTTAGTTGACAGAACTACTGATTATTTCCTCTTATTCTTTTAGGCTTATGATGATCACTTGATTTATGATAAATATGTTTTTCTACCTTTAAACACTTCAGGGAGATAAGACAGCGCATGCAGAAGCACTTAGCATGTGACACAGTGCACTTCACAAAGCCACATTTCAGCAGGCTGGCCTGCCATTCATCATGCGTGGCAAGGTAAGGAGACAGATAGTGTTGCAGCAGAGATTTCCACACATGACAAACTGAAGAAAAACAGAAACCCTATAAATCTTGCAGAACTGTCTTAATTTACTGTATCATTACATTGTGTCCTAAATCACCTTCCAAGTTCTCGTTCTAAGAACATGAAACTTAAGAACATTAATAGGACCATGGCTGTCTCTATAAATAATCAGAACCAAGGGGTCTTAATTGATGTCAGGGAATACTCTGTGACCAGGGACAAACGCCACTCAGGTTCAGTTTGGGAACCCTACTGAACTTGGCATCCTGACTTTGAATGAATGCTTCAAAGGGGATTGCAATTGCCCCCTGAGCCACTGAGTGAGTTCTCCTAAATCAGGTCATTTCACCTGGCCTTCACCACAGAGGACCACATGAAATAAGGTACTGCATGCTGTATTTGCCTAGATCTCATTCATTTTAGGGTAGGACCATTAAAATGAAGAGGAAAGAACACAATCTGAGAATCAGGAAAAACGGGACTTCGTCCCAGCCCAGCCAATTGACTGGTCACTTCCAATTCCAGTCAATTGGAATTGACCAGTCTCTTTGAATGTCAACCACTTCATGAGGCACAGCAGAGAGTCAAAACAGGCTGAACAAATACCGAAACCCCAATGACCACACAGTCCAACTAGATGCAATCTGCACATTTTAAAATAAAAAGGTACATAGTGTTTTACTTAAACCTGTTTAGAATCATTATAATGAAATAAGCAAAATAATACAAGCATAAATTCCTATAAGGATAATTACAGATCTCAATATTTGGATGTCCTCTCTACCTATTTTCTCCCCTGAGCAGGGCCCTCTCTAGCTGACACCTGTGTCCCTCAGTGGTTGTTAGACATGGATATCCTGAGCTGGCCTGCATTCACACTCATGGAAGACTCCTTCCCGTGTTTGTACTCACCTGATGTCAGTTTCAAATTGTTCAGTCTTTGAGGCTTGTCTCAGGGTCCTGTGATTCTCAAGAGCTACTGCCAAAGACCAGCTGCTGTTTCTTCATGGAGTAGCGTCACATGGGTGCACATGTTACATAGCTTCACACTGTTTTAGCTTCAGAAAAACTCAGAAGTACTTTTACTTGACTTGAGCATGTTGCTTAGATACACAAAGGAGGCAAGTGAGCTTTCCTGTTGCAAAAATAAAAATTGCATTAAAATATTGAAAACAAGCTGGGTGCTGTGCACACACCTGTAATCCCAGTGGCTTGGGAGGCTGAGGCAGGAGGATTATGAGTTCAAAGCCAGCCTCAGCAGCTTAGCGAGGCCCTGAGCAATTTAGCACTAGGCAACTCAATGAGACTCTGTCTCTAAAAATTAAAACATAAAAAAGGGCTGGGGATGTGGCTCCATTGTTAAGCACTCCTGGGTTCAAATCCCTGGTACAAAAAAAATTTTTTTAAAGTGCTCTGGAACGATGAATTTGGTTTATTATGGGAAGTATTCATGAGACCTTTTTTTCTGTTTCCTGTATTCTGCTTTCTACAAGACAGGACTCAAGTCTGCCTTTTCTCACTTATTCCACCCGCCTTGGCCTATTTATATTATTATCACATCTTATGTTTTAAAACTTGCAAAACATCATAAGTCATTCAGAAGATAGACGAAAAAAATTAAAATAAGCACTAATGTACACACCACCTGCCTGAACACTGAAAACCACCCATGGCTTTGCAATCCTCCGTCATGCCTTGTTGACTATCCCCATGTCTTTACTGTTTTACAAAAATAAATGCATTGGTTAAGAACATCTAAAAATATTGTTTTGCATATTTTTAAGTTCAAGCAAATGGAATCACATTGCCTATATTTTTGTAAAACTTGCTTTTGAGCTCAATATTAAATCTGCAAGATTCACTTTGATGTGTTCATCTGTACTTTCTTTTCATTGTTTCATGGAATTCTACCACAGGACGAAACTAGAACATGCAACTACTGTTATTAGATTGGGGTCGTTCACTTTTTTTCATATTAAAAAAAGTAACTGTTATTTTCTGTGTGAATCTCTTAAACACAAGAATTCAATTTTTCTCTAGCATATAAAGCCAAGATTAAAATCATTGTGTCACAGGGACATTGACAGTTGTACTCAGTTTTTAAAACTCTTTTTTTTAAACTTATGCTCCTGTGAGGCATGGAAGGCTCTGCACCTCCACGTCCCCTCTCTGTATTAGCAACTTGTGTGAGAAACTGTTGCTCCCTGGAGTTTTAGTCTGTATGTGTTGGAAGAACTGAATCAAGAAAAGCATCAAGTCATGAAAGAACAAGATGATTTCCATAGGTAATACATTCCATAAAGACGTTAAGGCAGGTGAACAGGGTGAAGTGGGAGGGCTCCTTCCCTCTCCTAGCCAAGGATAGGTGGCCTCTCTGGTCGTTCAGCTGAGAGGTCACTGACAGATGGGAAGGGACCGCAGAGAACTGAGGGCGGGGATGCAGGCAGGGGCAGCGCCTCTGGCTCTGGGAGACACGGTCCTCATTCCTCTCAGTACTGGCACTGCACGATTCAAATGCACACCAGTTGAGTCAGATCCCCCCAGTCTTCCAACAGCTGCTTCCAAAAGCCTAGAAACACTGCGCACTTCCTGTCACTTCCTGTCACTTCCTATGACAGGAAGAAGGCAGGCCCTATTCGAATGTACTTAATGTATATTTTTTATTTTTGTATTTTTTTTTTCGTTTCAGGAAAATTAGTGATGTATAATTAAAACTAGGAATATCAGGATATTGTGTTCCTCTCAGTTTCATATTAGTGACAAATTACACGTTAGCTTTTCAAAGATTTTTGGAGTTCTTGCCATCACATTTACCCTGCTGAACTGATTTCATTTTATAACTGTTTCTTTTTTTTTTTTTTTGGTACCAGGGATTGAACTCAGGGGTACTCGAGCACTGAGCCACATCCTCAGCCCTATTTTGTGTTTTACGTAGAGACAGGGTCTCACTGAGTTGCTTAGCACCTCACCATGGCTGAGGCTGGCTTTGAACTTGCGTTTCTCCTGTCTCAGCCTCACAAAGTGCTGGGATTACAGGCGTGTGCCACCACGCCCAGCTTCATAACTGCTTCATTTTAAAGGCTAACTCTAAATGTAAATTGTCTGCATGTTGTTTCAAATTAAATGAAGCAAAAATATCTAAACTTGTTACCAATTTTTCAAAAAACATCAATGTTCAAACTTAATAGAAATTTGTAGTGCCTTGTGCAGTGGCACACGTCTATAACCCAGCAGTTCGGGAGGCTGAGGCAAGAGGATTGCGAGTTCAAAGCCAGCCTCAGCAACTTAGTGAGGCCCTAAGCAACTTAGCAAGACTCTGTCTCAAAATAAAACATAAATAGGTCTGAGGATGTGGCTCAGTAATTAAGCAAGCACCTCTGGGTTCAATCCCTAATACAAAAAAAAAGAAAAGAAAAGAAAAGAAAGAAAGAAAGAAATATCTTTTTGAAAGAAATCAGGTAGTAACAATTCCTTAGTTCACTCCTTTAGCTTTGCACACAGGACTCATAAGACCACAGGGGAAGGTGAGGGAGCCACACCCCTTGTCTTAGGGAGTGTCGTTTTGGTCCCACGAGCCACCGTGGGGCTGTACAGATTGCTGCTTGGTGTCTTGGGCTTTCAAGTTTTCTTTCTAAGAATTGGTGACACTGGGGATTACCTGACTGCTCGTGTGGGCATCCTCTCTGGATCTTCTTCCTAGGTCTTAGCCCCCCAATTCTTCATCACATGATCATGTCTCCAAGAATGATTTCGAGGGCCTTCCCTTCACCTTTCTTCAGCTGCCTTTATCAGGTGACTCTTGGAAACCGTCTGCCCTTATCAGATGAGAAGTCTGAAGTCGTCAGTGAATTCTTTTTTTTTTTAATATGACCAAATTAACTTCATTAGCCAGATACATTGACCAGTTTTTGACCAGTTAACCAACTGTGGTTCTTTTTGTTTGTTTGTTAGTTTATTTATTTATTCTACTTAGGTATACATGACAGCAGGATGCATTTGGATTCATTGTACACAGATGGAGCACAACTTTTCATTTCTCTGGTTGTACGTGATGTGGAATCACAAAGTCTCGTGGCCGTTTCACAAGCCTCAGTCTATAGCCCACAGAGGCCACTGCTCTGGGCAGGAGGTGCTGCAGGACAGGATGACAGAAGGAAGTGGCAGAGGAGAGCCCTCAGGACAGGCCACCAGGGAGCAGAGCTGCTTAACGCATGTTTACAAAGAAAACATTTGAATTCTGAGTGTTTGAATGTTTTAAACAAAGGTAGGAGAATGAATATCTATTTTACTTC
>CM053412.1:61867453-61885146 GCA_028644305.1 Xerus rutilus | reverse complement strand
ACCGATAAAGGATTTATAATGGTAAGTTTTCTAAAGTAAATGCTCTTAGAAAAAGGAGGTCAGGGGTCTCAGGGGCCTATCATCTGGGTTCAGCTGGAGCAAACAGTAAACTCTTGGACAGCAGTGAAATGTCCCAGGAATGCACAGCATGTGAGGCTGTGGCATCCAGGGAGGTGGCCCTGAGCCACCTGAGTTAGTTGGTGTGTGTTTGTGGGGGGAATGGGGAGGTACATGGATGAAGCGGTTTGTGGCAAGAGTTTTCTGTTTATCACAGGTAGTGTCCAGGATTTCCTGCAAGACGAGAGTCTAATGCTGACACAGGGCTTGTCCAAGGAAACAGGTGGGTCTGGACCTGTCGATAGTAAAGGTCAAGAATGTGAAGAGAAAATATTGACTCAGTCAAATCTGGGGGAGGAGAGGAAAAGCAAATATTTAAAGAGGTAAGTTTCTTTGGGACCTCAGAAAGAAAGGTGCCCATCTAGGTAGTTCCAACCTTCACAGTAAATGGGTTGTTAAATTAGTTCTTGGGAAGTAACCTGAGAATGGTGGTGGGACAGGACTAATCAGAGGGAGAGCTTTTTAAGTATGAATAATTGGTAGATAATACTAGATTAATGTGAGAGGAGAAAATTTCAAAGATGTTATCATGGGAATGAGCTGGACTAAAAGATGAGATTTACCAACAGCCACAGTTACATTAGATAGATTTCCACTAAGCTAACCCTCAGTTTTTAATGGATTTTCCACAATTCCAAAATTTCTTAAATTTAATTTAAATTTTTCAATAAGTCACCACTTTATTTTACTTTTTAAGAAAAAGCTACTTCATTTCTCAAATTTTTATACATAAACTTGTACTTCTCACTTGAGATCAGAACAACCCTAACACCAAAACCTCAGACTCCTTGGCATCTCTGTGGGTCTTCTCTGAGGGTCACCTGACCAGCTGCTGACAAAGATCTCAGCCAGTGGTTCTCAGACGGAGGGTTGATGACCCTCCAGGGTTGCTGGGCCATGCTTTGTTTTGTGTGCAACATGTTTCAAAGGGATGGAAACTTCCAAGGGGCCTGAATGGGCATGTGAAGTCCCTTATGTGAACTTCTTGTGCCACCAAGTCTCCAATAAAAAGCAAATTGGGACTCAGAGAAGGAGAAGCTATTCAAAAAGAGTATTTGAAGAGGGAAAATGCGCTGACCTCAGAATTCTGCAAGCATCTCAAAGTCAGAATGAAAATGGCTTTTCTGGAGTAAGAAGGAATGTTGGGCAGGCAAGGCTGAGTCTCAGGGGTTTGCATGGCATTGGACAGACTATCTCCCTGTGGCAGCTGACGGTCCATTCTTGGGATAAGCTGATAAAGGGGTACACTTCTCATTTAGTGTGTGCTGAATGGTGGGGGTGAGCTAAGGGGACCTGTGAGGAACACCAGAGTCTGACTAAGACCTGCACAAAGCAGAGGGTAAGAAATTGGCATTTGCTCACAATGGCGATACTGATGGCACATTCCAAATCTGTCCAGATTCCTGCATGGAGAGATGCATGAGGCCGTGCCTCCAGAATGATCCCAGCACCCCTTAAATTGGCTGCCTGGGAAAGCTCAAGGCTGCCTGGGAGGTGTACTGTGGGTTGCAGGTGGCACCCAGTGATAGGCGGGCCCTGAACCCCTCACGTGGAGAATCACTACAGACAGCTTGCAATTCTAACCCTTTCCTCTGCCTTCGGAGGTACATCTACAACCTAGAAGGACTTCTCAGAGACCAGAGAGCTGAGCAGCAGCTCCTCCTGCTGCTCCCAGTCCCTGTGGGAGGGGAAGGGCCTAACTTCAGTGGTGGATACCCTGCTCCAACTAGAACTGCTGCCTCCTCGCCTGCTGTCAAAATCAAGTCTTCTCTCAAACCCAGTGACAACCCACTGCCATGGGGCTCATAGCTTTTGAGGTCTCTAAATGCAGGAAGGTGATGGAACAGCTTCTTGGCAACAGGTGGACATTCTCACATGAATAATCTTGCAGTGAGACTTCCAGATGGCACATTTTACTGTGGTTATTTACAGTCTCCCTTCTTCTCCCGCATCTCCTCCCAGTATTTTATAGATCATTTGGCAACAAAAGCCAAATATTAAGCTAAGTCAGGCATGCTTTAGTTGTGCAATATCAATTTTTAGGTACCAGATAGAACCTGTTTAAAATGTTGAGGACAATCATGTGCACTCAGGGCAAAAAGCACATGAGTGGGAGACAAGGGGCTGGGACCATGCATTTCCATGGCCCTGACTGGCCATGACCTGGGGCAGATCTTCTAACTCCAAGCCACGGGACGTCATCTGACAATGTGTACCTTCTTCTACAGGAACTGGAGCTCTTTCATGGGATTCCAATTGCAAAGTGACATTCCAGAGCGTTGGTGTGGTTTCACACTGGCCTGTGTCACTCTGGGCAGCCCCCTTCCTCACCACAGAGACACCTTCAGGGATGTACTCTGCTGCTGAGGCACAGTTTGGCCAGCTGGGTGCAGCTGCTTCTTGGAGCTCAGTGTTTCTTGTGTCCCTTGGGACAGGAGTTTATTTGTTCATGTGCTTCAGCAAAGCAGAGCCCCTTTACTGGGCTCTGCAGTCTCTTAATTTGCAAAACACTCAGGCTCAGTCAACCTGCATCCCAGCAAGGCAGCTCCAGGGTGCTCACTCAGCAGACGCTCAGCGGAAGCTGTTGTGTGGGAGAAACTGCCGCAGGGTGCACAGAGGTGAACTCAATCATGAAAATCTGTTCATCTGCTCCAATGCTCCCTGATTCCCAGACTCTCCATCTGGGAGAAAAGTTGGGAACATACAGAGGCAACTCAGGTAGGCTAATGATGGGAAGTGATTGAAAAGAGTCCAGGAGGTTGTGGAATAAGCACAAGCAGAGATTGCTTTCCAGGGCTCTTAGAAGAGGTGCTGTTGAGTCTGGACTTTGCATCATGATTGAGCCAGGACAGAGCTGGTGGAGAAAGGAAGGGAACTACTCAAGCATACTTGGGGCCAAATGATGGACACTTCCACAAAGTGGCAGCCGTAGATCCTGTTCTGGTGGAAGTTATGTGCCAACGACTTGTTAGTAAGAATGTCCCCTTCAGAATACACAGCCAGGGCTTGAGGAACCGCGTTACTCAACATGCTGGGATGCTTTATTGGGTTTCTGAACCCCAAAATTCGCAGCACCTGATGAGACATCACAACAACAGTGTGTGAACTCCTCACTAAATAGCTCATTTTTACAAAGTACTGAGGACAGTGCTTGGAATATTGTAGTGCTGCGTAACTGTCTTGTAAGTGAATTAACCAAAATGTCTTTCCAATACGCACTTGGTTATTTTTTGCCTGCAGTCAGTTTTCTGATTTTCCTTTGCATTATGTGATGATTTGCAGCTGAGGCAGTGAACTTGTGTGAAAATTTTCAGCACACTCTCCAAAAAAAGTCTGGCTGATTCGGGTAGTGGAAGATATTTTATCTGGCTAGAGAAATTCAAACCTGATTTTATTAACTACGGAAAAAATTCCATGTAATGGATTAATCTTTGACTCAAAGTGCGTGTGGATGAGAATCCCATACACATGAAGAGACCAGTTTTCTGGAATACTAACAATCCAATAAAATAACCACCTATGGTATAACAGAGACTGCCTTTTTTAAAGAAATTAACAACCAAATATATAAGATATGGACAGCTTAATAGTGATGAAATTACAAAGATCAACTATCTTGCAAGGTAGACATTTCATACTAGATTTAAGGGAGGGATGCCAAGTGACTCTTGGAATTTAGGATTCAAGAAGTTGCCAGAGGAACTCACAGCAGGAATTCTGATAAAAGCAAAGAAAGACTGGGCTTCTGTGTGCCTTGGAGTGTGTGGTACCCGAGGACACCCAGGCAGAGCAAAATGCTTTTCAAAATGCATGGTAATTAAGGGTACCTGAGAGCCCCATCAGTAGGGGAAGAGGCTTGTCTGTGGGTGGGGCAGCCTGGGGCAGCTGGGAATGGCCCTGCCTGGGATCCAGGATCTGGGTGGGGCCGTGAGGAGGGGAGTGCTGGGGCCAGGAGCCTTGGGGCAGCAGGCTGGGAACTAGACAATGACCTGGGTGTCCTCTCCTGCTCTTATTCCCAGAGTTCCTCGCTTCATCTCAGATCAGAAGCCACTGGAGAAAGACAGACTATCTTGGACATATGGAATGTGTCTATTTTCATGATGATGCTTTGAAAACTCTAGGAACTAAGGTTGAATAGGACCCAGAAAGAGAAAGAGTGAGCAGGAGGAAGGGAAGGGAAGGGAAGGAAAGAAGAGAAATAAGAGAAGAAAACAAAAGAACAAAGTACTTTAAAAGCATCCAGAGTGCCTCCAGGCACATCCCAGCCTCTCCATCCAGAGAGCCAGCACCGTAGTGGTCGAGTACCACTGAGCCACATCCCCAGCCCAATTTTGTGTTTTATGTGGAGACAGGGTCTCACTGAGTTGCTTAGCGCCTCGCTGTTGCTGAGGCTGGCTTTGAACTCACGATTCTCCTGTCTCAGCCTCCCTAAGTGCTGGGATTTCAGGCATACACCACCGTACCCGGCTGGGATTTTAATATTTTTGTCCTGGATATTTAAGTCCTTTGGCCATGGAGAACTGACCTTTGAGTGGTAGGAACCCATTTCTGGAACAGGATGTTTTCCCCATATGGATTCGAAGTGCTTGCAGATCATTTTTTGCTGCTTTTTTTTTTTTGGTAGTTGCTATGATTATCTTTTTATTTTATTTGTAAACATGTGTTCTTTTCAGATATACATGACAGTAGAACGTATTTTGGCATATTATACATACATGGAGTATAATTTATTCTAATTAGGATCCGTTCTTATGGTTGAACGCGATGTGGAGTTTCACTGGTCGTGTATTCATGTATGAACATAGGAGAGTGATGTCCGATTCATTCTAATGTCTTTCCTGTTCCTATCCCGCTCCTTTCCCTTTATTTCCCTTCGTCTAATCCAAAGTACTTCCACCCTCCCCTTATTGTGTGTTAGCATCTGCATATCAGAGAGAATATTCGGTTTTGGGGACTGGCTTATTTCACTTAGCATGATAGTCTCCAGTTCCAACCATTTACTGGAAAATGCCATAATTTCATCCTTATTTATAGCTGAGTAATATTCCATTGTGTATATGTACCACATTATTTTATCCATTCTTCTGTTGAAGGGCACCTAGGTTGGTTCCATAGCTTAGCTATTGTGAATAGAGTGACTATAAACATTGATGTGACTGCATCACTGTAGTGTGCTGATTTTAAGTCCTTTGGGTATACTCTGAGGAGCGGAATCACTCAAATGGTGATTCCATTCCAGGTTCTCTGAGGAATCTCCATATGCTTTCCAGAGTGGTTGCACCAATGTGCAGTCCCACCAGCGATGTATGAGTGAACATTTTTCTTCACATCCTTGCCAACATTTATTGTTATTTGTGTTCTTGGTAATTGCTCTTCTGACTAGAGTGAGATGGAAAAAATATGGAACACTTCATGAATTTGTGAGTCATCCTTGGGCATTACTAGATACACCTTTCTAATATTTTTAGGAAAGTTGTCTCTGTGTGCGTGGGTGAGATGGACAATATCAGGATTATAATAGTCTCCTACGAATTGAGAAATATTCTCTTTTTCTCTCTCTTTCAAATAATTTGTGCAGCACTGTAACTGTCTGTAACCTCATCTGGGCCTCGTGTTTCCCTTTGTAGAAGTATTGATTATCAACTTAATCACTTTATTTAATAGAATGAGTTCCATTCAGATTGAGTTGACTTTGATAAATTGTTTTTCCAAATATCTGTCAATCTCACTTATTTATGAATGTATATGTACAAAATTATGTATAATATTCCCTTGCATTACTTTAATGCAATAGATCACATATATCGAAGTTTGCGTGTTCAGCTTAAGAACGTGGTGAGCGTGTGTGCTGACCCTTCAGGTTCCCCCGGAGTCTTCCAGGACCATAGAGGCCCATTGCTGCCCCCCTGCGCCTCACACCTTCCCCAAGAGCAGCCACTATCCTTCGCTGTCACTCACTCAGTCGCTTGTCATTGTTGCTTTGTCTCTTGTTTGAATTTGCACGTTTAAATTTTTCAGTAAGCAGAGGTCTCTGTTGTGTCCTCTGATCAGACATTATTGTTTTGGAGAAGTTTGGGGTTCACAGCAAAACTGAGCCGAAGATGAAGATTTCTTACACATGCCACCGTCCCCCACCATCACCATCTCCCGCCAGAGTGGTACAGTTGTCAGAACTGATGACGACCTGGATACCTCGTTACAGCCCAAGTCCATCGTTTCCATTACGGTTCATGCTTGGTGTTAGACATTCTGTGGGTTTGGACCGATTTATAGTAACACATGGCCTTCATTATTGTATCGTGCAGAGCAGTTTCGATGTCCTGTGAATTCCCTTTGCTCTGCTGATCTGTCTCTCCCCTCCCATCAGCCCTTTGCCACCAATGATTTTTTTTTTTTTTTTTTTTTTTTTTTTGCAGTACTGGGAATTGAACCCAGGGGCCCTCTAGCACTGACTTTCATGCCCAGGCCTTTCTATTTTATTTATTTTTTAAATATTTGAGACAGGGTTTTGCTACACTGCCCAGACTGGCCTCAAACTTGAGATCCTCCTGCTTCGGCCCCCCAGCACAGGTATAGGCCGTTGTGCTGGGAGATGATCTTTCCTATTGTCTTGGTGGTTTTACTTTTTCCAGAATGTCATGTAGTTGGACATATCCACGTAGACTTCAGATTGGCTTCTGTCACCTTGCAATGTGCTCTTCCATTTCTTGTGTGTGTTTTGGTGGCTCAACAGCTCATGGGAGCCCCAGGAGCCCTTGCTCCTCCTTTTAGAGTGTGTGTTTCCTGAAGGAGCTGCTGGATGTGGGCTGCTAGTTTTTGGGAGACAGCAGGCAAACGTCAGGCTTAGCACTTACACCTCTGGATTCGCATTTTCTTGATCTTCTAGATCTCTGAAGAATTCCCTTATTTTGACTCATGCGTTACAACAGATGTTTTTAAATATTTGATTATGCAAATATCTTAAGAAAAGGTTTTTCTAACTAGTCATCCAATGTCCATCTTTCAATTTTTCTTTCTCCCTACCGCAAGCATGAATCAACACCTGCCATTCATGCCAGTTAGTGCAGAATTTCACAGTTAGTGCTTATTGTCATGGTTTCATTTTATTCTTCATAGCTCAGACCATCTATTTTTTTTTTCTGTTTTTACAAATCCAAGATCTTACAAGGATTCCTCCTTAAGGACTCTGCAGTTTCTATTTAGAGAAATGCTCTTTTTGTTGTTGTTGTTGTTGTTGCTGTTGTTTTCTTTCAGTGTTTAATTTTAACATTATTTCCTTATCTTCTCAAGAAACCCTACATTTCTTCTTGGGTCACTCATTGATGGCTGTGACGAAGTAGATGGTATCCCAGAGGGGACACACTGAAGAAATGGTACCTGCTTATACTTTTGGCTTTTTAATTTCCTAGTGTTTTAAAAATATTAGTGCAGTGCCAAAATCAAATGAATATCATCAGCATGTGCACCCCACAGAAAAGTTTCTTCCTCTGATAAGAAGTTTTTCTTTCCTAGCTTCTTGGATACTTTAATGATTAAGCATAAACTGTCAGAGGAAAAGATTTGGAAGTTGTAGCAAAATCTATGCTGGACTTCAATGAAATAAATCTTCCATTGTCAATCAGGTAATCAATTTCTTTTACCTAAATTATCCAGATATATATATTGACAGTTTGCTTCATTAGAAGATGACTCAGATTGGATATCTGAGACAAATTTTGGAGGGCATCACTTTCTAGAGTTTGATTTTTTAAATTTTTTGTGGACTCAAGAGTTATTTAAACATATACTTCAATAATTGTTAAATTCTCATTTACTGTATATTTCAAAACTAATCTTTATTGTCTAAACATTTCACACAAATGTATTAGATAATGAAACAGAAAATTTATGTTCAAATTGTTTATTCTCATCCAAACTTCTTAAACTTTTTAAATGTCCTGCACATGTGATTAAAAATAAGCAACCAAAGCCTTTACATTTTTTCCTATTTGTGATACTCGTTTAAATTTAAAAAGATAAGAGGCTGGGTTTGTGGCTCAGTGGTAGAGTGTGTGCCTTAGACATGTAAAGCACTGGGTTCGAGCCTCAGCACCACGTAAAAATAAATAAAGGCATTGTGTCCATCTATAACTAAAATAAATTTTAAAAATTAAAAAAAGATAAACCACGCTCTTTGGAAGTGATGGTCATACAAATTGACAGTGGTCATGACCATCCAGCTATAAGGTCAAAGAATGGATGAAACTTATTCCCTGTGGTACTTCAAAAACTACAAGTGTGGTTCTTTGCTCAGATGTTCCCGAATATGACTTGTGTTACCCATCAGAAAAAGAAAACAGAGTCTAAGAAATGATTACTTTACAACATTCTGTGCTTTCACATTTTGATAAAAATATTTGTCATATTACAAATTTGAGAATGTAAATGTTAATATTGGTTAATATAGATCACAAGGAGCTTTATCCAAGACAAGTGCCTGCGTTTTTATTCAAAATGTTCCTTAGAAAATATGAAACTCGTCATTATTTTTTAATAAGAACTTCATTTAGGTACGCACAACACATAGCTCAGTGTCATGTTCTGCCTGTTTCTTGTATGTTTATATTCTTGCAAAAGTGATAATTTAATAATATCTAACTTCATGTAACAGAAGACATAGATGATGCTACTACTTTTTACATAACTTTGGCTCAATAAAACTTAATCTTACACATCAATGCCGCTTTGGACTATTCCAAGATCATTCTGTAAATAAAATTTTTAAATGAAAGTAACACATGTATTTGGGGAAATCTTTCAAACAGATGGGCAAAAAGTGAAAACTAAAAAAACACACACACACTTTTTTTTCCTTGCACAGATCTTCTGCTCTTCAGAGATAAGCATATTCACTAGTTCCTTTTTTCACTAAATGCTATTCCCTTGAACAACAAATAATGCTATACAATCACCTAATTTGTTTTATTGATTTTAAGTAGCACCTATGGGTTTATGAATGTCAGAGATATAGTTCTTTTCCCTCACTTTCTTCTTCCAAAAGCATATTTTCTATTTGGTCTTTAACTAATAATTTTCAGGTGAGCTTTTTAATTTTCTTTTTTGCCTTCTTTAAATAATATACTTATGGTGCTTAAGGCTGGGCTTAAATAAAATGCTTTCTATCCATTTGAACACCATTCACTGACTCAGTAGAACGTAAAGATCAGTGTACAACTTCCCTTCCTTCCAGTATTCCCCATCATGAATTTCAGCTTTTACTAAAGAAGATTCTGAGCTTACATTGTCCAGTTTCATGTGTTTTGTCCTTACAGTGAATTCGCCATGCTTTGTCCGTAGGGTGCTTTTGGGCACAGGCTCTCAAATGAACTGACAGTCTCATGATCATGCTTACCTGTTTATTTTTTAACCAACGGTGCAGATGGCATGATTTGATTTGTAAGACAGTGAAGAACTCATGTTAAAATACCTAAGCCTCCACAAAGAATCCACATTCCAAGAATCAGAAAGATTGACTAATTATCTTCTTTCCATTAAATGTTCAAAATCATGTCATGTTTCTGCTACGTACCATCAATCTTAAGACACATATATGAAAAAGGGTACAACCTACAATAGGAGACAGTTAAAATCCATAAAAATATAGTATATTCCTCAAATTTTATGCATTTATGGTGCATTATTTTTTATGTTCCAGGAATTTTACTAACCTTGTTTTTTTCAATGGTTGAAAAGAAACAACACCTCTTTCAAGCACATTGCCAAGATGATTTGCTTATTATTATTTTTGCTACATGATTAGTTGAGGACCAGAGACCGGCTAGGTCTGCTTTCAGCTGCCGACACCATATGCCAACATCACCCAGGCTCACGTCAAATGAACATCTCCTTTATCAAAGTTTTTCATTTGTTTTCCTGAATAGATTCGTGATAGTTAATTTTCCTCTGCACTTGCATGTCTCAAGAAGGCTTCAATTCCTTTCATGTTGGGTTAATATTTTAGTTGACTTTATAGTTGCAAATTGATTTGACACAACACTGGGGACTTCTTTGTTTTGAAACATCCTGTCAAAATGATGAAAAGCCAGATCATTCCTTATGGAAAATTTTGATTGACATCTGGCTTTCCAACAGCAATATTGGAGACAAGAATTCAGGAGAACAACATTTTGAGAGAGTTGAAAGGAAATAAGTGTTGATTCTGGAATTACACGTAGCCAAAATCTTTTAAAGATGAGGGCATCAGAGTTAAGCCTTCAAAAAATGTACGTCACATGAATCCCTTTGAAGATATTTGTGGAGGAAATACTCCAGTTGGCAGAAAAATAAACCTATAAGCGTGATGTTAGGTATGTGGAAAGAAATATTCATTGTAAGTGCATTTATTATATCTAATATTACATGAAAACAACATATCCAGACCACTCAGAAGTAAAGTGTAAGAAAAGAGGCCACTGGACCCAGAGCTGTCATGGTGGACAAAGAAGGACCAAAGGTGGCCGGCCAGAGAGGGACCAGAACTTGTTTGATTTGCTGAGATGATGGTAATATTGACACACGCAAGATTAACATAAATAATTATGTGACCACCATGACAATATTACAATTTTCCAAATTTAAATGAACAGAAGAACATTTCACCTATGAAGTCGGAGATGCAAAAAGAAGGAGAAAAAAGAAACAATAAAGTATGGAAAATAAAGTATAAAATTGGATAGCAGAAACAAGTCATAATAGAACAATACCTGAGTCAATCAAAGGTGAAGATTCTTAGATAAAATTTTTAAATGTCAAAAAAACCCAAGATCAGACAAAACACATCAGAAATAAAGTTGTGGAGAAAATATACCAGGCAAATATGATTAGAAGACTTGGGTTCAGACTCTAATAAAAGCTTGAGTCAAGTTGACAATATCCTAAAGGAGGAAAGGCTTGTAGATGGAGAGAAGAAATCCTAGATGTACCAGATGCATACAGGAGCATGCTCACTTGCGACTATTTATTCAACCAAATAAACTAACACCCTCATTCCCAGTAAAGCTGTATAAAAACGTGACAATCACCAAGCAGGGCTGCTCTTTATTTGCAAGCCTACATAAAGCATTAGGATGAATGTGTCAGGGGGCTGGGGATATAGCTCAGTTGGTAGAGTGCTTGCCTTGTATGCACAAGGCCCTGAGTTCAATCCCCAGAACCACCAAAAAAAAAAAAAAGACAAGTGTGCCAGGTGACTCCCTGAGGGAATCTGAAGCTACTGTCCAGAGGAGACCCAGAATGGTGCCCTGATGGGAATTTCATGCAGACCCAAAGCTCCCCTTCCATGAGGTTCAGACTGGATGGGAGTCTCCAGGCTTCAGGATGGAAAAGAGAGAAAGGAATGTCACGTTCTGAAAAAGAAAACAGGTGCAGGCTGCACAGGGGATCTCAGAAGAGGCTGCTCAGGGTCAGACTCAGCCCCTGGCCTTGAAGATTCCCACCCTGCCCCCTGAGGACCCTGAGGATCAGTAGCTCCACTCACCCTACACCCTTGCCGGCTTCTGGGGGTGGTGCAAGTTGCAAAGTTCATGCAAACAGTGGAGACTATACTTGCTTTCACAAAACAAGGAGAAATTGAATCAAGGTGACATGTGAAAGACGTTTTGCATGCTTTATGGAGACAAATGCCAGATAAAAAACTGTATGTATTTCAGATGTATGGCATGATGTTTTGATGTAAGTGTATGCTGTGAAATACTCACCACAATCACCTCACCTAGTTACCTTCTTATTGCTTGTTGTGATGAGAACTACTCTCAGCAAATTTCAAGTCCACCATTGTTGACTTTAGTCCTCATGCTTACATCAGATCTCAAGAACTTATTCAGGTGTGAGGTGACATCTCATTGTAGGTTTTTTGTTTTTTGTTTGTTTGTTTGTGGTACTAAGGTTTGAACTCAAGGTACTCAACCACTGAGCCACATCCCCAGCCCTATTTTGTGTTTTATGTAGAGACAGGGTCTCACTGAGTTGCTTAGCGCCTCGCCATTGCTGAGGCTGGCTTTGAACTTGCGATTCTCCTGTCTCAGCCTCCCTAAGTCATTGTGGTTTTGATTTACATTTCCCTGATGATGGTAATGTTGAGCACCTTTCTAAATTCACCAATATTTGATAGTTTTTAGTATACGTCTATCTTACCTCTTTGGTTAAGTTTATTTCTCTATTATTCTTTCAGATGCTGTTGTAAATGGGATCATTAATTTATTTTTTGGATAGTTCATTGTTAGTGTGCAAAAACATGATTGATATTTTCATGTTAATTATATGTCCTATCAGTTTACTTAATTCATTTATTAGTTCCAAAGTTTTTTGTTAGAGTCCTTAGGACTTTTCATATATAAGAGCATGTCATTGGCAAGCAATTTTACTTTTTCCTCTCCAATTCAGATGGTCTTTTTCTTGCTTAATTGCTCTGGGTAGGACTTCCAGACTTTACAGGGACAAACAAAACAAACAAAAATTTAGGGATTTCATGACCATTAGAACTGCCTCACAAGAAATGCTAAAGGGTGTTCTTCGAGATGAAACTAATTGGTAGCATAAAACTGTATGTAAGTATAAAAATCACTGTTAAAGGAAAGTAAATCATCAGATTCAAAATACTCTAATATTGTAATGGGATGTATATCTCTTTTAACTCTGATATAAAGCTTAAAAGACAAAAGTGTTAAATATAACTACAGCTATAATAATTTGTTCATGGACACCCAACATAAAACTATAGAAACTGTGACCTCAGAAAGCATTGACGTTGCAGAGCATACAGGGATGAGTTTTACATATGATCCAAGTGAAGTTATTATCAACTTAAAATGGGCTTTTACAACTATGTTTTTATATAAGCCTCACGGTAATCACAAATTAAAAAATATGCAGTACATGCACCAAAAAAGTACAGAAAAGAGGGCTGGGGTCGTGGCTCAGCGGTTGAGCATTTGCCTCACATGCGTTAGGCACTGGGTTCGATCCTCAGCATCACATAAAATAAATAAAGATGCTGTGTTCATTTACAACTAAAAAAATTTAAAAAAAAAATACAGAAAAGAATCAAAACACACCATTATAGAAAGTCATCAAATCACACAGGAGCACAGAAAGAGAGAATATAAAGAATGAGAAGATTACAGAACAGCCAGAAAACAATTAACTAAGGCAGGAGGAGGGTCTTACCTATGGATAAATATTATAATTGTTAATGAAATAAGTTGGTCAATCAAAAGATTCAGAGTGGCTGGATGGATAAAAAAGGCCCACAGACATGCCACCTGCAAGAGACTCACTTCACTTTTAAAGGCCCTCAAAGACTGTAAGCAACAGGATGGGGCCCAGCACAGCAAGAGCGGCTGTTGTCATATCCAACAAAATAGACTTGGAGTCAAACACTGTAACAAGCAACAAAGATGGCAATTACATAATGGGACAGGGTGAAGTCATCAAGAGACTGCAGCAACTGCAGATATACATACATGCACCTCACACTGAAGCATCTAATGTACAAAGCAAATATTGAAAGATCTGAAAGTAGAAACAGGTAATACAATACGCTTTAGCACCCGACTTCCACCACGGAGGGATCGTCCAGGCATAAAGTCCATAAGGAAAAAGCAGGCTTGAAGAACACCACAGATCAAATAGAGCTAGCAGACGTACCCAGGCCAGTCCACCCCAGAAGCAGCAGGTACATTCTTCTCAAGCCACAGAGAACATTCCCCAGGACAGAGCGCATGTCAGGCCACCAGACAAGTCCTAACTCATTTCTGCCTTGACATTGAAACAGAATCATGTGCCTGTTCTTACCCTGGGGGCATAAAACTAGAAACCAGGAACAGAAGCACAAGTAAAAAATTAAACAACACACTGCACTCCTGAACAACTGAAGAGTCAAAAAAGAAATCAAAAGCGACATAAAGTATTTGGGGACGGAAAAATGGAAACCCAATCTTATGGAGTGCAGCAGAGCATGTAAACAATGCTTGCAAGAAGAAAAAAGAGCTCAGTGACCAAACTGTACACCTCAAGAAAATAGAAAAAAAGAAAGATAGAAACTCAAAATAAACAGGAAAAAAAATAGCCTGATTGAGCAGAAATAGATGAATTAGAGACTGGAAAACAATAGTAAGGATCAATGAAACTATTGGGTTTTTTGAAAAGATAATCAAAATTGACAAACTTTTACCTAGGGTAAGAAAAAAGACAAAAGTCAAATAAATAAAACCAGAAATGAAAGAGGAGGCCTAAGAGCTGATAGCATAGAAAGACAAGGGTCCTAATAATCTACTAAGAGCAATTAGGGACCAACAAACTGGATAATCTAGAAGGAATGGAGAAATTTCTAGAGATCTACACTGAGCAGGACAGAAACATGAAGAAATAGAAAATCTGACCAGATCAGTAATAAGTAAAGAGATTAACTCAGTAATCCAAAACCCCCAGACAAAGACTAGACCAAGACCAGATGGTTTTAATGTGGAAATCTACCAAACATGTAAAGGACAATTAATACTTTTCACAAACTCTCCCAAAAGTTGGAGAGGAAGGAACACTGTCAAACTTGTTTTGAAGCCGGGCACGGTGGCTCAAGCCTATAATCCCAGCACTTAGGGAGGCTGAGACAGGAGAATCGCGAGTTCAAAGCCAGCCTCAGCAACGGCGAGACTCAGTGAGACCCTGTCTCTACATAAAACGCAAAATAGGGCTGGGGATGTGGCTCAGTGGTCAAGTACCCCTGAGTTCAATCCCCAGCACCCAAAAAAAAAAACTTGTTTTGAAGGTAGCATTACCTTGAGAAGAAAGCCAGATGAGGACACTATAAGAACACAAGTTTGTGTGAATGTGCACCAATTGTACATGCAAGCATGTGTTAATGGTACATTTAACATGAATTAATTGTACAAGTTAAGGGGTGCAGAGTGACATTGCAATCCCCACATCCGGCATGCACAGATCAACCCCGGCTTCCCTTTACCCACTCCATGATGTCCCTAGCAACCACCATCCTATATTCATGTGGCCTTATTTTTTTATTTGCATAAATAAGAGAGTATTCAGTTCTTATGTTTCTGTGTCTGGCTTGTTTTCACTTACACTTGTTTTTGCTACAACTCTGGTTTCGTCCTTGTAGCAAATGACAGGATTTCAGTCTTCTTCATGGCTGAATAATATTCCATTGTGTATAAATACCAAATTGTCCTCATTCATCTGTGGAATCACCTAGCTTGAATTGTTATCTTAATTATTGTGAATAGTGCTGCAATAAGGCCCAGGGCATGCAGGCACCTTTTGGGTATGCTGACTTCATTTCCTTTGACTGTATACCCAGAAAGGGATAAATCTGGATCATGTGGTAGATCTATTATCTGTTATCTAATGGCTATATTTATTTACATCCTCACCAAGAATATATGAGAATTTCCCTTTCTCTACATCCTCAATAACATGTTTTTTTTTTTGTAGTGTGTGTTTTATAATATCTGTTCTAACCAGCATGAGGAATCTCATTGTAATTTTGATTGGCATTTCCCCTGGTGTCTAGTGAGTGATGCATTCTTCAATTGAAAACTCGGGATAGGTTTTTAAAAGGATGTGTTCTGTGTGTGTGTGCGTATGTGTGTTTACACTCATGTGACAGGCCCAGGTCTTTGTGCAAATTAAGCTTGAAGAAGTCCCAAATTATGAATGCTGCACCCTTAGGAAAATATCATTTGAAGTTTTAGCTACTTATAACTCTTTCATATTTAGATTTGTGAATTTTGAATGATTAATTATTTTAATTTTATGTATGTAGGTCCCTCTGATTGAAAATGGAACAAAAATACAAAACTTAGTATTCAAAATCCGCAAAACTAAATTGAGCATGAAAGAAATTTAAGTCCTGTTCCTGCATGGATGTAAGAAAAACATTGTATGGGAAAGTCAGAATTGAAGATAAATCCATCCTGGGAGTAAACATTCCTGGCAAACAGCCAAAATTAAAGGGTCAACCTCAGAATTTTTAAGTGCTGTAAAACTGGTAGGTAGAACCCAAGTTAAGATCTCCAGTGGATAAAAGGAAACAGGTGATATCTGAGTTGGAAGGGGAGTGAATGGGAAATTGAGCGAAGTCTATCTCTGACAGGTTGAGCAGATGGCTTTGGAAGCAAGAGTTCAGAAGGCCCAGGGGGTGGAGGCTGTGTGGGCTACTGGGAAGGGGCTGGGGGTGGGCCTTTTCTCCTGTGCCCCTCCTCTGCTCTCTAGCCCGTTGTGAGGAGCAAGCCTGAGCTTCAGGCTGTGGGCCTGGAGCCTGCCCTCTCTTCCCAGAGGGATCTCCCTGGGCCTCTTGCCTGCCAGCAACAGTGCAATTCAGGTGGTGGAGAGTCCTCCCTGTTCCCTGCCTGAAAAGCTTGGTGCCACTTGGCTGAGCCCCAGCTCGGCTCCCTGGGTGACAGATGTGATTCCTGCCTTTTGTGTGAACTGGGGCCTTCTGTGGGTTACTGCCCCGTCTCCATCCTTATCCCAGGACCTCAGGCCCTAGAGCAACCAGGGGCTGACACAGGGGTGGGGGGCAGAGCATGGAGATGGGGTCCGTTGAGACCCTGGGGCCAGGAGTGGCAGAACTATGCAGTCAGGGCCGGGCACGGAGGGGCCGAGGCCCATAGATGCCCCCTGCCCTGCTGGCCCTGCTCCTGCTGCAGCCGTGCCCCCTATTTCCTGCAGCCTCCTGGGGATGCTCCCTGACACCGACAGCCCCCACCAGCCCCTAGATCGAGACCCCCCTGAGAAGGTGTGCAGAAGAACTGCTGGCGGGGCCCCCAGGCCACAGCAGGAGCACGTGGAAAGTGCTGCTCCAGCTCCTCTGACCCAGCGCCTCCTGCCTCTGGCCTCCCCTCCAGCCTCAGCTCCAGCAGCCTCCTCAGTTTCGGCTTGCTCAGCCCCGTCCCTCACCACCTCTCGGTCACCAGAGCCCTTGCTTCCCCTAGAGCCCCTGTCACCCCAGCCACTGGCACGTCCCCTTCCCCCACCGTGTCCACCTATTCCCAGGGCCTGCCCGGTGCCTCCAGCAGCCTGCTCTGCCCCACCACTGCCAGGCCCTGCTCTGACTCTTTCTGAGAGGGACTCAATGGCCCTTCCACTGGATGCCATCACACGGAGCTCGTCCCCACCGGAGCTCGGGCTGGCTTCTCCCATCCCAGACATCTCCGGTCTTGGCCACTCAAGCTCTGCCATCCCGGCCCTTCCCTGGTGGCAGCTGGCTGCCGGAGCCTTGTGCCTCACCACCTCCTCAGACGAGTCCCACAAAGAGCCTCTCTCCCACCACCCACCAAGGGCCTCCTCCTTGGGAGACCCCAGCATCAGGCAGATGGAGGCTGGAAGCCCCTCTCTGTGCAGCTCTGATGACCAGAGCATCCTGGGGATAAAGGTCACAAGGAAAGTTGAGATCAAGATTTGGAAGGAAAAACAAAAAGATGGATCATTTCTAGAACAAATGAGCCCAGGACACCACCTCAGTTCTTTGAGGAATATGCTGAATTCCCTGGGCGCTGAGCAGGGCCCCACGGCCCCACAGC
>CM053412.1:61828880-61866953 GCA_028644305.1 Xerus rutilus | reverse complement strand
ATTTTTAAAAAAATTTATTAAAAGGGCTGGAGATGAAACTCAGTAGTAGAGTACCCCCACGTTCCATCCCCAGGGCCTCAATAAAGAAAAAAAATCTAATTCCCATAATAATAAAGTCCTCACCTCTTACAGGCCGGGCACTTCCCAAAGGGTGCACTTTGGTGACATTACACATTTCTCGGTGCTCATGAGGGCACTGTTGTTCTTGCCTTGTGAAATATTTTTTAATGACAATTGTTAAATATGTACCACCCGATTTTCCCTCAGGACCAGCGCCCGAGGGTACAGTCCTTCCTGTGAGAGGTACAGAGCTGATACCATGCTCTTCTAAACAGTTTGTTTCAATAAGAAATCCCCTTTTTATATTTTCTGCATTGTACGTTTTCTAACTATGAATTTTTCTGCTTTATTCCCTTTAAGTCATAAAAGATGAAATATCACCCTGGATGTCCTCCATTGTGCCACAGGGTCACAGATTTTCAACAGGGCAACCTGTGCAAGTCACTTGAGTGATCAGAACCAAACGGAATCAATTAGGGGAAATTCCATACATGAAGGCGTCCATCCCAAGTTGACCGTGTTGACAGGGTTGAAATCAGTGGTTTTGCTCTGTCTTAGGAATTGAAGTTGCTCAGGGAGGCTGGAGAAGTCAGGGGACAGGGAAAACGTCCATAATAAATGCTTTATTGCTATGACATGTTGAGCGTGTTGTTCTCAACTGGCAATTCACTGTTCAATAATCTGTGACAAATTGCAAGAAAAAATGCACATTAGCACGACATTCCCATCACTCACTGTACATTCATCTGTCACATTGGCCTCACATGATTTGTGCCTCATTTTCACAGAATACACTTGAAACTTCACCCCCAAAGAAATAACCGAGGGAGTTCAATGCATTAAAAAGATATCATCAATATTTTCACTCTATTACCATCCGTGCATTATTTTTAATAAGATTCACCTATTGCAAATTTTATAAACATTTTATCATTTATATATGCCCAGATGAAATGTATATCCATAATTAGATAACAAAGAAAACAAGACAATAGATCTCCTTTGTTTCCAGAATAGTTTACACCAAAACACGTTCCTGGAAATGAAGTGATTTTTAATCTACAGACAAAAGACTCTAAATGATATTCAGGATATATTACAAGTTTGGATTTAAAATAGGTTCATATTTTTAAAAAAAGGGTTCACAGCACTTTCAGTAAACTAGGCACTCAGAACACAATGTGTGGGGAACAGGGAACAATTACGTGAGGACTTGTTACTCCTCCAAGGGATGAAGATCTTTTCTGATAAGCAGAAAGAGCAGTCCCTCCACCATGCTGGCTGCCCAGGGCGCCAGCTTCATGCAGAGCTGGTGCCTGGACTCCCCCAGGAAGCCTCTGGATGGTCCCACCCCTGTGAGCACAGCTCAGCACAGCTCAGCTCAGCACAGTCAGACCCAGACAACCAGGGCTTCAGAGTCGCCTCCTCTAATACAGAAAAGTTAAACAGATCTACAACAAGTAATGAAATTGAAGCAACTATCAAAAGTCTTCTAAGAAAGAAAAGCCCAGAACCGGATGAATTCTCAGCCAAGTTCTATCAGAACTTTAAAGGATCCTCTTCAAATTATTCCATGAAATTGAAAAGGAGGCAACACTGCCAAATTCATTCTATAAAGCCAGTATCACCCTGGCACCAAAACTAGACAAAGACACATCAAGGAAAGAAATCTTCAGGCCAATATCTTTGATGAACATAGATGCAAAAATTCTTAATAAAATATTGGCAAACTGCATTCAAAAACACATTAAGAAGACAGTGCACCATGATCAGCCGGTGTCATCCCAGGGACACAAGCTTGGCTCAACACACGGGAATCAATGAATGTAATTCACCCATAAACAGAGTACAGGACAAGAGTCACATGATTATCTCAATTGATGCAGAAAAAGCATTTGACAAAGTACAGTGCACGTTCATGTTTAAAACACTAGAGAAACTAAGGGTAGAAGGAAATTACCTCAACATTGTAAAGAATACAGGTGAAAAAACCCAAGGTCACTATAATAGTGAAAGGAGAAAAACTAAAAATATTTCCTCTAAAAGCAGGAACAATTCTCAACAAAACAAGGACGTCAGCTCTCACCACTCCTATTCACTCACACACACAGCCAACCAAACAAACAAAAATCACACGTAAATAACCCAATCAATAAATGGGCAAAGGAACTGAACAGGCACTTATCAAAAGAAATACAAATGGCCAATAAAGATATGAAAAAAAAATGTTCCACATCTCTAGCAATCAGGGAAATGCAAATCAAAACTACACTGAGATTTCATCTCACTTCAGTTAGATGGCAATTATCAAGAATACAAATAATTGCTGGTGAGGATGTGAGAGGAAAGGTACACTCATACATTGCTGGTGGGACTGCAAATTAGTGCAACCACTCTGGAAAACAGTATGGAGACTCCTCAGAAAACTTGTAATGGAATCACTATATGACCCAGCTATCCCACTCCTTGGTATAGATCAAAAACATCTAAAAATCGGCACACTACAGTGACGCAGCCACATCAATGTTTATAGCAGCACAATTCACAATAAGCCAAACCATGGAACCAGCCTAGGTGCTGGTCAACAGATACATGGATAAAGAAGTGTTAGCCATAAAGAAGAATGAAATTATGCCATCTGCTGTTAAATGAATGGAACTGGAGACCATCACGCTAAGTGAAATAAACCAGACCCAGAAAATCAAAGTCCAATATTCTCTCTGATATGCAGAAACTAAACCAAAATAAGAGGTGGGGGTGGGGGTGGGAAGAAAAGAAAAGAGATTCCATCAAAACAGGAGAGAGATCAGTGGAAGAGAGGAAGGGGATTGAGGGGGAGGGAGGAGGGGAAGGATAAGGGGGAAACAGTGGGATGAATCCGACCTAACTTTCCTGCGTGCACACCTGAATATTCCACAGTGATTCTCACCATTAGGGACGCCCACCAAACACTAATTCAGAAGAGAGCTGTAAGTAGACAGCGGAAAGCTAACAGAGTGGAGGGAAGGGACGTGCTGGGAACTTACAGGAAATTATATCCTATGCTTTTATAATTATGTTAGAATGGATCTTCCTCCGTGCACTTTGCGGGGTGGCCCGGTCCTGACCATCCGTCAGACACCCTGGGACTGACTGCCCCGTGGTGCGGATCGCCTCATTTCCCAGCAGCGCCCCCTCCTGGTCCCCGCGGTGGCTGCGCGCCCTCCCCGGCCTGCAGCTGCTGCGCTCCGCGGCAAGGTCACAGCCCTCAGGGCCTGGGCCCCCGGGCGGGGTCACGTGCACGTCCCTCCACAGGTGCGCAGGTGAGCGCCGACCCCGAGCTCCCGGCAGCTGCAGGGCGAAGCGAGCCAGACCCGGGACCCAGGCGCAGAAGAGGCCACCGGCCGTGTCCTCAGCGTGGCTGAGCTGCTTGCTGCCTGCGGCCCGGAAGCGTCTGGGGAAACGCAGGCTGTTTAAGGGGTCCTCTCCTCCTTCACTGTCACACGCCACAATCCCTCCTTCCTCCTCTGGGTCAGAAAGTAGGGACAGCCACCACCTGCTCCATCTTCCTGCAATGACCACCTCGACCCAAATGACCCTTGAACTTCAGGAGAAGGACCAGGCCCTCTTTATTTCTGCCAGTTTTATATCAACAGCGCTTTACACATCGATGTACAATGTCAGTAAACCTATTTCTTAAAGGACAGTCCCTGGAGTCGGACTGTCTCTCTACCTGCTGGGTCTATTACTTGAACAAGTTATGTGTGGCCTAGAGGTGTCAGTTTTGTACAATCACATTACTTTATCTCAAAATATTTTATTTTATCAAAAGTTATAAAACTTTTATTAAAATTTGTCAATCTAGGGACTTATGCTTTGTTACTATTTTTAAAAAATATTGATCGTTATCCAAATGCTGGGCAAGTTTTCTTCACATGCATCAGAAACTGCTTTGAGAACTTGGCTAGGAAGACAGCACAATTTTGTCACTTTCACTTTTTATATTTATTTTACATTAAAACCTGTTTTATTGTACATCAAAGAGGAAAACTGGTTTCTTGGGGTGAGGAGGGCAGGAATCATCCTTCAGGACTTTCTAGGGGCTGGGGATGCAGCTCAGTGGTGGAGTGCCTGCCTAGCATGCCCCAGGTCCTGGGTTCAATCTCCAACACTGAAAAGAAAAAAAAAAAAAAAAAGACTCAGTATGTTAAAGCTCAACGTTTTAGATCTGAGGGTCACCTTACCTTTTTAAATATGATTTTTAACAAGATGGTAAAAAGCCCTAAAGTCTTAGCAACAGAAACAAATTGAGAATGAAAACTCAGATCATTGAGGTGGAATCATCTGACAGTTTGTGAGGCTTCTCAGTACCAGTAGCAGGTGGGAACATTTGGGGTGTTGGGAGGATGGCTTCTAGGCACTACAGAGAAACCAGGAGGAGACACAGTATCCCGCAGCTGAGAATGGCCAACTTCCTGCTGGGCTTCTGTCCAGGATACTTTAAACCCTGGAGGCAAGGAGATTCCACAGGGAGATCACAGAGAAGAGGTAGGACCCAGCTGCTCTCACTGCCCGGCTTGGCTCTTCACTGTCTTCTTTTATAATGTCAAGATGGAAGTACACAACCACTCCACTAGAATAAAGCTCACAATCTCCCCCCACTGAAAGTGTTTGTATTCGTTGCTCAAGCTGCTGTTGCTACACCACAGACTGGGGGCCTTAAAGTAAATTCATGAAGTTAGAACTCCAGGTCAAGATGCCAACCCATGTGATTTCTTCTGAGACCTCTCTCCCTGGCTCACAGCAGCCACCTCTTCTGTGTCCTCACACAATTGCCTATGGTCTGTGTTATCTTATAAGGAATCTTATAAGGAAACTGGTCATGTTGGATCAGGGTTTACCCTTACAACCTGCTCTTACAATCTGCTTTTACCTAAATGACCTCCTTAGAAGCCCTTTCTCCTACCACAGTCACATTCTGAGGTGGTGGGAGTTAAGACTTCAAGTATACAACTGGAGGGCACATGGTTCAGCCCATACCTGTCCACTTGATTTTCACAGTGAACTGAGTCTGTCAGAGAGGCTGGACTGAGGTTACGGTGATGGTGACATAGGAATGCCACAGGACACCTGGTGACCATTTCCCCTGAAGGTACAAAGGCCTTGGAGCCTCGGAAAGTATAAAGCTCACTCCTCACAGATTTGACTCAGAAGATCAGAGAACTTAAGACCACCTCTTCCAATATGGTAAGTAAACATAGTAGATATAGTACTTGAATTTTAATGAGACGTTTAAATTTTTCTCAGGAAAACAGTTGTTGTTCATTATGGTTATCAGAGGAAAAGCCAAATAAATCATTACAGAGAGATGAGTCTAACATGAGAAAGTGGGAAAGGACAGAGTCCTGAGGTTCTGGGCACCGTCCAGCTCCCTGGCAGTGTGCCCTGGGTCCCTCTCTGTCTCTCTGTGTGTCTGTGACTCTGCCCACCCCCCACCCTCACATACACAAAACATCAAGCCAATGCTATGTGGCGGGCACTGTGCTAGCTTTGGAAACAAAAGGGTGACTTAAAAGAGAATTTCCTTATTCTCCCCAAGTTTATAGTCCTCCATGAAGAAAGAAAACGCTAATCAAAAAGTCACACAACCATAAAATCACAGCCATAACCACCAACCATGCCGGGTGGAGCTGCGCTGGTCACCTCTGCCTCCTCTCTCAGCCTCCAATGGAGTATGTCCAGTGAAGGCCTGGAGTGAGTCGAGCTCTGTGGGAGGTCGGAGGACACCCGCTCTCCACCTCTGAAGGTGCAGAGGTTTGAAGGTTTGGATTGAAGGTCAGGAACAAAAGTGAAGAGAGACCCAGAACTGTGCCCAGCGTCTGCTTCTCCCTGGCAGTGCAGTGACCAGCCCACTGCTGTGTCCACTCCCCTCTGGCCTGTTCATAGGGCTGTCAGAGCGACCCTTCCAACTGGAAGCCTGGCTGTGCGCCCGATACTCAATCTTTCAGAGGGCGTCCACCTAACTGTAACGTGTCCAAAGTCGCGCCTGCGCCTCCAGGTCCTGCATTGTCTGCACCAGCCCTCACCTTCCCGCTGGCTCCGCCCCTGCCTCCAAACTGCAGCCCAGCCCACCTCATTTCCTCCTAGCTTTTATTTACACACACACACACACACACACACACACACACACACACACACACATACACACACCCCTTGTAACTTAATAAAGGAAAACCATTTAATTAAAATTGAACAAAAAATTCAATAAGGCACTTAAGATGCATGAATTCTCAATAAGCACATGAAAAGATTCTCAACACGAGTCATCAAAAAAGTTAACATTGAAGTCACAATGAGAATAACGTCACCCCTCCCCCTCCTAGAGTGACTAAATTTTAAAATTGGTAACACCACATGACGGTGAAGATGGGGAACAACTAGAGCTCTCGCACGTCGCTGATGAGAGCGGGGAGCGTGTGCCACTCTGGAGCCAGCGGGCACGGCTCACCGTGCGATCCCAAATTTCACTCCAGTAACTTATAGAAGAAAAATAAAAAATGACGTCCACACAGAACTTGTACACAAATGTTTGTGGCAATAACTTTATTCACACTTGTTCAAACTGGAAACAACCAAAATGTCCATCAACAAGTAATGGATAAATACTTTTGGGTTTATCCATGCTAATACCTAGTTATAGAAGGGAAAGTACTAAGCAGTAAAAAGTGGTGAACTAGTACTATACACAACAAAACGGGTGAATGCAAACGCCACGCTGAGCAGCAGGACAAGGGCTGAGTACACACTATGAAAATATAAAAGTGAAACATTTAGATGAGATAGAGGAGCAAGCACAACTTTTCCACAAAATAAACAAATTAAATATTGAAAAAGTAAAACAATTAGAACCCAAAGGCTTTACTGCTTAGAAATGGAGAGCAGTGGTGGTTAGATCGCATTAGAGGAGGAAATGTGAGCTGCGAGTCGATCTGTGCTCTGGGAATTTGGGCAGATGACCAGAGCGGCTGCAAGGGGCAGGTCCCGGGCTGTGAAGTGCTGGGCCTCCCCCAGAGCAGGCTGCACTTGGCCCTACCCACATAGGGCTCCACCCACATCAGGGCTCCACCCACACCAGACTCCACCCACATAGGGCCCCACCCACATCGGACTCCACCCACATCGGCCCCTCCCACACGGGCCCCACCCACATAGGGCTCCACCCACCTAGGGCTCCACCCACATCGGCCCCTCCCACACGGGGCCCCACCCACACAGGGCTCCACCCACATCAGACTCCACCCACATAGAGCCCTACCCACATCAGGCTGCAGGGTGACTGACATTCACTGTAGCTAGGAAAGGCAAGTTGGGCCGAGTAAGCCCGAGGGAAGACTCTGCCCTTCAACAAGCCCATAATCAAGGCAACTGTTTCTTCTGCTTCTCATCATGTTTCCATCTCAAGCTCAAATGTCATGTTTAGCAATTATACGTGCTGTTGTTTCCTTAGTTTATTCGTTATTCAGCCTGAAATTTCTTTTTAGTTCCCTGTTACATAATTATATTCCTCATTTATGTGTATTCTATCATGTACTTGGTTTTTATCCTCCAAATGTAAGCCCTTCCGTACTTTAATCCACACAAATGTGGCTTCTAAATATTTAAAAATTAATTTTTAAATAAATAAACGCAATTTTATTTTTAAATATTAATTTTTAAATGAGTTACTAAGTAAAAATTTTGTCTTCAGCAATCTACTGTGGTCATTGGTGGGGTAGAAGAAGAAAGGATAGAAGTAGAAAAACACCTGATCTTTGCCTTCAAAATAGGTGACAGGAAATGTTCTCTGCCTGACAGCAGAAGGAGACCCCTTTCAATTTCTCCGTTTCCATACCTTTTCTATTGACTTCAGGTGTGTCGGCCTTGAACTGCATCTCCTCTTTGCGTTTGTGTAGCTGTGTGTTCACTGGACCATACTGAGGCTGCTGGATCATGTGGCAGTTTTTCTAAGGTTTTGGAGGAAGCTCCATACTGTGCTCTATAACAGCTGTGTCAATCGACATTATCCAACAGAGTGCAGGAGTCCCGCTTCCTCCACAGCCTGGCCAACACCCCTTATCTTTGTCTTTTTTGACAGTAGCCATCCATGGTTTGGATTTGCATTTCTCTGATCACTAGTGATACTGAGCACTCTTTTCATATGCTTGATTATCATTGCTATGTCTTCTTTTGAAAAATAACGAGTTAGGTCATTTACCCATTTTCTAAATCTGGCTATTTGTTTTCTTCGTATTGAGCTGTATAAATTCCTTATATAAATTTGGATATTAACCCCTAATCTGACACATGGTTTGCAAATGTTTTCTCCATTTCCACCCACTCGTGGCTCTGTGGATTGCTTCCTTTGCTGTGCGGAAGCCTTTCAGTTTGATGCACTCCTGTCTATCTAGTTCTGTTTCTGTGTCCTGGGCTTTTGGAGTCACAGTCAAGAAATCATTGCAAAATCCAGGGACAAGAAGCTTCCGCCCTGTTTTCTTTTAGGAGTTTGATAGTATTAGATATTATACTTAAGTCTTTGATCCTTCTTGAGTAAATTTGTGTAGATGGTGTAAGGACAGGGTCCAACTTCATTCTTTTGCACATGAATACCCAGTTTTCCCCATGCCAGGTGCTGAGCACACCATCCTTTCCCCACTGTGTGGTCTTGATGCCTTTGTGGAACACCATTTGACCATGTATACAAGGGTCGATCTCAGGGCTCTCTGTTCTGTCCCACTGGGCAGCATGTCTGGTTTAGCCCATAGTTTACACTGTCTCTTCATAAAACAACCCTAAAAAGGGTGTTAACTTTTATTCAGGCTTTGTCTCCAGGAAGTGTCACCTGGCACTTAACTGACGCAACTCTTAGATGGAGTTTCAAAATGTTAACGATTAGCTAGTCTGGATTGGAAACGTCATCAACATAACTGGGTCGGGGAATATAATGAAAATATTTCCCTTTCAGGTAAGGTACAAGAGGTTTGAAAACCATCTTGAGAGAAATCTCTACCTATTTTCTCCAGAAGGATCTGTCTGTCCTGCTTCCTTCCTTTGGCTGGGATAGTTCACAGCCAGGGTGACCTGTTCTAATTCATGTGAGGTCTGAGCTTGGTCAAATGGTGGGTGTTCTCCAACCTAAAGATGCATAACATCCCAAAGTATTTATTCTTTTTCATTTATGTTCTTATTTCAAAGTAAAAATATTTATATTTATCCTTTTTAGACTTTACTCATTTGCAATATTTTGGGAGACACACATGATTATAATTAGATATTTATAACATTTCTCATATCTCCACCGAATGGTAAGAGAAAACAATGATATTCATTTTATTCAACAGTGTTGATAAACCAAGGCTTGATCACCACTGCATGATCACCATCAGGATTGCAGGCTGGTGGCAGTTAATGGCAGTTACATAGTTTAGAGAAAGAGGGACAGCTAATGTTTGCTTTAATATTTTATTTCTAATTTTGAACATATTTTAAAAATATCAATTACTATTATTTTGAAGAGTGCTGGAACTATACCTGGTCTATGTGAATCACTGCTATTAGCCTTATCTTTTCAACCAATAGCATTAGAATTGATACAAAAGAACACTTTTTCTTTTGGTTGGTTATAGATTCTAATCTGGTTCATGGATTTGTATTTTGAGTTTAAATTCCACACATGTCACCATGTTATTGTGTTCACAAAATCATCCCATCACTAAACATCCAACCATCTGGAAAGGTTCAGAGGCACCAAGTCACCCTTTGAGTTGCCTCAGCCTCTGCAGACTTCAGGGTGACCAGTCCTTCTTCATGAGCCACTCACTGCTTCAAATCCTGCAAGAATCACTGGGTTCATGAGCCTCCCTAAGGACACAATTAAAACCTCCATCCTTACCCTCTCAGGAGACACCAGGTGGAAGCAGAGAGGGTGGATGTTGTCCTTCTCTTGCAGCTCCTTGGGGTCTTCAGCCCCCAGAGTATGGGGTCATAACATAAATCCATCTAGGTTCTTAATAGTATTATATTTTCATTATTTACAAATGTTCTGTTTAACTAGCGATGAATTCTATACTATTTTAAACTGAACATTGGACTGGGGGAGCAGGTCAGTGGAAAAGCCTTTGCCTAGCATGTGTGAGACCCCAAGTCTGATCCCCAGCACCATGAAAATTTTAAAACCTGAACGTCAGGGTGCATGCTCAGCCTCTCCAGAATGGCAGAAGCACTAAGTAAGAGAGGTCAGTGATGCAGGACTGGAGCCGGGTCCTAAGAACGTAGCTGTCTGGAGAGTAGGGAGCCACGGAGGGTCCCAGAGGAGAGGGCAGGGTGGAAGCACAGCAGGAGCAGAAAGCACTGCAGTATCTTTAAACTGACAGACTCACTGCCACAGGCCAGTTGAACACCAGCCCCAAGCGTGGTCCCTCCAGCGCACCTCAGACAGACCTGCACACCTTATTTATGTCAGTTTCTGCACCTCTTTGAATAAGTGTTTGGCCTCAGCAAAATGGTCTTATTCTTGAAGCTGAGTTCTATGCAAGATTGATCTGTCTATTTACACCATTGGTTTAATGCTTTGCATCTGACAAGAGTTCAGCAAATGCTTGTAGAATAAAGAAAGCTTCTTTGTCTCTATGTATATAAATAATCACTTTTCATGATCAAACTTGAAGGTGATCAATTCCCAAATTATTGACTACTGTGTTTTCTCAGGAATTGTTATTCATAATGGACACTTCGGAGGAAGAGTTCACAAAAGTTGCTTTTCCAAGGTTCATAGAAAAGCAAACAAACAAACACAAAATAAGAATTTCATTTAATATTTTATACCAGCACAGTGTCATTCTAGAATAAAAGCACTTTGCAAAGTGGTTTTCTGAAGAGCCCATTTTGAAGTGGTTGCTTACAGAGGCTTGGGCAGGTGAAGGACCCTGTAGGAGAGGGGCAGGCATCTGAGAACCAGGACTGGCAAGAGGGTGATCCCTCTCCAGGGCTGAGCAGGCAGAAGCAGGAATGTGCTATTGGAACTGCAGACATGGATGGAGTAAATATACTATACTTTCGATGATTATTTAAATATCTTTAAGGGCTCATGGGTTGCCCAGCGTGGTGTGTGGTGTATGACCTAAGTGAAACATGGGAGAATGGCCAAAAGCCAGGAGGGGAGAATTGAACTATGAAAGTTCAAAGTTTTTGCACATATTAAATGATATAAGATCACTTGAATACAAGTTAAATCAAGGATGCACAATAGAGACCCCAAAACAACTGCTAAAGTATAGCCAATAAGGCAGCAACTGAGACTATATTAAATCACTATTTTTAAATTCAGTTAATCCAACAGAAGGCAGAAGAAGATGAAACAACAGAAAACAAAGAATAATATGATAGATTGGAATAACACTACATCAATAATATCATTAAGTACAAATGTTCTAAACACCACAATTAAAAAACAGATTGTCAGAATTAAAAAGCAAGACTTAACTATATTCTACTTATTTCAAAACCAACATTAAATGCAAAGTCACAATTAAGTTAAAAGTGAAAGGAATGAAAAAAACATATTTTGCTAACACTAATCCAAAGAAAGCTGGAGTGGCTGTCCTACTATCAAAGAAGGTTTCAGAGGGATAAAGAAGGCGAATCATGGTGATGAAAGGGTCCAGTGATCAAGCAGATGCCCTGTCAAATTTTATGCACCTAGCAATGGCTTCAAAGTCTTTCAAGATAAAACTGATATAATTGCAACAAAAATGGAGAAATCCACAGTAATAGCCAGAGATTCCAACACTCAACTCTCATTAAGCTGGACCCTGGAGACACATTTAATATGGACACAAAAACTTAATTAACTTGATCTAACTGACATTTGTAGAATACATCAAAAACAGCAGAGAATATGTTTTTTTACAATGTAGATGGAACATTTGACTATTTTAGGTCATAAAACAAGCTCAACAAAATTAAAATGATTCAATTCTTACAGTGTATGTTCTCCAATAATAATGGAATTAAAGTAGAAGTCAGAACACAGATATCTGCAACTTCCTCACATATTTGCATATCACATAAAACAATTTAAAACAACTCTTGGGGCAAAACAGAACTAAGAAATTAGAAAATATTTTGAGCTGAGTGAAAAATAGAACACAAGATTTAAATTAGTGAGTTCTCCCTTGAGTAAAATCGGTAGCCCTGGATGCTTAAGTTTGAAAAGAAAGAAGTTCTCAAACTAATGACCTCAGTTTCCACCTTAAGAAACTAGAAGATCAAAGAAAACCAAAAGTAAGAAAGAGAAAGGAAGTATTTTAAAAGACCCACATGGAAATGAACCGAATGGAAAACAAGCAGAAACATTAATGAAGCCAAACTCTGGTTCTTTGAGAAGTTCCATAATATAAATAAACCTATTCAGGTTGATCAGGAAAAAGAGAAAATAAAAACTACCATGTAAGGAAGAACAGAGGTAACGAGAACAAATTTGATATGTTAAAGTCAATAAATGGTAACTTTGAACAATATTGTGTCAATAGATCTGCCAGCTTGGATGAAGTGGACACATTTTTGCAAAAACATAATTACTTAATCTCTCTCAATAAGATGTTCACCAGGGAGGGGGTGGGGGAAACTATCTAATAAAGAAATGGAAGATGTTTAAACTTCTCTAAAGAAAATTCTAGGCCTAGATGGCGTCAGTGGAGACCAAATATTCAAGGAAAAAATATGACCAATTCTTAGCAATTTTTATTAAAGAGAAAACCAAAATGGGAGGAGGCACTCCTATTAAGGATTTGAACTTTTCTTAGACACAGATGTGCAGCTACGACATCTGTCAATGGAAGAATTAGATATTCTTACAGGTGAACTGGCCACTGTTAGAGACAGGTTTCAATTTCTTTTCAAATTTCTGCATGGACTATCTGAGGGGGAAAACGAGAAAGTCCTCCTGCAATGCCAGCGCTTTGCAGGGAGAGAGGAATGTTACTTATACAGATTTTGACATGAGCCGGGAGAAGCACAGCGCAACTCGCGACTTTTCGTTGTATTTTGACACGCAGGAAACAGTTTGGAAGGTGGAACTTTGCTGCTATCTAAGCTCCATTTTTGCAGATGAGGAAGAGAAGCTGGAAGAGGCTGTTTGTTTGGGGGTAGTTTTTGTAAAAACAGTTCTGGGAGAGACAGAAGCGGCCTCTTGCTGACCGAGTGGTTGGTGCAGATGGAGCGACGTCCTCATGAGCGGGGGAGAGGTCGCAGAAGCGGCTGGATGTCATCAGACACCGAAGCCCCGGGCCTGATCATGCCCACCAAGCGCGGAATTGAGAAAGATTCCGAAACGCCGCGCGGGGCAGTCCCGGTGGCCACCTAGGGCGCTGGCCAAGGCGGAGCGCTTCACGAGGTTACTCCGCAGGTGTTAAGACTGGGGCATCGGCGGTCTGTTAGTCAGTCAGCAACACTGGGAAGCCCTCTTCTACGGCTCAGGTTGCTTGTCACGGTGCAGGAAGATGCGCAGAGGCAAGTTCAGCCAGCGGCCAACTTCACCGCCAGGACAAATCGCCGGCGGAAGGCGTGGGGGAGGCAGATCCCGGCACCCTGTGCCCATCCCGCAACTCCCCGCGGGGGACGTGCTGCTGTCTGACACGCCCATGGATCGTGGACACGCCGCAGTTGTCACACGCCCTTGTCAAGACGAGGTAAAGGCCAGGGGACGACCTGGAGCCTTGGAGACCTTGCGACTTGCTCCCGCAGAAAGAGGACTCCTCTGGCCCTGGCCCTCTTCCCACTGATGCACCAGGAGGTGAAGGGACGCTGGGGACGATGACGTTCCTCCAGAGCCTGTGTCCCCGTGCCCAGCGCCCTTACATCACTGAGGACCAGAGGCCTCCACCCGGCAGCCACCTCCCGGAGCTCTGACCTATGCTTTCAGAACACAATGAGCTCCTTGGCCATTTTTCTTTTGAAACTACTTGTGATCATCCTGTCCCTGCTCCAGCCTCCCCAGCCCTGCGCTGTCTGTCCCTGGCTCTTCTTGGCCGTTACCTCATGGGGCCCTGTGGGCTGGTGGGGCGAACAGAGATCCAGCCATTGAAACAGGCTGTGATCTTAAAGCACAAAGGATGGAAAGGCATTGGGGTGAGGACGACAAGGTCAGACGGGAGGGAGCTCCTGAAATCTCAGACCTGCGCTTCCGGAGTCCAGCACAGTGTCCTGCTCTTCTGTAACACTGAAATACTTCCAAGTGAACTGGATTTGGGAGTGGCATCTTCTTTTTGGTGACAGCCAGCACATGGGTGCAGCTGAGACCTTTTATAGCTGTAAGAATATTTGTATTTGACCCATAACATAAAGGTCTTGTGTTTAATGACTTAGAAGTGTACTTAATTTAAATGTTCTTTTTTAGGTTAACAGATTATTCTCACTGCATTCCTCCAAAGTATAAAAACAATCCTGTCCAATTACATTAACTTAACTTAGATACAGGGTAAATTTTGTCTATACATGCCTATTTATTTGTGCACATTCATAATAATGAGCATTTGATAAATACATTAGAGACATTATACAAGGTGCTGGGAACACACCCCCCACACACACAGAGTTTACCTGGAAAAACAGCATCAGCACATACCCCGAATGATTCCAACTACATTTCCATGCTGACCTCTTTCAGTTGGCAATGTGCATTTAAGATTCTTCTGTGACTTTTTAGGGCTTACTAGTCCATTTCTTCTTTATTGCTGCATACTGCTCCATCGCATGCATTTACCACCGTTCATGCACTCAGCTACTGAAGGACATCTTGGTTTCTTGCATTTTGGAAGCGCTGGCTCATCTCCCAGCCTTACCTCCTTGCTCCTGGTTGTTCAGCCTAGCTAAGTTGCTTCTCGTCTCTGAGCTCTGATGTCTGCCCCCTTCTCTCCTGACAAGTCCTTTTCTGTCCCCCATAAGCATACCTGCACGTTTTCCCCAAAGTCTGTTCTTCAGTCATTCATTCATGTATTTACTGAAAACTGAGCACAATTTCCAGCACGATGTTTAACCCCAAGGCTGCCAAGCTGTACAGCCATCCCAAAGAAAGAACTTAGAGGACTCCATGGAGAGGTTTGGGACATTTTATTACTCACACCCTCCTAGGCAGGGGCAGGCTGGAATATTAGGGAGGCCTGCCCCGCACCTACAAGCAGGGCAAGACTACGGGCCAGGCTGCAGGCCCACTGCGCAGCTGGAGTTGTTCAGGTGTTTTCCGAGAACATTCTTTTACTATACGACCAAGGTTACTCTGCTTTGATTCTCACCTAAAGATCGGAGATAGGGACAGGGCCAGCTTCTCTGTCCATCTCCTTCATTGCCACGTTCTGTGGAGTCCTTCTCATCTCACCACAAGCTTCCTTCCCTAGGTGCTGATCTGCTGGGTGCTGGGGATGATTTAAGGTACAAGATACAAAAGATCAGCAAACTCTGGAGCTTCCATTCCACATACAAAGATTTTTAAAAGCTCAGACATGAACTTTTCAGATGAGAGTTTCAGAGATTGTGTTTCTAGGAGTGCTGAGCTGAATTAAATGCATCACCACTCAGGGCACTGTGCCAGGCATTTTACCCCAGGGGGCTGTCACTGAGGGCACTACTACTAAGGCGCTGAAGCTAAGGCCATTGTTGCTGAAGGAGTTGATGTCAAGAGCATTTGTTTTCAAAGACATTGTTCCCAGGGTAACTGTTCCCAGGACACTGTTGCTAAGGGCATTATTTTGAGGGTCATTGTTACTAAGGGTCTTGATTTTAGGGACAGTGTTGTTAAGGTCACTGTCACTAAGGAGATCTTAATAATAGAACTGTTGCTAAAGGACACTGCTGCTGAGGGAATTATTCTACAGGCTTTGTTGCCAAGGACATTGATGCTAGCTGCTTGTTTCTCCGCGTCTTTGATGTTAAGGTGTTGACTGTGATAAACATGCCTTGGCTAAACATCATGGTTGCCATGGACTATGGTTATTAAGGTGGTGGGTGCTAACGGTGTTATTGCCCTGGTGGCATGTGTATGGGCCACTGCAGCTAAGGGTGATGTTTCCATGGACATCAGTGCTACCAGTCATGGTTGCTAGGGGAGTTATTTCTAAGTGTGTCATTCCTGGGGGCATTGCTGTTAGGAGGAATGTTAGTAAGAACTACGGAAGCCACTGTGGCAAGGACATTTTTGTAAAGGCACCATTGTTATCGGCAGGATTTCTGATGGTGTTATCACCAGCACTTGTCCGAAGGTGGTTGTTGCTAAAAGCCCAATTACCTACGTAGTATCACTATGGAGATGCTGTCACGTACTGTTGTTAAGGATGCTTTATGAGGGCAACGTTCCTAAGGTGCTGTTGGCCAGGGTCATTTTTGCTAACGGCATGGTGGCTAAAGGAAATGTTGTGGAAGGATTTTCTTCCAAGGCCAGTTTGGTCAGGGGCATTTGCTGACAGTCATGTCCACTAAGGTATTGATGCTAAGATCACAATCAAGGTTTTGTTTTAAGGAGTCCTTGTTGCCATGGTTTGTGCTTCCTGTTAGAAATGCCAGGTTGTCACGAGAAATCAGACACACACTCTGAAGTAGCTCCGCAAGGCAAAGTTTACTTCTACAGAAAGGTGTGCCCTGGAACAAAGTCTGGCAGGCAAGCACAGGTGGGTAGGCAGCCCACCGGCTTTTATCCCTAACACAGCACTGCCCCTCGCTCTGATAGGAGGAACTCAGGGTAACAAGCTGTGTGATTGGCTAATTTGAAATTGGGGAGGGAAAAGGAAGGACTACAGTTATGATTGGATCACTGAGGGTGCCATACACATTATGATTGGAAGACTAAAGACAAATGTTGATTATAGTCGGGGCTTGTGCCATAATAGGTATTAGGGTCTGCATTCCTGCCCATATGTGGACATAGGTTGTACCTGCTGGGAACTCCAAATGGCTATATTTTAACCATATGGTTTTGTAACTTAAAATGCCTCCACCTAATCACACACCGTGAAATTTACATTTTAGGTTTCAGTAAACATGTTCTTGTTACATATTGGGAAACTCAGACTATAGGTTTCACTTTGACAGAAAAGAGCACGTTCATCCTATAGCCTAAGGGCTAGGGCGCTGGTGCCAACGATCCTGCTCCTAAGGGGATGAGGGCCACCAGCGATATTGTTAGAACACGGTTGCAGAAGGTGTTGTTGGTAAAAGTCATTGTCTCTTAGGGCATTGTTGATAAAAATAATTTTTAATAAGAGCATCATTGCTAAGGGTATTGGTTACAGAGCATTATTGCCACAGACACGAGCAGTAGGAACATGAGGTTAAAGGGATAATTCCATAAACTGGGCCCATTGTGCTGACCCCCACATGCTTTCTTTTAAAAAGCAATTTATTTGCAGCCCTGCCTGGTTTAGTCAGTAGGTTATGTTACAATCTGCTGCAAAGAACCTATTATCTGCAGAAGAAATGCAGATAATAACTGCCAGTGAGAACCCAACTTAACCTAGAGGAAAAAGGACTTCTGTGACCTCCACAGACCTGGTTCTAGAACACAGAGAGATGAATATAATTCCCCCAAACATAAGAACAGGTTCCAATTAGAACCGGTCAGCATGGGCCAAAGTGACCAAGAGTTGCCCTGGACATTTATCATGCACAGCTGGGAACTTGAAAGTCTAATGTCACCCTGCTGTCTGTCAAAATTCAAGAGGCAGACCTGGCAGGATTCTCTGGAAACTTCCCTGGGACCCTCAGTAAAACTGAAGGACAGGAAGAGTACACCATCCTTCTCTTGTCTGAGAGGACTCACTCTCCCCCTGGAAAGTGTCCCCCTTTCCCTTTTCCAATTCCTTCTAAATAATCTCATACCTGATGCTTTGAGAGACTTGTCTAAAGGTTTTCTAGCACAATCACAAGAACCAGTGAGAAAGGGCTGCTATGGCTGCCTCAGCTCCTGTTGGCTGAAAGAGAGTCGGTGTTAGCACGGGCAGGATGAGGCTTCTGAGGTTTTTACTAAGGGCCTTGTCAGAGGTGTTGTCTCTAAGGTTTGTTGTCTAGGGCAATTTACTAACAGTACTGATGTCAAGGGTATTCGGTCTAAGGGCAGGGCCTGCAGGAGCCCTTGTTACTAAGTTCATTGATATCAAGTATTTGCTGCAGGGCATTATGACATGCACAGCGTGTGTTATTGTGACCAGCAATACCACTGTGAGGATGTTTTGACCAAGTGCTGCAGGTATGGATGCTGTTGCTAAGGAGATTCTTTTTACCAAGGATATTGCCACCAAAGGTTTTATTTCTAAGTTTGTTGTTGGTATGGACCGTGGTTGTTAAAAGTCATTGTTTCTAAGGGTGCTTTTGCTATGATACACTATCCAAAGGACCACAGTTGCAAAAGGCAAGGCTTGGACATTTCCAAAGGATTGAGGCAATCCGTGGAGCTAAATGGACGCAGAGGATTATTATTGTTAAGGTCAGTGTTGCAGCTGGCACCATGTTCCCTTCAGGCTGTTGTTGCTCAGAGATCTGGCAATAAGGCCCTCTGTTCCTAAGGACCACCGTTACTAAGAGTGCTCTTAAGAGCGGTGTTTCTATGAATACCAGCCTCGGGGCCCTCTTTCTCAGGGTCATTTTTTTTTTTTTGGTACCAGGGATTGAACTCAGGGGCACTCGACCACTGAGCCACATCCTCAGCCCTATTTTGTGTTTTATGTAGAGACAGGGTCTCACTGAGTTGCTTAGCGCCTCGCCGTTGCTGAGGCTGGCTTTGAACTCGCGATTCTCCTGTCTCAGCCTCCCTAAGTGCTGGGATTACAGGCTTGTGCCACTGCGCCCGGCTCTCAGGTTCATTTTTATCAAGGGTTCCATTCAAAGGAGGATTTCTATAAGGACATTCTTGGTAAAGTGTTTACATCAAGCTATTTGTCACTGTTATTAAGAGTATTGAGGCCAAGGGCCACAGTTGCTAAGTATTACTATTACTCAACATAACACTAAGAGTATTATTGATGTCAGTCAAGGGTGTTGTCACTAAGGGCAATTGTGGCTAGCAGTACTGTTGATGAGAACATTTTTGCTAATGACACTTTTGCTTAGACCACTCAGTCTTTGGCTAAGAGCATCAGCGCTAACAATTTTTTTTCCCCTAAAGCGTTATTGCTGACGGCACTGATGCTGAGGAATTTGTTGTTAAGGGCAATTATTAGTAAGAAGCATTAGTGAAACAGATGTTGTTGTTAAAGGCATTGATGCTAAAGGTGTTCTTAAGAATGTTTTTGCTAAGGGAATTACTGGTAAGGGAATTATTGCCGAGGCCACCTTTTCTCAGTGGGTAGATGCTAATGTGTCCACATTTTGAAACCGCTAACTCACTTTCCTTTGCACCTCCAACTCCACAGGCCATATTCCAATTGTATCAGGCACTCTGACATCCCCAGAAAGGTCTTATTCAAATAGCTAAAAGAGCAACAGAGGGTTTTAGCAGGAAACAAGAGTGTCCAGCTGAAGTGCCAACCCATTCTAAACTCAGGCTGGGTGGCAGGCCTGACGGGAGCCTCAAGTTTAAACTGGAGGCCTTTTAAACTCTCGAGACTTCAAACTGGCCAAGTAAGCCAGGTGTGGTAGTATATGCCTGTTCCCCCAGCTACTTGGGAGGCTGAAGCAGGAAGACTGCTTAAGCCTAAGACTGGAGGCCAGCTTGGGCAATAGGCCTCGGACTCATGTTCACAGATAACATGAAGTATCTCACAACCCAATTTGCTCTATAAATTCAATGTCTTTTCACTTAAAATATGTAGAAGACCAGGTGAGGATGCTGACAAATAGATTTTCATATTTCTATGAAAGAAAGAGATTTTTAAAAACCTCATAAAATATTGGAAGAGGAAAAAAGTCATTAGGAGGAGTGCTTTACTACTAACCAAGTCTTAGGAAGCTTCAGTCATCAAGACAGGGTGGTAGGGATATGGTGAGGGACAAATAGCTCATACCAAAACAGGGGCCCCAGAACCATGCTTAGCATTCATAGCCATATTTGTTGATGGGCATGTGCACATGTCAAAGGGGAGAGAAGAGATCATTTAATTTAGGATAAGCAAACCTAATAAGTAATTTATCAATAAAGTGACTGTTCCATTTTAAAATATGGATAATAAATTGTTCCATAGCAACATGAAATTCTATGAACAAAGGGGTCAATTTGATCAAAGATTACAAAATATTTGGAGCCTCTACTCACTAATGTAAACAACTCAACCTATCCTGGAAGATGAAGATGAATACAATGGTTTCTCCATTTTAAACATGGATTTTTTTCATGATGCAGAGAAGAAAAAGCAAATAAATGGAGATTTATACTACATAAATTAATAGAAAGAGCCAAAATCATTAAAGATGCCAATTCTATCCAAATGGCCAGTATGATTTCAGCCAAAACCTCAATGAGATTTCCTTCATGAGCTGCCATAAAATATATATGAAAAAACAGAGCCTCCCCTGCCCCCCACCAAGCAAAATAACAGAGACACTCTTTGTGCAATGAGATAGGGAACTTATGACCTGGCTATTAAAACTTGTGATGAAGACAGATTACTTAAGGCAGTTTTGTAGTGACAGGTAGGGACAAACCATCTAATGAAATGGGAAGGGAAAAATGTCAGCGGATACCTCAGAGACGGATGACGTTGCAGAAGCTTGGGGAAGATGGCTATTCCACAAGTAGCTAAACCATTCCGCTATCCACATGGAAACACTGCAGGTCTGCATCCTGCGCCACAAAATCAATACATTTCTGTGGGATTAAAGACTTCCACATGCAACGCACACATTTTAGTCATCTTGCAAAAAGAATAAGATAATTTCCTCAGGAATACAAGGCGAACACTGTAGGAAGAGGAGTAAGAGCTAGCACAATTCAAGGTTCAAGTAAAATTTGCATTATCCATTTTACTCCAGGTCTTAAAGAAGATTTCTGAGGATTTCTGTCACCAGTCCATCAATCTACCTGCATAGTTTCATAGCTTAAGATCCTTAGTAGTCGCAGGAAGAGGCTCTTAAATTTAAACTGTCTTTAGATTATCTATGCATTTTGGAGAATGCTTCGGTATTTAAGAGACAACCTTATGTGTTTCCCAGTCTCTTAATCCTCAGCTCCCCCAGGACCCTGTGGGGTACCCCAGGCACTGCCTCAGAGGAAGAAGCAGCTGGTAAATGCTCAGACCTGCAGGGTTATGTGTTCCATGGTGGTTCAGACTTCCTACGATGCTGTCCTGCCACTCAGGTCAAGGTTAGGATGCCCATTTATTTCTGAGACCAAAGACAAAAGAGAAGGAAAGGCAATCGTCACTTACACAGAAGTTAAAAAGAGAAATTCGTTTCAAGGAGAATGATTTTTCATTTCTTCAGTTTAGCTGAACTCAAACAGATCTGTGGGCCAATGTCACTGTCACACTTGTGAATGTCACCCTCCCAGTCGCCTCGCTGTGGGAAGTGCTGGAAAAAGAATTAACAGAGGGAGTTGAGTAAGCACTGTCAGTCACCTGGCTGAAGAGAAGGGAGGTGTAACTGGTTACAATTAACATATTCAAGGAACGCAGTGTGATAATACCTGACATACACAAACACAGAGCCATCACTAAAAAATCAAGATTTTCAAACTTTCCATCCCCCCAAAATATTCCCATCGCCCCTTGGCAATCCATCTCCCCCCTCCTTCCCACTGAACCAGGTAATCTCTGATCTGCTCTTGGTCACTGTACATTAGTTTTCCTTCTCTGGCATTCTATATAAACGACACCAATATGTACTTTAGCTAGAAACCAGTATGGCTGGTTTCTCTGACTATTATGTTTTAGAATTCATCTTGCTGAAATCAGTATCTTGACCTCACCCATGTTTAAGGATTACATATTATGGATTATACCACAATTTTACATTCACTAGTTGATGGTCATTTGCCTTTGTTCCAGTTTTTGTTTTAATAAATAAAGTGGCTATAAACATTCAAGTACACATTTCTGCATAAGCTTTGCTTTCTCTTAGGTAAATATCTAGGAATAGAATTTCTGGAACAAATGGCAGGCATATGTTAATCTTTTCAAGAAACTGCTGATGTATTTTTCAAAGTGGCTGTACTCTACCATTTTAAATAACCACCAATAATGTATGAGAATTCCAGTTTCTGTACAACTTTGTACAGAACTACATACAGTTGTTCATTTTTAATTCTTGACACTCAAATGGGTGTGTGGTGATGGTCAGGTGCTTTGGGCTTGGATTTTCATAATGGCTACTAACGTTCACATGCATTTTTCACATGCTTATTTGCTATGTGTAAATCTTTGGTGAAGCAAATTTAAATTGGGATGTTTGTTTTATTACTTATTTGAGATTCTTTTATATATTCTGAATACAAGTCCTTCATCAGATAAAAACTTTGCAACTATAATCTATAGGATAGCTCAGATTATACTGTAGAGCTACAGTAGCAAAAACAACATGGTACTGGCATTAAAAACAAACACATAGACCAATGAAATGGTACAGAAGACAGAGATAAAGCCACACAGAAATTATGCAATATTAGAAGAACACAGGGTCAACACTCCAACATACAGGTGCAGGTATAGACTTTCTCAATAAGATTCTTAAAGCTTAGGAAATAAAACCAAGCATTGATAAGTGGATGGTATCAAATTTAAAAGCTTCTGCACAGCAAAAATAACAAAAATGTGAAGAGAGAGTCTACAGAATGGAAGAATACCTTTGAAATCTACTATTTGGACACAGGATTAATATCCAGAATATATAAAGAACTCAAAAAAAATGTAACACCAAAAAAAAAAAATCCCAAATAACCCAATCAATAAATGGGCAAATGAACTAAGCAGATAATTTTCAAAAGAAATACAAATGGCCAACAAATATGTGAAAAAGTGTTCAACATCTTTGGCAATCAGGAAAATGAAAATCAAAATTACATTGACATTTTATCTCACCTCAGTTTAAATGGTACTCCTTAAGAATATTAAAAATGAGCCAGGCATGGTGGCATACACCTGTAATCCCAGCAACTCAGGAGACTGAGACAAGGGGATTGCAAGTTTGAAGCCAGCCTCAGTAACTTAGCAAAGCCCTAAGCAACTTAGTGAGACCCTGTCTCAAAAATTAAAAACAAAAAGGGAACACCTATACACTTATTGATGGGATTGTCAATGATATAACCACTATGTAACTCAGTATGGAGTTTCCTCCAAAGACTAGGAATGGAACCACCATATGATCCAACTATACCACTCCTTGGTATTTATAGGAAAGAATTAAAATCATCATACTATAGCAATACATGCATAGCCACATCTATACCAGCTAAGTTCACAATAGCCAAGTTGTGGAACCAGTCTAGGTGCCCAACAATGGAGAACTGAATAAAGAAAACGTGGTCCACATATACAATGGAATTTCATGCAGCCATGAAGAATGAGATTACATCATTTTCAGGTAAATGGATGGAATTGGGGAATATTGTGTTAAGCAAAATAAGCCCATCACAGGAAGTCCAGGGTCATATGTTTTCTCTCATATGTGGAAGCTGGAGAGAGAACAATGAAAATAGAAGGAAAACCAGTAGAGCAGAGAATGGAAATGGTGGGGGAGGAGGAAAGGTACTTGGGCAATGAAAGTGATCAAATTATATTATGTGTATATACAAATAGGTCACAATGAATCCCACTGTTTTGTATAATTATAATGGATCAATAAAAAAGGGGAAAAGCAATACAAATAAAAATAGTTCAAAGTAGGGATCAAAGTTGAAAATAAGTTTTCCATATGTGAGCAGTTTATCTCTGGAATCTATAATGTTCTGTTGTTCCATTATCTTTATACCAACACAACATTGTCTTGAAGCAGCCTCAACACCAGTTGGTGCTCCTTCTCCAACTTTGTCAATTTGTTACATTGCAAAGTGGTTTCAACCATTCTAGGTCCTTTGTATAGCTCTATGAATTTTAATATCCAATTAATTTTTATAAAACAGTCACTTGGGATACCCTGAATAGGGTAGAATGTACAGATTAATTTGAAATTTGACATCTGTTAAGTCCTCTGACCAAACATATCTCAATTTTTTTATTTTTAAAATTACTTTCATCATTTTTCTGTAGTTTTCAACAGAAAGGTTTTACAAGATTTTTGTGGTTTTTTTCATTTTTGTGGGTTTTTTTTCCTAAGATTTATCTCTGAGTATTTGGTTTTCTATCTAACTGCAGTAGTACACACCTGTGATCTCAGTTGCTGAGGAGGCTGAGGCAGGATGATCCCAAGTTCAAGGGCCCCCTCAGCAGCTTAGCAAGACCTTGTGTCAAAAATAAAAAATAGAAGTTCTGGGTGCAGAGCTGCACGCCTGTAATCCCAGAAACTTGGGAGGCTGAGGCAGGAGGATCATAAGTTCAAAGCCAGCCTCATCAACTTAGCAAGACCCTGTCTCAAAGTAAAAAATAAAAAGAACTGAGGGTGTGGCTCCATAGTTAAGCACACCTGGGTTCAATCCCCAGTGCCAAAAAAGGAAAAGAAAAGAAAGAAAGAGACATCAAAGTATTTTTCTGTTACTGTTGTAAATTTCATTTTAAAAATTCAATTTGTTTATTGCCAGTGTATAGGAAGAAACTTGGTATATTCATATGATTGACCTCAACTTTGCTTAACTTACAGTAGCACTATCAGCTCATTAGTTAACAATAACAAATATCTTATTAGTTTCCAATTCTGTTGATAAATACACAGAAGTAGGAATGCTGAGCATACAGTAGCTCCATCCTCAATTTTTTGAGGAACCTCAACACTGCCTTCCATAGTGGCTGCACTCTTTAATTCCTACTAACAGTGTACAAGGGTGGTCCATTTCTTCACATCCTCGTGTGTGTGTGTGTGTGTGTGTGTGTGTGTGTGTGTGTGTGCACCATTGCATGCATGCATGTGTTTATGATAAGAACACTTAACATAGATGTATTTATTACTTGATTGTGGTGAGGGTATCACAGGTGTATGTGTATGTCCAAACTCCTATTGCATAGATTAAATACACACAGACTCTTTGGTATGTCGATTACTCAACAGAATTGTTTAAAAAATAAAATATAATCTATCATACTAACAAAATAAAAAGGAAAATAAAAAATGAAAGGAAATCAAGATATACACTCCATTTGCACAGAAAAATATTTGGTTAAATCCATTGCCCATAAAACCTAAATTCAAAAAATGCTTAAAACTCTAAATAAAAAATTGAAGAGAGCTTCTCCCACCCAATAGCTGTCACGTGTGGAACACCTACAGTAAACAGCCCACTTCCTGGTGAAAGAACGCTCTCCACCTAAGACTGGGAACAGGGCAGAATATTCACTTCCACTCCTATCCAACATTGTCCTGGAAGTTTTTGCTCAAGAAATAAGAAAGAAAAATGAGGAAAGGGGCTCCAGACTGCAAAAGAAAGAAAAATCACCTTCGAAACGCACAGATGTAATCCTGGATATAAAATAAACCTTGAAGGATTCATAAAAACCACTCAAAGTAATAAATGAGTTCAGCAGTGCTGCAGGAGGTGAGCTCCAGAGGCAGCAATCAATCATTTGCATATGCCAGCAAGCTGCATCCTGAAAATGCAATTAAGAAAACAACAGCATGCAAAATAGAAAGAATTAGACACTGGGAAGAAGGTAAGACAATGGTACTCTGAGATTACACTGAAAACCACAAAATATAATGACAAGACAAACACAATCCTTAAAATGAAATAATGATTTTAGTAAAAATTTGTCAAAAAAAATACAAGTTGTCAATAAGTATATAAAATATGCTTAACGTTAGTGATTAGGGAAATGCCAATTAAAACCCCCAGAAGATGCCACTTTGTTCCCAGTAGAGGGGCTTTACTCTATTAGCAGGTGAGTGTTGCTGGGAGGTGGAGAACGTGGACCCTCACCCAGTGACAGCCCCTCTGAGCAACCACTTGCAACCAAAATGCTTTACAGGGCCTTCTCGCTGTGCTGACCCAGCAGCTCCACCACCTGCTATGGCCTAAAAGATAAGGAAAGCCCATGTGTACACAGACCCGCTCCCTTAGTGTTTGCCACAGCCAGGGGGTAGGACCACCTACACATCCAGCACTGAATGTCAAGAAATCAACGTGTGGTGTACCTTGGTGATGAAATACCATTTGGCAATCAAAATGGATTAACTAAGAACATCATGCTACAAGAACAGAACTCGAATTAAAAAAAATTAATAGAAGTACACCAGAGGCAAAGAGAAACATTGCAAATTCCAACCATGAGACAAATCTCTTGAGACAGAGTTTAGGTGAATGTCCATCTTGGGCTGCAGGGAAATGGGAGTGATCCCAAGAAGCGTGAATTTTTTTTTTTTTAATTTTTTTTTTAGTTGTAGATGGACACAATGTCTTTATTTTATTGCTTTGTATGTGGTGCTGAGGATCGAACCCAGGGCCTCACACATGCGAGGCAAGCGCTCTACCACTGAGCTACAATTCCAGCCCCAAGCGTGAAGTTTTTGATGGAGTTCATGGAAATGGGTTTCAACTAGCCTGTGAATGTGATCACATAACTGCACAGATATGCTCCCATCATGGAATGTCCAAAAGCTTGTGGTCACTGAACTCCAGCAGGCTGGCCTCAGATAGCAGCCTCAGGGAGGCACCTAAGTGTCCAGAGAAATACCTCCCTGAGTCCAGGGAAAAGCAGCCTCCTTCAGTGGGGTGCACCCCCAACCCCAGATTGTACCCTGCCACCATCTCCCCTGCTCTGCCTACCAATCCTTGGCTCACTGCCGGCAGTACATGCTATCCAGGGCTGGTTTAGAGCAGCAGAGGGAGGTGGACTGAGCCAGGGGCACCAGAGTCTGAGCATCAGCACTGGGTGAGGAACCAGCTGCCTTTGCTGGCTTCTCCCCAGCACCTAGTCAGGCACAGTATCTAGAGCTCCTGGGCCCAACAGGTATCACTAGGGCACCTGGCACCATTGGGGCTGCCAAGCACCCTCTCTGTCTCCACCTGGGGCCTCTGACGTGAAGCAGAAGCAAATTGAAAATATATATTACAAAAATTCAAATTGGACCCTTATGCTACAGCATACATAGAAATCAACTCAAAGTAGATTAGAGACCTACATATAAGACTGAAACTATAAAACTCCTCAAAGACAGTATGGAGGAAAATTCCATGACATAGGTAGTGGTGATAAATTTTTGGGATAAGACAGTAAAAAGACAGACAACAAAAGCAACAAATGAACAAATGGGACTACAGCATCCTAAAAGTTGTCAGTACAGGATAAAGAAAGGAACAGGAATGAAGGAGAAGAAAGAAAACCATGGAATTGGAGACATGGAAGAAGACATTCACACACCGTATGTCCAATAGGGAAGTAATATCAAAAATACGGAAAGAATACACAGAATAGCAAAACAAATCCAAAAAACATAATTAGATATATGGCAAAGAATTCAACAGCAATTTATTTTCTCCAAAACAGACATACAAGTGGTCATAATGTATATGGTACTCAACATCAATAATCATAAATGAAACTACAGTGGAATACATTTTGTTAAGTGAGCCAAAGAAAGACAAGTACTCTATGATCTCACTTAGATACGTGTTTGTCAGCTTTTCATCTCTGTGACCAGAATACCTGACAAGAACAACTTCAAGTAGAAAAGATAATTTTGGCTCACAGTTTCAGAGCCATGGCAAGGCCCCCCTGCTCTGGGCCTGAGGTGAGGCAGAGCATCATGGCAGAAGGGCATGGCAGGGGAAAGCAGCTTAGTTCACAGCCAGGAAGCAGAGAGAGCAAGAGTCAGGGACAAGAGGTGGCCCTGAGGGGCACAGCCCTGGTGACCTACTTCCTCTATCCATGTCTGCCCTACCCTCCCAGTGGGAGGGTACCAATGGGTTAATCCACTGGTAAGGTTAGAGCCCTCGCCATCCGACCACTTTCCAAAAGCCTGTTCTCTGAACATTGCTGCACTGGGGACCAAGCCTTCAACACGTGAGCTTTGGGGGGAACATTCCGATCCAAACTGTAACAATATAGAATCTAGAAAAGTCAAACTCAGAGATGTGGAGAGCTGAATGGTGTTTATCAGGGAGAGAGTGTGGGGAAAATGGGGAGATACTAGTCCAAAGGCACATAGTGGTAATATGAGTAAGTTCCGAAGACCTAATGCAGGGTTGGTTAATAATTAATAATAAACAAATTAATAATAAACTATCACTAACAATAAATTAATAATAACTAATCAATAATCAATTATTATTAGAAAAGCATAGATCTTAAGTATTCTCACCAAAGGAAAAAAGTAACTGTGAGGAAATGACTGTTAATTAACTTGATTGTAATATTCATTTCAGAATATATATATTTAGATATATATAAATCATCATGTTGTACACATTGAATATGCCCAATAAAGCTGAAAAAAATAAAACCAGACCCTATGTTAAAAGATATTAAAGATGGAGGTTGCTTGAAAGACTAGGTATGGAACCACCGTATGACACCATGCCTCAGTATGTATCCTAAAGAATTAAAGTCAATACACTATGGTGACACATGCACACCCATGTTCATAGCAGCACAATTCACAATAGCCATCCTATGGAACAGTCTGGGTGACCACCAACAGATGAATGGATAAAGAAAAAATGTGGTATATACACACAATGGAGTTTTATTCAGCCATAAAGAAGAATGAAATTATGTCATTTGCAAGAAAATGGATGGAACTAGAGACCATTATGTTAAGCGAAATAAGCCAAACTTGGGTCCGAGTCATAGGTGTTTTTCTCTCTCATGTGGCAGCAAGAGAGGAAAAAGGAAAAGAAAGCCAGGGGATCTCATGAAAATCAAAGGGAGATGAGTAGAACAGAGGAAAAGGACCAGGGCAGTGGGAGGCACAGAGAGGGAGAAAGTGCTGGGGAGTGATATTGGCCGAATCATATCGCTATACTGTGTGCATGCACAAATACGTCACAACACATCCCATCATCATATGCAGCTATAATGCACCGATAAAAAATAATGATTCTATTAAAAAGATGTTAAAGATATATTTGGGAAACTAGGTTTATAACTTGGGGAAAGGCAATATGTATCCATCTGACAGCTTAAATTCCAAAACCTCTTGTATTTTAAAAAGTTAAAAGGTAGACAGCAACCGGTCATGAGAATGTGCCAGAGCCATGTTTATAATATCCAAACACCAAGTTCAAAACATCCTCCAAGATTTGAAAATAAAGAAAATAAAAAATATCTAATGATTTATCAATGGATATCTATTTGAAAAGAACAATGATAATTAAAATAAATCTAATGATATGAGGACACAGGCCAGCTTCACAGGTGTAACCAGTGCAGTTGCGGTGGGTCCCTGCTCAGAAGAAGGGCCTGTGCTTTGAGTTTAATTACCTGTGGTTCCTGTCTTGAAATCCTGATTAAATTAAACATGGATTTGTGTCTTGTAAGTGAAGTCTGATGGGACCATGTAGCGTGTGCGGAAGGACTGCAGCTGGAGCACGCTCACTTTGACCTCCCCACCTTCCTGGATGGATCTGATGCTGATTTGCTTTTAAACCAAAATTAAAAAGTGGGATGTCTTTTCAATCACATTGTGGATACAGCTATAAAAACAGAGTCCCCATCCTCTGTTGCATTTATATGCACCTGACACACACCTAAAATATTTTCAAGGTTTTAAACATATACATTAGAAGGAACAAAAAATGTGTTGAGGCATCCAAACTCCACATATTAGAAATATCTGCAACCAAATCCACAGAGCACAACATCAGTAATGCATACGGTTGGAGCAGCTCTACCACCATAAGGATCAACCCAGCTGACCTGTAATCAATCTTCAGCAACACTGTCCTGGTTATTCCAAACTGGTTTGAAGTGAAGAACAAAGCAAGGACTGAAGTTTTTTTTTTTTTTTAATGGTAGATAGGTCATTATAAAAGCCACAGTTATGAACCTGAGCTAAAACCAGACAGGTAGAATGGAAGATGTTCCTCTGAAACTACTCAAGCAGTTATGGGAATGCAGCCCACAGGAAAAGCACAAGTGGAGTTCAGTGCACTTGGATACCAAGAAATTTTGTGGCTGCTGCATGAGAGAATGTTTAGTCAGCTTTTTTGCTGCTGCGACCAAAAGACCTGACAAGCACAATTAGAGGAGGAAAAGTTTATTTGAGGGCTCATGGTTTCAGAGGTCTCAGTCCATAGACAGCTGGCTTCATTCCTCCTGGCTTGAGGTGAGGCTGAACCTCATGGAGGAAGAGCGTGGCAAAGGGAAGTGGTTCACATGATGATCAGAAAAGAGAGAGGCGCTCCACTTGCCAGATATAAAATATATACTCCACAAGCAAGCCCCCAGGGACCCAGCTCCTCCAGCCACACCCTACTGCCTACAGTTACCACCAAGTTAATCCCTACCAGGGGATTAATTCACTGATTGGGTTAAGGCTCTCATAACCTGATCATTTCTCCTCTGAACCTTCTTGCATTGTCTCACACATGAGCTGTTGGGGGACACATACCTAAATGATAACAGAGGACCTTCAAGGCCAACTCAGAAAAATTAGTTCAGGGTGTCAGAAGAGTCCTTAGGACTGAGGATTCATTAAAGGTTGGAAGGAGGAACTTCCAGAGTGCACAAGAGTGTGTAGGTTTATTTTGGGGGGCTCCTCTCCATAAGCAAGCACGACCATAAACCCCAAACTAACACAAGAAGGACTCAGAGGAGGACTCTGAAATGCAGTAAGACTAAACATAGTATGGAGGGTCTTAGTCCCTCCACCCAACAGGAGGAGACCCACTTGGTGTTCCGCCCACTGTCAACAGACTCCCTGGATTGAACTCAATTCTGCTGACAACAACAGGTGACGTAAGCGTGACCAGCATGAAGGGAGGGGGATAGCCTGGAGTCTTGGGAACAATTAGTTGCCCCTCCACTAGGCCTGAGACTTCTCTCCCCTCCTAGAGATGCTGAGGCAGCCAGGCCGCCCCTGCAAGAGGGCACCTGGCGCAACCAGCCGCCTTTCCAGTGATGGGCGTGCAAGATATTCCACAATTGTTTCATCCTGACTGTAGAGCTCTAAGAAAAGGGTGTCAGGGGACTGTGGTCATGACCCCACCACCTCCCCATGGTGACGCTTTCAAAGACTTTGCTAATAAGACGCATGAGTCATGAGGTATCAGAGGATGGAGAAGCTCTCAGACTGCAAGGAGCTGTAGATGAGGCACACTTGCTTCTGCAACAGCCGGACGCTGAAGCATCCCTTCTTGGTGCTGTTGCTCCCTGTTCTGGGGTTCTGGCGGGCAGTAAGGCCACCGTGTGTGAAACAGTGTAACCCAACCTGAATGCGCAGAGGAACCAGGCCTGGGCCAAGAGTCAATGCCCCAAGCAGCCCATTTTTGGACACTGTATTCAAATAAGGTCTCTGGAAGGCTCATTCTGATTGGATAAGAAGAAACCTGTAGACCCACTCTGATTGGATACTTTTTTCCTATGGGCACCAATCAAAAAGCAAAGAATGAAGCGCCCTCTACCAAAAGGACCTTTAATAGACCTCCGCCTACAGCGCCTGTGCCCCTGTAGAGTTAATTCTGATGGATTTTCCATGTCTTTTTTTCCTAAGTTGTGACTCAGCACTATGCATTTAAATACAAGCACGCATAAAAATATCAAAATACTGAAGCTACGTTAGCCTTAGGAGGTAGCATGAACTTAAAGATTATTCCAAATCATTGTGTTTATTGTGGTATGTCTTCTATTCCATCAATACCTCCCTCTCCTTCCCCGTTCCCTCTTCTTTTCCTTCTTGTATCCTCCTCTCTCTCCTTTCTTTGGAACATGAAGGAGTGCATCATGACTGCAGATTGAACAAAACATGGGGATGCTGGACGGGATCAGTCAGAGTACCTCCCCCTGCCCGTGTGGGTGGGCTCTGTGGATACAAAGGCATCCCCTGCCCCAGGACTCAGCATTGGCCAAACCATCAGATGCTCTGCAAATACCAAAATAAGGTTTTATTCAAGTCCTGCAACCAAAGATCATAACTAACCTTTTGTCGCTCTGGAGCTCCTATTAGATTTAAAATATTAAGATGTTTCAGGCAAAGTCTTCAGAAGTTGTTGGACCTAGAGTTTCCATTGAACATAGAAAAATCTGGAAGGTCTGTGTACAACATGTAAAAGTGATTTGTATCTTATTAACTTTAAATGTGGCACCTTCATTATTTTTCTCTTCCTATGCTGGTGATCCTCCAGTTCCTACAAGATGAATGATGTGCTATCTTCCATTGACTTTGAAGTACCACCGGAATAATTGGAGTTCACAGTGCAAAATGAACAGCAAAGCAAGATGCTGAAGGCTTGTGGTGATACCTTGTGATCGGTTTTATCTAATTATCCTGCCTTGTTAATATTTCATACTTCCTTAACTTTTAAGTAGAGAATTTAATAATTTTATGAAAACTTCACATGCTGCACATGGGCCGTGCTGCGTGATGAAGAGGCAAGGCCTGGCAGGTTCTGCTGGTGCATTCGGGGGTCCAGTCCCTGGGTGGGTGGCTTGCCACTGAGGACCGTCCAGCTGGAGCGCTGGCAGTGGGCGGTGCCTGAGAATCTAGAGCTGGACATAGAAAAGCACTTGCCAGTGTGGGCAGCGATGCCATCAATGTTAGGGTAGCGGCCAGCCAGACACAGACACCTCATGCAGCCAGGAAAATCCTTTATTCAGGGGAGTGGGCGCCCGGGCGAAGGAGAGAGGAAAAGAAGAGAGAGAGGGGATGCATGGGAGGGATTTTATAGAGCCCACTACAAACCACATGGCGAGCCAGGGATTGGCCACTTTAAAATCCACGGGACAGATAAGCAGTAGCAGTCTTCTTTTGATGTGCTAACCTGAGCAGTTAGGCTTTGTTTCCCAGGTGGAAGATTCGGGAGAGGAACTCCCTGGGGCAAGAACCGCCTTGGGCTTTTAGAGAGGGGATGTGAAAATTACAAAAGGGCTGTTTTTTACCTTACAATCAATACATCACCACTGTGTCATCCTGAGTTGTGCTTAGCTAGGGGTATTCAAAATCCCACGAGGACACCACTGCACAGTCCCCACAGCCCGGGACTCCAAGCTGTCCTTCATAAATTACTCTGGTGGCTTCACTCTGTGGCCTGGGGAAACCAGCCAGGTGATTCCTGCCCATGAATATAATTTCTGTTTTCTTTTAAGCATGTGACCACTGCAAGCATTTTCCTGTGGCCTGTGTGTCCTTGCCTCCTTCTCTGCCTTTAATAGCCACCAGAACAGACACACAATATTTGGTTTTCAGAGACTGTGACATGAGTTTCTGAAAGTGAGACATAACTTCACGTTTTGCCATGTTATTTTGAAAGCTTTTATCTGCGTATAAGTAATAGACATTTCCTCCCATGGATCTCCGGGGGAAATAACTTTCTCAGAGCAGCGCTGTGTCCAGCTCCTCTGCCTGCACTGCGGCAGACTTGACCCTCTTCAGAAGTCGCTCAGGCCAGCACTCTCCCACCCCCTCCTTCAGTGAAGCTGTTTCCTGCGTTTGTAACACGGGAAGATTCTTTTCTCCCATACTGCATTCCATCTGGGAATTCCCTGACATCCTGAATGATCTTTAGTTTGCATCCATTAAAGTTCTTTGGGTTTGGAAAAATGCATTGTGTCATAAAGAATAGTTGACCGCCCTCAAAATCCCCTGGGCTTCCTCTATTCAACTTTCTTTCTTTCCTAAACCTCTTAACAACCACCTGTCTGGCATTTTATGGCTTTGCCTCTTTATTTAGAACATGCATTTAGAATTCTTCCATTTCTATGTGGTCTGACAGCTCATTCGTCTTTATCACTAGACAGATGCCTCACAAGTATCCATTCATCTACTGAAAATTAATTTTACTACTTGTTCACTGTAAACAAAGGTGCTATCAATATTCACATACCAATTTTTTGGGTGGACTTATCCATCTTCATATCAGTGTGGAAACTACTTAGGAGTGTGATGGCTGGATCATACATTAATATTTGTTTGCCTCCTTAAGAAGCAGCCCAACTACCTTGCACAGTGGCTGTACTATTAGACATTTGGGCCGGTGGGCATTCCTTAGAGTGCAATGCCACCTGTTTGCTTTCATGTATAATTCCCTGTGGGACATGGTGTTGATTTTCATCTCATATGGTCATGTGCCTCTGAGAGTCATCTATGATGAAATGCCTGCTCATATTCCCACCAGCTTGGTGGGTTCCTGTGCTCTCTATCCAAAGAATCGGATAAAGGCACGACTGGGCAGGAACAAGACTCTTCACTGAGAGCTTCTACTTAAGACAGAAGGGAGACTCAGTACTGAATCAGAGCATCAGGCTGGCTCAAAGGCATGCAGCTTGTACAGCATCTCTGCAGGAGGCAGGGCCACATCTCCGTCTCCGGAGGACATCACACCTGGAGGTGGGGTTGTAGCTGTCCCAGCCCTCCTTTTCTTCAAGCCTCCTCATAACCTATGTCTTATAGCCATCTTAGGTCTCCACCTTGGAGTTGCTCTTCAGTAACTGTGGGTGACCATTCTGTGTATGCATTTGCCCCTAGCCCCCTGAAATCTGTTGTTTCAACATGAAAGTCCCTAATATGATTTCAGAACAGAGCACATCGTTGTCCTGCCACAGCAGGTTTGATTTTAATGACCTTGTCTTGTCTGGCTCTGGCTTTTTGGCATCTCTGCTGATCACAAAGTCTAGCAGGCTGAGCTGACTTCTCAATCCCTTGTATCCTGGTCTTGTTTTATAGCCTCAAGGCTGGCCTTTTTTTTTAACTCCAAATTTTCTGTTATCTCTGTTAACCCAGTGAGAACTAGCTTGACTGTTTTGTTACCCCCAGAGAGATTTTATTCTCTTAATTTTAAGGGAGCATGTTTTTTTATGGTGGGGGGTGGGGTTTGACTGTCCCTGACTGTCTCAGTATCATTTGCCCCTTTTTATTTGGGATGTTGATTTTCTTGTAGTTTCAACAATTCTTTGTTTATTGTAGATACAAGTCCTTCATCTGACAGGTGATGTCCCCACACTTTCTCCTGGACAAGATTTTCTCCATTTTTTTCTTTAATATGTCTTTTACAAGAAAAAGTTGTTCTTTTTAATAGAATACAATTAATTTTTTTTTTCTTGACAGGGATGATTTGGGCATCTAAAGGTTCATTTCCAAACCCAGCATCATCCTGTTATAGCCTATTCATTCTGCATTTAAGTATATGATTCATTTTGAAATAAAGTTTGGATAGGTATAAGAAAGATGTGTGTCCATGTTTGCTTTTTAAACTGTGGATGTCCAGCTGTTCCAGGTAGTGGATATTTTTCTGCCTTCAGCTATGTTCTGAGATTTAACTAAGTTACTGAACACAGTTTGATCTTTTCAAATCTTTCTCTTACAACACTTTGTTAGATGGGACTGGAGCAGCAGTTAGTCTTGAGCTAATTTTTTTCCCATTTTCAAAGCAGGACCCTTCTTCATATTCCTTTTGATGCCTCGTGCATCATGAAGAGTTCAGTGTGGTGAAAGGAGAGAGTAACAAGTAAGTATTCCTATCTTTTTGTGAGCTCTGAGAATTGCTTCCTCTGATTCTTTGGGGTGTTATCTTTTCCCCAATTTCAGGGAGTTTCCCCCATGCACGTGCTGAGCAGTCCTCAGCTCAAATACTCAAGGTCCCCTGCAGATCTGGAGTCCTCTCTCTTTGCATCCCCTCCCTGTCCAGTGCTCTGCAAACTGCAGGTGCTTTGTCCTTCCCAGCCTGAACGCTGTGTCCTCTGCCCAAGGTCTCACTCCTTGTGGGTGGCAGCCGTTCTCCAGGGGTGAGCTGTGATGATCACAGATCTCACCTGGTTTGTTTCCCATCTCTTGGGGGGTGGCTTTGGTGACTGAAGTCCAATGTCTCTAGAAGAATTTTTTCACTTACTTTCTTAGGATTTGTTTGTTTGTGTGTGTTTTGTTTTGTTCGATGTTTTCTAGTGGGAAGGGAAAGCCAGTCCCTAATTCTCCACCTGGGCTGGGAATAGAAGTACCCTAATAGTCATATGACTTGGTAAAGTTGGAAAAGAAACATTCGTGGTGGATGGAAATCACTCTTTCTTCCCCAGCCCCCACTGAAATCCACTTTCCCCAAGGTCCAGTGTGGTCTCAGTGGCTGAGTGCCATAGGCCATCTAGGAAAGATTTTTTGAAAATTTTCCTTAAAAAAGATAAATACTGTACACTCCTGATTTGCACAAAAATGAAGGATGTCTTCTTCGGCTGTCTTTAAATATTCACTAAACAATGGTGAGAAAATTCATCCTAAAAGAGTCATCAAATGTGAACCAGGAGCAAGAAAGGTAAGGGGTTAAATCTCTAGAAAATTTCCCATCATGTGTAAGTGACCTGTCCCAGAACTCTTCACCAGAAGAGAATTCACTACTAGGAAGAGAAGAATTTTCATTAGAAGTCGTGAGTGGACCCAGTGTTTGAGCCCATGTTGGGTTCCTCCCAGGGTGCCTTGCGGGATTCCACAAGTGTAGACGCACTCTGGTGTGTGTGTGTGTGTGCAGACACACAATGTCTGAAACAACCCAGTGAGGGAAGAGGAACCAGTCTCCTGGGTGCCTTAGGGAAGGTGTGGGCTTCTCCTTGCTCTGAGGCTAGAACACGAAGCTGGTGATGGGCTACGCAAGACCTGGAAGAACAGAGCTGACCACCAGTCACCAGGGAAGGCGCACGCCCAAAATGCCCCAAGATGCTACGGCCCAGGATGAAGAAAGTTTGACAGGATTTTTACAACTTGGCAATTAATAGACATGGGAATTAGAAAAGTGATGTAGTCTGAGGAAAAGAAGAATGGCCAAGCATTACCTTCAATTCCCCAACAATGTTTTCCTGATGCTGGTCATGCTGGCATCTCCCACCTTCCCCAACACTGTCCTTTTAATGTGAATCATGCCGGCTGCCCTACCTTTCCCAGCTCTGTTTCTTTGATGTTAATCAAGCCAGCACTTAACACCTCCCCTAAACAGAAGCCTTCTTGAGGCAAAACCAGGAAGGAAGGGGTTATCACCACACCAGAGTGACAAACTAATTGATGAAACAACGCCAAATTCCTAAAAGCCCGGGAAAACTTAAGAGCCTATATAAACCCAGTCCCTTCCTTTGTTCAGGGTCTCATTTTCCACCGGGAATATGGGTCCACCACCTCCACAGATGAATCCTGCTCCCGAATAAAGCCTCCAGTGACTTGCATAGTTTGCTGCCTCCACGGTCTTTTTGCCCTTACAACAATGACCCTAAATGTCACTGCAGAGACAATTTGAGAAGCTGAAAGCTTATAACACTCATGGGGAAAAAATTCATATGATGTCTATATCAAAATACTGCTAGGAGTGGCTCTGTGGAGGTGCCAAGTGACAGGTGGCTTCTCAATCAACCTGCCCCCAGCAGCAGAATCCCTGCCAGGACACAGGCCTGTGTGCAGTGTGGACTTCACCTTCCTCCAAAAGGCGTGCATGTTGTCTTCTTTCATGTTTTGTTTGTTTGTTTTCTAATTAATAATTGTTCTAAATTAATTTTAGAACAATTGAAAATGTTCACAAGTAAAATGAGAGTAACAATAGCCTCTAATACTACAACCTAGAGGAAGTCGTTCTTGCTTCTGATGACATTGTTAATATTCTCTCCAGACCAGGGCTGCGTAATAGAAATATAACATAGGCCACAAATACGACATGACCAGGCCTGTGGGGAGAAAATTTGATAAGAAAAGATTTTTAGGAAGTGGTGAAATAATTTTAATGACATCTTATTTAAACCATAATATGCTGAAAATATCCTTTCAATATGTAACTTGTATTTTAAAATTTATGAAGAGGTATCGTATAGTCCTATTTTTATA
>CM053412.1:61776154-61828380 GCA_028644305.1 Xerus rutilus | reverse complement strand
AGTTGAACCCAGGATGCTGTACCACTGCGCTACATCTCCAGCCCTTTTTGTTTTGAGACAAGATCTCACTAAATCAAGCATATATGAGATAAAAGTTCAGTGTTTGATATGAAAAATTTTGATTTCAGTGTTTTGTATCTTTTATGTCTCCTTAATGTATGCAGGTTTCCCTTCTCCTATGCAATAATGATTATAATAGCATTTTAAGCCCTCTGGGATGAAACTGATTATTGCTATAGATGGATTGTATCTACCATGCTTACAATTGTTTTCTACTTGTTGTTTTGAGTAGAAGTGTTTACTGTTTGCTGCTTCCTCTTTTTCTGTCTTTTTCAATTGTTCATTTTATATTAATTCCATTTCCTTTCTTAGAATGTCAGTTATACTTCTCAGGAGTTTTTAAATGGTTGTCCTATAGTTTGATATACATGTTTTAGATGAAGAAAGAGAAAAATAAAATATATAATTTTAATTTATTCCTTCTCTAATGTCTTGACACATCTACAAGATCACTCTGGTTGTGATAATAGACACTCTTGATTTCTATTATTTTTATTTCTAACATTTTTATTTTCACTTCTAACATTTTTATTTTTATTTCTAACATTTTTATTTCTATTGTGGTAAAGTACATATGATGTAAATGTTACTGTTTCAACTGTTCAAAATATATAACTCAGTGGCATTATGTGTATGCACATTATTGTGCCACCATCTCAACTATCCATCTTCAGAACCTTTTCATCACCCCAAGCTGAAACTCTCTACCCATTAAACAAAAGCCCCCATCCCCCCACCCCATCTCCTAGCTTTGGTAACCACTCTCCAACTTCCTGTCTCAGGGTAGCTCATGTAAGTGGAATCCTACGGTATCTGTCCTCTTATGTCTGACCTATTTGATAATGCAACATTTAATATAATATACTTAATGTTAATTCATAATGTCAGCTGAATTGTACCCTCTTAAAATTCATGTGCCATAGTCCTGATCCTCTTACCTCAGAAGTTGACTTTATTTTGAGATAAAGCTATTAAAGAGATGATCAAAGTAAAATAGGGTCATGTGGGCTGGCCTGAAGCCAATAGGGCAGGTGTTCTTATAAGAAGAGGATATCAAGACACAGACTTACACAGAAAAGGACCAAGTGAGGACAGAGAGAAGACAGCCACCAATCATCTAGGAACTGAGGACTCAGAATTGGGGAGGAGCATATGTTAGCTTGTTATGGATAGTCTTGTCTCCTCAAATTCTTATGTTTAAGTTCTGCCTTCCAGCACCTCAGAATGTGACTACATATTAGAGAAAGAGACTTTAAAGAGATAATTCAGATAAAATAAAGTTATAAAGTGGGCTGTATAGCAATGATATGCATTGTGTTTATCAGAGTAAATGAGGACATAGACACACAGAGGAAAGACAACAGAAATACAGAGGGAGAAGACAGACATTGATAAACCAGGGAGGGAGGCCTCAGAAGAAACAACCCTGATAATACTCAGGAGTTTGAACTTCCAGCCTCAGTCTATGAGAAAACAAATTTCTATTGTAGCCAATCTTTGGTATGTCAATATGGCAGCCCTGGCATGATAATCATTTTTTAGAGTTGAATGATATTCCATTGTGTGTGTGTGTCTGTGTGCATGTGTGTATCACATTTTGTTTACTCATTCATCCACTGATGGACATGTTCTGTCATTGGATACTGTGAATAATGCTGCTATGAGAATTGGTGCACACATGTCTGAATCTCTGATTGCAATTCTTTGGGGTATATACCTAGAGGTAGAATTACTGGGTCATGGTATTCTATGTTTCATTTTTGAGGAACGACATGAAATCTTCCACAGCAGCTGCACTGCCAATTTTAACATTCTTTCCAACTCTCATTACAGTCTCTCTGTTTATCATAGCTGTCTTACAGGGTTTGAAGTGGTATCTCACAGTGATTTTGATTTGCATTTCACTAATGATTAGTGATGGGAAACATCTTTCTAAATGTTCTGGACGGGTTATTGGTATGTCTTTTTTGGAGAAATATCTATTTAAATCCTTTGCCTATTTTTTTTAATTGGGTTGTTTTGTTGTTGAATTGTATGAGTTTTTATGCATCTTGATATTAATCCTTATCAGTTATTTTCTGTCTGGATAGTCCAAAATCTTGGTCTTATCTGGGTCAGCGTTTGATGATTGCTTAGTCTCTTGGTACTTTTTTCTTTTTCTTCTTTTCTTTTGGTGCTATAGTTGGGATATGGAATGTTCCACAAAAGCCCATGTGGTAAAGGCTCGGTTCCCATCCCATGGCACTGTAGGGAGGGGGAATCTTTGGGAGTGGGGCCTAGTGGGAGGAAGCTGGGTTAGTGGGGGCCTGTCCTGGAAGGGGACATTGGGACCCTGACCCCCATTCTCTGCTTCCTGGCCACTAGGTGAGCTGCTTTACAGCACCTTGTGCTCCTGGCCAGGGTGTTCTGCCTCGCCACACGACCACGGGTGGAGCCAACTGCCTATGGATCAAAACCTTTAAACCCGTGGGTCAAAATAAACCTTTTCTCCTTTTAAGTTGATCTTTCCAAGTATTTTATCACAATTGATAGGTGGCTAAAACTTAAGGTATGCTTTTTAATCTTGTTGAAAAACAGACATGCCTTGGGTGGTAGAAACTGAGGTACATAGGCTTGTAATGTGGGAATTCATAGCTAGAAGTTAAGTGGTGTTTCATATTTTCTTTGTAAGTACCAAAGCCTGCAAATTCCTCCAGCGTCTATGTTTTTGTCTCCTCGTGACTGGCTCTCATAATTACTCCTCCACAGAGTTCGTTTCTTATAACTCTTTCAGCAGCAATTCATTATTATATGGGAGCCTGTTGGAGTACTAGTATTATTGAGGAGAGGAGGGGTGCTCTACAATCTTCCCATTAAATTTCAGTCTCGAGATAAGCCTATTTCCCAGCACCATGAGCATTACAAGTATTTCTGACCCTTCTCCAAGGACTCGGTTCTCCTTGTCCCCACCTCTCCAGGCTATAGAATTCCCAATCCATTTCATTAAAGCTCTGATCTGATTTTTCCCTAATGGCTCCTCTTCCCCTATCTTACTAGATTCATAAAGGGTCTTTCTCAATATCTACCACAGGAACCTACTGGAGTTCCTGGAAGTGAAACATATAAAGTACGAGGGTCACCCCAAACGGGGGCCCTTGAAAGTTCCAAGTTTCTCCTGCTCTAAGTAGCCGCACTCAGCCTCCAGTAATTCATCAGGATTACCACTAAGTGTCTTTACCAGCTTATGGCTCTTACAGACCCTGCTTCAGACAAGAAGATCTCAGCTGTGTGTCTTTGGAAGTGCCTGACCCTCTAGGTTTTGAAGTGACAGTGTGCCTGTGACCTCAGTTCTTTGATAAACAATTTTTAAAACCTTCAATTTTCATTTATTCTAGCTTTTCTTATTAAAAAACAGAAGTGATAACTTCTAAAGTCTTTACATATTGGAGCTGAAACTAAAAGTCCTACAGTATTTTTTTAAATAAGCAATTGTTTGTTTATATCCTAATGTTTATGCCTTTTGCCTGGTATACTATCATCTGTTATCTATGAGCCTTCTGTAGTGATTGACTCCTGTGCTCCTGGATCACATTTTTGTCTTTCTTGGGATTCCAAGTAATTTTTCATTGGATATCAGACATTTTGAATGTTGGTGTCTAGATATTTTTAAGTCTTCTTCAATGAAACAACCATAACTGGTTTAAATTAGCTTTATAAAACCCTTTTTCTTTTTTATTACTTTATTTTTGTTACTGAGGATTGAACTCAGGGGTGCTCTATCACTGAGCCACATCCCCAGCCCTTTTCACTTTTTATTTTGAGACAGAGTCTCATCAAGTTGCCCAGGTTAGCCTTGAACTAGAGATCCTCCTGCCTCAGCCTCCTGAGTGGCTGGGAGTATAGGCGTGCATTGCCATACTCAATTTATAAAACCTTTTAAATAAGGTCTCCAGGAATTGTCTTAAGTGTATAGAGAAAGTAGAATTCTTGAATTTCTTCAAGAAGATCTACTAATGTTAGTAAGAACAGGGTGAGTTTCTGGCACTTGAGCCATGACCTGCTCCATCTCCACTCCTTCCCCGCTGCTCAGTGCAACAAGACCTGGACAGGTGTGACCAAGAACATGGAGCTCCCTCCACCTTCAGCTTTTAGTCAAGAGCTACAGCATCTCCTCTGGAGGGCCAGGCCACCAGCAGAACTCACTATCCCATATCTTTGGTACACAAGGAGCTAAGCTCCAGGTGGGTGTAGCCAAGAGGTCAGGGGCTTCCTTCTCCTCTATCCACAACTCATGGAGCAAGGCCTCTGCCCCAAGCATGGCAGGCTGAGGATCCTAGGACCTTGCTCCAGCTTGCTCCTAGGCAGAACTAAGCTGAGAAGACCACAGGCTACACCTTTACCCAGCACCTTCCACATAAAGCAGTTTGAGAGAAGTGGACCACTGCTTCTGCCCCTAGATCCAGGGCAGTGTTGCAGAATTTTTTTTCTAAGGGAGAGGCCATGGGGGACAGAGAGTTCCAGTGTTTTCTCCAAGAGTTTTGACAGTATTTGGAACAGAGTTTCGGAAAACTCAAGCCCAAGGGGACTCTTAAAAACAATGGAACTGGGCCCAGTGGTTCAGGCCTGCAGCCTGGAGGCTGAGGCAGAAGAATTGCGATGTCAAAGCCAGCCTCAGCAACTCAGTGAGACCCTGTCTCTAAATAAAATATAAAAAAATGGCTGGGGACGTGGCTCAGTAGTTACGTGCCTGCCCCTGTATTCAATGCCCACTACTAAAAAAAGAGAGATTTTGTTGGTGATTAAGAAAAGCCTTGTAGATTTATGAAAGCAACAAACTAAAATATAGGCGATTGGGCCTATCAAAGAAGACCAAGAGCAAGCTCTCCCAGAGTCAGAACAACTTGACAGACTGGCCTCCAGAACTACCTCTAAAAAGGGACCCAGACTTAATTGGATTAAACTACGGAGCAATTACTGCTCAAAGACACTGTCAAACACAGTCAAGTGATCAGCTGGAAATCAGTGGAAGCTACTAGCTGGGTATAGCCCACAGATACAGAGAGCTTAACAGACAGATCAGGAAGAGACACAGCCTAAGGCTACAATTACTGCCTTCCCAGGGTGACTGCAGATGCCAAAAGCTATGCGCTCTAAGGAGTGACATCAGAGACTTGACCAGTGTGTGGGGAACAGACTTAACCAAAATATCTCTACAAGCAAGCAAACCACAAAATTAGCCCCGTTTGCGGAGGAATCAGTATACAGAGTTGCTAAATTACATCATTAAAATATCCAGTTTTCAATGAAGGGAGGAGTTAGAAATGGGAAGGACAGTAGAATGAATCGGACAGAACTTTCCTATGGTCATCTATGATGAACACTACCAGTGTAACTCCACATCATGTACAACCACAAGAATGGGATCCGAATTAGAGTAAGTTATATTCTGTGTATGTATAAAATGTCAAAATACACTCTGTTACCACATATAACTACAAAGAACAAATAAAAAAATAAACTGATAAGAAACCCAGTTTCCAACAATAACAACAAAAGATTAGACCTACAAAGAAATGAAGTGTTTCCCATACACAGAATGGGGGCTTAGCAGACAAACACTTCAGAGCAGCCTTTGTAAACATGCTTAGGAAACTAAAGGTAACCATGCTTAAAGAGATAGAGGAAAAATGACAATATCTCATAAGATAGAGAAGAGCAATAGAGAGAAATCATAAAAAAATGAAACAAATGGAAATTCTGGAGCTGAAGAAATACTGAATGAAAAATTCACTTGAGAATCAACAGTAGATTTGAACTGGTAAAAGAATCAGGAAAGATAAATGGACAGAAATGATGCAATCCAAAGAACAGAACAGAACCTCAGAGAAAGATACTATACCATTAAATGCAGCTTACTAGCATTAGGGAAGGTGATGATAGAACACTAATGCTTTGTAATTATGATTCCAAGAGGTTTGGGGGAAGATTTTAACAGCTTATCATTAGTGTTTATTGATAACAGTGAGATTGATCACTTACATCTTTATCTCATTGAAACCTTCAAAGTCCTCTGTGGTCAAGGTTGGTTACATTCTAAGAATATGCTTTTGTGTCCAGAAGGCATAAGAAACTCCAGCAGGGAATCCATCTGGGGGACTTCTTAAGTGTTCTGTGCACACTGACTCCTCATATAAGAGTGGAATTTTGTCTTACAGAAGGAAAATTGGAGCTCACGCCTCTACTCAGACCTCTCGCTTTGAGGCAGCCTTTGGCTGTGATGCAAATACCGTAATGGAGTTGCTGTCCTGTACCCTTTTCCCCTAATAAATTGTAGATTTATGAGCACTGTCATTTTGGGTCCCGTGAGCCTTCTTGAGTAACTGACCCTGGATCAACTGCACGGACGCAGTGCACCACCTTGTTTTTGGTGACGTGGGAGTCCTGTATGCAGCTTTGGGCCTTGTGGCCATTTCTCAATGTGTAAATTATTTCTCGTCTCTTGAGTTACCTGTCCATAAGGCACACATTATTTTGTTACTTTTCACATTCCATTCTCTTTGTTCCTTCCCTGATTTTCTGAGTTAATAAAGCCTTCTGTGTGCTTCTTGGTTTCTGATCTATTTCTCTTGGGTTCACCTGCACTTTGGTCCCCAGTGATCTCCGGTTTCCAGAACAGCCTAACTGTAAAGTCCTATTCCAGTTAATTCTCACAAAGGTGTAATTATATTCTACCCATACTGATGAGCTATTATCTTCAATAACAGCTATGTGCCTCCTGTTTTGAGAACATCATGCTAAATCAAGTTTTTCACATGTACTCCAATCACAATAGTTCTCCCCCAGAGAGAAGATGTTGCTTTTCTAAGAGTTTATATTTTACTTTTCTCTACATTTTTGTCTAACAATGATGGGCATTCTGTGTATGCAGTAATGTGTGGCCATGTGTTCTTGCTTTACCAGTATCTCTTGCACATCTCTAGAATACTTCTATAGTTAGCAAACATTTTTTGGAGGTGTGGCCACTTCCTGCTGTATCCTTCAAATTCCATGACTATCATTTGCCCATGCCTATATAGTCTAAATATAATTTTGTCCAGTGCTATCACAGTCCTTTTCAGTGCTTTTATTAGTACATAAAACTCACTGAGTTTTTCAAATCCCTATACAGGCATTTGGCTTCTGATATCTCATTTTTCAAGTCTGACTTACTTCTACCATGGTCACAGACTTGTTAGTTATCATAGCTAATCATATTACATACATCTGTTATTGTTGGAGTTATGTAATCCCCTCAGTTTATTGGCTCAGGAAATGCAAACTTTTTTTCATTGCTCAAAGTCCAAAGAGCACTACTTCAAGGATTGAGAAGTACAGACGAATTGGGTCTTCCTCTCACGAAGTTAGGAGGAGGGAGCAAAGACGAAGGCAACGATTCATTCACATTCCAATCAATACCAAAAAGCAGAAGTATGGATAATGAGCTGGATCAGCTTGAGGCAATTTCTAAATTTGGGGTGCTACAATTTTTAAGCTATTAGCATTAATGCTGTTGCCGAAATTAAAATTAGACACCTCTCAGAGGGATTAGGATCTAATTTTACAGACAATTTGTTAGACTAACAATGTGTAAGTGTTTACATCAGGCAGCAAGTGTGGTGCTTGCTAACAGATCCTTCCTGAGAGCTACAGCAGGGGGACTTTTCTGGTTAGTCACCCCAAGCCAAAAGATAGAGCCACGTGCAGTGGCAGAAAGCGAAGGTCATAGGCTTCTTTGGGGAACTCATTAAAAAAAAAAAAGAAGTACTGATGAAGGTGCTGGTCTGGGACCAAGAAGTCGCCCTGGTGATCCTAACCTTCTTCAGGCACCCATATCTAGCTCTTAATATGGTTTCTAGTGTCCTTTACTGGACCAAACAGGCTTCACCAGAGGTTTTCAACTGGTGGAATTCTAACTCCAGTGGCCTGTGGGGAGGGACCTGTCAGGCATCCTTCACATTCTAGTGTTACCTGCTTAGATTCCGGAAGACCTAACCCAATGCGGCATTTCCCCATGAAGAGAAGGGTTAGATGCTAGCTTGTCAGTGATTTGTACTAATGTACTACTAATAAGGAACAAAATGGTCTTTCATGAGGTTACGCTCTTTGTGCAACACTATTTCCATGGAAATAAGAGAATTCCAAATAGCCAGTGAATGAGTGTCATATCAGATGATCCATTTGTAAACTGGATACTGCTTATATATACAACCTCCTGTTTGCAGATACAGTAGCTTGTTGTGTGAGCAAAACCTTTTAAGTGCTGGGGAACATTAATTTTACACAGAAAAACCTGGTACACACTACCTCAAACAGGTGGTCAAGGTTGCTTAGCACCGTGACCCTTCATGTTGAGAGCATATGGTCTTCATGAGAATGACATTTACCTCTGTGGGCTTCTTACCAAAAGCCTGTTGACACCAGTGTAACCATTAAAAGAAAAAACTCAGACCCAAATTGAGGGACATTCTACAAAATATCTGGCAAGTCTCCTTAAAATTGTCAAGGTAATCAAAAATATAAGAGGTCAGAGAAACTGTCACAGAGCAATAGAGACTAGAGACACAACAGTTAAATACAGGATGGCATCCTGGATGAGATCATGGGATAGAAAATGGTATTAGGGGAAAAATAGTGAAAGCTGAAAAAGTTTACTTAATGTATCAGTGCGACTTTATTATGACAAACATGCCACAGAAATGTGTGATGTTAATAGGGAAATTGGATGAAGAGTATACCCAGGCTATAACTAATTATTCTGTAAATCTAAGCTATTCCAAAATGTATTTTAAAAAGTGCTCTGGGCCAATTTTCTTTTCATCTATGCTTTTCTGAAAAATGAAATATGTAGAAAGGGATGCTTTTGGCTCTCATTTCTTTTTTGGCACTGTTCAGTAAGCTCAAGTGGCATCCAGGTGTCAGAGACTGAGGAAAGACAAACACATTCCATTAGCTGCTGATGCCACCTGCCAGGGGTTATGTGTGCCATCGGTGGTGGTACAATGACACAACTCTCGTCCAATGGTGGGCTTTCATTCCTGCCTCTCGTCTTTGGCAGTGATGCCACTAAACAAACTGATAACAAGCCAGTGTCAAAGACATACCTCTCTCCAATCAAAGCTAAAGACAGACCATCATTCCCCCTCACACTATCCCTTTATCCAACATAAGCAAGGAGTAGGGACTAGAGAAGATTTTCCAAGAGAAGCAACTTACTGTCCTCATGCTCAATCCTGATCAAACTAAAGGAACATGCCCAGAGTTAAGAGAAATTTTTTATTTTTCCAGGTTTTTAAAATTATTTCACTTCTTCATACTGAACAAACCATAAGCCTGAAATATCGCAGATTAACCCAATGTTTATTGGCCAAAACTATATTCCATTACATACCCTCCCCAAAGTGAGTCTGTTGATTAGTACCAGTGCTGTGTTTCTGGCATGAAGTAGCCCTTTCAATTGCAATTCCAAAACGTGCTGCCTTAGCTGGTCCAAAATACCATTGGTTTGCAAAAGTGTACAGTGTGATCAGGCATTATGATTAAAAATTAAATTAAGATGCTCAGAGGGCACACCAGAGGGCAAAGGATATATGTCCTAAAATCACTTAACAGTAACAACAACACAACTACTGCCACCACCTACACATATACAATATTAGATAGACAAATACACACAAAAATGCTCAAGAATGTCATGACTCTTCAAGGTCCTAGAAATGCAAGACCAGATTAGCAGGAAGGCCAAAATCTAACTGTACCAAGTTCAAGGAAACCAAAGGAAAAATAGATAGTCACTCTGAAAATGGAAGTGGCCAGAGCACAGCAAGTGTGGCTGGCTCCTACCAGCACTCACCAGCAATAATGAACCATCTGCTAGTAGGCAGACTCATGGGTGTTCCACATAGCTCAGAGACAAGTCAGACATTTATCACACCATCCACAGAACTCAAGTTATCCTTACACTTTCAAAACTCAATCATCTACAGTTACTTAGTCTATAGGTAAATTCTATCTTATATATTTTCTGTAACATTTTTGATATTACACAAAAACACAGGTTTTGGTATCTCAGTTCTAGGTGAAGATGTTAACCTCAATTCAGAAACTCATGTATTTCCTTGGAATAAATTCTCTGAAGACAAACTTTCAGTATTTGTTGAAAAATGCTATTTACTCAAAATATAAAATTTTAACCAAATTATTTGATGTTTAATGCAGTTCTCTTCATGGTAAAGGCTTTTCTCCCACCCCTCTCCCGAGATTTCTCTGGCTCTTAATAAACATTTCTGTTTATTCAGGATGTTGACAAAAGTATTCTCCTGAGATGTCTCTGATATGCAGTAAGTTAAATTTGTATAGGTCTTCTAACATTTATTATGTTCATAGAGTTTCACTCCACTCTAATAAGAGAGTGGGCCAAATGATGCACATTTAACAACAGACCAAACCTGTAAGAGATCAACATAACACACTTATTCTTGTCAAAAAAAAAAGTCAGGCACTGAAGACCTGGAAGTGGAGAATTGTTCCAACTATTCTAATTTCTTCCACCTTGTCTGCCGAGTTCAAACACAGCACTCAAGTTTGCTGTGGCAGTCATTTCCATCCCATCTCAACATGGACCGGGGAGAACGCAAGGTAAGTTTTTAAGGACCGGGCTTAAATGTAACATGTATCACAAGTGTCACATTCCACGGCCAGCCTCACCTGGATGAATGACAGACAGGGAAACTTCATAAAGCTACATTCCTGGTGGAAAAGGAAATGGTGATGGGAAACCATCTGCCACTCTGTGTGACGCGAGCTTCTCCACTATGTGTTATGTGGTAAGGTGCGAGTTCCCTGAGGACTTTCCTAATTCATTCCACATTGGGGTTTTTGCTCTGGTGTGCATCCTGGTGTGATGTACTCTAAGAGCTGCCTTGCGGACAAAAGTTTTTCCACATTCATCACATTCATGGGGTTTGTCCCCTGTGTGAATCCTCTGGTGCACTCTGAGAGTTGAATTCTGGGCAAAAGCTTTCCCACATTCACTGCATTCATAGGGTTTCTCCCCTGTATGAATCCTCTGGTGTGCACCAAGGTGTGATTTCTGGGAGAATGCTTTCCCACATTCATCACATTCATAGGGTTTCACACCTGTGTGAATCCTCTGGTGCACCCTGAGAGTTGAATTCTGGGCAAAAGCTTTCCCACATTCGCTGCACTCGTAGGGTTTCTCCCCGGTGTGGACCCTCTGGTGGGCACTAACATATGACTTCTCAGAGAAACTTTTCCCACACTCATGACATTCAAATGGCTTCTCCCCCATGCGAGTCCTCAGGTGTGCTCTGAGGTGTGACGTCTTGGAGAAAGCTTTCCCACACTCATTACATTCATAGGGTTTCTCCCCTGTGTGAATTCTGTGATGTGCTCTGAGGGCTGAACTATCAGCAAACATTTTCCCACACTGACTACACCCATAGGGCTTTTCCCCTGTGTGCGTTCTCTGATGGGCACAGAGGTGTGTTCTCTGGGAGAACATCTTCCCACATTCCCTGCACTCATAGGGTTTCTCCCCTCTGTGAATTCTCTGATGCACTATGAGGGCTGCCTTATAGACAAAACGTTTCCCACACATGTTACACCCATAGGGCTTTTCCCCTGTGTGAGTCCTCTCGTGTCCACTGAGGTATGATTTCTGGGAGAAAGTTTTTCCACATTTACTACATTCATAGGGTTTCTCCCCTGTGTGAATTCTTTGATGTGTACTGAGGTGTGTTTTCTGGGAAAAAGTTTTCCCACATTCATTACATTCATAGAGTTTCTCCCCTGTGTGAATTTTCTGATGTGCTCTGAGGGCTGAATTGTGGGCAAAGGTCTTCTCACATTCATTGCATTCATAGGGTTTCTCCCCCGTGTGAGTTCTCTGATGGACTCTGAGGGCTGAATTATGGGCAAAAGTTTTCTCACAGTCATTACACTCATAGGGTTTCTCCCCCGTGTGAGTTCTCTGGTGTGCTCTGAAGGCTGAATTATAGGTGAAAGATCTCCCGCATTCATTACACCCATAGGGCTTCTCCCCTGTGTGAATTCTCTGATGGGCCCTGAGAACAGAAACATGGGCAAAAGCCCTCCCACATTCATTACAATCATAGGGTTTCTCGCCTGTGTGAATTCTCTGATGGGCCCTGAGGGTTGAATTATCAGCAAACGCTTTCCCACACTCATTACAGTCATAGGGTTTTTCCCCAGTGTGAGTTCTCTGATGTGCACTGAGATGTGTCTTGTGACAGAAAGTCTTGCCACACTGAATGCATTCATAGGGTCTTTCGCCCCTGTGAGTTCTCTGATGTGCTGTCAGATGTGATGTCTCGAAGAATGCTTTCCCACATTCAGCACATTCACAAGGCTTCCCTCCTGGGTAAACTCTCTGATATTCTCTGAGATGTCCCATCATGGAGGTTTTCCCACACTCACTGCTTTGGCAGAGCTTCATCTCTGTGTCTGTTCTCTGCTGTCCCCTGAGGGGTGGTATGTAACATCCCCTGCAATCATTGTTACCATATGGTTTCTCCTTTGTGTGAAGTCTCAGGTGTTCACTGAGGTTTGACTTCTCACAGAAAGTGTTCCCATGTTTATTGCATTCATAGTGTTTGGACGCCAAATGAGTTCCAGGATGCTGACTAGGGTGTGAATGTGAACAAAAGAATTTCCCACATTGCCCACGTTTATAAGGGTTCTCCCCTGAGTGGGTCCTCTGATGCTGAATGGGGTGTGTTTTCTGGTAAAAGTATTCCCTGCATTTCCCATATGGACCCAACAGGCAGGATTTCTCTTGAGTCCGCTGATATGTTATAAGGTCTAATTTCTGGTAGAAGGCATTTGTATATCCATCACATTCACAGAAGTTATCTGCAATTTGCTTTTCCTGATGTACTATGTGGGTTGGACTCTGGCTCATGTTTTCTTCATATTTATTGCTTCCAAGAGCACTATGTCCCATAACAGGCCTCTGAACTTGAATTAGGGGTAACTTCCCATAGAAATTCATACCAATTTTATTACACTCATGGTGTGTTTCAGCCAGGTGAATGTTATTATCCTCCTCAAGGGTGGTTTTGTCGCAGGATTCCCCACATTTGTTCAGATCAGAGCACTTCTCCCTTGTGTCAGCTCTCACGTGGTTAAACAGAATTGTTTCATCCCAGTTTTTCTTAAGTTCATCGTCCTTACAGCGCTGCTCTCCTGCTGGAGAACTCTCAACTGTAAGACAGACAGTCTTTTCATACAACATTTTTCCAAACTCACTGCACTCAAACGATTGCTCCAAAGTTTGAAATCTCTGATGCTCATCTTTCTTAACACTAACAGTTTTTGCATTTTTATTATATTCATAAGATTTCTCTCCATGAGTTTCCATGTGTTTAATAGCAAGCTGCAACTTTTCCCATATAGTCATATAATCAGCCTTCTCTCTTGAATAGTCTCCTTCATTAATAATTAACTCAGAAGTAACTGGAAAATTCATTTGACATGAATCACGTTTATAGGTTAGTTTTCCTAAAAAATCTGAAGCTATGCCCAGATTAAATGGTTTTTCTAGAATTTTCTGTCCTTCTTCACTCCGTGTTTCATCATCAATGAATAGTACTTGCCATAGAGGCTTCCCTTGTTTGTCTTGGTTTCCCTTGATGTGGACATCCACTTTGTAATAACCTAAAACAAGAAAAATTGAAAGCATAAATCTTTACTTCTTATGTGAAGGACCTTTAGCCATTTTTTGTTATGTATTTTATTCTACTGTTTCTGGTCATGAATCCAAGATTAATTCATGCACACAGAGACACACATTCTCTTTCCTCATCCATGGTGATTTTGTTTTTTAGAGCAGGTATTATTTTCAGCCAAAACAGAGTAGCCCCATTCCTCCTAGGTTCTTCCCTCTTAAAATTAAAAATATAATAAAAGAAAATTAACATGTGAAGATTCTTTAAGAAATGGAAAGAAAGTGGACCTCAGGACTTAAGCAATGACACAATGGAGAATTTCCAGGCTTTTCTTCCTACTTCCCACATGTACCACACTGTATACTGAAGAAGCCTATGACATGAAGATAATAAGGATACAGACAAAAAGTATATCCTTTTGTGCTCCAAGAAGTCTATTCATTTTAGTCAATGGTCTGAAAAAAGGTCTAATGGACTAGATACTTTTTTTTTCCTTTAACAAACTCTACCTACTCAAGCCAAACAAAAAACTGGAACACTCCTACAGTTCCACAGAGGCTGAGCAGGAAGCTAATCTTCCAGTGCCAGAGACATGGAAGACATGCACTGTTTTGTATTTTCCTCCATGAGCCAAATATGAGTTCATAGGAAAGATGACGAAAGATCCTAAGGAAGTTCCATTTTGGGGATATACTGGAAGATGGTAACAGCAACCACTGTCAAATCCCAACTGAAGCCATATCCTTAGCTAATTTATAAAACAGAGTCCCAAGAACAACACATATTTTGTTTTAGGGCACCAGTAGCAACTCACAGAAGCTAGAGGAAGGAAAGAACAAAGAACAAATAAAGCACAGAAACAAGAGGAAGAAGTACATGGCAGGCCTGATCCTACAGGTAGAAAAGACGAGGTTGCACTTAGATAACCACACCTCCAAGTCCTGATGACACAATACATTCAATAACAGTTGGATTCACGTTCTTCTCAAATGACATAAACATCTTGGGATAAAAGACAAACCTTCACAAGTACAAAAGAACAGAAATTATACCAAGGATGATTTCAAGCTCCAGAGAAATTATACTAGGAATCAGTAAACACAGGTATATGGAGAAATAAAAAATATTTGTAAATGATGCACTTCTGATTAACTCACAAGTGAAAGTGGAAGCTCACAAAAAATATATTCTGAAGTGAATAGAAACAAAAACAAAACAAAAATTTGTGGGCTGCAAGTAAAGCAGTACTCAGAGGTAAACTCATGGCTTAAAATGTTTCATATTAAAAAAGAAAAATCTAGAGTCAGTTACTTGAATTTCTCCTCTGAGAAACTAAATAGAGAAAATCTAATCCAAAGAAAAAAGAAAAAAATAGTAAAGATTAGAGAAGACAATGCAACTGAAAACAGAAAACAACACAGAATGTTAATCAAACCAAACTTCATTCTTTGAAAAGATTTTAAAATTTTGATTAAAACTAACAGAGGAAAAACAAAAGATAGAAATTATTAACATCAGAAATACAAGAGGGGATGTGATTACTGACACAACAGACATTCGAGATCATAAAGGAAAGTTAGCAAAAATTCTGTCTTAGTTCAGGTTACTATTACAAATCACCATGTAACAACAAATATTTATCACAGGTCTGGGACTGGAAGTCCAAGAAGAGAGTGCCAGCATGGTCATGTTCTTCTGTCAGCCTTCTCCTGCCCTACACGCTGCTGACTTCTTGTTGTATATTCACATGGTGCAAAGAGAGGTACTAGCTACCTGGCCTCTTCTTATAAGAGCACTCTAAACTCTTCATGGGGGCCCCACCTGCATGACTTAATTACCTTCCAAAGATTGCACCTCTAAATGGATCACATCAGGATCAGGGTTTCAACATACTATTGGAGGAAAGGGAAGAAATTATTCAGTCCACTAAAAACTCTACAACTACAGACAATTCACATGAATAATGGACAAATTCCTTAGAAAAAAACAAATTTCTAAATTCACTTAAGAAGAAAGATGACCTAAGCAGACCAATATCTGTTTAAGAAACTAAATATGTAGGGAAATATATATATATGTGTATATATATTAATTACTATATATATGTGGTATACATGTATATACATATATACACATACAAACGCAGTATATATAAAATATGTACTTTACATATTATACTATACATACACATATGTAATAAACTACATAATACATATATATAGCATGATACATAAACTAAATAAAGGAAATAAACAAAAAGCCTATAACATCAGGCTTAAAAGTTAAGAGACTGAATGCTTTCTAAAATTGGGGAAAATAGAGTGGTGTTCATGCTCACCACCTTTACTCAAGACTGTACTGGAATTATCAGCTAGTACAATATAGCAAGAATAAAAACAAAAAGATGTGAAGTAGTTCTATTTAAAAAAAAAAAAACACCCACATAAACAAAATAATCTACAAAGAAGTTCTTTGAACTAATATGCATTTTAGCAAAAGCAAAATACAAGGCCTATACACAATCCTATGCCTATAAACAAACAATAATGAGTTAGAATTTGAAATTACAGCAACAATATTATTTACCATGTCATCAAAAAAATTTTAAAGTCTTGACATTGATAATCTGAAAGCTACAAAACACTGATGAAGGAAATCCTAAATAAATGGGGAGAGAGACATTTTGTTTATGGATTGAAAGACTATATTGTTAAACACGGCAATTCTCTTCAATTTAATCTAGATATTCAACACAATTCCAGTTGAAATGCCGGCATGACTTTCTTTTTCTTTTCTTTTTTTTTAATAAGGAAAGGAGGTCATTTTAAAATCCATAGAGAAAATGAAAATGTGCAAACTATCTGATTCAAAAACTTCTTTTGTGTGTGTGGTGGTTGGGATCTACGCCAGGGTAGGCAAGTACTCTACCACTGAACGCTTGTCCAGTCTTCCATAATCAGGATAATGTAATGCTGGCATAGGACAGACACGCAGATGAATGAAAAAGAACAGAGACTCCAGAAACACACAAGTATATATTCACTTGTATTTCTAAGTAATGTAAAGATGCTATTTGATGGAAAAACAGCCTTTTCAACAAGTAGAGCTAGAATAACTAGACTCTCTATTTTAAAAGTTAAAACTTGACATATACCTCATACTTTCTAAAAAAGTTAACAAAATGGATCATAATCTAAGTGTAAAAAGTGAAACTTCAAAATTTCTAGAAGAAAACAAGAATAAATCTGTTACTTTTGAGTTTTAAAAGCTCTAGACAGAGAAAACAAACCACAACCCATAAGATAAAATTAATAATTGGAACTTATCAAGATTAATGATCAGTTTTAGCCAGCCACTTTTGAAACCACGCCAGGAAAAGCAGGTGGGAGCATCATTACCTGCCAAGTAGGTACAGAAGTCCAGGCTCCTAGCTGATCTCCACTAACACCCTGGGGTAGGAGACAGCCTGCACATTAACACCAGGCAGAGCTGGGAGATCAGGCATCCCACAAAGCATCTGCTGACAATAACCATCTTGCATTTCATCAGGTGTCAATGCCCCTACTTCATGGTCCTTCTTTCCACCTTGCAGGATTTCTGTGTGTGTGTGTGTGTGTGTGTGTGTGTGTGTGTGTGTGTGTGTGTGTTTTCATATACATACATACATCTGAACTCAGGGGGTACAGTAGGAAGGAATATACTTACTCTACCTTTCCTCAGTCCTTTCCTGAGAAGAATCATGAACCTATTCCATATAATCTTGTAGGATATTTCTAGTTCATTTTGATAATCAGGTATTGAAGTCATTTGGATTCAATTTTTTGTTTTCGTCTATTGGATATTTCAAGATCCTTTCCCCAATGTCCTACAGTGCCACCTGAGACCAACCGTCTGTAAAGATCATGTTTGCTTGAGCTTTCTACCCTGTTTCTCTAATTTATTAGACTATCTAGCTCCTAGCCCCAGCACTCAGCTGCTCAGAGCTTTGTCTAAATTTTGGCATCTGATAGAGCAAGTCCTTCTGTCTCACTCTTCTTTATGAATGGGATCTTATCTAGTATGGCATTAAATCTACACACATACATCCCCACTTGAGTTAACCATGTAGGTATTTCTTCTCTTTTGTCTTTATTAGGGTAACCTAGTTTGATCCATTGTGTTGTTTTTTTATTCTAAGAAATTGTTCACTTCTCAGTTTTATAGTTTATTAATTTCTAATTTTACTTCTAAATCCTTCTACTTTCATGAGTGTATTTTTGTTACTGTTTTTGCTTAATTTATTAATATGCCACTACAAACTTACTTCTGTTAACTAATTTAGCTATAGTTGAAGACCCCTAATATACAGCTACATTTATTCATAAGTATGTAATTTTGGATTTCCTTTTTTATACATTGAGACAATAAGAATAAAATAATATAGGTTTCATCTTCTATTATAGACAATTTTTTAAAGTTCTCATGTAGTGTATTTGTTTATTCATTTTATTAATTTCTAGATTTATCACACTCTGTTCACAGAATATTTTTGGCAATTCTAATTAGTTAGAATTAAAATAATATTACACTTTCACTTTCTTATGATTATTCTATGGGAATAATCTTTGCATTCAGCATCCATAAATTTATGGTTCACTTGAGTACAATGCCATTTATGTCTCCTACAGGAGTACTTCTGTTTAATCAGATGACATATATTATGATATCATAATTCTAATGAGTTTTAGGTTCTTAAGACTCCACTATTTTGTGTTTTATGAATACTGACATTATTTTTTCTGGTATAATCATTTGGATGCTTAAAAGATTTTTTAACCCATGCTTTTGAGCTAGAGGGGTTTCTTTTCTTTTTCAGGGCAAAGGACCAAACTCAGAGCCTTGCAAGTGCTAAGCAAGTGTCTGCCACTGAGCTAAATCCCCAAGGGGCTTCTTTTAATTCAATGTACTTAATTTCCTAATGTCAAATCTGAATGACAACAGAAGATGAAACCTATATTATTTTATTCTTATTGTCTCAACAACTTTACCGTTCTTTTATTAAAGGCTAAGCTACTCATATAGGCATCAACATGATGCAAAGTCCTTGATCTAAATTGGGCCAACCTTTATGTTGTGTTATTTGTAATAGTGTTCTCTTTATAAGTTATTTTTCTGCGACATTGGTTACAGAGACAGAAAGTGATTAGCATTCCCCTCCAGGTTTAAGGACCCCAGTTCTCTCACAGTGCGCACTCACCTGAGTGATTCTGGCTCAGGAATCTGTCCTCTAGAGACCACGGCTCTTCTCCTTGCTCTAACTTGAATATCACCTTGGGCTTGGTAATACAGTAACCTACAAGTGGAATAATTGAGGATACTTATGGACCAGATCCTCAGCATTGTTGGTTTCCAAAGATGGTGAAAAAAAAAAAAGGCAGCCAGAAAAAGTGCTCAACTGAAGCTTTTAGTAAGAAAGTAATGACACAAACACTATTTATGTTTTGCCAAAGGTTTCAATTACCTTAGACCTCTTAATCCAAAGCCTAATTACCAATGTTCATGTTGATAAAGATCCCATGTGTTTTGGATAACTAGAAAACAAAAAGGAAATATACTCTAGAGGGAGTCACATGATCAGGTCTGCTCACCCACAGAGACGAGGTGGCTGTAGTTCTCCAGCATCACCTCTCTGTACAGAGTCCTCTGAGCAGGGCCCATGTGCCGCCACTCCTCCTGGGAGAGTTCCACAGTCACGTCCTCAAATGACACTGATCCCTGTGTCAACACATTTTGTTCAAGGGCTCAGAATTAGATAACAGAAAAAATACCTTTGAGAACTACTTTTTCTATCTGTTCTGGAGGCTCAAAAATGAATGGTTTTACAAAAGGCTTACCCTGGACCTAATTTTGTTTTAAACTTTAGTGTTACTCAATTAGTCAGAAAAGCTTTTGGTGTACCATAGTCACTTACACATGTAAATGAATTAAATATTTTCAAACAGAAAAAAGTTTAATGTAGATAGACATTCTACAATTATTCATTTACATCCCAATGGGTCACCCTGGGTATTCACACTCTCCTTGGACAGCATCACTCTAACTAATGGGAGCCAACAAAGAGATCCCCACAGGCTCTAGGAATCTTGCACCTAACAGAACTTATGTAGAAAGGTGTATAAATCTAGAGCTCAAGAAGAGCAAAGAAGAGTTTTCAAAGGAGTTGGAACCAGAGACCAGTATGAGAGAATACTACCTATACTGAAGTAACAGCAACAACTAGGAAACAGATCACACCAGAAGAAAAAAAAATACCATTTGGTAACAACGTTCTCATGCAGCTACCCAGTCCAGCTGTTTAACTGGCTTTTAAAAATTTTTGTTTTGTTTTTACTGAGAGAAATACAAGTTGTTTCAAATAAGATCTGACTTATATGAAGAATCTAAAGTCAAACTCATAGAAGTACAGAGTAGAACAGTGGTTATCAGACACCAGGGGCCAAAGTGGGAGGAATGGAGATATGTTGGCCAAAGGGTTCACAGTTGCAGACAGACAGGAGGAATAAACTTTTGAGATCATTGCACACCAGGGTGACAATAATGAGTAGCAAGTAATGTATATTTCAAAATGAAAAGCTGCTTAGCAGTGCCAAAAACTGATACAGTGGTGTGAAAAACTGGTATTGGAGAAACAAAAAGAAAAAATGAGTTAGAAGTTGTAGTGAAACAGATCTGTTCATGCAGCTACTAAGGGTCTGTAGAACATAAAGACAGAATTGTCTCTTAAGTAAGTATACACTTGATTTTAGAGCAGAGAACAGATACCTAACTTGAAGATAGTATCTCAGAGTTACTAACAATTTAAGTGCTATCATCAGACTGCTCCCAGAGCACATAGGGATTAAGGAAAGAAATAAAAATAACAGCTGAGAAACCAGGGATATTAAAAAAGCTGGTAGAAAATGTACAGGTTACAAAGCCAGAAATGTCTCCTGCAAACTAATAACAGAATTAGGAGAGGGAGTCTTAGAAGCTAAGAAAAGGGAAATTTCCCACAACAAAAACCTTCAAATTCAAGCTATCAAATATCATGAGTGAGGGGCTGGGGTTATGGCGCAGTGGTAGTGTGCTCGCCTAGCATGCGGGAGGCACTGGGTTCGATCCTCAGCACCACATAAAAAATAAAGTAGAGATATCCTATCCACCTACAACTAAAAAATAAATATTTAAAAAAAATATCATGAGTGAAATAGTAAAGATCCAAGAACATTCTTCACAAAAGCAATAAGAAACTAGTACAAAGTGAAAAATCAACTTTTTTAGACCTCTGGAAGCTAATTCAAGACTCACAGCAATCTGAAGTTATACAAGAAAAACAGCAGCATCATACTGTGATCTTGGGTCATTTTAACTTGCCCCATCTCCATCTCTCTCCCCCAGATTCTGCAGTAGCTTTAACTGAGAACCAAGTCTGAAACAACAGTGAATACCACCAGTTTGGCAACTAGAAGGAAGGCAAATCTGGGTTTGTGTTACTCCTAGACATTCATCATTTGACCTGATAGTTCCCTAGCAGAACACACAAAGCTCAGCTAGTATGAAAAGCCTTATCCTGAAAGGCCTTAGTCAAAAACATTTAAAGGCAATTGTTTAATTTAGCAGCAACCCGAAATGGTAGGAAATGGTGGGAATATCATTTTCAGTTTTCAAAAAACTAAAAAGGAACAAAAGAGGAATAGATGTGCACAAAAGTCTTGAAAAGTTCCCTTATATTCCTGAGACTCTAGAAGGCTGCCAACATACAGAGCTGAGCAGATGGTCAAGTTGTGGACATGTTCAGGGCAGACAGGAGAAGACCCAAGGCTCTTGCCTCTGGGTGACCTGGAGGTTTGGAGTAAGTGGAGTGTGAAGGCTGGTGCAGAGGTGGAAACAGCCTGATGCTCCTGAAGGAACAGAGCCCTTTGGCAAAGACTGGAAGACTTACTGATTTCAGGCATTAAAGAAATTTCTGCAGATACTTCAGGTGCCACTCATAACAAGAAATGCAGGCTCTTTAGAACTAGTTTTAAAAAGTCATTGAATAAATGAATAAATGAATCCCCTGTGGAGGGGAGAAATTCTTGATTTCTAGAGTTGTCAAAGTGTTTTATTTCAAATATTCAGTTTTCAACAAAAAATTACAAAAGAAAAAAAATCCAAAAGAAAGTAAGATCCACATGAAGGAGAAAAAGTGTAATCAATAGAAACAGCTCCTGAGGAAACAGACACTGGATTAACCAGACAAAGACCTTAAATCAGCTATTTTAAAGCTGGTCAAAGACTCAGAGAAAAATGACGTCTAAGGGCCAAAGTAAAGTATGTGAATAATATTTCACCAAATAAAGAATATGAACAAAGAGATAAAAGTTGTAAAAAGGAATCAAATAGAAACTCTAGAGTTGAAAAGTACAGTAACTGAAACAAAAATTTCATACAAAAAAAAAATTGGTCAACAGTAGATGTGAGCAAGTGGGGGGAAAATGGACCAAAAGACAACACGTCTCTTGAGAATATGCAACGTGGGAAACAAAGAAGTAATGACAGAGAATGAACTGGGCATAGCGTCAAGCTCCCTAACGGCAGAATGAGAGTGCCGGAGAGGAGACGAGCATGGGTCTGAGGAGACATTAAAGAAACAATAGCAATGAAGTTCCCAAATTTCATGAAAATGATTAATCTACACCCTGAAGCAGTTCAAAAAACTTCATAGTATGAACTTGGAGTAAGAGGTCCACACCTAGACATGTGATAATCAAACTGTTAAAAAGCTAAAGACAGCTGGGCGCAGTGGCGCAAGCCTGTAATCCCAGCACTTAGGGAGGCTGAGACAGGAGAATTGTGAGTTCACAGCCAGCCTCAGCAATGGCGAGGTGCTAAGCAACTCAGTGAGACCCTGTCTCTACATAAAACACACAATAGGGCTGGGGATGTGGCTCAGTGGTTAAGTGCCCCTGAGTTTAATCCCTGGTACAAAAAAGAAAAAAAAAGCTACAGATAGACAATCTGTTTTTATCTTTCTCTTTTTTTGTGTGATACTGAGGATTGAACTCTGGGACACTCTACCACTGAGCTCTATCCTCAGCCCTTTTTATTTTTACTTTTGAAACAGAGTCTCACTAAGTTGCAGAGGCTGACATTAAATTTGTGATCCTCTTGCTTCAGGCTCCTGAGTAGCTGGGATTACACTATACCTAGCAACAAAGAGATAATCTTGAAAGCAGCAAGAGAGAAATGACTGATCATATTAAAGCTGACTTCTAATGAGAAACCATGAAGGACAGAAGTTAATGGGGTGACATATTCAAAGTACTGAAAGAGGGCTGGGGTTATGGCGCAGTGGTAGCGTGCTCGCCTAGCACATGTGAGGCACTAGGTTCGATCCTCAGCACCACATAAAAATAAAATAAAGATATTCTGTCTGTCTACAACTAAAAAATAAATATTCAAAAAAACAAAAACAAAAACAAAAAAACAAAGTACTGAAAGAACTGTCAACCAAGAATCCTCAACATACAACCAAAACCTCCCCAAAGGAACGAAAGCTAAGAAAATTGATCACAGACAAAACTGCCCTGTAAGAAATAAAAAGGGTGTGGTCCAGACAGAAAGTAGATTAAGGGTTATTTGGGACTTGGAGAGAACACAGTGCGAGTTAGGGTTTTTAAGGCAATAGAAGTGTTCTAAAATGGATTCTGGTGATGCCTGCACAAATGTGAGAATGCAGTTAAAAATTTCTGAATTCTGCATTTAATTGGGTGAATGGCACAATATATGAACTGAATCTCAAGAAAGCTAAAAAATAAGAGAGAATGAAATCATTCAGAAACAACAAAGAAGACCAAAGGGTCATGGATGGGATAGAGAGATGAACCATGTGAAAGGATGAGGGACAACGTCTCCATTAAATATTGGCAGGAAAAGGACAGGGCTAGTGGGGAGAAACTCTCCAGGACAGTGAGAAGTACAGACAAGTGTTGCAGAAAAGTTAAGTAAGGAAAGGATGATGGCCACTGGATCTGACTACAACCCACAGGAAGCAACATTCAGTGTTATGTAGTTAGTTAACTAAATCACCAATTTGATCCTTCCCACAAGGAAGGAGTCTGCTTTAGCTTTCTCATCAATGTAAATCTTTTAAGTATTATCCATCTGACACTCTGCCATAACTATCAAAAACCTCAGAAATAAACTGTAATTTAGCTTGGTAAATCTGCAATATTTAACAACCTGTGTGTATCCATGTGCTACTTTTGACTACTATTGAACAATATTTCTGTATCTTCTAGGAAAGTGTTTCTACTTTTCCACATTAATGTACAGACAAAGATACCTTCATAAAATCCATTGTAAAACAAACTGGTTATTAAAAACCAAGCTCACCTGAGATGTGTTCATTTTCTGCTGCTCCTGAAGAGTAGAGAAAGATTCAGCTGGGGATGAGAGAAATGGAGTCATCAGACCTGGTTTGCCTTAAAGTTGTCATGTTCACCCGCCTAAAACTCTCTCAGATCAGCTGGATAAAAGATTCCTGATGGGAAATATCCCTCTGACTCTTAAAAGGGACAGGTAGGACTACACAGAGGTAGCAATACCTGAACATATACTTCCCTGATATGACTACATTTCACCAAGGTAAATATTGTTTTCTGTTGATGTATTAAAAAGTAAACAAAAGAATAGGATGGGCTAACAAAGCTCAGCCACATGAGACGAAACTCTACCTTCATTAAAACTAATGTCACAAAAACTACACAGGCTGGCTTATTAATCAAATTCATACTGTCTTTTCACTCTGAGTCAGAATTTTCACAGAGGGCTGAGAATGTGGCTCAGTGGTTAAGCACCCTTGGGTTCAATACCCAGTAGCCCCCCCAAAAAAAGATTCCACAGAAAACTCTGAAATAAAGATGTTTTATCTAATACACTTTTAAAACTTCTGTTTTACATTGGTTATTGAAATTTTTAAAATAAAGATCTTTTGTTAAGCTGCTATGGCGCTTACCTGTGTAAGTGAACAGTGCTGTGCTTAGTTCCTGGTTCTGCCCTGGGTGACTTTAAGGCTCAGTATTTTTGAGCCTCCAATACAGAAAATTTCCTCTACTATCACTTTGTTACTCTCTATGTTCAGGAAAGAGGGAGCATCAGCATAACTCTAAATGCCACATGAGATGATGGACATGGTGTGAGATCAGCTCAGGATCTAAGAGGAGAATGCAGGAAATGGGATGTTTAAGATTTTGCCAGCTGGTGGTCTTCCCCAAATATCAAGCCCTCACCAGCCCTCCAGTGAAGTGCCCTTTACTTTGCACCTTGGTGGCCATCCATTCTTGTCAACCCAAGTTGAAAGCTAGTTCACAGCATCCATGATGTGATGGCATCTGGAAGTGGTGGCATTACCAAGTCTCAGTCATGCTGTGCAGGGAATCAAGAACTGCCTCTGACAGAGCAAATCAGTACTTTCTCCTTTCTAGAATCTTCAGTGTTTCCTCTGAAGCCCTGGGAGAGGTCTCTGTCAGAAGAGCTATTCTTGTAAGTGGTAGTAATCACTGGGCCTCCCTCTTCCCTGCCTTATAAGAGCTGCTTTGCTCTAGGGGCCCAGGACCTGAACCTGAGAAGCAAATGTGAACCCTTCATCTAACACCCTAAACCTGATTCTTTTGGAATTCGCTGTAAGTTTGCTATCCATTATTGTAGCCTTTAGCCACATGCAACTACCGAACACCTTAAATTTGGCTCGTGTTCCAAGACAAAATAATATATTGGATGTACTGAGTTAAATGAAAAACATCAGTGGAATTAGCTTTCTTTGTCTGATGACTTTTTTTTCCTGTAGTCACTGAAAACTTCCAAATTGCACGCATGTTTTGCATTACCTTGCACTGGACACCACTGCACTACAATGTCAATTTGTGCCTTTGAGGGCAGAGATAGCCTGAAACGTGTATGGAGGTTTAAGAGCTGAGAACATTCTGGCCTAGGCGCTCTGTAAAGATCTCACAAATCTCGGGATCTATTTTGCACATGGTAAGATTCTGTCCACAATCCATCACAATCATCCTTGGAGACTTGGGAACAGGCCACTCCATCCAAGTCCTCGGAAGGTTTCAGGCAGGTGGGATGTAAAGAAGAGCAAGAGACAAGGAGTAAAACCTGTGTCTGGGGTGGGTCCCCTCTCACCTACTCGGTTGTATCCTGGGGCATCCACTCCCACGAATACCTGTCACTTTTTAAAATGGCATGTTTAATAACGACGTCCTGAGGGTGAGATGAAATGCCAAACCGAGAAAACAAGCCTCTCATCACCAGGATTACACCTGCATTTGACAAAACGTTCTACAGGGCACGGGGCAGAGCTGGTGGTCACCTCCTCCCGTCGGTCACCACCGCAGTCCCCTCTCCGCGCCGCAGACCCGCACAGCCGGCCCGCCAAGCGCCCGGGCCGCATGGGGACCTGCGTGCTCGGGTCCCCCGCACACGCCCACCTGTCCCGAGGCCCCAGGCCGCACGGAGCCGTAGCCGGCGCTCTCACCCCCGGGGCGCAGCGTCTGCTCGCGCACAGAAGCAAACAAGCGGAGACAGCATCCCATTCAGGGCGGCGATGACCAGCAGGGCGCGGGGCTGGGCCTGCGCGTGCGCAGACTGGGAGCCGAAGGCCGTTCCCAGAGTGCTGCGCGGGAAGCCCGTAATGTTGGAAACTACATTTCCCATAAGCCCCTGCGGCCCCGGCGCGAGTGCGCTAGGCTTCCTCAGACTGAGAGCAAAGTCTGGTCCTGGTGTTTGCAGCCCAGGTGTTTCCCCAAGCCCCACAGGTTATGCGCCGAACCACAAACTGCAATGCGCGATTCTCGATCGGATGCTCTTTTGGAGGAAAAAACAGCTGCAAACAGACATTAACAGTCGGGGACATGAATATAGCTGGACATTAAAACTATTAAGAAAAATTACCGTTACTTGGTGTTATGATATTTCCGTACGAAATTGTGCGATTGTTTATTTGTAGCTTAAGGTATTACTTTAAAATGATGCAACGAATCGGAAAGCAATTACCGCAGAAGATTCAGAACTATTAAATCTATGTATGATGCCCTTTTACCATTTTCTACTATTCTCAGTATTTGATTCTTTATTACCTACACAGTACAAGACCTGGAGAGGGGGATTTGGGGGTGGGGAAGTGAGAAGACGGCACTGTCCCTATGGAAGCATGCCTTTATACTCAAAGCTGCCAAGAAAAATAAAGGTGCATACAAACATATCTTGAAAATAAAATTATGAAACAGTACAAGTACTAGATAAGCAATATTACTAGAAAAACAATATTAATGTACACATATGGCTAAAACATGGATTTAATAATGATCAATTTAGAAGCCCAGTTTCAGTGAGTGGTACAAATAGCAAATACAGTTATCATGGATTTTTAGATAACCCAATTTCAAGCAATATAAAAGTAATTTACAAAGTAGGGCAGGAGAAGGGCAAAGTGCATATATAAGAATAGAGAATGAATTTTCTATTTTTTTGAAAGTTAGAGAAGGAGGCCTTCCATAAAGAAAGACTATAAATCTGTTCTCCTGAGGGAGAATTGGCTAAGGGCATGGGATGAAAACAGGTGAAACTGTCAGTTTCAGTTTTCTTGTGAACGCAAGAGGCAGAATGAACCCACTCTGTCACTGAAATGCAAACTGTAAGCCATAAGCCAAGTGTCAATCCTCTTGACCCTCAAACGTTTACAGGTAGAGAGGCTCAGAGCCAGTTACAAATGTTTGCTGAAAAGGGATACTTGGTTCAAGACAGAAAGAAAGAGAGATGATAAAAATCAGGATAATGAATTTATAAAAAGCATAGATGCTTATTCATCAAATTTTTCTACAGAATGAAAAGAAATACTTAAGTCAATTCACGTACCACATCTATTCTTATTTGCAAATGAAGACTCAGAGTCAGAGCTGAAGCACTGATGAGGTATTTAGAGCCAGGTATTGTGCTGCCTCCAGTATTTCTGTTTTGGTTTAGAATTGCTTTGACTATTCTGGGTCTTTTACTCTTCCAAATGAATTCTAGGATTTTTTTCCCCAGATCTGTGAAGAATGCCATCGGTATTTTGACAGGGATTGCACTGGATCTGCATATTGCTTTTGATAGTATGGCCATTTTGCAATGTTGATTCTGCCTGTCCATGAATGTGGTAGGTCTTTCTATCTTCTGAGGTCTTCTTCAATTTCTTTCTTCATTGTTCTATAGTTTTCATTGTAGAGGTCTTTCCTCTCCTTGGTTAGATTAATTCCTAGGTATTTTTGAGGTTATTATGAATAGGATTATTTTCCTGATTTGCTTCTCAGCAGATCAGCGATTGGTGCATAGGAAAGTTACTGATTTTTGTATGTTGATTTTGTAAGCTGTTACTTTGCCGAATTTGTTCATTAGCTCTAGCAGTCTTTTGGAACAGTTTTTTTTTTTTTTTTTTGATCTTCTAGGTATAGGATCATATCATCTGCAAACAGTGATAATTAGGCTTCTTCCTTTTCTATTTTTATCTTTTTCTTTCTTTCTTTTGCCTAATTGCTCTGGCTAGAATTTCTAGTACTATATTGAATAGGAATTATGAGAGTGGACAACCTTGTCTTGCTCCACATTTTAAAGAAAACACTTTCAATTTTCCCCCATTCACTATGGGTTGGCTTTGGATTTTTATATATACCCTTTATGACACTGATGTTGGTTCACTCTATTCCTAGTTTTGCCAGATAAACATTTTTGATGGTGCACATATATCATGAGCAAAGATTGGCATTAGACTTTCATAGTTAGGTCTGTTCCATTGTTTCTGCTACTTGTAATTTTAAGAAGTTAAGATGTTGATTTAGTACAGTTGTAAAGATCGTGTGAAAAGATCATGGGAAACTTCCCCAAAAGTTCATCTTTAAGTTTGCTCATCAGGTAGAAGCCGGTTTTCAAGTAGAAACCCTCTCCATTAATACTGACTTGAAGACCAAAGAGGAGCCAACAGTTTACTGGGCCCTTATGCTTTAACAAAGATAATCTACAATTTTAAGAGATAATTAAAAGCAATTAACAAACAGGCCATGGTGTATGCCCCAAAGACTCATAGTGGAATACTGTGGAATTAATAACTTTTATATCTATTCATCCCATATTTGTGACATAAATTAATTTTAAAAAGAAATTACCTGTAATCTCAGCACTTTGGGAGTCTGAGACAGGAGAATTGCGAGTTCCAAGCCAGCCTCAGCAATGGCGAGGCACTAAGCAACTCAGTGAGACCCTGTCTCTACATAAAACACAAAATCGGGCTGGGAATGTGGCTCAGTGGTTGAGTACCCCTGAGTTCAATCCCCAGTACCCCAAGAAAAAAAAAAAAGAAATTGTAGAAATCTAAATACAAACATTTCAGAACTTGGATTACATGTTATAAAGGTGTCCACATACAAATTAGAAAGGCCCAAGGACAGAGGCACACACAGCTCATGTCACAGTGTGCCATGGGGGAGCTTCCCTAGAGAGTGAGAAAGAACCATCAAACGAGGGAAATCATGTTAAATTAGTAATGTCTGTGACTAAATTGTGACAAATGTCTCACACTCTCAGTGTTGTACAGATTGTGAACTCAGATGTGACAGGATTACACTTGGCAAATAGTAACTAAGTTTTGTGTCCCTCTCCTTGGCAAATCATGTTCCCTAGCAACCACTTCACATCTGTTGCCTTAAAGAAGCAGGGCATCACCAGGCACAGTGGCACACGCCCATAATCCCAGCAATTTAGGGAGGCTGAGGCAGGAGGATCATGAGTTCAAAGTCTCAGCAACTTAGCGAGGACACCCTTGCTAAGCAACTTAGTGACACCCTGCTTTAAAATAAAACATAAAAAAGGCTGGGGATGTGGCTCAGTGGTTAAGCACCTCCTGGTTAAAAAAAAAAGGAAAGGAAGAAGAAGAAGAGCAATACTAACACCAACTTCAAATAAAAAAAGAACAAGAGGCCTGGCAATTCCCCATCAGACTGGAAGAGGAGCCTATTCTTGGTCATGGCAAATAATGAGATAAAGGGCATGGAAGTAGAAAGGGTAGCTTCTCCATGAGAACTGGAATCCCAAAAGTTAGGCACATTAGATATATGACACAGAGGAACAGGCCAAGAAGAGATGAGGACTTCCATTTAGCCCATACTTCAGTTCTTGAGGGAGATCCACTGGCAGAGTGCCTATGGCAGCCATTACTGCTGTCCCTAAATTGTTGGGTTTCTCCCTTCTCAGGTAAGTGGTATAAGTGTAATTCTTGTCCATTGGGGACAGAGTGACGTTATGTAATTAATTTGGCCTAATGTCTTAGGAGTAGAAGTGAGATTTAGTTACCAGTGGGAGCCCATCCAGTACTTGCTTTTCTGTCTGGCAGAGAATTTTCCACATGCCTTACAAGAGAATTACAGAAATCAGCTGAGAATCTGGGTGCAGCTTGGCGGAGAAAGTGGACAGGGAACCCTGGACCCTGTAGTGCGGGACAGCAGAGCTACTCATTGCTAGCAACCAAATTCGACTCAGAACCAGAATTTGGAGAGTCCACAACATCAGCAGAAACGATGTGGCATCCACCAGAGCCAGGTGCGGTCATGTTCTGGAAGCATGGCCTGTGCCAGGTGAACAGCCACTGGGCCATGCCAAACAGGCTTTCAGGGAGGTGTCAAAAACCCTGTGGTTAAGAAAAGATCAACTACACCTTAGCAAATGGTCATCTAAGACCTAATTAGTAGAGACAGATGCCAGTGTATACCAAGTGACTCTGCTCACCCAGGGTCATGAGTTGATGTGAGCTTTCACATGCCAGAGTACCACCTTGGGAAACATTAAGGAGAGAACGTGGAAATATGAAAGACACCTTACTGGACAAGATAGACTCATCTAAAATGGATGACTTAAGCTCGGTCATTGACTTATATTCAGGTTTTTCCAAATAAAGTATACACAGTCACTAAAATAGATATCCATCTCCTTACAACATCTCTAATACTAGAAGTTGTGGATAATATAGAAAAGAAAAATAATAAATTTACTTACATGATTCTGCTTTCTTGGCTCTGAAATGGTGCTGAACGAATCGGAGCAGCAAAAGCTTCTACTCTGTATGATTCATCTACAGCTATGTCTCAATCTTTGGTTTATCTGGTGCCTATCTTCACACTCGCCATCAGATATGCATTTTAGGTAAATTACCATATAAAAGAACTACCAGCACTGGTCATACGTCATGATAGATATTATTTGAACCTACAAATTAATCCATTTGGAATTAGCACATTGAATTCATTGGCCACATTTATCATCAACGCTATCATGTCTGGCTGCAGATAGAAGATTTATTTGCCATCCAAAATATCATTGAAGACAACTCAAAGGAAAGGATGAACTAAAGAGAATATATACTCACTCAAAATTTCTAATAACTATTAGAGAAGCAGCAAACACGAGTTCAAATCTCATGGTCAGAAGCAGAATTTTTCCCTGGATTAGCATATAATTTTATCAATATTGAATGCTTCCATATTAGTTCTAAATCACGGCATTGAAGATCTGGGAAAACTGACTAGCTCCATCTGATCTTTGTATTTGTGAATAAAGGAAAGGAAAACATAAGGATTATATAATTTTGTGGGGGAAAAGTGTCACTACTATGATGTTTGAATTTAAAATTTTGGCTATATTAACATTAAATTCAGTGTGTACGGACAGACTTTTAAAATTTTATAAATTGTACATATATTTTAATGCTTTTCTTCACTTACTTGAAAAAACCATAATTTTATACCAGTTTCTATTTGGAGTTATTGCATTCTGCTGAACAGTGGCAGGTGTACATTGTTAGAGGTCACTTGTAAGAAATGCTGCAGGGTGAACTTTCTCAGTGTCAGCATTTATCTGGTATTTTATGATCTAATTTTAACCCATGGCAATAGATTATTCACTAATAATTGCATTTCTCAATGTAACAAATGAATATTGTAATACTAAAAGGCCTTTGTACAATGCTCAGAATTAATTATTTTATATGGATGCACTAAAGTATTTGTCTGGCTCTATCAACATAACCCATGGTCTGTGTTCAGAGAAAGCATGATCAGGTCAATCAGGATTTGAATGATGGAGAAATATAAGGAGAGTAAATGAGGCCTTTTCAGTCTATTTCTATTTATTTTCTGTTTGTAATAAGTAGTATGTTCTAAATGATTCCTTTGATAAAGTTAAATTCTAGAAAACTGATGCATTGATTCTTTAATTTATTGGACTTTCTATTTGGATGCTTCACTGACAGAAGGGAGGTTACATCTCTACAAACTCAATAAAGGAAGTATATTGTCCTACCAAGTCATTAGTTAAGAAGCATTTTGGAGGCAATGAGAGGTAATTTGAATATATCTTGGCAACTAAAACACAGGGCAAACAACACACACATCAGACAGAGCATAATATCCAGGGTATTTAAAGAACTCAAAAACTTAACACCAAAAAGCAAACAACCCAATCAATAAATGGGCTAAGAAGCTGAACAGACACTTCTCAGAAGAAGATATACAATCCATCGACAAACATATGAAAAAATGTTCAACATCTCTAGCAATTAGAGAAATGCAAATCAAAACTAAGGTTTCATCTCATGCCAGTCAGAATGGCAATTATCAAGAATACAAACAACAATAAGTGTTAGCAAGGATGTGGGGAAAGGCACACTTATACATTGCTGGTGGGACTACAAATTGGTGCAACCAATCTGGAAAGCAGTATGGAGATTCCTTAGAAAACTTGGAATGGAACCATCATTTGACCCAGCTATCCCACTCCTCAGTCTATATCCAAAGGACTTAAAAACAGCATACTACAGTGACGCAGCCACTTCAATGTTTATAGCAGCTCAATTTACAATTGCTGAACCGTGGAAGCAAACTAGATGCCCTTCAATAGATGAATGGATCAAGAAACTGATCCACTGTGGTATATATACACAATGGAATATTACTCAGCAATAAAAGAGAATAAAATTATGGCATTTGCAGGTAAATGGATGGAGCTGGAGAATATCATGCTAAGTGAAGTAAGCCAATCTCAGAAAACCAAGGGCTGAATGTTTTCTGTGATAAGTGGATGCTGATACACAAGCGAGGGGCATGGGATGAACGGAGGAACTTTGGATGGGGCAAAGCAGGGAGTTTGGGGGTAGGAAAGACAGTGGAATGAGACAAACATAGGTACACAAATGGTATGACTCTACTTCATGTGCAACCAGAAAAGTGAAAAAACTCTGCTCCATTTCGATTTCCATGAATCGAAAGCTTTCTGCTGTTATGTATAACTGATTCGAACTAATAAAAAATATTGTTTTCCTAAATGAGTGACTTTTTTGTGGGCTACCCTTGATTTGCTCAGAAAAAAATGTCAGATAAAGAACAAGTTGTGAAAATTTTGTTCAAAAAAAGACAAGGTAGTTTGGCCTCATGATAGAATAGTTTTCTGAAGGACAGAAAAGATTTTGCTATTTGTACTATATTTCAAGTGAAACACTATTTCAGGACTCAAGTTTTATTTGAAATAGTAATTTTCTTTATTGGAAACCACTGGAAAAATATAGCATTGTTCAAAATGCAAGACTTGAGGCAGAGTCATGATGAGTTTTGTGCCATAGTGATTTTTCTGAACTGCCCTGTATATTAGGTCCAGATGGTGTGTGAAGAGTTAGAGGTGGGTTGGAAGGTGTGTACCAGCAGCATGAATAAAAGGCTCAAGACCTGTTGTTGATGCAGTGACATTCTGTTTGCCTAAAGAGGCAAAAGAATATTGGTTGCAGCTGTTAAAAAAAAATGAGAGTGGTACACTCCTGCAATCCCAGTGGCTCGGGAGGCTGAGGCAGGAAGATCTTGAATGCAAGCCCAGCCTCAGCAACTTAGCGAGGCCCTGTCTTAAAATAAAAAAATAAAAAGGGCTGGGGATGTTGCTCGGTGATTAAATACATCTGGGTTCAATCCCCAGTACAGAAAGAGGCAAAAAGTCTTTCAAATATGTATTTTTCATTGAAAATAAAGAATCAACAATTTATACGAAAATGTTATACTTCTGAATAGTTGCGAAATTTTCTTGAGGATGCCCTAGAATCTAAACTTTAGCCCAAAGTCCCTCTACTAGTCTAACACTAGAAACAGAGTGTTAGGTCTGGGCCCCGCACCTCCTGCTCCAGGCTGGAGGAGACACTCTCCTAGCCCAGGTTCCCGGGCTCTGCGAGACAAGCTGGTAAGTGAGTCCCAACACTCATGTGGCATTGTGCCCTGCGCCTCATTACACTCCAAAGCTAACTGAGCACTCACTGTGGCCCTACTTAGCCCCCTCAGATGCCCACCACCCTCTATCATTATTCAGTTGTCCCCATCTACTTGTTTAGGGACATGGCCAGGGTGAGTGCTGGCACCAGGAGGGCCAGGCCCATAAACTCCCCTGTCCTCTGGAGGTATCCACTGATGTGACGCTGGGGAAAGTATTGGCAGAGGCCTGCTCTGGAGCATCCAGGAGGATGACAGGGGAGAAGCTTCGTCCAGCACGAAGCTGACTATCATCACCTCAGATTTATTTACGTTACAATTTCTACTACTAAAGTCTTTATTTCTTTTTTTCCTTTTCTAGTGGGAGAAAAAAAATCTGATTTGCCTAATTTGGGATAAGCAGCCCCATTCAGGACCCAGTTTAAGGGGATGATCAGCTCAGTTCAGGACACTCTTGACTAACCAGCTGTGACCAGTGCCTGGAGTCCAGTAAACCGGAAGTAACATCCGCTATAATCAAAGACAAGGGAGAGTAGCCACCGAAGAAGGGCCCAGCGGCCTGCCCACAGGGCTCCCTCTCTCTCTCCCACCCCTAGTTACAGACCCCGCGCTTGCCGCTCTATCACCCTCCACCAGGTGGCTTCTCTTTGAGTTTCTCTCTGCCTCCTACCAAAGAAAAGCAATCACAACTCCTGTCCCTTAGGTACCTGGAGAGAAGGGAAGTGGATTTAGTGTCTATTTCCTAACCTTGCACTTCTTGGACACCCCTCGGATACCAAGCAGAAAATCCTTTCCATGGAATGGAGTGTTTCCGTCTGGGCCTCTTAATTCACCTTTCAGCTTCCGGGGTTGCATGTTCTTCCAACCTGGCTGAGAAAGGCTTCCCCACGTGCCTGTCCCGTCCTGAGCAGCCTCCTTTCTGCGGTTGGATGGGCCTCAAGAGCCGGCTCCTGGAAGCTGCTCCACCAGAAGCAGGTCCTCCTGCGCAGCTGTCACCCTAGTGGAAAAAAGCACCAGGTTTCTTACTTAATTCCTTTTATCAATCACTAATTTCCAGGCACTTAATGTTTAGATGTAGCCATGTTTTTGAGAACTATAATTTCCCTAATCTTTGCTTTCTGTAATAATAGTTAGGAATTTATTACTTATATTAAAAACTCAGCTGAATTCTAATGCAAAGGTAAATGATCTCTTAGGATTTCAAGTTGAGAATTGCTATTCTAAATTCACAAGTTAAAATTTAAGATATTTTTTCCCTTTCTCCCATGCAGTTTCTTTATGGGAAGAATTTTATTTTTGCTGAAACAAATTCCTAAAATATCGTGGCAAAATGTCTTAGAAGAAAAATAAGAAGAAATTACTTAAAGCAAATTTGACAGATATAATTAAACAGTTTCATTTTGTTGATACGTATTTTGTTTTTGTATGTGGCCCATAAATATTCATTTAACTCACAGAAAAGTCTTCTGGAGATTCTATGTTAATATGACCATGTTATTGTGCCTGGTTTATGATCAGGAAACTGAGTCACTGAAAGATTGTCAGATGCACAATGACACATTGCTAGTTAAGATGGAGCAGAGATTTAAACCCAGACCCACTTTTATGAGTACATCAGTGTGGAAAGAGGTGTCAATGCAAGTTTGCGGATGAAATTGTGAAGGCAGAATTCTGACACTTCCAAACCAGAATTGCTGCCCTAGGGTCCAGGGAGGAGGTGACAGTCGCTTACACTGCTGGAGAGAATTTTTCAAAATAACATGAGAGAGATTGTGTTAGTCAGCTTTCTGCTACTATCACAAATACCTGAGATCACCAGCTCACAAAGAGGAAGGGTTTAGTTTGGCTCACTGTTTCAGAGGTTTCAGTCCATGGTCCCTTAGCCCCACTGCTTTTGGGCCTGGGGCCAGGCAGTACCCTGCAGTGAGACACGTAGTAGAAGAAACTGTTCACCTTATGGAAGCCAGGGAGTCAGAAGGAGGAGAGGAGGAGCTAGGGTCCAGTGCTCCTTTCAAGAGTACACCCCCAATGACCTGTCTCCTGCTAGGTTCCCCCTACTAAGGGATCTATCGCCTTCCCCCAAAATGCCACAGCCTTCCACCCATGAGCCTTAGGGGATGTTCAAGAGCCAAACTATAGCAGGGATGATTGGCAATATTCATACAAATAAGTTACAAATGTTTGGAATAGAAGGAGAAAGTCCCCCAAGGAGGCTGGAGGGAAGCTCTAAGTCCTGCATGGACTAGGCAGTGGGTCCATGTACGAAGATGCCTGCATTATTTAAATAGAAGGTTCCTACTGTCTATTTAATCATGAAAAAAAATTTATGATTCCAGAATTTTTACGCTTCTTGGAGTCTGTCTACTGAGTGAGAGTGTAGATGTGGCACAGCTGTTGTTCTCCCACTTTGGAAGCCAGACAAGAAGTTCAGTTTTTCTGCAAAGTTAGTACCCTGGATTCATAAAGAGATGTTGATGTTTCTTAAATTAAGGAAACTGAGGCATTTGCATGTAGTGAAAGGAAACTCCATGTTGACAACGTGGGTCCTTGCTTTAGTGCTACTGCTAATGTGCTGGATGACCTTGGGCAGTTTGCAGCTTCTTTGAACATCAAGTTTCCCTTGTATGAACTTAGAAACCCAGTTTTGTGACCTTTGAGATTTCTTTCACTCTTAAGTTTATGCAGACATGGAATGTCTTCCCCAGAATCCATCCCCCAGTCTATGCACATCTCTGTTCCAGCTATCTATCACTGCATGTAAAAAACTACTTCATAACTCAGTGAATTAAGCTGCCCTGGTTTGGCGGGAGGTGTGGGTGGACAGCTCCACTGAGCAGTTCTCACTCCCCTCTCCAAGGGCAGCCAGTTCTGGAAACGCAGGAATACTGCAGATCAATGCCTGGCATCTGGCATGGGTCAGATTGGACAGCCAGAGGATGGTCAGGTACCTTACTCACCCTCTGCACAACCTCTTCATGCGACTAGTTTGGGATTCTTCACAGCATGACAGTCTCAGGCTAGTCAAGGGTATTTGTGTGGAGCCAGTTTTCCTAGGATATTCCTGTATTTCATGAGAAAAAGCTTCAAGGCTCTTAATAACCCAGACTTGGAATTCACAAAAGACCACCATCATATTCTGCAGACAAATACATAGTAATCAGGGTGGAGGGACAGATGCCACCTCACAATGGGAGAACAGCTTGCATGAAAAAGCCAAGTGGCCACCTTAAAGGCCAATTCAGTCATTCTGTTAGAAGAAATCTCAACTTGAGTTGCTAAACAAAGTTGAGATTTAACTAACAAACATCCAAGACCTAAAGGTTCAAAGAGGAAAGAGAAGAAAGCAATTTACCATTCAGAAATGGGTTGAAATTAGCATGAATACTTCTGTCTTATTTTCATTCCACGTCTGGAGAGGAAATCATTTGCTAAGCCAATTAACTTTTAAATTTATTTTCTCATTTAATTTTTCTTCAGGGTTTGGACTTTTTTGTTTTCTGCTACTTATTATCTTGTTTTCAGCCATATTCAAAGCAAATTACAATTTTATTTCAGTTTTTACTTTCCTTGTTATTAATATTTTCATTCGCTGCTTCCTTGTACAATTGAAGACAAATTTCCTACCCCTACAGCAAAGATGTCTAATTAGAAGCTACTTGAGATGTAACCACTATTTTCTTTCTTCAGCCCAGTAGTGAGTCTAAGAAACTTTCTCTTCTCTATTTCAGCTTTACTGACTGCTTCCACTGGGAAGCAGTTTCAAAAGACATGCTGATCTTCACAGGTTTATATAAACCTTAAAGTTATAATGAAGGTGGATGGAAGCCAGTGGCCTTTTTCTTTCTATAGAAAGGTAGATGCATAATTTTCTAGATTTCTATTCTTCATTTGGATTAATGATATGAAGAAGATTTCTAGTAGCTTAAGTACAGTTAAAAGAACTCTATTGAACACTCTGGATAATGATGGTTTTTTTGAGGATCACTCCCTGGGGAATTGATAATGAATGAACTTCTCTAACTAGTATGGTCTCAAAAGTCAAGGAAAAAGAGTTAGAATTTAAAATCCACCTTACATGTTTCTGGATAAGATGAGTGACAGTTGATTTTCTACCACTTGATAGGAAAATGGGGTGTTAGGTTGGAGCAGATAATAGTTACCTTATGAGCATTCAGAAAATCTACTTTCTGCATGATGGCTTAGAAATCTCCAGGGCTTTCTATGGTATAGGATGGATCTGAGCCTTAGTGGACATTGTGGTAGGCATAATTACAAAGATGATCACCAGGTGCCTTTGAGATGGAGTGTGGTCCATTGACTGGCTTTTTATCATTGGAGATGCTTCTACAAAAACTCAGCTTTCTCCTACTAGCAAATGGTATGTGTTACTCTGGATAGTGCTTTGAGAAAGACAATGTGTAACATTGCACAATATTTCAAAGCAGCCTTCTCTTGTGCCACAAAAAAATCACAAACTGAACTTTAGAAAGCTCATGTCCTTATTAGGATCTAGCATTGAATGTATTTTTCTCTTTATGCCTTCTTCCAGTACCTAGGCCTCTTCTGCTCTGCAACTGTGTCCCTTGGCTCTGCAGCTTTCCCAGTCCCCATTTTCCCTTTCTTCCGTTTCTTCCTCAGTTATCCACAGATTACTTCCTATAAGACTTTCCTTAGGATCGTCTAGAACACTGACAGTGACCCAAAGGCTATACTTTATGCTGAGCTTTTGATGCCACTTCATATCCTTCCCCAAAGGAATCATTACTGCTTAGTTTGGTATTCAAAACCCAACAATCAGGGCTACGGGTATAGCTCAGTAGTAGAGTGCTTGCTATGCACAAGGCACTGGGTTCAATTTCCAGCACCACAGAACAAAATAAACATGACAGTCCTTAGAAGATCTCTGTAGCATCCACTAGAAGTGAGTTATGAAGGCAGCCTCTCAGGCCCCATATGCCCAAATCCTTTCCAGGAGACTTGCAGAGATGCACAGCTTGCTCCAGGAGGAAAGGGGGACAGTCCAACAAACTCTAATCTCAGGGCAGTGGAAAGAGGTTCTATGCAAGCAGCAGGTCTTGAGAAATCCATTTTGAGAGGGCTCAGAGACCTAGTCTAGCTCTCCAGGACTCTGTTGCCTTTGTTTATAGTGAGTCCATGGTGAGTCTGGTCTGTAGAAAGAGATCAACACTTTGTTTACCTGAACACTTCACACACGTGAAAACTATTACTATGTATTTATCACAATTTTTACTTAAACACAACTATTTAGAAAAGAGATGTGTGTATGTGTGTGTGTCTGGGGCTTGGGGGCTCCTCATTTTGTATCAGGAGATAAAATAATTTGCAGCTTCAGTATCTTTAAAGAATTATTAGTCTATGATTCTCAAAGGAATGGACTCTCTTAGTCATTCAATTTTCATTTATCAACTACCTTCATTTCATATTCAACATATAAAACAGAGCAATCCCCCTGTACACTTGTTCCTATACTGTTTTGTAAATTTTTTTTTGTTTGTAGATGGATACAATATATCTTATTTATTTACATTTTATGTGGTGCTGAGAATCGAACCCAGTGCCTCACATGTGCTAGGCAAGCGCTCTACCACTGGGCCCCAGCCCCAGGCCCTCCTATGCTGTTTTTTTGAAGTAAAATCTGTCTTGTCCTTCTGATAGCACCCCTGCTTATTCTAAAACACCTGCCAAACTCTCCAGAGCATCTTCACAGAAAACAAATCTCAGCATGCTCTGTCAAAGCCACAAAGCCTGGTGTAATAGATAGAACAATGTCCACCTCACAAAGATGTCCATGTCCTGATGCCCAGAAACTGTGAATATATTACCCCATATGGCAAAAAATAATTAAGGGTACAGACAGAATTTATGTGGTTAATCAATTGACTTTACACTAGGCGGATTATCTAGAATTATCCTGGAGGGCCTACAGTAATCAAAAGAGCTCTTAAAAGTAAAGAGAAGCCACACATAATGGCATGTGCCTGAAATCCCAGCTCTCAGAAGGCTGAGGCAGGAAGATCACTTGATTCCAGGAGTTTGAAACCAGCCTGGGCAATGAGACCCTATCTAAGAGAAAAGGGGGAGGAGGAGGAGGAAGAGGAGGAGGGAGGGAGGAAGGAAGGAAGAAAAAGAGAAAGAGAGAGAGATGAGGACAGAAGCAGAAGTCCAATGATGTGATTGCTTTGAAAATGGAGGCTGGCCATCAAAAGCAAATAAGGAGAACACAAAAAGAGAAATGTACACAGACCTCCACGGATCGGCGGTGCTTTATTCAGCACCAGAGGGGCACATTTTCAAGAGGGAAAATGGTAATGGGCTACCACAAGGGTCTGGGTCTCACAGGGTTCAGCAGGGCCAGGTCAGGGGAAGAATGCTCATTTAGGGCAGGGCAGGAGGGTGGGTAGGGGAAGAGCTGTAGGTAAGGAAGTTCCCTGGAGTCTGCTGTTCATGTCCTGCAGCCGTGAGCAGGGAGTTTCTAGGATCCAGAAAAGGCTGACACATTGAGTTGAGCCCATAAGACCCAGGTCTAAAGAAAATGTGATGTCTATACACAATGGAGTATGACTCAGCCACCGAAGAATGACTTTATGACATGAGCTGGTAAATGGATGGATCTGGAGACCATCATGCTAAGTGAAATAAGTCAGTCCCCAAGAAACAATGGCTGGATGTTTTCTCTGATGTGTGGAAGCTAAATCACAATGAGGGGAGGTGGATAGAAACTCGGTGGACTGGACAGAATGGAATGAAGGAAAAGGAAGAGGGCTGGGTAAAGGAAAGACTGTGGAATGAATCTAACCCACCCTTCCTCTGTACATGTATGAATACACCACAGTGAATCTCACCAGGTGTACATCCACAAGAAATTAATTTTAAAAATAAAAATAACTATGGCTAAATGGCAGAAAGATTCATAGAGGGAAGGGAACAGAGGTGGGGAAAGGGAAGGAGGAAATTGGGGTCCTAGTTAGAATAAGATATAGTCCGTGCTTGTATAATTACATCAAAATGGATTCCACTGTCATGTGTAACTAAAAGAACCAATTAAAAAGAGAAGACCCAGATCTGACTTCCGATCTACAGAAATGAGATGCAGCCCTTCCTAGTCTCGGCCTCACCCTACCCCACTGGGAAATGTCTTCCCTTCCCTTCTCTGAACTTCCCAGCCTGGCATTTGTATATGTGTCTGTCTGGCAGCAGATTGTGATAATTCTGAGAGGTAAGTTCCTGCTGATTGATCTCGATGCTCAGTGCACGGCCTCACCTAGGTCAGTCTTCAGAAAATGTGAGGATTTATGGCAATGTGGGGGACAAGGGTTTGCCCTATCACGTAAAATCTTCAAAGAAACAGATCGATGTGAGCAGAGCATGGGGCAGCTGTGCTCCCCAGAAGGGACAGACGTTCCTAGCTCTTAACTGAGAATTAGTGCCTGAACTTAACCTCAACAGGGCAAGGCCTAAAGTCAAACACTACTCCTGACTTCTTGCAAACTAGTTTTAAGTCACCACAAAATATTCACTCTAAGGCTGCAGAATTCAGTGTGAGCTATCCATATGTTGAAATACGTAAACAGGCAAATCTTTGTAGCTGCTAAGAGCTTAGCAATGCGTATAATCCTCTTTGAGCAGATTGGTATTTAGGCTGCGTTCATCACTTCTGAATAGCTGACACCGTGATCTGCCGTAGCTCATCCAGCTTAGTGAAACGAAACTTAAAACCCACACTGATTTAAATCTGCAAAACTTTGACTTTTTTTTTTCTCTGTAGAATGTAGAGAAAAAAAAAAAATGCAACCCAGGGAACGCAACACTGTCTCCCTCAACTAAGGCTGGTCAAGCATAGGCAGAAAGATTCTGAGCTGTGTTTCTCTGCCTCCAAAGTGGCAGCCCTGAGCGGGCTGGACGTGGGAGTGGAGGGAGTCCAGGGCTCCCTGCCAGCCAGCAGACAGGAAGCAAGAGGCAGTGGCTATGGAGGATGGGAGAGCCAGGGAATCCCACGGCCTGGAGAGGTCCATGACACGTGGGGAATGACAGGAAGACCCAGGTGGAGCGGGTCATTCGGCAACCTGGGCTCTCCTTCTTGGTCCAAACTTTGAAATCAGAAACCAAGTCATCATGCTGTCCAGGGTCTGTGTCCCCCGAGAATGAGAGGCAGGTTAGTGGTAGAAAAGGGGATCCTTGTACCGAAGCTACTGGGCATGTTGGCTGTTTAACTGAAACTTTGAAAAATGGGTATTAAGTCATAAGCTTTTAAAAAACATAGTCCCAGTCAGGAATAGAATAGAGATCACACGCATTCATGAATGTCGCTGACTCTGGACAAACCCAGTGTGTCACGTGTGACAGCTTAGCTGTTAAGAGGGCAATTAACAAGGGACAAAGCCCCCATATCATTGCACTAGTGATTTTTACTGCTTTCCTTAAGTGTTTGATCAAGGTTTTCTCCTGGAATGTTCTTTTTAACAATAAAAGTAAGTAAATTATGAAAGCGTAGCCATATTTCAGGACATGAACCACTCACTCCTGCATCATTATTCTGTTCCAGAAGCAAGAAAAGCAAAGGGGGCAAAGTTAGATTTTTGTCATTTCCCTCTCACCTTCTTACTGATCTTTATTTTGAAACTAACTCGTAGCAGCTATTCTCCATGAGATATAAAAAAGGCTAAAATATAGGTGCCCCAGAGACAAGGCTACCTCCAGTCATGTTCCCCTTCTCACTTCTAGAGTCCAGCACAGTGCCGGACACAGTTATGGTCTCAGAAGACTTTGAAATGAAGAAACAGTTCAACAACAGCAAACAATAAGATGCAAAGGGTATTTACATTTTAATGTGGGATTTGTTTATAAAGAGTGTAATGAAATGCATCTTCCTTGCTGAAATCTCTATTGCCAAGCTTTGTTATATAATAGGAAGATCAACCCTCCCATATGAAAACAAGGATTTACTCTGAGTCTGTAGATCAAATGTGTTGCAATAATCCAGTAGAGAAGTAACGAGAGAGCCAGTGTGGTTTGTATATTGGGGAACATCCACAAAATACCTTCATTTCAGCCAACTGGATTCACTTAACCCAGATTTACGAGACAGTGGCCACTCTCATGTCAATTGTATGAGATTATTCATGCAAAGTGTAGAACAAATACCTGAGAGGCACTTAATAAACAGTAACAGCAACAACCACCATGTTCATGACTCATACTACCACATAAAAATTTGAAAATATATCCCCTGTCTAGGGTTATGCCAAAACTGGTGAAAAGATTTTAATTATTGCAAAAATCATTGAGTTCCAAAAACTGAACTCACTATTGCATAAACTTGACAGTCTCCTGTGGCCCAGTGTCTCTCTGCGCTTACTTATCAGTTACTGCCCCCGCAGACGCTCACCATGCCCCACATGCAGGGGAGCTGCAGCAACACCGAGGGTTAAGAACACCAGGACTTTGCTTATAGAAATACTCCAATAAGGACAAACTGTCCCTTAATATATAGCACAATGTTTACTGCAATATTGTTTGAAATGATGATGGTATTAATAAAACACCTTACAACTCTCTTGAACTTTATCAACAAACAATAGGTAAATCATTCCAAATCCTTGCTATGTATCTGGTGCAGCTGTTGGAATGAGAGAGACATAAACAGGCACTGACATGGAGGGATCCTCAAGACACAAATGATAGAAGCGAGGGGTGGGAGAATGCATGAGTCAGGATTCCATTTCAGCAAAAGTACAGACAACACAAAGGTGTTGGAACAAATAGCAAATATGCACAAACATGAAATTCCAGGATCCCCGGCACATCCACTGATCTAGCTTCCCATTCTTGTGGTTCTACATGATGTGGAATTTCACTGGTCGTGTATTCATATATGAATGCAGGAAAGTTACATCTGATTCATTTCACTGTCTTTCCCATTCCCATCCTCCCTCCCTTCCCCCAACTCCTCTCTGTCCAATTCAGTGGATCTTCATTCCTCTCTACCCCATCTCATCTATTGTGAGTCAGCATCCATATATCAGAAAGAACATTAGACCTTTTGTTTTTTGGGATTGGTTTATTTCACGTAGTCACCAGTTCCATCCATTTACTGGCAAATGCCATGATATCATTCTTCTTTATGGCTGAGTAATATTCCATTGTGTATATATACCACATTCTCTTTATCCATTCATCTGTTGAAGGGCACCTAGGTTGGTTCTATAGTTAGCTGTTGTGAATTGAGCTCCTGTGAACATTGATGTGGCTGCATCACTATAGTATGCTGATTTAAAGTCCTTTGGGCATATGCCTACAAGTGCGATAACTGGGTCAAATGGTGGTTCCATTCCAAGTTTTCTGAGCAAATCTCCATACTGCTTTCCAGAGTGGTTGTACCAATTTGCAGTCCCACCAGCAATGTATGAGCGTGCCTTTTCCCCCACATCCTCACCAACACTTATTATTACTTGTATTCTTGATAATTGCCATTCTGACTGGAGTGAGATGACGTATCAGTGTAATTTTAATTGCTAGAGATGATGAACATTTTTTCATATATTTGTTGACCAATTGTGAATTGACTATTCAGTTCCTTTGCCCATTTATTGATTGGGTTATTGGTTTTTTTGTTTGTTTGTTTGTTTTTGTTTTGGGTATTAAGTTTTTTGAGTTCTTTGTATATTCTAGAGATTAATGCTCTACCTGAGGTACAGGTGGCAAAGATTTTCTCCCATTCTCTTCACGTTCCTGATTGTTTCCTTTGCTGCGAAGCAGCTTTTTAGTTTATAAAATCCCCTTTATTTATTCTTGATTTTACTTTTTGTGCTTTAGGAGTCTTACAACGTACATGTATTTTAAAAAACCCAGAGGCTGGATTCAGTGAGCTCTAAGATCTCTCCAGCAATTGCATCTCAACATGGCTAATGATGTGTGCCTGGGGGCCAGGTGGCTTGGGGTGAGAATCCAGCTCCAGCACTGACTTGACTGTGAGCAGTTAACCGAGTTCCTCCCAGCCAGTTTCTAATCTGTAACGGTAAAGAGCAGGCTCTGTCTCAGTGGGTTTCTGTGGTAGGAGGAGCCGGTTCTGAGGAGACCCCAGCAAGTTCCCAGGAATAATATCACCATCCCCCTTGATGCTAAAATCCCAAGATTCTGCATATCATGGAGTAAAATATATTCCCAAGCAATAAATGACATGTCTCTGGAGCTAACCTTTCATGTCAAACCACTTACCAGGCATCTCTCCTTGGATGGGTCAAAAACCACTAAAACTCAATCTATTTGAAATCCAATCATTCTCTCATTTGTTCTCATCATGAGATTGTTATTCTCAAGGGCTGCCATTTTGAGAACAACATTGCCATCAGTTGCTTAAGTCAGATAAACCAGAGTCTGTTCACATTTAGTCAATCTCCAAGCTCTGTGCATACCACATTTAAACTACATTTTAAACCTGGTCATGGTGGTACACACCTGTAATCCCACTGGCTCGGGAGGCTGAGGCAGGAGGATCGCAAGTTCAAAGGCAGCCTCAGCAACTTAGCAAGGCAACTTAGAGAGACCCTGTCTCTAAATAAAATTTTTAAAAAGGATTGGGAAATGACTCAGTGGTTAAGTACACCTGGGTTCAATACCGGGTACCAATAAATAAATAAGGCATATTTTGAATTTGCCCTCAAGATTTCTCCATCTTAATGCTACCATCTTTCTTAGGGTGCCATAGTCCTTGGCATGAGTTCCTGCATCCTACCCAAGCCACCTGCCTCACTGTGGTCAGAGGTATCTTCTTAAAACACACGTTAGATTCTCTAGAAAATGATCTCTTTTTTACTTGCAAGTGCCCTTAAGATATTGTAAGAACTCATTGCCTTTTGATTAAATTCCAAATTCTTTATGCTGTATCCTCATCTTAGATTTCATCCTTCATCCTCAGTTTCTATTTCACCTCTGCAGCAGATCGAGAAATTGAACATTCAGCTACGCAGACGCATTGAATCCATTTCAGCTCTTTGAACATGCATCGTTCTTCTAGTTTCGGGGTCTCGGCGCACACCACCCCAGACACCTGCCACATTCTCTTTCAATCCACCTATCATTTCTTTACTACGCAATTCTTATTCATTCTCCAGATGTCAATAAAGGCACCGCTTCCTTTCTGATATTTCTGGGAGATCGCATATTCAAGAGGAGGGTCCTTCTACACGATGCCCATCGGTGCTGTGCTGTGAGTTTTCTGTGTGGGGAAACGGGGCTCAAGTGGCGTTTGCCATTCATCAATGTGGCACAGACAGGGCAGTACTGAGCACATTCCCACAAATGACCTTTTAAAAGATGCTAACGTGAACTTTAAAAGAATGCAAATCTGACTCTATCACGTTCCTGCTTAAAATTTTTGAACAGTTTTCCATTTCTCCAAAGACAACATCCAACTTCTGTCCAGTCTCCAGCCCACAGGGACTGAATCTCCTGCCTGTTCAGCTTCACAGTCCAAGGTCATCCCTGGACCCTGTGCTTGTAAAACATTCTTTCCTGACTCAAGCTTTCCCTCTGCCTCTCTGAATGTCTTTGTTTGGCAAACTGCCAGTCATCATTTGGACCCCAGCTTAAATGTCACTTCTTGAAAAATGACTTGGCTGAGAGCCTAAGTTGGGTCTCTGGATTCTAAGAACCCTGTACTTGTCTGTGCTCCCTGATGCGTCCTTCCCTGTCAGACAGCAGCATCCCCCAGGGTTGAATTTTCTTCACTTGGGTCACACCAGTACCTAGCAAAGCGCTAGGAGCAAAAACCATTTGTCAAATGGGAGAATAAATCACAAAGGAAAACATCTCATCCGTGATTCAATCGCGGAAACCAAGCAAACAATGAATAACTAGAAGTGTATCACAGTCATGCATAAGCAGTCCATCTCCGAGGTTAAGTGACTTGGTTACCATGCATACATTATTAAAAACACTAACATATAGAATAACTTACAGACTGAACCACACTTTATGTGGTGGATTGCCGAAAATGAAAGTTCTGTTATCCAAACAGTCCCATAAGGAGAGTGAGCGTGTTGAAGTGCCTTACATCACATTCCAAGAGGTGCACGTTAGAAATAAGTCAGGAATGGCATCTTTTATACATTACATGGTAAGTTGCGCCTCCAATTCCGCTAAACAAAAAAATTGCATTGATACCAGCAGTCATGACATTTGTTCCCACAATCTTCCTAGTCACCTGTTCAAACTCCCTGAAACCGCGGTGCTAAAATGTGCAATTATCTCCCTTTCTCTGTTCTATTTTACTGTTTTATTGCTTTTAACTCCAGGAACCCTGCTTTCCTTTGTTATTGCCTAAAAATAGAAATCTTATTCCTGTTGATTTTCTAAACTGTTGTTTCTTCTCCAACTCTTTTAAACCCGGCCTTAATGATAACGTAAATTTAAAGTGCTTATCTTCCACATTGTGCTTGATTATTTTTTGCTAAATTATTCCATAGGGTCAGTACTTTCTGATTATGTTGCTTGAAAGTCAGGTTCGGGTTTCATTCCTTTGTGTAGCATGGTCAAGGATTCACGAATAACTAAAATGTAGTTAATGGTCCAACTTAACGTCAATCATAGCCAAGAAAATTTGGTCCACAGTCCTTCCTTGCAATCTGTACTTTATTTACCAGGGACCTTTTTCCTTTTCAATACTGGGAACTGGGCTCAGGGATTTAACAGGAGAACACCTATTGAAGAGGAACTCTCAGAGTTAAGTTAAATTCTCCTTACTGCGGGGTTAGTCAATTTGTATACTTTATCTTCTAACTTTTCATCCTTCCAACTTTGCATATTGTTTCAAATAAACTTCAGTCTCGGTGTGTCACCAGACTATTACTATTTGCCATAGCAACCTTCTTTTTTAAAAAATATTTTTTAGTTATACATGGACACAGTGTCTTTATTTTTGTTTTACTTATTTTTATGTGGTGCTGAGGATCGAACTCGGCACCTCACACGTGCCAGGCAAGCGCTCGGCCACTGAGCCACAACCTCAGCACCCTCGCCATAGCAACCTTCTATATCTCTTCTGCATTGCTCAGCAAAGAAAACAATCATTGGCCTAAAGCATGTGGAAAACAGAGACTAAAACAGAAACAGGAAATTTGTTTATTTTCTCTTTCTCCAATTTCTGCCTTGATTTTATTTTCTGTTTGGAACATAGTCCATTTCCAAAACTTTGTTTCTGTTTGCATTTGCTTCTCAAAAATATTTTCCATAACCCTTTTTTTATGCAGTGCTAGGAATCAAACCCAGGACCTTGATCATGCTAGGCTAGTACTCCACCACTGAGCTATAGCCTCAGCCTCCCTGAAATATTTTATGTTAACATATATCAAGGTTTTGCGATCACATATGCACACGCGCGCACACACACACACACACAACCAGCTCTTATTGAAGCCTCACACCATTTCTCCTGTTTATAAAGGTGGTTATTCTCCTCATGTTGAGAATTTAATTTTTGAAAATACATGAATTGAACTAGAAATTGATAGAGCACCTGAGGATATTATAAAATCATTGATTATAATGAAATTATTATCAGAGCTTTAAGCTTTTAAGATCATGAGAAACAACGGCACTCCAAATTTACATTGAGTAAATAAATATCTGTATTATTTCAGACACCTTTTTGGCCTCCAAAATAAAATAATTTGGTATTGTTGCATCAACTCAAGAGGAAATTTTAGAAAACAACATGTTTGTACTTGGCAGAATTGTAATATAGTGTATACTATACTAATCTAATATACTGTGCACAAATAAGGTTCCTATCCTTGTGTACAGATAGTGTCCCCCAGTTTTTCAATCCAACATTAATTGTGGAAACAGCTGTGAAGGCAGATTTTGCAAACATAATTAAGGTCTCAATTGCCCATAAGCCAGAGAGATTATCTGGATGAAAGATACAGAGATTTTCTAATCATATGAGCCCCTTAACAGCAAAAAGTTATCTCCAACTGATGGCAGAAGAGGAACTCAGAGACTGAATATATGGGCGGATTTGATACGCTAGTGGTGTTTTGAAGATGACCACATAACAAGAATTGCAGGCTGCCTCTAGGACAGGAGAGTAGCTGCAGCCAACAGCAAGCAAGCACACAGGAATCTCAGTCCTACAGGCACAAAGAACTGCACTTTCTCCACCAGCTGAAGGAGCAGGAGAGAGGTTCTTCCTTGTTGGTCCTGCAGATGAGAACACATCCCATCCCTTGACTTCAGCCTTGCAAAATCTTGCGCAGAGAACCCACCCATGGAGCTCCACTCTTCTGTCCTATGAAATCATGAAGAAATACATAGCTTTTTTAAGCTGCTGTTTTTGTGCTAAGTTGTTATGTAGCGATAGGAAGTTGATGCAGACTTTGGTATCAAGAGTGGGGGTAGCTTTGGAATTGGACAGTGGGAAGATGTGAAATGAGGAGCAGGATTCAGAAATCCTGCATTGCCTCAAAGTCTAAATCATGCCCAGACAACTGACCTATAGAAACCGTAAGATAACAAACTCATATTGTTCTAAGCAGTCAAGTTTGTAGCAATTGGTTAAGCAGCAATAGAAAATGAGTGTTTATAATATGTGAGCTTAATGCTTCATACAACAAAGTATTGAGATGCTGAAAAAACTGTAACAAGGGAACAATTAATAATATTGAAGAGTACACAATCCAGTAATTATAAACTCCACCGACCATCATTCCAGGGAGTGTTAAACTGAAACCAGGGTAGCAGGAAACAGGAATTAGGATGTCCTAAGAGCAATGACTACACTAGAAATCCAGAGCACTGCCAAGGATTGATAGAGTGGGCAAAGAAATAAGTGGCACATAAATTGGGGGAGGTGTACACAGATCCTAAGCAAATCAGGGAGCCTCAGGGACTGCAAGGAAAGCTGAGAAAAATCACTTCAGAAAAGAAGACAGTGAGGACATACAGGTGGTTGACCAGATTTAATGCACTCTGATTTTCAGTTCTCAGAGGAGGTAAAGATGCGTTTCAAATATTTTTGAGAGTTAGGTAGGTTCATCAACTGTTGAAGGGAACCCCACTATAAAAAAATGGTGATAAAGAAATAACTTTTAAATAAGCCATGGAAGAGGGAAGGTATAAGAATGATTTTTTAATCTACCAATCTAAAAGCCAGCAATAAGTGAAAGAAGGAGACAAAGAACAGAAAAAGGCGAGCAGAGTTGAAGGATCCAATGTTAGGTGAGGATGTGGTGAACCAGCCAGGAATTTGTCTCCTCTCCTAATACCACACAAAAAGGTGGGAGGTAGAAATGGGGAGCCACAGAGTGCCCTGACGGAAAGCCTAGGTGCAGATAAAATCTGCATACTCAGATGAAACAGAAGAACAGAAATGAGTTTTCCAAAGTAGCTCTGGCAAGCGTGGAAAAGAAGAGAATAGTGACTACCTCAGTGGTGTTGGACCAAAGACACCAAAACAAAGTTCCCATAGATTGAAGGTCTCACCACAAGATTCCACTACCACTTCTAAGACACAGAGGCACCCAGAGGCCAAGGCAGATTTTGATCAAGTAGAAGCTTTGCTGGGGAAAAGTGCAACAAAGGTGAGGAGAGAATAATGATAAATCTTGGAGATGATGGTTTCTGAAAATACCAGGAAAATGAACTCTCTGAAGGAAACTTCTGTTTAAAAACAAAAACAAAAAAAAACAAAATAGCCAGAAAAATCCAGCTTTTCTCCATGAGGTGTAAAATGAAGGATCTGGCACAGCATCAATATGAAAGTACTAAAAAAGGAGGGGAGGGAGAGCCATCATTAGGAGATAGAGAAGAAAGACATTATGCATGTAGACCATCCATAAATGACCACCATGTTTAATTCATTTCCTAGGGCTTCTGTTACACAGTACCACAAATAGGTGGCTGGAACCTATGGAACTTACTGTCTCTTAGTTCTGTAGGCTAGAAATCTAAACTCGGCTGCCTCTGAAAGCCACCAAGGAGGATCCAGTCTTGCTTCTTTCCATCTTCCTTGGTCTGCTGGTGACCTTCAGCTTTCCTTGGCTTATAGCTGCCGAGCTCAATGCCTGCCTCTGTCACTACATGATCTTTTCTCTTTGTGTACCTCATGTGGCATTTTTCTCATCTTGTAAGCATACCATTGTGTTGGACTAGAGTCCACTGTAAGTGTCCTTAATTATAAGGACCATTCCTAAATAAAGTCGCGGTGACAAGCACTGGAGCTTAGGAATTCAGCATATCATGGGAGGGGGCACATCAACCCATATTCTGACAAGCAGAAATAAGGGTTCAAGGAAGAGAAGCTAAGAATTTAGCAGATGTTTCAACATTGATAAGTTAATAGTTTAATTAGAGAAGAAAACACTGGAAAGAGCACATACACCAAAAAGTAGCTAATGAGGAAATAACGACAGAAATGGAGGAAATGAAAGAATCATAAGAATCTAGTTAGCTCAGTTTATTCAAATTAGTTTGATGATCTTAATAAAATATATAACTCTAACTCTTCAAGGAAAATATAGCAAAACTGATCCCGGAAAAACTAGAACACCTTAATTGCCTGACTTCTGTGCAAAACAACAACAACAACAACAACATTGTCAGCTCCTCCAAATATTAGGTGGTCATTAGTGTCAATCATTTTACTCCTTTAAAGAGCAAATAATCCCAGTTCATTTTAAACTGCTCCTGAGAATTGAAAGCTGGTGAAAGCTTCCTAATTATTTTTCCAGAAAGTGAGTTTAACATTGAAGGTAAATTTTTTTTTAAAGATCAAACACAAATATATAAAATTACAGGTCAATCTCTATTAACTGTAGCCAAAAATTTTTTTCTAATAAAATATAAGCAGTTTATCAGCAGAATCTACTTCATAACCAACTGCTTTTAGTCTAGAAATGGAAGGATGGGCTGGTGTTAAGATACATAATCATCTGGTTCAATCTCTATGTACAATTGATTGAAGTCAAAATGGACGTGAAGTCAAAGCACAGTCTAAAGGTTATTATTTTGTGTCTCCATTACCCGATATTTATTCTTTGTAACATTTTAGAAGATTTGTTTGTTTTTTGCTTTTGGTACTGGGATTGAACCC
>CM053412.1:61663829-61775654 GCA_028644305.1 Xerus rutilus | reverse complement strand
TGATTAATTCGGCTACAGAGTATCAGTTATATTTTATATCCTTGGTTAAAAATTCAGGATACAAAATTTTCTTCTCAAAATACTATAATATTGATTACATTAGATGTTGACTAAAAATATGTGATCCACTATGTTAGTTCGATAAGTAATTTGCCTTATTTTCCTGTGACAAATTTTGTCAAAATAAAAATGAATAGTAGGGGCTGGGATTGTAGCTCAGCGGTAGAGCGCTTGCCTCGCATGCGTGAGGCCCTGGGTTCGATCCTCAGCACCACATACAAAGCAATAAAATAAAGACATTGTGTCCATCTACAACTAAAAAAATATTTAAAAAAAAAAATGAATAGTAAATCTGTTTGCAATTCTTAATTCATTTTCAATAAGCAATGGACAGGAAAAAAACAGATTTCAGATTTCATTGTAGTTGGCTTTTAATATTCACACAGGAAAATATGCACAGGACAGATTATCTAGGAAATCATTTAATTATTTTTTTCAATAATTTTTTAAATTATCTTTTTGGTGAGAATAGAGTTGATTTACACACTTCAGCCCACATATTGCATGACAATGTCATTTCATTGGGTCCTTTAAATTTGGTAAAGGGAATAATTACATTCTCTCTACACTGAGAAAAAATAAGGCTTAATTCATTGGAAATAATTAGCACCATTCCATGCAAAATTTACAAAGATTAGCAATAAATACACTCTATGCTAAACCTTTGAGCACTGAAAATTGACCTACTTATTCACAGACACACACACAGTAAGGGGTAGGGTAGCTCCAAGAAAACAGGTCATCTAATAAAAACTCCGTGGTACCCTCCCTTTTTACTTCCCCTTTATCTATTATGCGTTGATTTTGTGACATTTCTACAGAAATTAGCAACTTCCGAAGAACTTTTAGAAGCATTTGTTAAAGCAACAATGATGTTTTCTAAGAACAAGTCATTGATTAAAGCCAAGAGAGCATGAATTTAGCATTAGTAAGTATAATATGATACTTTTCTTTTATCTTCAAGTGCAGAAAAGGTGTTTTCAATACCAAGGAGAGTCAAAGTTGATTATTCACATATGAATGGAGAGGACTTAAAAAAATTTTTTAAATGGTTTTAAACTTTCACTCAACATTGTAAATACAAAATAAAAAAATGAGATTGAAATAAACATACAGTCTTTTATATTACTAATTAATAGCTCCTAGCCATGTTGGTGATTATATGATGGCCAATTCTTACTTCCAATTTGATTTCCTCTTGGATTTCTCTTGTTTATTTAGGCATGCTGTAATTATAATCATCCAGCTTTTAGCTCTTAGACATAGTGTTTGTACTACTGATTAAAAATTAGTTTTGTTGGGCTGGGGTTGTGGCTCAGTGGTAGTGTGCTCACCTAACACGCGTGAGGTAATGGGTTTGATCCTCAGGACCATATAAAGATAAATAAATAAAATAAAGATATTGTGTCAATCTACAACTAAAAAAAAATATTTAAAAAAATTAGTTTTGTTAAAATCTACATGAGTTTGGCTATGTCTTATTGACTTCCCATAGAGTTATTGTACCTGACTCTATGGAAAGTGTCTGATTTTTAAATCATATGCATAATTACTGCCAACACTCATTCCTCAGCAGCTGTTAAGGAGGAGATTCAATTATATACACATCACCCCAAAGTGAGCTCATCCGGATGGAAGCTGCATTAGGAAAGAAGGAAAGTGGGAAAGTCCATAAAAGATTGGCTCTGTTACATTGCCATCTGTTCATCTGTGACCTTGCTTCAGTAGTTCTGTGCTCTTCTGTTGATTTAATGACATTAATATTGTTTGACAACTGCCGAGTGTCTATGATAAATGTTAATTTGGGGCCCAAGAGTTGTTTTTTCCACCATGAAAATGTACTTATGCATCAATCATTTTTGCTGTACACCTGGCTAGAAAATATTGGATTTATAGAAAGTCATCCAGAAGGAGTGTGCACATAACTCTTGGATCTTTAACAAAGTCTATCTGTGAGGCTACACTGATGACTCATTCCCCGCGAAATGCCTGAGAAGTCCAGGTTCAAAGATGAGAGATGCGCTACCCAAGCACAGGTTAGTTAGAACAACATCCCAGGTTATTGCAAGAACCTGATTTCAAGTCAGGATTACCTAAATATTTGCAGCCCACATCACACTGTTTAAAATGATGCACTGAACAGCTGTCATTTCACCTTTTGAAAAAATGTTTCTATTGGGAATTTCATGTAAGCATATAAAGCAATGTGTCGCCTTGTACATGTATATTTTTATTTTATTTGCAGATTAGTGGCTTCTACGTAGGTAGCTCCAAAGGCACATAGATCCATTTGTGGTAATTTAGTTAACAAGCAGGTCAGTGAGGGAGGTAAACTGAGGTCAGGGTTCACATAGAAGTGGTGGGAACAAACTTCCCTGTCCTCTTCCTGATCTTGGAACGCTTCAGTGTAGGTTTTACATATGTATTCTATTTAATTTAGCCAATTCCCTCTATTGCTGATTTCCTGAGGAGTTGCCTCTGATCAAAAATGAGTGTGAACTCTTGCAAATGTGTTTCTCCATGTGTTAGGATGATCTTAAGATTTTTCTTATTTAGTTTGGTAAAACTATTTTAATTATATTAATTGATTTTTCCAATGTTAATACAACCTTGTATTCCCATTTGGTCATGACATACAATCTTTTTTATGTATTATGGATTGTATTTGCTTAATTATGCTAAGAATTTCAATATCTGTGTTTATGAGGGATATTGGTATAATAATTTTCTTGTAATGTAGTTTTCATATTTTGGTTTTGAGAAATGCTGGTGTTATAGATTGAGTTAGGAAGGATTCCCGCTTCTTCTATTTTCTGAAAGAATCTCTAATTGGCATTATTTCTGCATTAAAGGCTTCCCAGAATTCATTAGTGAAGTAACCTGGGCTTGGAGCTTAATGAGGAGAGGTTAAGTGTAAATATAATTTCTATATTAGATACAAGGATATACAGGTTTTCCATTTCTTCATTGTGGAGCTCTGGAAGTTTGTGACTCTTGGGAATTGGTTCTTACCTGAGTTACTAAATTTTTGGCATAGATTTGTTTACAATATTTTCTTATTGGTTTTTTACTTACTAACTATTTATTTATAGTACCAGGGATTGAACCCAGGGGCGCTTAACCACTGAACCGCATCCCCAGCCCCCCTCTTTTTTGCCCCAAACAAGGTCTCACTAAGTCGCTCAGGGCCTCATTAAGTTGCTGAGGCTGACTTTGAACTTGTGATCCTCTTGCCTCAGCCTTTCAAGCCCTGCAAGGCATTTAGGTTTTAAAGAGAAAGTCAGAGCAAGAAAGTTGATTATGAAAAGTTTTGCACACCAAGTTCAAGCTGTGGGGTTTTATCTTGTGCACCTCACTTGGGATGAAGTGAGGATTTAAGCCCCGCTTCCAGTTCTTGTGAATCTGCCCTACCGTGACTGCCTCAAGGACTGGCACATATTGCATGACATCCTCCTTGGTTACTCCCTATTCCTAGTCTCCTAATACTGTGATAGGGGCAAGTTTTCATTTTAGAAAAAAAAATCCAGTCTTTAAATTGGAGGAAAACAGCATAAAGTGAAGAGAGACAAGTTGGGAGCTATTTGTAATGTCCCTGAAGAGAGATGATAATATTATCTTTTTTATTTTCTGGCTATGGTGAGGGTGGGGGAGAGATGAGGGACAGAAGTCCAAGGTCACTCTAATCTCTGGCTCGAGTACTTCCTTAACATCAGGAGGCCTGTAGACAGGGGAACAGTCAATTTGGGGTTTTGTTGTTGTTGTTTGTTTTGTTTTATTTTGTTTTTTCACATTGATTTACAGATATTTATTTGGGAGATAATTATTATTTCAGGGCATTCAGAAAATGAAGCTGGCCAGGGATCAGGTCTCCTAAGCCAGCAGGTGGCCACCTGGACTCTCCTGCTGCGTGGTTTAGATCTTGAGAACTCCAAAGGTGAAAACTCATTCAGAATATGGAACTCAGCCACCCAATTGAATCATAATCAGTGCAGAACCATTGAAATAAGAGATCCCCAGGTGATTCCTATGCTTAGTAAAGTCTGAAAAACAGTGGCTCAGGTTACCTGGGGAAAAGGTCATTAACACCACCCTGAGAAGCCAGCATTCAGGAGCAGGCAGAGGGAACACTGCTAATAAAAGAGATCAGGAGGCATCAGAAGAGAATGAGAGGGAGGAGACTGGGGAAAAGAATCATTGCCCAAAAGGGAGATGGTAACAGTTTCAAATGACAGGCACAGGTGGGGCAAAATAATAGTTACCAAGGGTCATGAACTTAGCCACCAGTGGCTCCAGTAACTATTGAGGTGATGGGACAAAAACCTAACTGAATAGGTAAAAATGGAACTGGGAGGTAGAGACAGACTTTTCTTAGAAAGAGCTTGACCATGCAAAAGAAGACCAAGGAAAAGAAGTGACTGTGTGAGAGAGAGCTCCCAGGGCAAGAGATGTTCTCATCAGTAAAACGAGAACATTTGAGTAGGTGTATAAACTGTGAGGATGAGTCTAATCATTTGGGAGAAAAAAGAAAAAGGCAATAAATATAACCAATTTAATAGCATCTGGGATGGAAGGGGAAGTTTTTAAGCAAAATGGGGGAGGACTGGTTTTGAATGGAAGAGTGAGTTCCTTCACCCAAAGGGCTGAGATTGGAGGGTGAGACTGTGCACATTTGCATTAAAATAGTGTGGGTATGTACACAATTTCCATGGTTTTTGTTTCTTTGCATTGGTTTTGTTTCAAACACAGTTTGAAGGGGATCCATTAGGAATAACTGCAGGTGTCTCTGAAGTGAGAAGAAGGATCTTCTGAGACAGTGGGAAGAGAGCAGTAAACAAGCTGTATTGAAACGTGTTGCATGCATGCATTTACATAACGTCTGCGGCTGCTTTCATGAGACAAAGGCCACGGAGAGCACTGTGACAGAACCATGCAGACTTCACAGCTGAACATCCATGCCATCTGTCCCTCCTCCTCAGAGTGAAGATGAGGCGTCACAGCAGGAAACCAAAGAGTATGCCAGAAAAGGAAAAACTGTACCTAACATCTGCCTTAAAGTGACCGCACACCAGTCCTGAGCAATTGTGGGGACTTCTCAGGTAACACCTTGTAGCTAAGGGTTAGGAATGGAAAAATGAATGATCTGTCCCATGTTGAAGGTGTGCAGAGCAGCTAAGAGGAGAACAAAAGGTTGAGGGCTGCAGGAATACCTCAGTGGTAGGCACTTGCTCAGCACATGTGAGGCCTTGGGTTCAATTCCCAGCACTGCCAAAAAAATTTTAAAAGGGCTGAACCAGAATAAAGAGAAAAATAGAAGCCAAAGTCATATGGCAAGGAAATACCTATGGAATGAATCAAAGCTTTGGCTGGGGAGATTGAGAGCAAGGAGGGGTGGGTGCTTCAGGAGAGGGGACTGAGATGTGGACGTAAATGTCTAAGAATGTGCAGGAATGCAAGGAAAAATTGAAAAGTGCTGAACCTTTAGAGGTGGGCCAGTTCTCCATGACTGCACATTCAGGTGACCGGAAAACCCAATGCACTGCTGGATGAGTTCTATCACTGCGAGAATGAGAAATTCGGAAATGGTCTTCTGGGCTACAGACCACAAAATGATGGGCCGCCTGATTAGGTGAACAAGTTGGACTGGAACATGCCATCTCTGTTCATTTACGTAACTCAAGCTGCTTTCATGAGACAAAGGCAAGGGCAGAGCAGTTGTGACCAAGAACCACGCAGACATCACTGCTGAACATGTTTATCCTCCATCCCACTAAAGAAAATAGTCACCCTTGCCTTATATAGACTAAAGAGTCATAAAGATTTTTCAGTATATGAAATAGAAGAATTTGTTTTTCCCCTGTGCTGGGGATAGAATCAGGGGTCTCACCAAGGCCAAGGTGTGAGCTCTAGTTTCCCTCTAAGACTGGCCACTTGATGTTGGGTGAGTCACATAAGCTCTGAGCCCAGCTGGTCCCGGTCACTAAGCTGCAGGCTAACAAGGGTCTCCACTTAGTCTCGATCTGTCAAGTGTGCAGGGAATACCTAAGGTCAGCAAGAGTGTACATAAACAGTCACGATGGTCATGAGATAGCATGGCTTTCACAATCTAGTTGAGAAGACATGGCTAACATATTCAAACCCTGGAAGTCACACTCAAGAAAGAATATAAGTATATGTACTTACTAAATCATGAACTAAAGCATGGCATACCCATATAGTGGAATATTGTAAGGCATGAAAAAAAAATTTTTTTTCCCAAGGAAATATGTTTGTGACTATTTGTAAGATATTTAAATCCTGCTTCAGTTTCTGCAACGGCTATGAGATATTCCTATTTTCCTTCTTGGTACTGATAAACAGTAATTAATTTTTTTTAATTTACCTATTTCACAGAGTTTTCAAATTTATTGTTACAAATTTTAAATTTACTATCAGATTTACTGCGCAAAGTCTTTTTAAAAGTGTCTTCCCTTCTATCTGTTGCCTATGTAGTTATACATGCTCATTAAACTTCCTAGAATCTTGTTTTTAATATTTCCAAAGAACCAATGCTTCATTTTGGTAACGTTTTGCATAGCAATTTTGTTTCTATTCCATTTTTGTTTTGTCTTTATTATCTGCTTAATTTTACTTCCTGCATTAATTGTTTTGCTCTCTCACTAGCTTCTTAAATTGGACAATTGGTCTGTTTTCAGTTATTCATCTTTTCTAATAATAGGCTTTGAAGCAATTGCTTCCTTTCTAAATATTGCTACAAGTGCATCCTAAAAGTTGCAATGTGCACTGTATTACCACCCAATTCAAAAATTTTTATTTTTCATTGTGCAGAGTTTGCACATGGTATATAAAACTAATTGAAGTGGGTTAACAAAATAGCACTTTATTTAGTGTTTTAGGGGTGCTCTTCCTCCAGGTCAAGAAAAAGTAGCCAAGGTAGGAAAGAGTGTGAGGTGTCAGTTAACTGAATCTTTTTGGTTAGCTTATGGGAGGATTATGTACGAAAATCGTAGGATCAGGTGTAGAATTTTGATCTGATGAGTAAGCATAGCCAGCAGTATAATGCTTTGAGATAAATAAAAAATAAAAGAAAGAAAAGAAAATGTTCCTAGATAAGAAAAAGCAAAGAACTTCTCTCAAGACAAGTGCTGTAATGACTTCTGAAATAATTAATAGGACATTCGAGGCCAAAGCACAGTGGAAAGGCCAGGAGGCCAAATCAATGAAAATCTCCAGTGACATCAGAGTTAGTGTGCCTGGCTGACAGATGGTGCTGGAATTCCCTGAGCAATGAGGGTGGCTTCAGATAGGAGTGGTCGAGGGAAGACCTTCAGTCATCAACAAAGCCCAGAGGGAAGGGTCAATGATGGAAGGAAGCAGCTGACATGTTAATCATTCTTATTATCCCGACTGGGTTTGTTTGTGTTTTTTTTTTTTTTTTTAAACCTAGTATAATGTAGGAACCACTAAATGGAGCTTTCACATGAAAGCTGAAGTGAGAGGCCTGGCCATGTGTCTACCTCCTGGTAACAAGAGACTGGATATTAAAACAGACTGCATACAATGGAACTCTGACTCCAAATCCCTGCAGCAACTGACCCGGGAATCCAAACATCAGTCTCTGCAGGAAACAGTTCAGGAAGGAACACCACAATTCCTGCAGCCATTTGCCTAGTAGCAAATGTTCAATGACTACCGACTTCCCTAATTTAGCCCCTGCTTCTGACTGAGGGCCGATCACAGAAAACCACACAGCCCTCCATTAAGACACATTCCACACGGCTCATCACCATGGACGCCAGACTTTGATCAAACACGGTATCTATCCAGGCTTCCTGTGCCTTGCTTCTTGGGGCTTGTTGAGTCTCTGTAGACACAGGAAGTCAGCCCTGGGATTGAACTCTGTTCTCCTCATACTGAGGTCCTTGGTTGTTCACTTTCACCTTGGTACCCAGGTCTTCCTACCGATTCCCATTTGTTTAGCCTCCCTGGTGGAATAAGACCATTCCATTCTTCCCTTTTTTGTGTTTTCATTTCAGGATGTATTGCCTAAAGTATTTGTGTTCATCAGAAGGAAAAGCACAGTGCAGAACAGAAACATGGACTCTAGCAAGCTTGGCGTTTGAGCCAACCTCGCAGACTGCTAAGTTGACAGTTCTTATCAAACCCATGCCCTTCAGACAGACTTTGCCATCTCACCAATAAAATTGGATGCAACTCTTTCTCCAGCTCAGTAGTTTGTCCCCAGAGCTTGGATCTGATCCAGCGGGAACACCCTTGCTGGTTTTCTACCTGCCGATGGCCTAAGTGGCAACCTGACGCTTGGAGCCACCACCTGTGGGGTCGGAAGTGCACACACATCACTTCCACTGCCTGGGGCCTCTTCTGGGATTATCTAAGTTTAAATCCTCCCCTTCCCCATGTTAGGTCGGAGGCAGACACAGAAAACCAGACCCACCTGCTGTGCTGCGCCAACGCAGCACCAGGAAGTTCGCTTGGGAAGCAATTTTGGACTGTTTCCCACCACCGTGCCACGCCGCATGGGCACTGCGCCAGAAAGTTCCTTGGGAGACAATTCTAGAACCTCTCTCTCCCCCATCACTGCCCGGAGCCAGCCCGTCCACTGTCGAGCGCGACAAACGTAGCACACATGCGACGAGCACAGCACGCATGCGTCAAGCACACCAAAATGGCGGCCCCCAATGATCTGTACGGAAGAAGAAGTGAACTTACAGTATGAGAATCTCCATGGCTCTCGGCTCATACCGGAAGGAATCTGACCTCACCAGCTGCACCAAACCAATCTCAGAGGACACTGGACTCTAAGTCAACACCTCTTCCTGGCCTCAAGCCTGCCTTTTCCGGATGGGGAGAGGCCTTATAACCCTGTGTAACACGAGGGACGGGGCCTTTTTCCCGACCTGTTCGAGCCTGGTGACTGGGCGGGGAACTGGTCCAGGAGCGTATTTCTCAGAATAAAAGCCTGTGTTGGTCCTGTTTCACTTCCATCTGGTCGTTCGTCTTACACCCCAGGGAAAACCATCTCTTATTTTTGATCCTAGTACTCACCTCTACCGAGGATGATTCGGGTCTCACTGTCCACTCTAGAGAACATTTGATTGGAACGAAATCATCCATTTGAAAGACACCTGAGGAATGCAACGGAATAAGATTTCTCCAGGCCCTCAAGCAGCAGTTTTTGATGGATGCGTGAAGGTTTCCAGATGAAATTCTGATTCAAATACAGCTTTCATAGAAGAGTCTTTGGCCAATAAACAAAACAACCACCAGTAGCAAGCTAGGCTCGTTTGCCTACAATATCCTTCCCCCGCTTATCTCTATAGTTGGTGACAACTTTTTCTTGCATCTTCACATGGTGAAAGGTCTGCAAGGATACAGGATACAGAAGAAAACTGACCAGACTCATCTTCTTTTTATCAGGAACCTACTCCTGAGGCAGAACTCTCATGACCTAATTACCACTTTTAAGTCCCATCTTTTAATGTTGTTACAATGGCAATTAAATTTTAACCTGAGTTTTGGAGCATCATAGCAAAGCCACCTAGATGCCTCGCAGAGACAAGTTGAAAGTATTTCTAGGTTGAACTTGACAGGGTTGACAATGGTTATTAAACTTTTCTTAACTTGCAATACCTTTTTATGGAATTGGCCAAATCTTTAGTAAGAAACATTCTTTTTCTGGGAGCCTAAATATGAAATCTGTAATCTCAAGAATGTTTTTGAATAGCCTCTTTTCCTTTTTTAATGTTTTTGCTAGTGCTTTGTGGGTTCACTTTGACATGATCTCATATGCATGGAATATCATTTGCTCCATTTCAGTCCCAGAACTTCCTCTCTCCTTTCCCTCCTGCCTCTCCCTGTTCTCCTTCCTCTAGTCTACTGGTCTTCCTTCTATTTATTGTTTTTTAATTGGTACGTTATAGATACACATAAAGGTGGAATTCACTTTTGGAATATTCATATACATATGTAACGTAATTTAGTCAGTTTCATTCCCTAGTTCCTCCTTTTCCTGCCCCTCCTCCCTCCCCCTCAAGCCCCTACCTCTACTCTGCGAATCTCCCTTCTATTTTCATGGGGTACCCCACTTTCCATTTTCCCCTTATTTTGTTTTAGCTTCTGCATTGTGAGAAAATGTTTGACCCTTGACTTTCTAAGGCTGGCATGTTTCATCAGTATGATAGCCTCCAGTTCCATCAATTTACCAGCAACATGTCATAATTTCATTCTTCTTCTTTTTTGCGGGGGAGGGGGGCAGATACTAGGGATTGAACTCAGGGGCACTCGACCACTGAGCCACATCCCCAGCCCTATTTTGTGTTTTATGTAGAGACAGGGTCTCACTGAGTTGCTTAGCGCCTCACCATTGCTGAAGCTGGCTTTGAACTCGTGATTCTCCTGTCTCAGCCTCCCTAAGTGCTGGGATTACAGGCATGCGGCCCTGCACCTGGTTTTTCATTCTTCTTTATGACTAAGTACAATGCTTTTGTGTCTATATACCATATTTTCTTTGTCCATTCATCTGTTGACAGGCACCTGGGCTGGTTCTATGACTCAGCTACTGTGAATTACACTGATAAGCACCTTAAGCTACAAAAAGTCACTTTGTCTCTTTGTATAAAGTGATATGAACAAGTCCTTTTTCTTGTAACTCAATTTTATGGAAAACATCAAAAAGCCATCACTTACTATATAAAGCCTTACCCCTGGCCCAGTTGCTAAGGCATTTGGTCCTTGTCTCAGAACAATAGCTTTCACTTCAAACTTTGTTGATGTTTCTTTTGAGCGATTTGGAAGCTCCCCACCTGACATCGTGGCTCGTCAGGCAGTACAGACATTGCTATCGACAGCGTACACAGGACATCTGTCCACCAGCTGATCGACTCTCACTTCTCTATTTACTGACGGAATATCTTGAGTCCTACCATTTTTCCAACCCTACCAGGAAAGGGAGAAACCCCATGATTGTCATTCCTCAGTTAAGGCACTTTCTCTACCTCACTCAGGCTTATCAGAGACTCTCATTGTGAAACCTGGCCCAATACTGTGTATAGATGGACTGGGTCATAGCTTAAAACTAAGGTTTCAGGTTATCTAGTAGGATATACCATTGCTAGTTTAAGCTCTCCTGTAGAACATAGGCCTCTATGTAAACTCGATCAGAGGGAAGAAGTTATTGCATTTACTAGAGCTTGCCAACTAGCCAAAGACCACTTCATATACACATAGTAGGTCTGCTTTTAGAGTACTGCGTGACTTTGTGTGCTTTGGCCACAAAAGGGATTTATCACCTCAGCAGGAACCTCCATAAAAATAGACAACAAATTAAGAAAATTTTAGATGTGCTCCTACTTTCTAGAGAATTGACCATAGTAAGAGAGAAAGAGAGATAAAAAGAACAGAAGCTAATGTAAATATACTAATAGAACATTATTCCAAACAAGTAGTCTCAACCAGGGTTATTATTTTTTATAAATGTTCAAAGTTAGGAGAGATTCAAAGAGGCTATTATAAAACATTACTGTGTCAACCCTGAAAAGGAAAAATGAAATAAGTCTGGTCATACCCCTCACTTGCATATCCCAGTTCTCATAAGAAGGATGTTTGTTGGCAACAGATGACATCAAAAAGGTATTTGCTAAATTTTCCCATGAAATCAGTAACTATGGCTGTTATTGGTTGCATTACATATCCCTCCTCCACCAAAAAGGTATGTCAAAACCCAGAATTTGGCCTTTAGAAAAAAGGTCATTGTAGATTGAATTAGTTAGGATAATGTTATTCGGGAGTAGGGTGATTAAGATGGGCCCTAACCCAACATGATTGGTGTCCTCAAAGAAAATAGCCACAAGAAGACAGAGAGACGCAGGGGGGTGTCATATGAAGACAGAGGGTTAGGGTATCATTCAGAAGCCAGGGGACACCACAGATTGCCAGCAAAACACCAGGAACTAGGGCAAGCCAAGGAAGGACCCCCTTCGTGGTTTCAGAGGAAGCCTGGGCCTGCTTACACCTTCATTTGGGACTAGTAGCCTCCAGAACCATGAGACTATAATTTCTGTTGCTTTAAACCACTCAGTTTGTGGTACTATTACTCCAGTCATAGGAGACTAAGGCAATGCCAGAAAAATTGGTTATCATCTTAACATAGGTGGGAAATTTTTGAAGAGACAGTCAATATAGATAATAATAATGCTCTCCACAGAAAGGATTTTCAAAGGTTTTGCCATGAAGAGGAAATAAATATGTTTACCTTGATTTAAGCATTATGCAATATATACATGTATTGGACATTACGTAGTACTCCAATGTCATGTGTACAACTTTTGTGTTTTTATGTATTAGTTGAAAATAATTTAAGATTTTAAAGTGAGAACTTAAAATAAAATGCAAGCTTATTTTCAGGTTGTATCCCTTTTAACAATAAACAACAGCCTTAAGTCTCCTCTGATCACTTTTAGATGGGATTTTTTTTTTCAGTGTTCACCCTCCATGGGATTTGAATTAATTTAATTTTTAATTACTGAATTTTAATTATTTTAATTACTGTGTATCTATTTTAAAGGTTGGTGGAAACATTTCCTTGATGAAAAACCAGAGCTGCTCCATTTGTGTTGGAAATTAAAATTAGCAAGACTTGAGCTCCCTGGGGCCATAGGTACTGCTAACCCTTATGGCCATATGATTCCCTCCCTTATATTGATTAGTCCTCTAAGAAGTGGTAACTGGAAGGCATAGGCATTTAGGGGTTTCATCTTCAATACTGGCCTCTTCCCCGATGTATGCACAGATAGTAAAATATTGCAAGAGACTCATGTGATAGATCCAGTTGTATCATCACCTGGTTAAGGCTGACTTTCCACAACATCTTGCTAAATAACCCTTTCACAATCTTTAGCTAGGAGATTTTTGTCTGTTGGAAGAGACAACAGAGAAAAACTGCTCTTGAATCTTGTTGAAGGGGACTTTGCCAGGCATTCCTCAGTTAAGAATAAACAAAGCAATAAGCGTTCAGGGAGACAATCCTTGGGTTCATGTTTCACAATTAAAGAAGCAATTTGGAATTCTACACAATTAGACTATTCCAATAAGGAAACTCAAACTAAAGATTCTCATAATGCCCCTGAAAGAAGTTAATCTTCAGAGGTAGGTAACTATATGAGCCTTCATGATGCTGTTAATATTTGTACCAGTTAGCCTCCTGGTGTGGCCTCTGCCTTTGAATAAGACCTTCATCGGGGCCCATTGTCCTGACTGTCTTTATTGCCTGACCATTTTATTATTTATTTTATTCTTATTCAGTTGCATTACTCTGGATTTCTCCTTGGCTGGTCTTAATAGTGTCTCTGTCACTGTAAATATTTTTTGCTATATTTGAATCCATGAAATAAGCAAGGTAGAACAGGCTCTGCATGTCACATGTCCTTATAGAGAAAAGATAATTGCTGTTCTGAAGCTGATATTCATGGTCTGTGGTCTCTTTTTCTCTTGGTCTGGGTAAGAAAGTAGAGTTCCTACATTCTTAGCATCTTACAGAGACTGGTAATGATTCCAATTCTTTTTTAAATATTTATTTTTTAGTTGTAGGTGGACACAATATCTTTATTTTTATGTGGTGCTGAGGATCAAACCCAGTGCCTCCTGTGTGCTAGGCAAGCACGCTACCACTGCGCCACAACCCCAACCCCTGATTCCAATTTTTGTCATAGTTGTCATGATGCTCTTCCATACAGACTCTTAAATGGTCCTGCACAGCTGTTCTTTCATGAGATGATTGACATTACAAGATAACAAGAAGAATGTCCAAGATCTAAATAGTTAACCAGAGAGACAACTAGGTAAAAGCAAAATAGTGAAGATCTAGATGTATGGTTTTCCCTGATCTAGATCTCAAGCAAGAGAATGACCAATATGTGAGACTGAGAGAATAAATATTCAAATGAACAATGGTCAGATCATATGACAATAGAATTTTGATCCACAGTCTTCGAAGAAACCAATCTTCCAAGCAATCCAGGAAGCCAAATCACATCCTGGGCCCAAAGGAGTCTGGATTTGCCTAATGACTATTTTGCCTCTGGTCCCAGTTCAGAACCAACAAAAGAAGGCTCTGCTTGTAGTCAACTAAGCTCCAACCTTCCTTGCCAACCATCTCCACTCAGAGCATAATTTGAGGCCTCTCTTTCCCACCCATTTGGTTGCTTTAAAGCTTTTCCACTCCCAGGTCACCTCTGTTCTTATGTTTGGTCTTCCTCTATTTCTACAGTAAGGTGCATATCAAGACTTTTCCATTCACATTTGAAATGATGAAAAGTACCATCATGCCAGAAATATTTAATTTTCTACCTTTGGTTAGGTAAGTACAGATAGCAGATTTCTGATTCTTAAAAAGAGTACATATCATTCCAGAAATACACAAGTTGTGACAAGCAATTTTGGCTTTTGCTATATGTTATCCATAAAGAACAGCAAGCATCTTACTTTAATGAGCTGGTATATGGGAATAAAGAGAATCAAGTTGAAAGGGCTGAAAATAACAACTAGAAACTGAATCTCTAAAGCAAAATATCTTCTGTGCTTGCAGACTTTTGCTCTGCATATTGGATGCATTCTTTATACAACTCCTGAGAAATCTTAGCACTTTGTCTCATAAAGAGTGAGTAAAACACACACATTAAAAGAAATCAAGTATTTTAAGGTCTCCAAAATGACAGGTCTTTCCCCTTTGTGAGGTTTCTTTGGTTTACTTTGAAAGCATTCAAAGACTACTCAAGAGATCAAGAATAACCAAGAGACCAAGGTTATTCAAATGAATTTGAGAGACTTTCATCTTCCCTTTATTCTCAATTAATTGCAATAGCAATCATAATCCCTCGCCTACCTCTATCCTTCTGCTGACGTTGAGGTTCATCAAAGTTCAACCAGAGAAATGGAAAAACTGAGCTCTGGTTATATACTATGACTTGAAACGCATTTAAATAAAATAACAACAACAAAAAAGATATTCTGTCCACCTATAACTAAAAAAAAATAAAAAATATTAAAAAAAAAAAAGTTCCCGTATTCTGAGTCACCAAAGCTGTCATGGTTTTCTTGACCATCTGGGTAGGTAGAAGGTGGGTGTTTTCCTTAGGTTTTATCAAGTCCCTGCTTGCACACTGAGGCAACTGTTCTGGCCATAGCTGATGGGACAGGGCGGGGAGATTCTATCCAATTTTCCTGATGCTCCCTAGAAGAAGTCACAATTTATTTCAACTTATTTGGGACTCAAAGGGGTAAATTTCTTCCTATCAATGTATCAACATATAAAGCAACAAAGGGCAGATCATGGCAGTTATGGGCTGTTCTCTTCTGAGCTGCAGATGGTCAACCTGTCCATGAGGATGGCACAGAGAGAGACTGGCATAAATTTAGAAAGATAGGAGAGATAAAACGATCCAGCACTCTACAGGTCAGGATAAGCAACTTGAATTTTATTCTGAATGTAGTGGGAAGCCATTGAAAGGGTTTTAGGCAGTGGAGTGGATTTTTTTTTTTTTTGAAACAGTGACTGATTGACTGTCTATCTTTAAACTCTTAATTCCTCTGATTTACCATAGAATGGATACACAGCTAAGTCGAGGGAGGCCCCAAGAGAGATTTTTTATAACACTAAATAAACTTATCATCAAGCTTCTAGATGTAAAACAGATGTGATAATTTGTACAAGTGCATAGACTCTACAAGGACTTGTACTTTGAGTTCTAAACCCAGGTTGCGATGGTGGGGATGGAGTGGAGCCAGGAAAATAGTTAAGATGTAAGTTCTAGTTTCTGGGATTCCATTAAACAAAATAGATAATTTCTGTCCTCCTTGGTTTTAAAGACCCCAGCTTGTCTTTTCCATCCTGAAAGGGATATTTAAAATCCATAGAATAATGTCAGGCATGGTTGGCTCACACCTATAATCCCAGTGGCTCTGGAGGCTGAGGCAGAAGGATCTCAAGTTCAAAGCCAGCCTCAGCAAAAGTGAAGCACTAAGCAACTCAGTGAGACCCTGTCTCTAAATGAAATACAAAATGGGCCTGGGGATGTGGCTCAGTGGTGGAGTGCCCCTGAGTTCAATCCCTGGTCCAAAAAAAAAAAATCCATAGTGTACGTAGGCCTTCAGGAATTCATTGAGTTACACAGTCTGTGCAGTTCTCTGTCTCTCTCATGCCCCAGCCCCTAGCCTTTCCACAGCACCTGAATTGTCCTGCCGCAGGGCCTGTGCCCAGGATGTTAGCTGAGCACTCCTCTGGATCCAAGTGAAACAGGGGCTGCTAACCTCACCCCTTGCTGTAGTTTGGATCTTAATGTCCCTCAAAGGCCCATGTGTTAAATGTGTGGTCCTTGGGCAGTGCTGTTGGGAACTGTGGAAATTGTAAGAGGTGGGGTCTAGTGGGAGGCCATGCCCTTAAAGGGGATTGTGAGACCCTGGTCTCTTCCTTTTACTGTCTTTTGCTCCTGGTCCTAAGGGGAGGAGTTCTGTTTCAGCACACAGCCCCCACCGTTGCCATCCAAAAAAGAAAAGAGAGAAAAAGGGTTGTCCAGCAGAATCAGAAGGTGAGCAGATGAGGAATGGCGTGAGATGCTAACATCCATGATCACGAGTACGAAGTCAGACCCCTAAACGGGCTGTTTGTCTGATCTTCATTTACTCTTACCTACACAGAGCAGGAGCAGAATGGGAAGATCGGGTCTAACGCAGGGTTGTGCTTTTGACTAGCAAGTAACAGAACGTGGGAGAAGAGCGAAGGTGCCAAGGATCAGGAAGCCGAATGACGACATGGCTTGACTACAGAATCTCGTCTGGGTGAGGGAAAGCATGGCTGAAGGAAAAGAAGAAAGATGACAGGATTTGTGATGGGACATCCCTGTTGTGGGTGAGGAATCAGCTAATGTTAGAAAAGTTTCCTTGTTAAGTATGTTAATTGATAATTAGGTGTGACTATAATTTTTTTTCTTTGGATGAACATTTAAAGACCAGACAGTGAAACCAAGATGCTATTCTGATTTTGCACCACTGGAGTTGACTAAAACCTCCAATCTCTTCTAAGAATGGTGTGTTCACTAAACTCTCATTCTTTGCATGAGTACTCAGGGTAGAAGGATGATGGAGTTATCTTCATCGAATGCTGTAGCAGGGAGCCTTCTCAGGACCACAGTGAGAGGACATCAATGTCGATAACTAGTGAAGCTTAGTGCTCATTTTGTTCAAAGTCCCAACTTTGGCGCATGCCTGTAATGCCAGTGATTTGGGAGGCTGAGGCAGGAGGATCGCAAGTTCAAAACCAGTTTCAGCAACTTAATGAGGCTCTGAGCAACTCAGCGGGACTCTGTCTCTAATAAAATACAAAAAAAGGGCAGGGGGTGCAGCTTGGTGGTTAAGCGTCCCTGGGTTCAATCCCTGGTACAAAATAAAAAGTCCTAACTGTGGAAATAGGGATCCTGAGTCCATGAGGAGTGATGTGATCATCATAACTAATTGAAGTCCTTACTAGAACTCAGGTCTCCAGATGGTCACCTTAGCAATGTTTTGTGTTTGTGTTCATGACTATTATATTTTGTAATATATTCATCGAACATAATAGATATTCAAACCAAAAAGGTTTCTTTTCAAATGCCTTTTGCATGATTATCAATGATATCTTCTTTAGAGAAAGTAGTAGACTTTCATTTTGACACAGTCTTCTTTTTTTCTGAAGCCTGCCTCACAGATTCCATCAGCACAAGTGTCTTATTTACTGAAAGCATAAGAAGAGAATTTTGAAGCAGGAGTTTTAAAAGCCCACCTGGGAGAAACCAGATGAAAGCTTCCTGATCTCGCATTGTGACAGCTGAGCCGGCAGCAGGCTCTCGTGTCTCCTAAGATACCGCTTCTTAAGAAAAGAAAACATCTAGAGTGATTTGGTACAAGCTGTCCAACGTAAGACTTTATCTTTTTTTGGCAATGAAAACAAAAGGAAAACTGAGCCTACTTGAAGTTTGGGGAAAAAGCAGAAAAACTCTTCCCCTGCAGGGACCTGTAGCTGGGACTGGTTCCTGGAGTAGCCACAGCGATGGAAAGCGTTTCAGGACTGGCTTCTCCCAGGCCAGCGGACAGGTGTGATGGGGGCTGATGTGCACAGCTTACCCCTCCTATTTTAGGATCACAGTCCATGCTTATTGTCTGGTAACCTTCAACGCCAGTGGCCTTCAGCACTTCCTTAGAGAGACACTTTCTAGTTTCCACCAGACACAGTCTGGTGTCTTTTACATTCTTACAAAGGTCTAGAGAAGCCTTTCTCTACCTGGGCTCCTCATCTGGATCACAGAGCACAGGAAATGCTGTGCGTGACTCTCACAAGACGTCAGAGAACAACTACTTGCATGTCCAGTAGTTGCTGACAGCTGTCTGATCCCAAAGCGTCACAGCCATTAAGGCGTCTTTCCAAAATTTGTGCACTCTGTTTTAGTACAGAGCAGGTGATGCTTGTGAAATGCTAGGACAAGCAATCATCACAGAAGCTTCCAGTTCCAACATGCCAGAATAGATGCATTTGGAACTGTCTTTGTAATTTTTAAACCTGCTGCCTCTTTAAGCTGTACCTGACCACCATAGTGGTAAAATTTATTATTAGTTCTGTGGGGAGTAGTCCAGCTCCAACTGATTTCTTTCCTCCATGACATCTGCCATTTTCTTCTATTTTTCTTTCCCCCTTGGAAGAGTAAACTATTTCAATTGAAGAGAAAAATCCATTTTTTAAATATTTTTAGTCGTAGATGGACACAGTATCTTTATTTATTCTTTTTTATGTGGTGCTGAGGATAGAACCCAGGGCCTCACACATGCTAGGCAAGCAGTCCACCACTGAGCCACAACCCCCGTCCAGAAAAATCAATTCTTAAAAAACAGTTTTCTGTTTAATGCTTGTTTTTATATTTTATTATATTTATATCTTATCCACAAACAGAATCAATAATGAAATCCACAGATTCCAATGGAGGAATTTTTTCAAATTCATGTTATAAACAAAAACCTATACTTCACTGGATTCCAATGTTAAAAAGAAAAATGTTGAGGCATATAAATTATGAGAAAAAAAAGAATGAGAAAAGAACTCCATAAAGAAAATCTTGTGAAATAAGTAAAAGTCACACAAAAATATTCAGTTAGTTAGAGAAACCTAGTTTTCCACATCAAAGATGACTTGTGTACATTCTGGAATATAGCATCCAAAGTACAAATTCAAGTATTACTAGAGATTTGAAAAGAAGTTCTTTTTAACAAACACTCTACCCCCCAAAAAAACTTACTAATGACACACTTTGGGAACGTCAGCAGGTAGAAGCTTTTTTAGCCTAAAGCCTGATGATTGATCAGTCATTGAGTATCCCTGATACTGAGCTTCCCAGCTGTGGATCCAAGGCTAAATTATTATAACACCACTTACTCCAGGATCTGCCCTTGAGAACGTCAGCAGGTAGAAGCTTTTTTAGCCTAAAGCCTGATGATTGATCAGTCATTGAGTATCCCTGATACTGAGCTTCCCAGCTGTGGCTCCAAGGCTAAATTATTATAACACCACTTACTCCAGGATCTGCCCTTGAGAATAAATAATGTTCTCAGATACCTGTAGTAGATGTCAGATTTATGCAAGAAGCAGTAGATGAGATGGCATGGTGGAGAAAAGCTGGGACTAAAGAAATTAAGAAAAGGGAAAATGTGTCTTTGATAATGAAAATAGAAATAGGGTCAGCCACAGTATTTTACAGGGGCCACAAGGTGTCCACAGGTAACCAACAAGGATTATAGAAGAAGGCTATATCCCTCTATCTGTCTGACAAAACTTTTTAATCAAAAATCTGGACTTGATATCACTCCTGAGGTTATCATGATTTTTATTTTCTTAGTGTTATGGTGAATACGTTGAGTTCAGGACCAAAGCAAGCCCAAATTAGGCTCCTACTCTCAGCTGCCTCTTTTACAGTTCAGTGATTGTGTGAAAGCATTGGAATTTCCATTGTCTATAGAGTTCACCTTTACCCTTTGAGATCCATCCAAAGCAGCTTGAAGAAAGCTGTTTTTAGAGGTCACGTCATAGACGGTTACAACCTCATTGATTAGCTGCCTCTCCAGGGAGTCTCTGACCTGGGACAACGTGGAGATTTGTTTCATTGTAGTAGTTAAAATTACTATACCAGTTCTCTTGGTTATATTCTTGAAGTCAGAGGCATGTGACAGAAAAAGTAATAAGGACCAGAGATTTGTAAAGGGAAAATATGCATCGATGTTTTCTGTTAATTACTTGAACACAACTACTGGCCAGTACATGCAAATCTTGGCCGACAGGGTCAGTCCTTGTCTACATATAAGTAGACATCCTGTGGCCTACTGCCCCTGTAAAACAGTGATGGATAACCTCCCTTCCATTTTCATAGCTAGTGCATAAGATTACTATCTTCTTTTTTTTTTTTTAACACTTTCCCTTTTCTTAATTTCTCTAGTCCCAGCTTTTCTCCACCACTCCATCTCTTCCTCTTGCATAAATCTGACATCTGCTACAGGCATCTGAGGACATCTGTTCTCAAAGGTAGCCTCCTGGCGCTGGGATGGTGGCTCAGTGGTAGAGCGCTTGCCTCACACATGTGAGGCACTGGGTTCGATCCTTAGCACCACATAAAGATAAATAAAATAAAGATATTGTATTCATCTTTTTAAAAAAGGTAGCATCCTGGAGTAAAGGGTGTCTCAGTTCCTTGGACTTTATCATGATTTAGTGGATCTATAGTGATGAAGTTCAGTAACAGGAATACTCAATGATTGGCAAAAAAAAAAAAGAGGCGTGGGGGTCAGCCAGTGACCACAGTGAGGTGCTGCTCGGAGACTGAGAGGGCCAGGGGAAGAGCTCCCGTGAGGAAAGGAAGGCCCTCAAAACCACTGAACAATGAGGAAGCAAGAGCTGATTTCATTCTAGAAGATTCCCTTCACTATCCTGCCCCTGGCACAGCTAAAATCCTTGAGAGATTCCCTGTTTTCTGTTGGAGAAAATTCTGGACTTCTTTGCTTTCAAGCCATCCCCAGATTGGCTCTGAAGAGTCTTTCTAGTCGCAACCTCCCATAGCCTTTTCTGGCTCCTCGGAAACAGGATCAATCATTTCTGTCCTTGTAATTGTACCGGTTTCCTGCCCTGCTTGGATCGGCACAGCACGGCCTTGCCTATGATGTACAAATCGACTGGAAACAGATTCTACACCTCCACTCTGAGGGCTCCTTTAAGCTCCCTAGTGAGGAATGACTTAAATTTTCCCTGGGGGCGGGGGACATTTTCTTTTCTTCCTGCCTGCACAAAGAAATCTTTGCCATTTTGTACCATTTCTAAATAGTTTTTAAATTGCATCATGAATATTACAGCGCCCTACCAACCTATAAACTTTTTGAAGGGAAGAATTGCATCTTACCCTTTTTTAACTATAAGGGCAAGAAATTATTAAATTGTTTGAATAATAGGTTGATAATCATGGTGTAGGGTGTTTTAGGGAAATGGCTTTTCATTTAGTACTCAGTAAGCTGGTTCTTATCTTAGAACTCCTTCCAGCTCTGAACAGTAACAGAATTCATTCCTTTGACTGAGGTCAATCTCAGCTCTCTTCCATTTGCAGATAAAAATTTAAGATTTTTTAAATTAATAGCTCAAAATTCTACTACTCTTTTTTTAAATTTATTTATTCTACTTAGGTATACATGACAGTTGAATGCATTTTGATTCATTGTACACAAATGGAGCACAACTTTTCATTTCTCTGTTTGGACATGATGCGGAGTCATACCATATATGAAGTCATACATGTACCCAGGGCAATGATGTCCATCTTATACCACCATCTTTCCTGCCCCCATATCCCCTCCCCTTCCTTGCCTCCTCTTGGACCAAAATTCCTCCATTCCATACCCCTTCCCTTATTTATAGATCAGCATCCACTTATCAGAGAGAACATTTGGTTTTTTGGGATTGGCTTACTTCACTTAGCATGATATTCTCCAACTCCATCCATTTACCTGCAAATGCCATGATTTTACTCTCTTTCAATGCTGAGTAATATTCCATTGTGTATATATACCACAATTTCTTTATCCATTCATCTATTGAAGGGCATCTAGGTTGGTTCCACAGTTTAGCTATTATGAACTGAGCTGCTATAAACATTGAAGTGGCTGCGTCACTATAGTATGCTGTTTTTAAGTCGTTTGGGTATAGACAGAGAAGTGGGATAGTTGGGCCAAATGGTGGTTCCATTCTAAGTTTTCTAAGGAATCTCCATATTGCTTTCCAGATTGGTTGCACCAATTTGCAGTGCCATCAGCAATGTATGAGTGTGCCCTTTCCCCACATCCTCACCAACACTTATTGTTTGTATTCTTGATAACTGCCATTCTGACTGGCATGAGATGATAGAGAAAAAAGTAGGCCCAAACCTTCATCATGTCAGATTAAGCCTCAAATTCCCTAATAAAACTCCTAAAGTGCAAGAAATAAAAGCAAGAATCAATAAATGGGATGAACTCAAACTAAAAAACTTCTTCTCGGCAAAAGAAACAATCAGTGAGGTGAACAGAGGAGCCTACATTCTGGGAGCAAATTTTTGCCACACACACATCAGATAGAGCACTCATCTCCAGGATAAAGAACTCAAAAAACTTAACACCAAAAAAACAAACAACCCAATCAACAAATGGGCTAAGAAGCTGAACAGACACTTCTCAGAAGAAGATATACAATCAATCAACAAATATATGAAAAAATGTTCAACATCTCTAGCAATTAGAGAAATGCAAATCAAAACTACTCCAAGATTTCATCTCATGCCAGTCAGAATGGCAGTTATAAAAATTCTACTACTCTTGAGAACATGGGCAAGCTAATCAGCCATTCTTAGTCTCAGTTGCTATTTATAAAAATGAAGATAATATTGATCCTTCCATTGTTTTGTGATGCTTAAATGAGGTGTGAGGCCCTTGATCCATTGCCAGCCCTGTGCTCAGTAAGCACCACGCCTTTGAACTGAAGTGAAAGAGCAAACATCAAGGGAAACAATGAAGTTTACTTTTATTTCCCAAAGAAAAAAAATATTTTTATTGTTTGGCAACCAATAAACAACAGGTTTTCATTCTTTTATATCTAGCTTCTTTTTTATTTAAACAAGCAGATAACTAATTACATATTATTGGGCTGGAGATTGAGCAGTGGTAAAGCGTTTGCCTAGCATGCACAAGGACCTAGGTTCAATTCCCAGCGCCATGAAACAAAACTACAACAACACACACACGTATAACCCACCACCAACAACTAAACAAAAATAGAAGAGTGTATTTTTTTCCTGTTTAAAAATATATTCAGGGGGCTGGGATTGTAGCCCAGTGGTAGAGTGCTTGCCTCACATGTGTGAGACCCTGGGTTCGATCCTCAGCACCACATACAAAGCAATAAAATAAAGACATTGTGTCCATCTACAACTAAAAAAAATTTTTTAAAAAAAAATATATATATATATATTCATGGCTGAAGGTTTAGCTCAGTGATAGAGCACCTACCTTGCATGCACAAGACCCTGGGTTTAATTCCCAGCACTGAAAAGAAACATATATATATATAAAAATAAGTATTTATTTAAATATATATTATAAATATAAATATTTTATATATGAATATATTATTTAAATATTTGTTTAAATATATACATATATATATACTCATGCAAGCTAAATTTAAGAATACTGAAAAAACTAATACAGAGACAACAAAAGTCATACATTGAGATGAATTAGATGTGTGCATGTTTTAATGACCATTTTGTCTTATGGGAGCCCAGGTCAATAAAAATTATTAAGGTTAATCTAAAACAATCTCAATGGAAGTAAATGCAAAGCAGATAATTCAGAAATGAAATAAACATCGGTTCTAAAGTGCTATAATTTAGATCTGGAATGTACACTAAAGTCTCCTTCCCCAGAATGGTGCTGTTGGGAGTTGGTAGAAGCTTTAATAGGCGGAGCCTCATGAGGGGGTCTTCTGATCATTGGGAATGTGCCGTCAGAGGGGATATAGGGACCCACCAGCCCCTTCTCTCTGTTTCACTCACCTCCACCACTACTCTCTCGTGTCCCAGGCCAAAGCTGAACAGGTTTGTCACACACTCCTGCCATGAAATGCTGTCTCACCACAGGCCCTAAAGCAATGGGGTCAACAGACCATTGACTGAAACTTCTAAAACTGAGCCAAAATAAACCTTTTCTCTTTCTAAGTTGATTATCTCAAGTGTTATGCTGCTTCACAGAAAGCTGATGAACACATTAAAATATGTTTTTAAGAAATGCTTTAACTTAGCATAGAGTATTTGCATCTATACTTGTGAACAAAATTATCCATGACATTATCTTGCCCGAAATTTAAACTTCAAATTAGGATGCAAACTCAATAAGTCACTCAAAAACAGTAGCTGTGAGGCCAGACTTCATGTTAATTATTCCTGATTCATCATCAAGGGCAGAGATGATTTCATCGTTTTATAACAAATCACTTCTTAACAGTTTCCTCCCAGGTGCTTAAGAACAGCCAAGACCCAAGGCTGTTCACCATGAAAAAGTGGCTGTCAGGACTGCACCAGGGTTATTTTTCATTTAACATTCTGCAGCAATGTAAAATGGAGGTTGGAATTCAGATGTGTGAGAACCACGTTGATAGCCAGTGACACAGTAAAGGCACGTGGGACCAGATGGGCTGGTTCAAATCCCAGCTCTGCCATATTATAGCTCTGATTCCTCTGTGTCTATGGGGCCTTTCTATGCCTCAGTGGTCACCAGTAAAATCAGGGTGACTTCAACTTCTAAGGATTACTGTGAGAATAAAGTCAGTTGATACATGTAAAGTGCTCAGAACAGGACTCACACACACTCCTTTTTTGGAAAAAAAAAATCTGCATTAGCCAGTAAGACGAAACAAGCCATGTTTGCAAATTCCCAAAACACTGGTTGAAATTAAAACTCTGTGACTTAAATTTTCTTTGTTGTCTTAACCACTGCTTCTGATCCAACCTATGAGAAGGGTGTATGCCAAGGCCAGAAGGAAAACAACAGCTCTTTCTTCATGGCCTGAAAGAACATGGGCTCCTCCACTAAATTTGGGACTCAGGGACTCACCTTTCCCACCATGTGTTTTAGTCAGCTTTTCACTGCTGTGACTAAAGGACCTGACCAGAACAACTGTAGAGGAGGAAAGATTTATTTTGGGGCTCATGGTTTCTGAGGTCTAAGTCCACAGAAGAACAGCTTCATTCCTCAGGGTTCAAGGTGAGGCAGAACAACATGGCGGAAGAGTGTGGCAGAGGGAGCCAGCTTACATGGTGATCAGAAAGCAGAGAGAGACTCCATTCATCAGATACAAATATATAACCCCTAGCCATGCCCCCAATGAACCACTTCCTCCACCTGCCTCCAGTTACCACTCAGTTAATCCCACCAGGGACCAATTCACTGATTAGGTTGAGGCTGTGGCCCAATCCTCTCTCCTCCAAACCTTGCATTGTCTCACATGTGAGCTTTTGGGGGACACTACATCTATGAGAGGATCAGAAAGAAGCATGTTTTATCCATTGAGGGAATGCTCATTTCATAGCTTTTCAAGGGAGAATTTTAAATGTTTCTTAAAAGGTTATACTGAACATTAAGATAGACTTTAGGGCAACAAATAACACTAGTGTTCACTATTAGAGTTCTTTTCAGCAGAGTAATTATGAGGCTCACAACTGTTCAGTGAGAAACTAGGTCACGTAAATCTCCATTCTCTCACAGTTTTGAAAACTCCAATTAATCTTGTTTGCACGAGGGACATCATTTCCAAAGTACCTGGCTTCATAAAAGGACTCAAAGTCATTTTACCCTTTGCTTGGGGAAGGGTTTAATAGCAGAACTTTGAATTCACCCCCAGTTAGGTTATATGAAATAAGCCTGAGCAGAGAATGCCAAAATGCACCTCAAATTAAATTGAAAGTAAAAGGGGAATAGATAAGAATTATTTTTCCTTAATAGTATTAAATATCAGGCTGGGATTGTAGCTCAATGGTAGAGCACTTGCCTTGCATTCATGAGACACTGGGTTCGATCCTCAGCACCACATAAAAATAAATAAATAAAGATATTGTGTCCATCTAAAACTAAAAAGTATTTTTAAACAATTTTATTAAGTGTTGTTTGTTTAAAAAAAAAAGGACTCCTGTGATTTTATATAAAAATGGTCATCCAGGCACTGTGGCACAATCTCAGTAACTTGGGAGGCTGAGGCAGGAGGATTACAAGTTCAAAGCCAGCCTCAGCAAGGGCTGAGTAACTCAGCAATAACCTGTCTCAAAATAAAAAATAAAAAGAGCTGGGGATGAGGCTCAGTGGTTAAGCACCCCAATGTTCGATCCCTAGTTACAAACAAAAAACAACAAAAAAAGATTAATATGTAATTTGAGAGGTTTTGAAGATGACTATTGTGAGAAAGTTATTCACTGAAAAACAATCTATCATTATTTATCATTATTTATTATACAGTGTAGATTATGATGGTAATGTTATTATATCTACATAAAAAACAATATAAAGCAATTTTATAATTTCTTTTAATAGAGTCTTATGAATGTTGCAAAGCCACAGTTTTTGATCTAATAATACTTTAATTAAGTTGCCAAAAATACAAAGAATCAAATCAAGGATTAGTATTGTAAATGATTTTCTGTTTGTTTGCTTTTTAATCATGGGGGGAAGTTGTTATAATTCATGACCCCTATGGTATTCCAATACAAATCACCTGCCAGATAATATGGTAACATCTGTAGCAATAACAATCACACGGACTTTTGAAATAAATAATTCTCTGTGCTGTGGGTGGTTATGAACATAACTTATGCCCAGTGAAACCCAAGAAGCTCCACAGAGATATCCCTACAACCAGCTGCACTCTCACATCAGGCACTCTGGAAGTAAGCATGGCCTGCTGGGAGCCTGAGCTCAGCCCTAGGGAGGTCTGCTTCCCGGGGCTCAGATCTTGGTGGAAAGGAGCGCTCTATAGTGAGTAAAATCTACTCCCACAAGCTCCAGTGAACAGCATGGTGCCTGAGAACCTGAACTTCATGGTATTATAAATCTGAGTCTACTAGCTGTGCATTCTTGGGAAAGTGACAACTTTGAGCTTCAATGTTCTCATTAAAAAATGAGAGTAGGGCTGGGGTGTAGCTTAGGAGTAGACTGCTTGCCTAACATGTGCAAGACCCTAGGTTTGATCCCCAGCACTGCAAAAATAAAAATAAAAATTTAAAAATAGCTTTCTCATTGGTAGTGGTGGTTATGTGATGCCATGTGATTCTTGGCCCACATCCCTCATGACATTGTAGCTATTGTTTTAAGTATTCTATGTTAACAAATACAATATTATGTGGATTAAATAAATGCTATCTTAGCTAAGATGAATGGTAACTAGAAAAAGTGCCAATCAGAAGAAAAGCCTTATCTTTTCTGCTTAAATCAAGATCTTTCAAAATAATTTACAAATCTACCCCCAAATACCTCTGTGCTCTAAATCTCACATATAAATATTTAAAATATATATATTTTATTCAAGCATTTAGTACCTGACCAATAACCAATGAAAAGGAAAAAAACAGCACTCTTAGAGTAAGTTATTATATTTTAATTCTCAACTTATTTAAATTGATAACTTTATGGGTCTTTGCACATAAGCAGCTGAAATATTAAGTCAATTTGTGGGAATTTGCATGAAGGCACTAAATATCCTTAATCATCATTAAGCCTTAAACAACCTATGACATCAATCTGATTGCAAAGAAACAAAGATAAATTACTTTGACCTACCAACTCTTCATTTAAATACTTGGATATTAGAAAGTTATTTAATATTTTAGGGGAAATTAATTATGCCATCTCTAATATAAGGTATGTCATACCATGTACCCATAAGTATCTAAACAGAAAATGATTATATACTTAAAAATCAAATTTAAATATCAGGTTGGTATGAGAAGTAAATATCATTTAAAAGCAAGCTGACTTTGAAAATGAAAAGCTGTTACCCTGTGAGACTATTAGGCAAAAATACATCAGAGAAATGGAGTACCTTGAGTATCGTCTGTTATAAATTCTAAAATCATGTTTAACATGTGTAGTGTGTGTGCTTTCTAAGCCCTCAACTATAGACCTCTTGACATACCTGACTTGTAAAAGATGTATAGGCTGACAGATTTAGGGAAGAAATTGCTATGTTCTGAGTCCAGTGTGTTCTGTTTGGTCCATGAGTAACATTGATAAGAATGATCTCAGTTCTCTGCTTCTCACCTCCTGCCCCATTCATGAGTCGAGTCTACCTGTGGCTCCAATCACTCATCATACCTGCACTCTGGGATCCACCCTCATGGGGACCACCATAAAGGAGAGCTGAAGGTAAAAAACCCACTTCCTTAGGATCTGGCTCGTGTCCATGTGTCCCTCTTTCTGGTGCCATATTCATTCATGAGGACTTCGTGGGTTCTTAATCTTTATTTTCTCCATCTAAAACTACAGATCTGTTTATGTTCAGAGGCAATGCTTCTGTTTCTCAGCACTTTTGTCTTGGCCAGATCAGACTGCTATAACAAATTTCCAATAGACTGGGTGGGTTAAACCACACACATTTATTTCTCACAATTCTGGAGGCTGTAAGTCCAAGATCAAGGCACCAGCATGGTCAAATTCTTGTGCAAGCCCTCTTCTGGGTTGTAGGCTGCTGACTCTTTACTGTATCCTTACATGGTGCCAGGGGAGTGAACCAGTCCTCTGGCCTCATAAAGGCACTGATCTCATTCAGGAGGGCTCCACCCTCATGACCTAACTACATGACACCCCCATGAAAAGTCACTAAAATTTTTAATCTACATTAACTATTCCCACACATATTCCTGTGTCACTGCTGTTAGGAAGGATCATGAACAGCACCCTGGGAGATTTAAACTGTGTGTTCCAGCCTGGCAGAGAAGTGTCCTGAGTTAGTCACCATTTACTCAGAGTCAACAGGTAGATACAACTGTCTGAGTTGGCAAAGCCCAGAACAATCTGCCTGATACAAAGTACCAAACCTGAATTATGCTATCTCAGGAAAATCTCTAAAACTTTATATCTAGACATATAAAAGTTAGGTTTATTTCAAAATCAGCATCAGCAGGGAGATGGACATTATTTATCAAGAAACACAATGAGCTGCTCATATAAACTAATTTAAAAATCTACACAATATTTTTTCAGATATGAATTCCTAGGATCCTGTAAAAATGTCAATATCAGAAAGTCAAACTTCTTGACTTCCACTTGTAGTGAGCTTTTGCGTCACTGTGACCAAAAAAACCTAACAAGAACAACTTAAAGGAGGAAAAATTTGTTTGAGCTCATGGTTTCAGAGGTTCAGTCCATGGTTGGTTGACTCCATGACTCTGGGCCCAAGATGAGGCAGCACATTAATGGTGGAGAGGCTCTGTTCATCACGGACAAAATATAAATGCCAAAGGCACACCCCCAGTGACCTATTTCCCTCCAGCCACACACTACCTGCTTACAGTTACCACCCAGCTAATCCATATCAGTGGATTAATTCATTGATTCGGTTACACCTCTCATAACCCAATCATTTCACCTCTGAAAATCTTTGCATGGTTTCACATGTGTGCTCTGGGGGGACACATCATATCCAAACCATAACACTCTTTTTGTTCCAGTTCTTCATGACACCTTGTATAGGAAATCAAATTAGAGTTAAATCCTACGTGATCCAGTTATCTCACAGAAGAAGCATCCTTCCATTGACACTGAGCATGTAGGATGAAGAATCACAGTAAAGTCACAGCACGGGATCTCAGTGGTAGCAGATTGATAGGGAAGAGGTTGAAGGTGTTGAGGACCTAGAGGAGGACAACTAAGAGACGGTATTTTCTAATAAAAAGAAAAAAATCAGAGCCTGGGGAAAAGTCAGGTCATGGCCAAGATGAGTAGCCCAGCAAAAGCACCTTAAAGGAAAGAAAGATCTGTTATGCAGATTTAAGCCAACGCTCCCCCAGCTCAGGAGTCTCTAGTCATTTCCTCATCCTTCTCTTTCTGGTGCAGACAAGGAGAAACCCTCACAGACAGACTTCTTTTATAGATATAAATTTCTCTTCCAAAAGGATAACTTTGCTACTCCTGTACAGAGTTTCTCAAAATAACTAGTTCGAGTTAATCCATATGCCCATGAAGCGAATTTTGGCCTCGCACACCGTGGTCACACAGTCATAGGCGAGGGTGGTGTTCTCCTGAGCCCCAGCAGGCAGGCATGTACTGTAAGGCTGCGTGTGAATCCCTCATCTGCTTCCTAGGGGACTCTGGCCCCACTGGCAGTGTCCACACTACTTCTGACACTGAAGTAGAAGAGAAAAAATAAGGATAAGTAGAAAGGAGACAAGAGGAAAGGAAAAAGAGATTGCAGCTTTTTAAAGATTTATCTTTAAAAAAAAATGCTTGCACCTAAACATCTGCAGTTGTTTAAGCACACTTGCCAACACGCATGAGCTGGAACCTAAATTCCTCCATGCAATAGGGCTGGCAGGTGGGCCCACAGGAGGTGCCTGGCTCGTGGGAGCAGAGCCGTCCCTTCTGAGCTGATCAGTGCTTTCCTCACTCGAGTGGGGCGGCCGTCTCGGGGGCTCTGCTCTCTTTTCTCTCTTCCTCACGTATCTGCTTGCCCTTCTGCCATGAGGCCCTCACCAGAAGCTGAGCAGATGCTGGCACCAGGCTGTTGAACTTCGTAACCTCAACAACCATGAGGCAAAATAAACTTCTTCCCTTTATAAATTAAAAAGAATTTTAAAACTTGTTTTTTTAAATTAAATCCCATGATCAGACTTACTCCCAGACCTATCTTTCCTCCAGGCCTGTCACTTTCAAATTTCTGAAAAGCCTACAAGTCTTAGAGTTACTGTAAATTCACTCATCTGTGAAAACTGCCTCATTTCCATTAAGGTTTCCGTGTGCTATTAGTTGCTACGATGTATTTTCCGATTACATAAAATAAAGGGAGATTAAGAATCCTGTAATATCAGTTCAACCGCAGGGCTGCAGAAACCCCAAGCATACTTTTTATCAATCCCACATTGTCCCCACACACCTTCCCATGCCCACCCCTCACATCTTTTCCTTTCAAAGAAGAGCTGAGACCCCCAAAGCAGTTCTTGCTCTCAAGATAGCCCTCCTCCTCCTGCTCTGAGGGTGCGCACCTCCGCCCTCCCCTTTGCTTACATCTAAGCCTTAAATTCTTTTCTGCAACATGTGAAGAGCCTGGAAGGTGCAGGTATGGCTCTCCTGTGCCTCTGGACAGACCTCCTCAAACCCCCTTATGGTGCTAAGAGGGCTGTACACACTCAAAGGGAGAGAGTGCGGACATTTGAGAGTGAGATGCGAGTTCTTTGATCATGACTCACAAGATGTTTATGTGGTCTGGTCTTCCAGGACCTTCTGTCTAGATAACTTCAGGAAGGTCCCTATGTTATAGAGCTCTTCAAATATAGGCCCCTTTGCTTTATCTAATCTGAAAATACATTGTGTACGCTAACAGTGCACTCGAGCTTTAATCAAAATAAGACGATTTTCACAGATGAGTGAATTTATAGTAATTAAGATTTCTAGATTTCTCAGAAAATTGGGAGAAACAAGCCAGGAGGGAAAAACAGATCTGGGAATAAGTCTGATCATGGGGCTTTTAGACCCTGAATTCAATCTCTTTTTCCTCCCCTTTTGCCCGCCGTCTGCCCAACTTTACCCCTCCTCTCCTACTTCACTATTGCTCTTTCACTGAATAAGTCTTTGTTGGTGCCTTACTCTCTGACACACCCTGAGATTCTTTCCTGTGATGAATATCAAGAACGCTCCAAGACTAAGTTGAGGTCCCCTTCTCCTCTTTGAAGGGACCCTCTTGGGTGACATTTTCTTTCGTGACTTGGAGACAACTATCTCCCTTATCTCGCCCAAACTGGCCTCTCATCAGGTTTTAGTAAAGGGATACTGATGATTGGACTTATTCTTTGTCTAGCACTCTCCTTGATTCAGGTGACTGAATCAGAGAACAATGTTAGAATCTTTCTGGTTCAGGTGAAGTGGTGACGGTACCCTCTAGAGCCTGGGTTGTCAGGACCAAATGCTCATCTCTGCTGCTAGCCATGTAGGCATGGGCATGTCATGTAGCTCTGGGCTTATCCATTAAATGAGGACAATAAGAGTACTTTACTCCATAGCACTGTTATGATAATTAATTGGGTTAACCTTTGGAAAGTTCTTAGACCAGTGCTCAGCACACAGCAAGGGGCACACAAGTGCTAAATGACTAAATAATTATCCTATCTTCTTCCTTCCCACACGTATTATTGCACCGTGATAAAGAGGAAGTGAGTGGAAGAAAGAGGCCCATTTTTCAGGGGTAGATCCAGAGATCTTAATCAAAGGCTCAGATATTCAGGGCAGGCAAAGCCAACATTTTTAAATATTATTTACCAGACAACTGTTACATGGGAATTACCATTTACTATGTGCTAGATGATGTTAATTCCCATGATTCCAGGCTTGTTAAATATGTACTTTTATTACCTCAAGTGCAAAAATGACGAGGCAGGAAATATCTCTACAATGGAGGCACTTGGAAATAGCATTACCACTGACATCTTACAATTTTTAGAAGATTATACAAGAAGTGAAACTATTATTAAGAGTATATGTTGCTTGACAGTAATAAGAATACACATGCATCTGAGAATAAAGGAAAGAAGATTTTGAAATAAGTTAATGAACAATGTCATTTCTGGGTTTCATTTCTTTGTTTCAGTTTGTTTTAGGGAAGGTATTTTAGAGATTTATAATGCAGGATTTTCCTCCCCAGAAAGAAAAGCACAAAAAGATTCATGATAAATTTATAACAATTTTTTCAGTACTAGGGATTGAACCCAGGGGCACTTAACCACTGAACCACATCCCCAGCCCTTTTTCCTATTTTCTTTAGAGACAGGGTCTTGCTGAGTTGCTTAGGGCCTCCATAAATTGCTGAGGCTGGCATTGAACTTACAATCCTCTTGCCTCAGCCTCCCATGTCACTGGGATTATAGGCATGTACCACTGTGCCCAGCTACAACCAATGATTGATCCCAAACTGAGTCCCTTTTTCCTCTCAGAATTGTGGAACCAGTAAAAAGATGGATCCCTGACTGAGCAGTGAAGAAAGGTTTATTCTTGGCCAAGAATAGAAGTAGATGATAAACTCACTAGATGATAAACTCACTAGAATAGAAGTAGATGATAAACCAACTTCTTAACCCATCAGGAGTTGGGAAGTTATAGATAAAGGGTAAAGGAAACGAGGAGCAGGAGCAGGCTATCAAATAGGAGGAAATTCATGTCTTTTCTGAGAATCGGCAGAGATTTTCCTGGAATTTGGGCACTGCCTCTTCTCATTGCTCTTGTGATTCTCTATAGTCATTGTCTTGGCAACTGTCAGCCATCTTGGTTCTTGAAGGGTGTCCGTCAGCAGGCAGATGGGATTGTAATGAAGTTAGAAGTGGTCTGGTTGTCACTCTGGCAGCCTTCTTGGATTCAACTGGTTTGGGCTAGCCCACCCAAAGAGGGACTTCTGGCCATCAGGTATCCTGTCCTCAAAGATAAATAAGATTAGGGTGGGATAGAAATTCAGCCAGATCACCTAGGTGGTACAAAATTAGGATAGGGTAACACATTCATCCTTTCTTCTCTTTCTCCCTCAGACTTTACTTCACATCTAGTGGGAGGGACTCTCTTGAGACATTTCCACTGTTACCAGAGTCCTTCACCATAGGCCATAAACCGAGGGTCCCAACAAACCAGGTCCAGCCACTTGCTCCAAAAAACAAACAGAAAAAATTAACAGTAAAAAGCAGGAAAGGAACTTTAATCGATATGGCCATATTGGGAAGGCAAAGTGAGATCAAATGTCTCAGATCTGTCCTTGGGGGTACATCAGCTTTAAGTTTAAATAGAAGAAGAACTTGGGCAGGGGGAGAGAGGTCCATGTAATTAAACAGTCTTAGTCAAACTGTGGTCTGGTTCATCATCACCTCAGCTTTGGTTCTGTGAGGTGGCTCTAGAGGGGTTCTTACTGTTTGAGAGAGCCATCTCTGCGTGCTGCTCAGGATGTTTACCTATCAAACCTCTTATCCTGGAAGGGAGCAACTCAGTTCCCATGAGGTGATTGTCTTGCTTAGGGGCACAGTCTCGTCATGGGGTGATCTGCCTGCAAGGCCACACCGTAAGGCATGAGACAATGACTGGCAACTTCTAGGCACCGTGCTGGGGATCTGGAACAGGATGCTGTCAAAGCTGGAAGTCAGATGTCCTTGAAAATCTTGAAAATGCTTTACTTTTATCTTGGTTCCTTTGTCCTAAAGGAGGATGAGATAGGTTAGGTAAATCCAGGGCTAATAAACTTTGTATTAGTAGTTTCTAAATGAATAACCCTTAAATGAGGCCTTGGTGCAAGCTGAGAAGAAATCTGAAGGCAGATACAAAATAAAGGCAGAGTGGACAAGCTGTGTCTTACTCTTAGTTACCAGTTGGGTTTCAGCAGACCCAAGTGAAGAGTCAGAGCTTTTAGCAAAGACTGCCTCTCTAAGTCCTTGTTATACCATCTCTTGGCACTCATGGTCTGATGGAAGAGATGAACAAACAAATAAACACAAAGTTGCTTCCTGAACTGGAAGGTACAGATATACACAAGGAGCTATGGGAAGCCAGAAGTCATTCTGACCCTTTTGAGTCAGGTGAATATCAATCCCCCCAAAATGACCCTTTTGGATCAGTGATTATCAATTCCAAAAAAATGAACAAGTATTTTATTAGATAAAATGGTGTTCACTAATTAATTTGGGGTAGTGATGGTCAGAAAATGTGGGGACTTGGACCTAGAAATCTAATTTCATTTTGTATTGTTCTAGTGATTTCTATCTCTTGTGTCAGTTACTATCTAATACAAAGGCTCTTTGTCCCAAATATATGAGAAAATTAGTTATGTAAATTCATTAAGAAGCATGCAATTTAGTAAGTACCGCAGACTTTAACCTTACTACTTATCTTACATATTGTCACTTTTAAATGCTTCATCATCAAATAGGGGTTTACTATAAGAATGAAAATCAGTAAATCTTATTTTTTACATCAACATATAGAAAATCACTTTCACCATGTTCTCTCTAATTACTCATTTCAGTGTCAAAATATGGAAGACCTATGTGTTGTACAATTTCCCTTTTAAGCTTTAAGCTATTTTGAAGCTTTAAACTATCTACTGATTTCCTATAAATAATAATGGCATTTTTTTAATGTTACAGTTAGCATGTAATGCGCAACCTTGAGGAGGTCACTCAGTCCTGATTTGAGTTTAGCCTTCCTAACACCTCGGAAGGTTATTGAGAGGATTAAACAAGGCCCTATATGAAAAGATCTTTGTAAATCTGAGGATGCTAGTAACATGCTCCATTTCTACCTCCCTTCTTCCCCTAAAGGTGAAGTTTACTTGATTAATTAATGGGCAGCATAAATCTGGCCTCCATTTGTCTAGACTGGACCAGTAGTTAAAATACCTTGCACATTTTTGATTACTTCCTTTCCGTTCCTATCACTATCAGCCAACAGAGTGACAAGCAACCCACTCTGTGAGTGGACGTGCCAGGATACTATGCCCTGGATGTCACAACTAGCATCAGTGGAATTCTCCTTTGTGAACTTGCTCTTCCTACAGCTGGCATAATTATCAGAGTAGGTTGTCTGTCCCTGCCTTGCAACTCATTAGTCAAACTATCTGTTCTTTTGATTAGATTATTTCTCAGGTATGTTGAACCAAGGCTTAGATTTATGGAATATATTGTAAAAACATATCTGACCAAACACCCTAATAATAGTTTCTAATTTAACACTGCTAACAGTGAAGATGGTTGTATAGTTTGAATGCATGGTGTCTCAAAAGCTCATGTGTGACACAATGCAATAAAGTTTAGAGGTGAAATTATTGGGTTATGAGAGTCCTAACCTATTCAATGGATTAGTTCACTGATAAGGATTAACTGGATGGTCACTGTAAGCAGGTAGGGTGTGGCTAGGGAAGGTGGACCACTCGGGGCATGCCTTTGGTTTTTATGTTTTGTCTATGTCTAAGCAGCGTGAGGGGAGCTCTCACTCTGCTTCTGGATTGTCATGTCCTGAGCCATTTTCCTCCCCCATCCCTTTCTGCCAAGATGTTCCGCTTCACCTCAGGCCGAGAGCAAGTGTCAGTCTGTGGACTGATACCTCTGAACTGTGAGCCCCAAATAAATGTTTCCTCCTCTAACTATTCTTATCAGGTATTTTGGTCATAGTGATGAAATAGCTGACTAAAACAGAAATTGGTACTGAGAGTGGGGCCATTAACGTGACTAACGTGAAGATGTGCTTCAAAATCTTTTGAAGCTTGTTTGTGTGGAAAGAAATTTTGAAATTCTTAGAGATTCAAGCTGGAAATACTTTGGAATATTGTAAACAGAACTTATTGGACAATTCTGACGGGAGCTCAAAAGACCAGAATGCTGATAGAACTGTGGACAGTAAAGACTGGGTTCATGAGGTTTCAGATTCTGTTGGAAGACTCTATTGAAAAGAAGGAGAATTTATTGGAAATTGGACTAGAGGCCATTCATGTTATGTTCTGGCTTAGAAGTTGTCTACATTTTGCCTGTATCCTGAGACTTTCTGTGAGGCCAAATTTAAAGGTGATGGATTATTGATCTGGTTAAGGAAATTTCAAGGCAGCACAGCATTCAGGCTGTGGCATGGATAGTGTTGATGGCTTTAGTCAAGTTTATTGTAATAATCAGGAGCAGAGAACAGAGCAAAAAGATTTGAAAAACTTTCAAATTGGCCAGAGAATTATGAGTAAAACTGGATCTAAAGACATGTGGTTGTTAAAGATGTTACAGTGTTATAGCCACTAAAGAAATGCTAAGATGCCAAGTGAGGTGGCGCATGCCTGTAATCTCAGTGGCTTGGGAGGCTGAGGTGGGAGGATCACGAGTTCAAAGCCACCCTGAGCCACAGTGAGTGCTAAAGAACTCAGTGAGACTCTGTCTCTAAATAGAAAAAAGGGCTGGGGATGTGGCTCAGTGGTTGAGTGCCCCTAATTTCAATCCCTAGTACTTCCCCTCAAAATTAGAAATATTAAGAACTTTACCCAGAAACAATAGGAAAGATGGCTTGAGGACATCTTGGGTACTGGCAACACCACACCCATTTCAGGCTCAAGGGAGTAAAAGTAGAAAAGAAATTCCTTTGACAGGAGATCAGAGGGCACCTGGCTTACACAGGAGGACATAGGAAGTTGCATCACCATGCTCATCAACTCAGGCACCTGGCTTCTGCTGCAAACCAGGGTCCCAAGAGACTTGGCTACTGCTCAAGATGGTGGCAGACTTTGGCATCAATCATGTGGTGAAGGTTCTGCAAGAATACAGGATGCTGGAGTTAGGAGATCAAAAGGGCTTCCAGCAAGATTTCAAATGAAGACCTAGGAGATCAGGCAAAGTATAGCAGGGTCCGAGTCCCTGAGGGATCCCCCTGAGAGGATGATTCACGAAGAAGTGAGAAGGAAACCAAAGCTATGGTGGGGAGCCCTGAGATTAAGAGATGCCAGAACCATGGGGTGTTTGCTGAGGAAAGTCACAGGAATTGAGCAGAAATGAGCCAAGTGAGAAGCCATGTGGGCAAGGCCATGGAGAGGAGTTACATAAATCCTTTGGAGACACCTTCATAATGCTACATGCCCCAGATGCTGGTCATAGAACTACAGGACTTCTCTGCCCATCTGGATTTTGGTCTTACTTTGGTCCCTTCCCTTCTTCCCATGTCCTTGTTCTCCACATGGAAAGGTTTATTCTGTGCCTTTATGTGTTGTCTGGATGTAACTTGCCTTTTATTTTTACAGGGGCTCATGCTGAGAGTTTATCTTGAGTCTCAGAGGAGACTTTGGACTCGGACTTTGAAGCAATGCTAAAATGATCATGAGGACCCTTGAAAATGAGCTAAATGTATTGTGTATTGTGAGATGAGCATGAGGTTTTGGAGGCCAGGGGTAGGATGTTATAGTTTGTATATTATATGTCCCCCAAATGCTCAGTGTAAGACAATACAATAGTCTAGAGGTGAAATGATTGGGGTATAAGAGTCTTAATCTAATCAATGGATTAATCCACTGATAAGGACTGGGGAGTAACTGTTGGCAGGCAGGGTGTGGCTGGAGGAGGTGGGTCACTGGTGGTGTGACTTGGTTTTTTATATTTTGTCCAGTGAGAGGAGCTCTCACTCTGCTTCCTGATTGCCATATCCTGAACCACTTTCCTCCTCCACAACTTTCTGCCATGATGTTCTGCCTCACCCTGGGCCAAGAGCAACAGTCAGCTGTCCATGGACTGAGACCTCTAAAACCATGAGCCACAAATAAATTTTTCCTCCTCATTGGCTAGAACAGTGATATTTTGTTCTATACATATCTTAACTCCAGCTTGATGGTTAATTTTTTGTGTAACTTGGCTGGACCATAGAGTAGCCAAATGTGTTAGCTTTTTGTCACTGTGACAAAATACCTGAGGAAAAAACAACTTGAGGAAGAGAAAAATTACTTTGACTCAGTTTCAAAGCTTTCGTCAATTCCATTGTTTTGGAACATCATGGCAGCAGGGCATGGTAGGGAAAAACTGGTCACCTCACTGGGAAGCAGAGACAGAGAAAGAAGGAGCAGGGGACAAGGTATAGTCCCCAAGAACACACCTCTAAGGACGGGTCCACTCCCTTCAACTAGGTCCCACCTCCTACAATTTCCACCTCCTTCCTCCAATGCCATCAGCTATGGGCTCATCAGTGGACTAACCCACTGGTGAGGTCAGTACCCTCGTGACCCAATCCCTTCCCAACAGACCCACCTCTGAACACTGATGCACTGGGCCTTTAAAACAGGAGCTTTCGTGAAACACTCCAGATCCAAATCTAACACCAGATATTTGGTCAAAACGTCATTTTGGGTGTTTCTGTGAGGGTGCTTTTAGATGAGATTAAAAAATTTAAATCAACTGACAGTAAAGCAGATAGCTCTCCGTGAAATATTTGTCCAATCGGTTAAAGGCCTGAAAAGAATAAAAGGCTGACTGTCCCCTGAGAAAAAAAGAATTCTACTGACTGATGGCCTTAAAACCAAAACATCAGGGGCTGGGGTTATGGCACAGTGGTAGCGTGCTCGCCTAGCACGCGTGAGGCACTGGGTTCGATCCTCAGCACCACATAAAAATAAAATAAAGATATTCTGTTCACCTACAACTAAAAAATAAATATTAAAAAAAAAAAACATCAGCTCTTCCAGGTTCTACAGCACATTATAGCTTTTAGACACAAACTGGGATGTTGGCTCTGATTTGGGACTTATCAGTCTCTATAATCAGGAGCCAATTTCTCATTAAAAATAAATCTTGTTGGGTGATGCATGTCTGTAATCCCAGCAACTCAGGAGGCTGAAGCAGGAGGATTGCAAATTCATGACAAGCCTCCACAACTTAGTGAGACCTTGCCTCAAAATAATTAAAAGGGCTGGGGGTGTGGCTCAGTGATTAAGCACCACCAAGTTCGATTTAGTACCATAAATAAATAAATAAATAAATAAATCTTTTGATAGATTATATATGAAGATTTTAAAAATATAAAATATATGTGTATATATTAAACACATGTGTATATATAAATAATCCCCAGTGGTTTTATACTATTTATCGTGTGTGTGTGTGTGTGTGTGTGCTTGTATACGTTTCTTTCTCAATTCAGAATTTGATGTAAGAAAAGGTATTTGAAATCACCTCTAACTATTTCTCAATAAAATAAGTCCCAAATATGAAACAATAATAACATTAGTGCCTTAGAATTTTAATATTTTAGGACCTTAATATTTTAATATTTAACTTCATTATAATAACAAATAGTGGTTTAGGCGTGCTCTGTGTCAAGTAATATCCTAAGCACTATAAAACAGCTTGGATAGGTTTCTCTCCTGCTTACTATGCATTCACAAAACAAGTCATAAGAAGGAACAAATTGCAAGGAAATATTTGTATAGGAAAACTAGGTTTTCACCCCTGTTCATTCATGTCCAAATGGCTCCACTAGAGAATTCTTCTAAACATTAAAGACAGAAATAATATGATTCATACAAATACGTCCAGAAAATAGAAGATGAGAGCATACTTCCTAGCTCTCTCCATAAAGCCAGTGTCCCCTTGTCTAAGTTCCTTTTTGTGCAGCTACAACAGAGCACCACAAACTAGGTAATTTATAATGAGCAGAAATGCATTTGGCTCATGGCCTGAAGGTTGGAAGAACAAGATCAAGGAGTGGCATCTGGAAAGGGCCGTTCTGCTGCATTGTGACATGTCAGAAGAAATTACAGGCCAAGAGAGCACAGAGCAGAGGAAGGGCACATAGGGAGGGAGGGATGGAGGGATGGGGAGGACCAGGTGGATGAAATTGACCATGGTACATTGTCAATTGTGTGCATGTACAAATATGGAGCAATAAGTCCCACTATCATGTATAATTATAATGCGCTAATAAATGTTTGAAAGGACTGAATGCACTTTTATAACCAACCCATTTTTGCAATAATGAACCCACACGTGAAACAGTGACCTCAATCTATTCATGAGGCAGAGCCCTCATGACCTAATCCCCTCTTAAAGGTCCCCCCTTCCAATACCACTGCACTGGGAATTACATTTCCAGCACACAAACTCTGGAGACACATTCAAACCATAGCAATTTTGATACTAAAAACAAATGATTAATGCTTTAAATGCTTAAATGATCTTAAGCAAAACATAAGCTACAACTCCAAATCCCTACAGCACAATGAATCCAAAAATATCATAATACTTCAGACATAATAACTTTATTTATAGCACAGTATGGAACAGTTCAAGCTTAAATGTGTGGAGGTTGTGGTGAGGGGGGCAGTTTGCAGAGGATCCATAGATTCTGTGAAGAGACAAGGTAAACTGCAATCAGTTAGTTTGGGGATGAGATCTGGGAAAGGAAGTGATTGGTAAGAGCCTTCCTGGGGTCAGAACAAATACTAAACACTGACCTCAGAGTTTGAAATGCCTCTTTCAGGGACTCATAATTCAAAATTCGATCAGCTTAATCCACAGAGCAATATATGTTCCAGGCCATTGTTGAAAATTATAAGGCAATCAGTGATCAATTAGTGCAGCCCAACAGCAAGGGCAGGCAGGGGAAGGGCTAGAGACCACTACGAGCTGCCCTCCCAGATGACTGTAGGTGCCCCTAAACTGTGCCTCCTGCATCAGGGGGTTGACACCATTGACGGGGTTGGGATAGGCTTCATCAGAACAAGCCAGCCGGTCACTAAACAAATAAATAAGCAAAGAACAACAACAAGCCCTGGAAGAGAAAAGCCATGACCCAGAGATGCTAAAATATATTACCTAAATTGTCCAGTTTCCAAAAAAATCTTACAAGATATGGAATAAAGTGAGAGAGTAAGATCCACTCACTGGAATGGGGGTGGAGGGAACAGGCCACAGAAATTGCCAGAGAGAGGGACCAGGTATTGCATTTGATAGGAAAAGATCTCAGAGTAGCCCCTAGAAATACAGCCACTAATGAAGAAGTAAATAAATGAAGGTAAAATGGCAAAATTGCATTATAGGGAAGATTAATAAGGGGGTAGAAAATATTTTTAAAAGGACACAAGTGGAAATTCTGGAATTCAAAAGTACAATAATTATTTTTAAAAATCAGAGAGATTTGTGATGATAATTAAACTCGAATAAAGAACTAGCAAACTTTAAGGTGGGCAAATAAAGGCTATACAATCCAAAATACAGAGAGGGAAGAAAATCAAGAAAAATAAATGGCAACTGACATTCCCTGACTTCAAGACTTACTATAAAGCTACAGTGACAGAGACATTGTGGTGTTGCTAAAAGGACAAATAGGTGAATGAACTAGAACGCAGAGCCCAGATACCGACCTGCATCACTACAGTCAACTGATCTTAGGCAAGAGAGCAAACACAATAGCAAAGAGCAAAGTCTCTTGGACAGATGGTACTGGAACAACTGGATATCCACATGCAAAATATAACTCCCTAGACAAAGACCTTATACCCTTCACAGAAATTCACTCAAAGTGGCTCACACTTTCTGCTAAAATGCAGAAGCTATGAAACTCCTAGAAGACAGGACAAAGTCTAGATAGCCCTGGGTACAGAGACGACTTTTTAGTTGCAATACCAAAGGCACAGTCTATGTAAGAAAAACTTGGCAAATTGAACTTAATTAAAATTAAAAACTTCTGTCAAGAAAATGAGAAGACAAGCCACAGACTGAAAAAAGAATTTCAAAGGACATATCTCATAGAGGACTGTTATCCAAACATAAGCAACAAAAAACTTAAAACTCAACAGTAATAAAATGAACAACCTAAGTAAAAATTAGCAAAGGATCTGAAAAGATACTTCATCAAAAAGAAATGAAACAAATAAAATGAAAAGCTGCTTAGTGTCATATGTCATTAATGAAGTGTCAATTTTTTAAACTTATGAAATGTTTCCACCCACCCATTAGCATGGTAAAAATCTGAACCTCTGAGAACACGAAATGCTGGCTGTGATGTAGAGCAACAGGAACTCTGTTCCTTGCTGAAGGAAATGCAAAATGACACAGTGCTTTGGAAGGCATCTTACTGGTGTTCCTAAAAACGAAATAGACTCTTACCATATTATTCAGTCATTGTAATCCTAAGTATGTATCCAAAGGAATTGAAAACTATGTCCAACAAAAAAAAAAAAAAAGCCTATTTTCTCCAAAGCACTTATCACTCTCGTGTCTGTCTCCCTTGGTAGAATATAAATTCCAAGGGTGAGAGCTTTGCCCTTCTTCTCACTGCATCCATGACACAGGCCTCAGGACCTAGCATGAAGCAAGTTCCAGTGAACACCGCGTGAAGGGACAGATTTCCTGTATCATTTGCAGCCTGTATATTTTTCTGCATTACTGGGCACTGGGTTGCCAGGTGTCAGGACTACGTAAGTGAGCATGCACAGCCTCTGTCCCCGTGGAACTCACCCATGGATGAGTCACACAAATATAACACGTATCTGGGTTTTAGAGCATGAATGGCATCGTTACACATACACTGTACTAAGAGAGGGGGGGGGGACATGGAGGAACATGGTGTGTCATGACCGTTCATGGAGGCAAGAGGGGAAAGACCAAGAGGATGTGGCAGTCTGTGGGGCAGGCTGGGCGAGGTCCACAGCCAGCAGTGTCCAGAGATTTGAGAAAGTAAGAATCCTGTGGGTTTTCTAGTCAAGTGGTTTTTGTTTGGCAAGAACCACTTCAGTGCAGAAATGTGGCAGAAGATGGAGAGACAAGGAGCTAGGAGGTCAACATGGACACCTGCATGGGTCAGAAGGAGTGAGGAGACAGGGACATGTGACAACTGGGCATGGCACTAGTGGCTGGTTAAAGATGGAACAGAAATAAACCTAACTGCTGAAGAGCCCACGGAATGGAGAACATAAAGGTAAAGGAGAAACAGACACATTAACTGAGCTAATGGTAACAGAGTTCAGGTGAATGGCCAGGCAGAGAGGAGGGTAGCTCTTCCCAGGAAGCAGGGTGGGCAGAGACAGGTGAGTGTTCTCAGGAACGAAGGTGGAGGAGAGAGGGAGCAGTCAGGGTCGTCCACTTTACTTTGTTCCGTCGTGGTACCCAGCATCACCACCCAGCACCTAACAGATGGCTAATAAATATTGGCCAAATAAAAGAATTATACTTTCAGATAGTGATGTTATTAAGGAAACTAATGCATAATAGACGAGGTCTGAAATATGCTTTCTGGGAAATGAAAGAGAAAATCGCCCAGGAGAATGTAGAAGTACCAGGTGGTATTTCAATTGTGTTTGGCAACTACGCCTTTGAAATGAAAATTTAATGCTGCTGTATGTGCGTCTCCACCTGCAAGGGAGTTCTTTGTGTATGGGAGGGGAGGGGAGGACTGTGATGTGGATTTTCTTTCTCGGGAGGCGCAGCAGAAATACAAAGTAGAAAAGGCTTGGGGGTATTGAGGATGAGAGGTTATCACAACCAGCCAATCCACTCATCACAATATGATCAAGAAAGACAGTGGGGATGATGAGCGACACCTGGAGGAGCAGTGATTGGGAATAAAAGTGGATTGTGATATTTTAATTGAGTAGTTTGAAGTCCCAGCACATCTGGGGATTGGCCGCGGAGACTGTCAATCTGGGGATTGACAAGATTGTGCAACGAACAGGCCTACCATTAGAGGGGGTGTCCTCCTTGTCCTTCTCCACTGGGACCTCAAGATATATGGTTTTCTCACCATCCACTATGAATACTCCACACATACTTGATTAAGAGAAACCACCAGGGCTGGGATTGTGGCTCAGCGGTGGAGCGCTTGCCTCGCATGCGTGGGGCCCTGGGTTCGATCCTCAGCACCACATACAAAGCAATAAAAAAAGTGGAGACATTGTGTCCATCTATAACTAAAAAAATATTTAAAAGAAAATGCTTTAAAAAAAAAAAAAAAGAGAAACCACCATGGGTTTATCAGTAATGAAATTTAGTAACTACCATGTGCTAGACCCAAACATCACCCCAGACGATGGTGGAACTTGAGTGTAGACAAAAAAGCTACCCAAGTCTCTAGTAAAATAAAGGCGTGTGAGGAAAAGATGTGGAGTGGCAGGGCCCCCTGCTGTGAGATCCTGGGGGCGGGGGAGGGTTGGTAAAAAGGAGAAGAAAGGCACCAGCCTCTCCTCCCAACACCAAAAAGCCGCTGTCTCTGAAACTGCCAAAGGCGGGCAGTGTCTGCATAAAAGATTCAGTCAAGATTTTGTGAAATAGAGGATTTGCAAGAAGTTGGTTGGAATGGAATGGTGTTCTAGAGAGAGCATAGTGGAAATATTTAGGAGGGAAGGAGGATTAAGAGAAAGGAAAGACAACAGCTTACATTTTAAGTGGCAGGTAAGGGTCAACGAATTTCTCAGAGCTAGTCTAAGGTCCAGAACTAAGAAACAGGAGAGGAGGGAGCTTGGGTCCAGAGGGAGTATTAACACAATTTCCTGGAACGTCCTTCCCTCTCCTCCTTGGTAGAGAGAAGGAAAAAAAACCTCTTCCATCCAAGGAAGCATTTCAGTTCTGGATCCACCAGAACTTTTCAGCATCAGCCAATGAATACTGAAAAGTTTCTGTATTTGTGCCTGCATTTCCCTATTATTTCAAAGACAGAAAAATGTTCCCAAACGTATACAGAATAAGAATTGTAGGATGATTTTCTATAAATATATATGGATATGTGTATGTGTGTGAGAGAGAGAGAGGAGATGGAGGCACACAGGCAGTGGAAAATAACACAGTGCCTCTCACACAAATATTAATTAATGGTGGTTGTTTTCTTTCTATGTTCACTGAATTCTTGTCGATGTTACATTTAATCTTATTTCACTCTGCCACGATGAGGTGCACTTGATCTTAGGCAGCTGTTTGGATGTGGCCGGCGTGGTCAGTGGTATGGTGCTTCCTATGAACACATCGCCGTTCCTGCCTCGGGGATTGATGTGTGTGAAGCAATTGTGTGAAAAAGGCCTCTGCGCTCTCCTTCATCATCACCCACTAACTCCAGTAGGGTGCGAGATATGCATCTTTAAAAGTCCTAGGTTTATTTTTAGAGTCTTGCCTGGTACCCTATTTTTGCTTGAAAACAAAAATAATGTTTTATATATCAAGCTAATTGAATATGATATTCTCTTTTTCTCTTTCTACATTTTTATTGGTGTGTTATAGTTGACGTAAGGATGGGATTTGTTACATCTTCCTACGTGCACAGAATATAGCAGTGTAATCTGGTCAGTGTCAATCCCCAGCTCTCTCCACGCCCCCACCTGCCCTCCACCCTCGGATCCCTTTCCTCCACCGATCTCCTTTTGCTTTTCATGATATCACCACCCTGCTCACAGCTTGCTTTTCCTTTTCCTCTCTAGCTTTCACATATGAGAGAAAACACACCACCCCTGACCTTTTGAGTTGGGCTTATTTCATTTAACATAATGGTCTCCAGTTCCATCCACTTTCTGGAAAATGACATAATTTCATTCTTCTTTACGGCAGAATAAAACTCTATTGTGTATATATGCCACATTTTTAAAATCCATTCATCCACTGATGGACACCTAGGCTGGTTCCATAGTTTGGCTATTGTGAATTGTGCTGCTATAAACATGGGTGTGCGTGTATCACTGTAATAGGATGACTTTAATTCTTCAGGATAAATACCAAGGAGTGGTATAGCTGGAGCATGTGGTGGTTTGAGGCCTAGCCTTTTGAGGAGCCTCCACACTGATTTCCACAGCAGTTGTACTAATACACAATCCACCAACAGTGTAAAAGTGTTCCTTTTTCTCCACATCCTCTCCAGCATTTATCATTATTTGTATTCTTGATGACTGCTATGACTGCTGTTCTGACTGGTGTGAGATGAAATGTCAGTGTCGTTTTGATTTGCATTTCCCTGATTGCTAATATGTTGAACATTTTTTGAGTTCTTTATGTAGTCTAGACGTTAATCCTCTGGCAGAACAGTAGCTAGCAAAGCTTTTCTCCTGTCCTGTAGGTTCTCTCTTCACATCCCCAATTGTTACCTTTGTCGTACAGAAGCTTTTTAATTTGACATCATCCCATTTACTAACGCTTGGCATTATTTCCTGAACTCTAAGGGTCCTACTGAGAAAGTCCTCACCTGTGCCTATATACTAGAGTGTTGATCCTACATTTTCTTCTAGAAGTTGCATAGTTTCTGGCCTCATTCCTAGGTCTTTGATCCATTTTGAGTTGTCTTTTGAGCAGGGTGAGAGATAACGGTCTAGTTTCATTCTTCTACAAATGGATGGTTCTTTCAGCACCAATTTTTTTAAACCAATTTTTTTCTCCAATGTATGTCTTTGGCTCCTTTGTTAAGGATCAGATGACTATAGCTGTATGGCTCTTTGTGTCTTCTATTCTCTTCCACTGGTCTACGTGTCTATTTTCATGCCAGTGCCAGGCAGTTTTTATTACTATAGCTCTGTAGTATAATTTGGAGTCAGGTATTGTGACGTGTCCAGAATTGCTTTTTTGGCTTAGAATTGATTTGGCTATTCTGGGTCTTTTATTCTTCCAAGTGAATTTTACAACTGTCTTTTTCTATTTCTGTAAAGAATGTCATTGGTATTTCAATGGGGCAAATATGATATTCTTTTTTTTTTTAAATATTTATTTTTTAGTTGTAGGTGGACAGAATATCTTTATTTTATTTTTATGTGGTGCTGAGGATCAAACCCAGTGCCTCACGCGTGCTAGGCGAGCACACTACCACTGCGCCATAACCCCAGCCCCAAATATGATATTCTTGATATGATCCTTATAGAACTTTTTTGATTTAATGTCTTCCCCTAATATGGGCACACATGGAAATTAAACCAGTATTCTTTTTTTTATTGGTTCTTTCTAGCGGTATAGAGATTCCTCAGAAAACTAGGAATGGAACCACCATTTGACCCAGCTATCCCACTCCTTGTCTATACCCTAAAGACTTAAAAACAGCACACTACAGTGATGCAGCCACACCTATGTTTATGGCTGCACAATAAACTGGTGTTCTTCAATTAGGAAATGTTATGGTTAAACATCCTGATGAACATTGGAAAACTCGCCCAAATTTCTGCCTCTTCAAAGGCTAGGCTATTTTAGCATTTCTCTCAGCCTCAACAAAGTTGGAATGCAATGAGTGGGAACTCTCAGCAATCTCTTCTTGTTACTGACTCTGATTCTCATTATGATGGACTATGGTACTGGAAATAAAATGGAAACTTCCAGCTATGCAGGTTGTTGTCTGGCTCCAAAGAGAACCAGTGATTTGATATTCAAATATGTTTCTTAAAATTGTAACTTCAGACCAAATTGTTTGTATTCACTCACTCCATAAAATGTAAAATTTTGCCAAACTGGCAACTGTCCAGACATTTTTGCATAAAATGGCATCATTTTCAAAAATTCCTCATATATACTCCAATATGCAATAACTATAAATTTTAACCAGTGTATTATAGGTAGCTATATTGTGTTATAATTTTGTATTTAGGTATTTCTATCTTCACTTTTTTTTTTTTTTTGGTACCAGGGATTCAACTCAGGAGCACTCGCCACTGAGCCACATTCTCAGCCCTATTTTGTGTTTTATGTACAGACAGGGTCTCACTGAGTTGCTTAGCGCCTTGCCATTGCTGAGGCTGGCTTTGAACTCTCAATTCTCCTGTCTCAGCCTCCCTAAGTGCTGGAATTACAGGCTTGCGCCACTGTGCCCAGCTTCTATCTTCACTTTTAATCAATAATTTGATCCTCCATTCAATAGCAACCAGCAAACAGTCCAGTTACTCAGTAACATTCATCAAGCTTCTCAAAGTCGTATAACATCATTGCTTTTTACCATAAAGAAATCTGTCTGAAGCCCTGTGCAGTGACACACACTGTAAAGAAATCCAGCAGCACAGGAGGCTGAGGCAGGAGGGTCACAAATTCAAAGCCACTTCAGCAACTTAGCAAGGCTCTCAACAACTCAGCAAGACCCCATGTTTTAGTCAGCTTTTTCACTGTTGTGACTAAAGGACCTGTAGACTAGAACTGTAGAGGAGCAAAAGTTTATTTGGGGGCTCACAGTTTCAGAGGTCTCAATCTATAAACAGCAGACTCCATTCCTAAACATCATGGCAAAGAGTGCCGCAGAGGGAGGCAGCTCACATGATGATCACAAAGCAGAGAGAGACTCCACTCTCCACATACAAAATACACCCCATAGCCACACCCCAATGAACCACTCTCTCCAGCCACACGCCACCTGCCTCCAGTTACCACACAGTTCATCCCATCAGGGATTAATTCACTGATTAGGTCGAGGCTACAGCCCAATCATTTCTTCTCCAAACCCTCTTGCTTTGTCTCAACATGAGAGCTTTTGGGAGACACCCCACATCCAAACCATAACATCCTGTCTGTAAATAAAAAATAAAAGGGCTGGGAATGTGGCTCAGTGGTTACATACTCCTGAGTTCAATCCCTGGTACCAAAAGGAAAAAATAAGAAAGAAAGAAACCCATGTGAAGACATCGCTTGTATCTAAACAAATCATTGTTGAACAAGGGCTACGATTTTGCTTCTTGGCTCCGGTACATTTCTATGACCTCACCTTGTCTCTTGAACACTGTCTATTTGATTACAAATTAAGATTGCATGAAACAGGCTGTTGTCAGGAAAGGTGTTCAAGTGACGTCTGTCAGCAGTCTGCACTGTGGTCTCTCCACAGTAACAGCTTCCCGGACATGAAGGACTAGAGCTGGGAAAATGGAGATGGATTTTTTTTTAAGTCTGATTAAGCCCACTTTTCCGTTTTCTATTTCATTTTCTCTGAAGTTGAAGTGCATGAATATTTCCTCTGACCTTTCCTTGGAATGAAAAATAAATTCTCCTACATTCAGCAAATCAAACCCTGAGAGACTTTCTTCTAGACAGACTTTGGCCACCTCAATTTCTACAATGTTATACTGATTATTTCTTTAAAATATTATTTGGCCCAAGGTCATAGAACATATGAGTTCATTCTGAGCATCGGGCTCCCCAGGGTGCAGTGGTATAGCTTCAGCTCAAAACGACTCTGAAAACTCATAGAGGCAGACTTTCATTAAAAGCACTATTACATCCGTCACTTGCCTTCCAGAACATTGGTGGACATCAGCATAGCTGAGGGCCAGCAAGAGGGATCTACTCCTAGTTCACATTTCTTCTATGAAATAAAAACGTATTCCGATAAAATGTCTCAAATATTTCACACTATTTAGTAATTATTACCACTATGGTGTTTTCATTACTGTCTGATAAAATTTCATTTTGAAGTCGAGCTTTAGGTGTGCTTTTGTATTTGGGGTGTACACCTCTATGGCTTTCACGTTTTGAGCTATGATATTATAATAATAAATCTTTAAGTTCCTTTCTAAATCCAGCAATTAATTGTAATCCAATTGTGCACAAAGATAAAAATTACTATCTAGATATTAGTCATTAAAAGAAATAAAGAAAGCATGCCAGTTAAAAACTTAGAATATTGGGTTGCTGAACTCATTTCATATATTTAATACTAGAATATTTAAATTATTTTTTCTGATTTTTCATAGAACAGACCAATAGAAACACAATATTGGTGGTCTGAGGTTGTGGCTCAGTGGCAGAGCGCTTGCCTTGCACGTGTGAGGCACTGGGTTCAATCCTCAGCACCACATAAAAATAAGTAAACAAAATAAAGATACTGTGTCTATGTACAACTAAAAAATATTTAAAAAAAAAAGAAACAAAATATTGGTGTCTTTATTCAGTGCTGGAACCGTGAGTTACATGATCATAAAGCTATATTCACAAACATTTGGGACAGACAATCCTCACAGCATTTGCACTTAATAATAACTATAGTCAATATAGAATTGAACTTCTTAGGAAGGCTGGTGCAGTGGCGCACACCTATAATCCCAGCAACTCAGGAGGCTGAGGCAGGAGGATCACAAGTTCAAGGTCAGCCTGGACAACTTAGCAGGGCCCTGTCTCAAAATAAAACTAAAAAGGGCCAGAGATATAGCTCAGTGACAGAGCACCCCTGGGTTCAGTCCCCAGTACCAAACACAGAATTACTTGATCTCTCAGTTAATTTCATCAAGAAAACTTTTGTTGAATGCAAGACTCACATGTAAAGTATGCACCAAATAAACAATTTAGATTAAGTAAAACTGACAACAAAATATCTAAAAGACAAAATAAATGCTGCTGTAGTATATCATACTATATGGAAATCTACCCACAGTTAAATAATCTTAATGTTGTAAATACATATCTTTTAGTATATAATTCATAAAAGATACAAATACTCCTATCTGGGCCAAGAAGGTTTTCATTGCAAGAAATAATCGCTGAATTCAAATAAAAACAATTTGTGTGTTTTGTTTCACAGACTGAGATTTGGAGACAGTCTCTATATCTCTCAGCTTTGTTTGCAATTGCTTAACTTCATTCTCAATTAAATTCTCTCCCCTTTGGTGCGAAGATTGTCTCTGCCAGATTTGTGGATCACGGGATTCAAGTAAAAGAAAGATCCATCTTGCCCCAGAACTGGAATATTATAATCTCACAGAGAGTCTATGATCCTAATTTTATCACACACTCACCCTGGGACCAATAACTATAGTAAATAATATAAGGAGCATGGTTGATTGGGATTCATCAGTCACCTGTGCCTGAAGTCATTGACAAGAAAAAATAACATAGTGCTACTCCCTTCTCTCTCTGACTTTAACTACAAGCCAAATGGCTGTTGTACTTGATATTCCCCCCAAGGATGAAGTTGAAGGTGGGGCTGTGAGTAGTCATGGCTGGCAGAAGATTTTGGGAAACAAGATACTAATGACAGAAAGACAGACATGGAGGGAGTACCAGTCCTCTACAGTGATGCCCAACATAACTTTCTGTTATGCTGGACGTGTTTTGTATCTATCCAATATGGTAGCCAAATGTGGTTACTGGGCACTCAAAACGTGATTTATGTAATTAATAAAGCAGATTTTAGTTTTATTTAATTTAAATGTATTTAAATTTATATAGATATAGTGTAGCCTTTCTTATAGTGACTTTGAAGATCTAGTCTGTTTACCTTTACAAAAAAGTTATTGTTCCTTTCAATCTTTGTATCAGTCCATTTTCCACTACTATAACAAAATACCTGAGGCTAATTCTAACTTACAAAGAAAAGAGGTTTATCTCTCTCATAGCTGTAGAAGCTGATTATCCAAACAGCATGGTGTCAGCTCTGATGAGATCCCCTGAATGCATTACATCAGCAGATGGCATCATGGCAGGAACACATGTGGGAGGAAGAGATCACATGGTGTATCATCCTTAAGGTAAAGGACAGTAAAACCCCACATCTGTATGCTCCCTTTCTATTTCCAAAAACTTCACTAAATTAAGGGAACAATGATAGCAAGCCTGGACCAGAACATCCAGATACATACTATCTTGGAGGACATCGGCTCTCTCTTATACACACTGGGAAGTAGAGCACACCACTGCTATCTGTAGAAAGCTACTCTCCTGTATGCACACCAGGACAATTGCTCCTTGGGATGCTGGTCAGACAAGCAAATAGTATGGTGTATTTTGACATATTATACATACATGAAATATAACTTCCCATTCTTGTGGTTGTACATGATGTGGAGTTACACTGGTCATGTATTCATGTATGAACATAGAATTATGACCAATTTATTCTACTGTCTTTCCTATTCATGTCTCCTCTCCCTGCCCCCCACTCCAATCCAGTGAACCTCCTCTACACCCCCCACCCCCACCTATTGTGAATCAGCATTCACATCTCAGAGAGAAATTTGGCCTTTGGTTCTTTGGGACTGGCTTATTTCACTTAGCATGATAGTCTCCAGTTCCATCCATTTACTGGCAAATGCCATAATTTAATTCTTCTCTATGGCTGAGTAATATTCCATTGTGTGTGTATACCACAGTATTTTTTACCATTCATCTGTTGACAGGCACCTAGGTTGGTTCCATAGCTTAGCTATTGTGAATTGAGCTACTAAAAACATTGATGTGGCTAAGTCACTGCAGTATGCTGATTTTAAGTCCTCTGGGTATATGCCAAGGAATGGGGTAAATGAATCAAAAGGTGGTTCCATTCCAAGTTTTCTAAGGAATCTCCACACTGCTTTCCATAAGTGGTTGCACCAATTTGCAGTCCCACCACCAATGTATGAGTATACCTTTTCCCCCACATCCTCGCCAACATTTATTGTTACTTATATTCTTGATAATTGCCATTCTGACTGGAATGAGATGAAATCTCAGTGTAGTTTTAATTTGCATTTCTATAATTGCTAGAGATGTTGAACTTTTTTTCATATATTTGTTGATCATTCTTATTTCTTCTGTGAAGTGTCTGTTCAGTTCCTTTGTCCATTTATTGATTGCGCTGTTTGTTTGTTTTTTGGTGTTCAGTTTTTTGAGTTCATTATTTATCCTGGAGATTAATTCTCTAGCTGAGGTGCAGATGGCAAAGATTTTCTTCCATTCTGTAGGCTCTCTCTTCATGTTCTTGATTGTTTCCTTTGCTGTGAAGAAGCTTTTTAGTTTGATGCTATCCCATTCATTGATTCCTGAGTTTATTTCTTGCACTTTAGCCCAATGCTGTCTTTGGGCACTTTCATTGATCTGTCTGCAACCTGGCCCACTACCCTGGCATAATTGGATCGTGGACATCACACACAGCAAATTAGAAAAACAGATGAGGGAGAGATCAGTCTCACTCTTTAAACAATTCACTCTTGTGGGGACTAACTTGGGATCCCAGAAGAACCACATTAATCTCTTCCATGGGCAGCACCTGCAGCGACCTAACTACTTCCCACTGGGCCCCACCTCTTAAAGATCCCACTGCTTCTCAAATAGCTACACTGAGAAATAACCTTTCCAACAGGTGGAAGAGGTGGTGTAGCCTTTAAGAGATGTGGCCTCTGAAGCTATATCCAGAACATAACCCTCTACATTAGTCCTTTGAATATTAGACAAGCAAAATCATGCTTTCAAAAAGCAGTAAGGTATTCCTTTAACAATTAAACAGAACATAAACTGCAAATACTTGAATATTCTCTTCCATATTCATTTTTAACTTCAAAAATATGGTAAAATTTTTAAAAAGCTTATTACTGGTAATTCAAAATTTCATGATTTCAATGTGATTGTTCCAATTGTAACATGTTGGATAAGCATTGGCATAAAAGGTATTTAAACATAACATGAAAATGAAGTCACATAATAAATGCATTATATAGTGCACTTACATCTTTCCAGTTTTAAAATTAAAAATGCATTACTAATTTGAATCTTGTGGAATATTATAATCTTCGTTCTGAAACAAGCAGACAGACTTTTAAGAGAAGTATAATTGAAATAATAGAAACCAGTTACCCTTCAATAACTATCATTTTCTTAGACATGTGCTAAGCACATTTACATATATTTTATTAATTTTATTTGAACTTTTCAATAACCCTTTATTTCATGGCAAGAGATAGCTGCCACTCGTTCAAACTAGCTTAAACAAAACAAAACAGAAGAGGGAGCTGGGAGTGGTGGCACCCAGCTACTCAGGAGGCTGACGCGGAAAGATCACAAGTTCAAGGCTAGCCTCCGCAACTCAGTGAAACCCTGTCTCCAAATTAAATTTCAAAAGGCCTTGAGGTATGACTCAGTGGGCTAGCATGTCTGCATTCAATCCCCCATACTACAGAAAAAGTGGGGGGTGGGGGTGTTGTGGGAGGAGATAGGACAGTGACCGGCCGTGCAGAGAGGCTTCGTAATCGCTGCAATAGGTTTAGGTTTGAAGTACAGGAGCTGAAGTTTCGTTCTTGGCCCATTTGCAGACTCCTGCTTTTCGACACAGGGTTGATCCATTCTCCTTATAGTTTGTTAAGGGCTCTTTCCTGCTCACTTACTATCTGTACTCCGAGTTGTACCCAAGGGCAGCCTGGACCGTGGGTGCCCACTTCATCTTCCGGCTCAGTCACGTCACACCGGTCAACTTGCAGTGTCTCCAGTGGAAAGGAGCAGCTGGGCCAAGCAATGTCTTGTATCCTCCAGGCCAGATGTCCACACAGCACCCAGGCCCTTCCTCCTGAGGTACAGGGACAGGAATCTCATGTAGAAAAGATGGAACCAAATGCAGGAGGGCCACATTTTCTAGAAAGTACCAATAAAAAAACAAAATGAGTGAGGGATGAGCTTGGTATAGCTGGTGAATTATCCTCATTTTATGTTTGGAGAAAGTTTTAGGAAAATCAGACCTGAGTCCAATTTGTGATCAGAGAAACCAGTATGGGAACTTCATTTTAACCTTCAGTATCTATATGACCTTTGGAAAATAACTACCAATTAACTACCAATTCTTTGGTTGTTATAAAGAAATAAAAGTTGTTATGAAGAGATAATAGAACCTGAACTACATAAAAATGCCAACTACTTACCCCCTCTTAACTCCTGGCCCCACCGTCAGAGGCCAGGGAGGCCCAAGGCCCTATTGAAGTTTACAGTGTCATGTGCTAAGCACACCACAGGTATGCTGGACTGACTGAGTAAAGCAGAGGGAAAGGATCTGTCTCCAGCCTTCCAACCAAGGATGTTTTTCCATCCCTCTTTGTCTCAGAGGAGAACTTATTTTCGTCTCCATTTCCTTCGCTGTTTTGTACTATAACCTAATAAGCTATTTCTTGACCTGCATATCTCTGTCTGTTCAAAAGAACTCTGTTTGGGTTCTAGATGGATTAAACAAACAAACAAAAAACTCCTTGTTTACTGGCATTCCTACTGAGGACAGCAAAAGAAAACGATTATTTTTGAGATCAAAAGCATTATGTATGTATTACCCATCTATTGTCTTTTTAAAATTAGAAATCTGAACACAAATGGAATGAGAAGGGAACTAATATAGATTCTTTTCTCTATTATACAAAATCAATTCTTCAAAGGAATTAATTGTATTCTAAATAAAGTTATCACTTAGGTAACCGAATTTCAACCTTCTAATCTCTGAACCTTGTTTTCACCAAGTTTTAAGGGAAAACTTTCAAAAATGTCTTCCATTCTTTTCTCCTTCCTTAAAATCATGCATAAAATATTTAAATATTGTCAAGTTGCTTTCAATTTGCCAGATATTACATCTATATGTATGTCTAGGTTTAATGGATTTTTATTGAAGCCCCTTCTATAAGTAGCAATTAAATGTCTCAATTTAAAATAAATCTCAGTTTAGATTCCAGTCTGCTCTTTACCATACAGACAGAGCATCAAGTTCATCTAAATCTCCAAAGCCCATGGACGTGAGCATAGCTGAAGGGCTGAGGCGCAGATGGTGGCAGAGCATGAGGAAGGTGAAGGCCTCCACAAATGAGCATCGTCTCTCTTGGGATGTGAGACATACAGGTTGCTATCGTGCCATAAATGACTGCAGGGAAAGAGAACAGAAAGACTGTTATACACAAGGAGCTCATATCTAAAATCTTTTGGGATATTTCTTCCTAGGGATGGAGCCTGAAATAGCATGGCCTGCTCCCTTAAAACAAGAGGGCATCAGATAACTTTATTTCATCAAGTGAGATGCCCTAAGGTTCTTTGAAACAGAATGTTTTAAAGACTGGTTTATTCTCAGGGTTAATTTGTGAGTTGCCAAACAGTGGGCAGCAGGGGACTGAGGGGAGAACAGAAAAGTCGTGGGTCCAGAACAGGAGGTTTTACGACTTCTCATGGAATGAGAAAATTTTGCAAGTTTCATAGGATTTCAATGAATCTCATGAAAACTTGACATTTTATAGATAAGAAACAGAAGGCCATATTTATTCAATTCTGTATTTATTCAACAAACTGTGGTTTACACCAATACACACAACTTGAACTTTTTCTTGAAAGCTGTGGGAAGTCACTAAAGGATTTTAAGCAGATTTGGGGAATATTTGGATCTTAAAAGATCATTGCGTAGCAACATGAAGGAAGAGCTAAAGGGAAGGGTATTTGGAGACAGAGAAGACAGTTAACTCTTTGCATAATAATTCCAAAGGAGGAAAAAGGAATGGGTGTAGGCTGCTTCAGGAACAGTGGAGAAGGGGACCAATAGAAGAGCTGTCATGGCAACAGAACCTGGGCAGCTTGGAACCTTTTCAGTGTAGTGGGTGGAACAGGACAGCAGTGGCGAGAAGAGCCTATATGGCAAGTGTCTTTCCAATTTTGAGTTTGAGTGACAAGGTGTGCAAACTCCAGATGGCTTCCCTGAGTCTGCCCTTTCTTACCCTTTGCAAAAGACATTTTCCTCCTCTTCACAGCCAGGTCCCATCTACTGTATTTCACAGCTTGCAGGAAAGCTACTTTCTCTGAGTCGGCCTTGCCTGGCCCTTGATAAGCAAAGAGTTCTGCATGTGAGTCTGCGTGCTCAGAGTTGTGACCTTTGGTGCACCCTCTTCTCTTTCAACAAAGTCTGTCTTGCAAGTCTTTTGTTCAGGACACAGAAATATGATTTTGCAAGATAAAAGGAGGTCATGGATTTTAACAATGGATACCTCTAGACAAATAGGGGTAAAATCAGACACCAAAAAGTCAAAAACAAAAACTCTATTTCTACATTGTATTCCTAGTGGAGTCCATCTCCTGCCCCAAGGACTCACATCCTACAACCATCCCTTTCCATCAAGCTCAGGCCAATTTTCTACCCACCTTCAGTCTAAATTTGAGTGCTATTTCAACCAGATTTTACTCAGGGAAAAATCATACCAGCAGAGATCTGAATTCTATTTTCTTCCAAGTTGCCATGAATACTTAATAAGAAGTGCCTAGACTACATCAGGTCAAGTACCAAGTCCTGCTGCCTGCGTTGGTTATTTCATCCACTCAAAAGCTCTCTGTGTTAAGTGCTATTATCATCTTCTTCAATAAATGGGAAACCATTCTAGAAATATTGCTGAACTACCTCACAGCATCCTGTAGGTCTGGGATTTCCCAGCAGGCTCATGGGCCCTGTGAAGTCTTACAGTGATGGCAACATCCCAGCAGGCAAAGGAAAGTTTGGATTTGTTCTCACTATGACTTTTCTCTGTGTATGTGCATATATGTGTGTTTCCTCTTGTCCAAAAAAAAAAAAAATCATGTGCACAAATCTTAGGGAACTGTGTACTACAGAGGCTATGTCCATTGCTTTTTTTAGGTGCTGAAGGGACTATACCCAAGAACTATGTCTCTCACCATTTTTTTTTTTTTTGAGACAGGATTTACCTCATTTTCCCAGCAGCTGGGATTACAGACGTGCATCACTCCATTGCTGTCTAAACAGTGAAGCTGTTTATTCAATGTCATCACACAAAACATGTTGAGCTGGTTCTGTGATTGAGATGAAGTGGTGGGTCTGCTACCTGGGACTCTGGAGCAAAGGCCAGTCCAAATCATCTTCTTCAAGGCAGCCCTGTGTCAATCCCAAAACATCTCACACGCTGATTTGAAATGTTTCTCCGGTTCGGGGGCTCTTTAGTAACGAATTTTTTGCCAGGTAGTCTGGCAAAGCTACAGAACATGGGGTCTGGAAGGAATTTTGAGGATCAGCTGGCTCAGCGTTGACCGGAGTCACAGGTGGCTGGACAGCTCAGGAGTGGGCCTCCTGTCTGTCCCAGCTTACCTTCTATTGCACTGATCTTTAAGAGAGTTTTCCTTTTGCCAACCAACCAGTGATGTAGGACAGATGAGGCTGGACACCCAAGGACTTTCCAGGAAGCAGGTTTATTTTAGCTGCAGTGGTCCAGAGGGGCTGAAGTCTAAAAATCTCTGGACCTCGAGTCTGGAAATGCTTTAAACTTTATACTCAGTGGGGTGGTTACATGTCAGTGGGTGGGTACATAACAGTTACTCTTTGTCCCATAATTTTAGACTAAACAGAGGTTTTACAAGTTTTTAACCAAGAAAACAGAGATAGTACCTTTTGCATTGCAACAAGCTCTCTTGGAGACAGACTATCACACCTTTTGTCTGTAAACCTGGCCCTTACAAGAAAGAGGAAGCCCCAAACCACAATGCCCTCTGCAGAAACCCTGCTGACATTATGTGGACACTCTTTGTAAAATCTTGGCGACAAGAAGCGTAATTATGGGGGCGGGGGGGTCTTTGGAGCAGCTTAATTATGGCAAGGGTCTTTTGGGTGGGGGTACCTGGTCTGCTTCACCAGGACTCCATAAAGCAGAAGTGACAGAGGGAGCTTTGTAAAGGATTTGGAAGGAAGGGTAGGCCTTGCTGTGACACTTTGTGAGGCAGGACTTCCCCAGTGAAACCACTCCTTCCTGCCTCATGTCCTGCCTGTTTCACACTCACCTGAACCAACTGCCTCCAAAAGTGGTAATTCCCATATTACCTGATTTACAGAGTGGGTGCTCCCCTAGAGGATTTAAAAGGAATCAGAAGTGTCCACTCACGCAAACAAGCTGCAGCCTGTAAGCTTCATGAGGGCAAGGACTCTGTCTCCTGGGAAACTACCTGGGCACCCTGGGGCAGAGTAAGTACTCAACACACGTTTACTTAATATTGCCACTAGTGTACACCCTAATAAACTGACTTTAAGAGTTGTAAGTGTAGACGTGACTTCTTAAATGCAGAAATTTTGGTACAGAAGCCAACTAATCATCATTAGCAGGGAGCCCTGGGTCATTATTTTACAATCTACAAAACAATAGAAATGAATACAGATTTGGTAAACCACAAAATTAACCACTGTATCTGATTGATATTATTCACCTATTCATGGATAAGAATCTATCAGGTATACATCTATACGTTTAAGAAAGCTTAACTGGGGGCTGGGGTTGTGGCTCAGTGGTAGAGCACTTGCCTAGCACAAGTGAGGCACTGGGTTCGATCCTCAGCACCACATAAAAATAAATAAATAAAAGAAAGTTATCATGTCTATCTACAACCAAAAAAAGAAAGAAAGAAAGAAGTTCTTTCTTTTTGTTGTTTTACATTTCAAAGAGGAGAGGTCAGTTAATTTTTCACTGGAAACTTTTAATGGTGAAAATGTATCTCACTTTGAATCTTTAACCAGATGTACCAACCAAACCTTTATGAAGAACATCTACTGTTGGAAAACATTTTCAATTTTACCGTTTACCATTTTAATTCCCATTGACATAACAGCCAGCATTTGCCACTACATTCAAAAGATACATTTTAAACAACCATTTTAAAGGACCACTGAGATATTTTATGCTATCTATAAATTTGTAGTGGAAAATATAGTACACTTAAAATTTCTCAATGACAGTAGTGTATTAATGATTTATTATATCAATTAGCTTCACAGAGATTTATAGACTCTTTTATAATCCTGAATTATGCCCACATGTTTTAAAATTAGACACTTATGAGTTTGGCCCCTCTGTGTTTTGAAAGAACAACTTATATTACTGATATCTTCTTATGGCATTTTATGCCCACCTTATGTTAAAATATATAATATCCCACTCCCAAAATTCTAAAGACAAGAAATAACATGTACATATTTCCATACACTAATTTATAAGGCTGATTCACTTATTTGACCTGTGTAATTATATTAATGTCACAAGAAATTCATGTGAATCAAAAGATGCAAGTAAATTAGACCCTTACAATAATTTTTATTTCAATGAGTTGACCATATGATGTCAAACTTTCTAACAAAATCACATAACCTTTATGGTGCTATCTTTTAGGGACAGTTCAGATTTAACTGTGTTTCTTTTGTTTTCAAGTTTTTGTGAATAATTTATTTAACAATTTTTTAAAAGGTGCACTTGAAGGAAGAGTCTCTGTCTTTCCTCTTGTGGAGCCACACGGCCACACAGGTACAGTTTAATATTGTAATAATTCTGCTTTTCCTGAGCTATTCATACAATTTCTCGTCATCCTGCCCTCGCCACCATAATCTTAATGACAACAAAGTCTACGTTTGTGAGCCTCAGCCAGGGGCAGATACCAAGGACTACGTCCATAACCCTCATAATAAGGCTTCAGGGTCCCTTAGCAAGGAGGAGTCCAACCCAGATTGAGAGCAAGGCTGTGGATTCTAAAGTTGACCTCTTCCCTTCTGGTCATTGTGCCTCAAAGCCCAGTGTTTGTTCAGGATGTAGCCTTATGCCACATCACAGGGAGAGGGCACATCCAATATTTTTAAGTCGTCTTTGAGTTCACCTCTTATATGATATCTTGCCAATAATAGCATTTCCACTCAGGTTGTTTCCAATGAAAAGACATTTACTATCTTCAAGTTGTCATTCACTCAGAAGGTCCCAGGTTTTTCAAAAATATCATTTCCATTCCTGGGAAAGTACAACTCTTTTCCATAAATAGCATGAAATTGTAGGCTGCTCTGCAAACTCTGTGCTTCTTTAAAATAAAAATGTTTAACTGTAATTGACACATAGAATTGGACAGTGGTGCCACGTGGTGCTTTGACACACGTACACATTTATTCGTTCAATTCAGGGAAAGTCTGTCTGTCTCCTCCAACATATTTCATTTCCTTGCAGGGAAAACATTTGAAGTCCTTTTCTAGGTTTTTTTATTATTATTATTTTATAGGTAAGATTGGCCTCCAAACTCATTTCTCACTCTCAGTTTATATATTTTGTCTTACAAAACTGCCAGATCCACATTTGAACAAAGGGGAAAAAATACTCTGAAATATCATATTTTTATGTACTTTATTTTACTGTAATGACTCCTGAATATAATCTCAGTCTCAGCGTTGGTTTCTTCTAAAACTTATATTGAAATTTAAATAAGTGAATGGTTGGGTTTAGGTGGCAGAGACTTCAATGATTTGACAATTGTTAAAAGATAAAAATGGAGTTCAAATCTCTTTCCATTCAATGTGGGCCAGATTTAGTGTCTTGTTTCCAATGAAGAGAATGTGGTAGAAGAGCCACTTGCCTGACTTCCTAGGCTCAGTCAGGAAAGGCCACACAGCTCTGCCTGCCTCTCTTCCACTCTCCTGGGATGCTCACCATTGGATCCATCTGCTATGCTGAGAGAGGCTGAAGAGCCACAGGAAAATCCAACAACTAACATCAACCACTATGCTTGTGGGTGACTGAGCCTGTGGAGGTTCCTGTCCCTGATCTTTGAGCCATTCCCAGTTGATGCAGAGTTGTCCCCGCTGTGCCCTGCACAACTGTAATATCAGCAAAATAAATGTGGTCATTTTGCAAGCCACTACATTTTGGGTGGTGGTTCTGTTGAAACAAATCTTCAGAACAAGCACATCCAACCACTGGTCCTAAAGTTCCAATTGTAGAACATCTTGAATAATTTAAATAAAATAACCATAAACCCAAATGCAGGCACCAAACATGTATCATAGAGGAATCATGGGGAACTGTAGTTTTGCTACTTTTTATTTTTACATCTCATCAGCAATAATGATGCTCCATTGGTTTCAAAGGGAAATCTACCACAGAGTTGGTGACTTCTCCCTTTATTTGTTTGGGAAAAAAAATAGATCTCAAAATATGGCTGATGTACTTTCTAATGGAATTTTTGCATCATCTGCCTCAGATCTAACATGTCCTAACTAAAATGTTTTGTTCCCCTCTACTGATTCCTCCCCATGCTTCGCTTCACCATCTGTTCAGTTACTTGACTTAGAAACTGCTCATGATTTCTTTCCTCCTTCCACACAATCATCAGCTCTTATAGACATGACCTCCCAACAACCACCATTCTCTCTGCAGACAGTGGTGCTGAGTTCAGACCCCACAGTCTCTCTCCAACGTAAGCACAGTGTCTTGACCTTCAGTCTTCTTCTTTTCTAATACCTTCCCCCACACACAGGCCCTTTCCTTCAAAATTATAAAAGTGACTGATTGGCTATTTTCAATGGCCCTTTGGTGTCTTTGGGAAATCCTGTGTTCCTTGGCATCCCCTCCAAACCCTTCACGATCTCATCCTGTCTCCCATTCAGCCCCCTCCCCAGTCTCCTTCCTCTCTTCAAAGAGTAACAAGAGACAGCCTCTCAGAACACTCCCAAATTTTTACTTTTTTATTTTTTATTTGTTCTTGTTGGTTATTCATGTATATTGACCTATCATACATACATGGAGTGTAACTTCCCACCCGAATTTTTACTTTTATACCTAAAATGTATTTTCTTTTACACTACACCTTTCCTCCTTTATGCTTTCACAGAAAAGGAAGGCTCAGCCCTTCCCACTGCATGCCACATGCCCCATCCCAAATCTACAAAGAGACACGAGTCCAGTGAGTCAGAATGTTCTTGAAACTTCTTCAGTGTTTGACTCAAACACTTCTAAGTGATTTTCAACCAAAGGCTCTAAATGTCCACGTTTGCCACTGTGTCACTATAAGGGCTTTTACACACACACACACACACACACACACACACACACACACACACACAGGAAAAGGAAAGAAAGGGGAGGGAAAATACTTCTCAGAATACATGAAATAGAGCATTATTCCCTTACTGAAAAGTGATATTTAAGTTTTCTAGGATGTTCTCTATGAATGCTCAGGTTGGCCCAAGTGCTCCTTCCTTTGTTCTTTCCTTCTTCCTTCCTTTCTCTTTCTTTCCTTTCCTCTTCCTGTTCTTCTTCTTCTTCTTTTTTATTTATTTATTTATTTTTGGCACAAGGGATTGAACTCAGGGGCACTCGACCACTGAGCCACACCCCCAGCCCTATTTTGTGTTTTATGTAGAGACAGGGTCTCACTGAGTTGCTTAGCACCTCACCATTGCTGAGGCTGGCTTTGAATTCGCAATTCTCCTGTCTCAGCCTCCCAAAGTGCTGGGATTACAGGCGAGCGCCACAGTGCCTGGCTATTCTCTTTTCATTGGGGTGGGATTAGTTCATTTGCTTTCTCCATTAGATTCCACATTGGTCCAGCATTGTGTATTAAAGAGCCTGATCTCGGAATCCTGTTGTCTTACTAATGGTGTGAACTTGAACAGGAGTTTTATGTCTAGAATCCAAATATTCCAGCTACAAATTGGGGGTTATAATGGATCTTCATATGACTGTTGTGACTTAACAGTGTGCACATAGGCGGGCTCCATATAAATGTTCTGAGTGGACCATTGCCAGCTTCACAGCAATGATGTGTAGGAACATATGTGACATGCTTCATGAGGAATTAGGATTTCGTCTTGGACCATATCTAAACTAACAAAACAATTTCTTCATTAGAAACTATATTTATAACCATATACTAATGTTATTCTAATTACTATGAAAAACCCATTAGTTAAATTTCTGATACTAATCAAAGCATTAATATAATTGACAAACTCCAAAGGAAGACAGATTCTTTTAGGTTTCTAATAAAAGTAAAGATACTGCATTAGAATACATTATCTGTCTCCTTCCCCAGACTGCTAATTATTCTTTGAGATTATGAAAAAGTTCAAATGCACAGTGCATGCTAAAAGACAATGACTATTTACTGTATTCATAGGAACACAAGGGCAGCAGTGGCTTCTAAGAGGGCCTACATTTCCCCCTCACCTGCACCCCTCTCTGCTGTGGTCTGCTTTATCACACATTTGCGGGGACAGTGTTTTCATAATTATTTCCAGGCATGGTCCCTTCACTAATATTTTCAAAGCTATTTTTCCAGGTTAATATCCTGCCTCTTCTTTTAAGACCAGAGAAGACAGTCTGTTCATATATGCTGGTTATGGATAAAAGGTTTTAATAAACTGGTCAGGAAATTAGGGAAGAATTCAATTAAATCAAGTAATCATGTGTAGCTAATAAGTTTTTTTGAGTGTTTATTGCTTGTCTATTAGTAAACTTCTAAAATACTTCAATGCCCAGACTCTACCACAGTCCAGTTAAATCAATGTCTAGGGGAAGGTCCCAGAGCTCAGTATTTTTAGAGCACTCATGTTATGCCAATGAGCAGTCAGGGCTGAGAACCACCAAGCCAGGGTGTGCCCACAATCACACAGGGTGTTTTCAGAGCTGCACAAAAAGCACCTAAAGTAAATTCTGTAACACAATTCCTGTAATTGAAAGAAATTTTAAGCTATGATATCGAAAAATAGTTAGAATCATTTTAACTAAATAGGACAATTATTTGACTAAAATAAGTACACAAAATATGCTTTATGATAGTTTCTACATTGAAAAACTACACAGTATTTTTAAGGGTGGGATATTTGGGGTTTTATGGGAGCTAGGGATAACCCAACCAATATTTTGAGTAAAATATTAGAGAATGGAGGAACTGATTTTTGTCTTGTATCCTCTTTGCTTCCTTCCTAGGTGTTTAGGAGACAGCAAGCCACAGTGGATGATAGCCTAATACTACTCTTGTTGGAAATACTGGGGTGCCACAGGAATCAGACACATGCTCAGAAGTAGCTCAGCAAGGCAAACTCTACTTCTGCAGAGGGTGTGTGCTACCAAAAACAATCTGGCCAGCAAGCACACACAGATTGGGTACAACCAGCATTTTATCCCCTAGATCGCAAGGTCCCTCTTCCGGCTCCTCATTGGCTGAGTACCATGGGGTGTACAGTCTTCCCAAATGTCAACTAGGCTTTACTGTCTCCTATTGGGTTACTTAAATAAATACACCTTTAGTTGTTCCCACCTCCCTCTGTTCTCCTGTGGTGGGAAAGCCTTCTTGGGTGCATGTATTCTGACAAGTAAGCAGCTCTTACTTCTTAACCTAAGTTACTCTTTCTTAACAGAGAGATTCCTGTCTGTTGCCTGTTGATTACCCTAATCCCAGTCCCTTTGTGAAGGCGTTGTGTGTGGACTTTGGATCTGCCACATAGGCTGGGAGGGAGTGGGACGGGGCGGGGGGCGGGGGGGGGGCATTGCATAACTTTCCCTTCTACTTTATTTCTCCTCTGGCTGTCTTTCTTACATCTCAATGTTACATTTAAGGTTAAATACTGTATTCTGAAAATGGACCACTGGACTTCCTATTTCTCACACTCTAAGGAGCACATGCCTTCCACTCTTCAACAGCCAAGAAAACAGTCTCAGGTTTCATCAGAGATGGTGCAGACATGGGCTCAGAGATGCCACGGTAGGATGGCAGATGCTGTGATAGTGATCACAGGTAAGGGAAGGCGAGCCCCCAGAGTCCTCACCGGGGAGGCAAGATGTGACGCCCTCCGCTTTGTGACTGAAGCATACAGAGGCTTATCATTACTTGGACTTTCATTTCCTCAAAAAAACTAGAGACTCAAGTAGATTGGTAAGCTGGTTAATTCTATTTTACAATGCTGTCTATTTAAAAATGGATAAAAATCATACTGAATGAATTTTATTAAAAACAAAAATATCCATCCTTACTTCTCTTTATCCATATGGCCCTTAAATTCCAATCACATTATCTATTGGACTCATTCACTGAAAATAAAATATTTAAATCTTATTCAAATATAATAAACTATATTTAGTATCAGCCTTTTAATTGTATAAAAATGAATGCCTGTATATATATATATATACACACACACATATATGTGTGGGGTTTTTTTCCTTGTACAATATATATAACACATATATACATACACACTACATATGTGTGGGATTTTTTTCCTTGTACAATTAGAAAGACATTCTCTGTTTCTAAAATAAAGGACAAAAATAAAGTCTACTTATTTGCTTGCTATCATCAGTTGCTTATTACTATTTATTAAGGTAGGTATTATATTCTATTATTAGTGTATTATACAATAGAATTACTTTTGTTTATATGAAATAAAGAATTACTATTTCTTCATATGTGTGTGTTTATCTGTATAATTTCATCCTCTAATAAATGCCAAAATTTTTTTGGTATTTCTAGCTTTGTTTTGATTTTAATTATTAGTGATTTGCAATCATTTATACATAGTAAAAGGAAGCTCTAATTTCTAAAACAATAATCTGAGAATCAGTGCTTGCAGATTCATAGCAGAAAACTGCTTTCATCAGACTCAAATTTTTAGTTAAATCTATTCTGGAAGTACAAAGGAAGGAAACTGAAAGGAAGACATTTGTTTTTGTACAAGATTTGGCATATTTCTGATAACAGGAATGACCTTGGCTTCTAGAATAATGTCCTGTGGCAAGAACAGCATCCGTCACCAAGGTGCTATTCAATACATGCTAGTTGAATGAATCGATAAATCATGCTATTTATCTCCCTTAGCAGAGAGAGTAGGAAACCTTTGCAAATCTAATCATACAAAACTCAAAAACCACAGCAATCATTCATAAAAGCAGGTGGTCGGATGGTGTGTCACGACACAATTGGAGATCAGAGACCTGGCTTCTAGTCATGGCCTCTCTTGACCAATGCCCCTACTCTGGACAAATCCCTTCATATGGACAGCCAATCTGCATTAGAACCCACTTAACTCACACCGCACTTTTCTTATGATCTTTTTTTTTTTTAATTTTTTTTTTTTTTTTTTTAGTTGTAGGTGGACAGAATCTCTCTTTTATTTTTATGTGGTGCTGAGGATCGAACCCAGTGCCTCACACGTGCTAGGCGAGCACGCTACCACTGCGCCATAACCCCAGCCCTCCTTATGATCTTTAAAGAAATGTAAAGTGAGATTGTTAAATAATAACTTCCATTATAGTTTCTGTTTTCAACTATATGAACTCCTTTGTGGTCTAATAGTAATGGGACATAAATCCAGAAAACAAGTTGCATCGTTTATTACAATCATTCCCCCTGTGTATTCAATCAAATGGAAGCAGAAGGCTGTTTCATGCCTGACTAAATATCAAAGAAAGCAATTTTCATAAATCCATAGATCCACACAATGGAAGGAGTTCTTTAGTTTAATGTTTTGTGAATCACACTTTTTTTGTTGTTGTTTTCAGGTCACATCATTGACCTTTTTATGGGTGTACAATTCTATGAAATTTAAAATATGTATGTGACAGCTAGGTTTCCTTGGGCATGTCCCAGAAACAAAGAAATTGTGGAAAATTCAATTATCTTATTGCCTTTACCTCAAGAGATTACCAGACAGAATTCCCTGCACTTTGTTGAAAGAATTTCTCTTCTTCATTTCTCAAAATTCTCACTTTTGGCTCAAAGAAAACTCTGTGCTTTGACTTCTCTGTATGAAATCTGGCTTAAAAGGCAGAAATCCTTTTACGGAGTATTGGTGTTATGACCCTTCATTCTCGTGACTTGCAAGAGTGAAGGATATTTTCCCTACTGCATGTGGTTAGCTCTGGAAATAGTAAAAGCCAGAACCTAAAGCAATGCAAGGATATTCATACACGTTTTAGTCAGCTTTTTTTTGCGGCTGTGACCAAACGACCCAACAAGAACAACTAGAGAAGGAAAAGTTTATTTGGGGCTCAGGGTTTCAGAGGTCTCAGTCCATAGACAGCTGGTTCCATTGCTTGGGGCCTGAGATAAGGCAGAGAACTTCATGGCAGAAGTGTGTGGCAGAGAAAAGTGACTCAGGACATCACAACATGGAAGCAGAGAAAGCTCTGCTCACCAGGCAGGACAAAATATAAACCCCAAAGTCAGACTCCCAAGGACCCACCTCCTCCAGCCATACCCTACCTGCCTGCAGTCACCACCAGTTAATCCTTATCAGGGGATTAATGTGTTGATTATATTAAGGGTCCCACAACCCAGCCATTTCACCTCCTTCCTGCAATGTCTCACACATGAGCTTTTGGGGGACACCACATATCTACACTATAACAACAATGAAAGCTGTTGAATGCACTGAGCTTTCACTAATGTGCAGCTCAAATAAGAATCTCATGATGTTGCTGTTTACCATTTCCTCTTCAATGTCACAACACCAGAATGAAAAACGTTAACATAGACTAAGTATTGAAAACAAATACCTATTTTGACAATGCAGTGCCTTCAAAATACTTTAAACTATGATTCTTACAATACTCAAGTTTCAGTTCAATGTTAAATGTTAAAAATTGTGTGTGCATATCTATGTATTTCTCAGGAAAATGCCCTTCAAACTGGTTTTAATACTAGGACCAGATTTTAAACAATAATTTTATTATCTTTAGTTTGCCATTTATTTGACAAAAATTTAAGCAAATTCTTTTCTAAAGAATGAGAGATAGCCAAGCACGGTGGTGCATACCTGTAATCCCAGCAACTCAGGAGGCTGAGACAGGAAGATCACGAGTTCAAAGCCAGCCTTAGCAATTTAGCAAGGCTTAGTGAGATCCTGTCTGAAAATAAAACATAATAAGGACTGGAGATGTGACTCAGTGGTTAAGCACTCCTGGGTTCAATCTCTGGTACCAAAAAAAAAAAAAAGACTGAGATGTTACATGTGTCATGTATATTGTATGCTAAATTGATTCTAATACATTTGTGTAAAAGATTAGTTGGCATGAATTCATTCTTAAATATTCACTTTCTGTTCATAAGTGAGCATCTAAATTAAAAATAAAATTTTACTCTCTTGTAGACAATGCATATTTCCTCACCAACAGGGTCCATGAACCTCAAGTTTTGAATAATAGCCTCAGATAATGGAAACTTCGACAAACAAACAAACAAAAAAAAAACCAAGATGACTATTATTCATCCATAGGGTTATTCAAAAACATCTTTTTAAAAAATGTCTAGTTTTATCACAAAGATTGTTTATATAAAGCTGATATTTTTATGAATTTCCAGTATGTTTTTGATTTATCCATTGTTTCTACTTATCCACAGAAAATGCAGATTTCCATCATGATTATAATAAATTATAAATCACCTGTTAGATGAAGCATTTCCCTTTTCCCCTGAAAGTAGAATAAGGTCAAATCCAAACCCAATTCTATATCTGAAGGAAGTTCAACATCCTCCTCAGAAGCCATGAACTCCCCCAGTGTGTGAAGGTTTCATGTTCATTGAGATGGCTGATTTTATGTGTGAGCTTGACCGGGCCATGGGTCATTTTTTGGTTAAGCACTATTTGAGTGCATCAGATATTCTCTCTGATATGTGGATGCTAACACACAACAAGGGAGGGAGGGGAAGAAGAGAAGTTCAGTGGATTAAACAAAGGGGAATGAAGGGAACGGAGGACAGATGGGATTAGGAGAGTAGAATGAATTGGACGTCACTTTCCTTTGTTCATATATGAATACATGACCAGTGAAACTCCACATCATATACAACCATAAGAATGGGATCCTAATTTGAATAAGTTATATTCTGTGTATGTATAATATGTCAAAATACACTCTACTATCATGTATATCTAAAAAGAACCAAAAATATAGTGTATAGCTTTACAACAGGAGGGTTTAGGGTTTCTGTCCTTAATCATGTATCATCTAAATATTCCCTAAATCATATGGATGCTTGGTTATCCATTTAAGAATATTGATAATTTGATTCTTCAGTTATGGACTATATAATATAATCAAGATGATGCAAAATGTATTCAAGGTAAATAACCAACAGCTGTACGCTATTTTCCTTTAAAATATTATTCTAGCACTGCTGTCTGGAAAGAAGCATGTGGCTAATAATAATCAGTTATCTCTGAAAAGGAGCAAACTCAAAGACATTTTTTAAAAAGAGTATGTCTGTTATGCTTTTTGGGATGAGATTTAACATTTGAATCAGCAGACTAAGCAAAGAGATTGTATGTGGGTTTCATACAATCCCTGGAAGGGCTTTTTTTAAGCTAAGAATTTTATCTCTCTGCCTGAGTCTTTGAGCTGAGACATGAGTCCTTCTCTGCCTATGGACTCAGACTGGGACTGGAACATATATCACCAGGTACTCTGGCTCTCCTGCTTCTCAGACCCTCAGACTAGGGCTAGAACTATATCATTGGTTCTCCTGGATCTCCACCTTACCAACTTCAGATTTTAGAATTCAGTCTCCATAATCATGTAAATCAATTTCTTAAAATAAATCTACAATTTATCTGTCTTCTCTCGTCTCTCTGTATAACCTGTTGGTTTATTTCTTTGGAAACGTATGACTAACACAGATTGGTATTGAGATTACTGCAGAGTGGGTAATATGAGTGGTTGGAGGGGCTGGGATTGTGGCTCAGTGGTAGAGCGCTCGCCTCGCATGCGTGAGGCACTGGGTTCAATCCTCAGCACCACATAAAATAAAATGAGTGGTTGGAAAGGAACCAATTTTTAAAGATTTTCTGAATTCATTCTGCGGTTTCTGGAATGACTCTCTAATATCATTAGAATTAAGTATTCTATTGGTTCTATTTCTAGTAGTAAAGAGAACACTAATAGTCCACAGCATGATTTGGGAATAAAACATGCAAAATACCACTTTTGGATAATTCTAATCAACTAACTGATTAAAGAAACAAGGATGGGATGATACTTTCGAATGTGCTTGGGAAAATATTGAATATAATGAGATCAGTTGGTTCTTCTTAATGTCACTGGACAAGTTAGAAAAAGAAGAAAATGAGCTCAGGGAACCATATTCCTAGCTCAAATGCTACATAAATGATCTGGAAGCTTCTGTGTACACTGAAGGAGACCCTTATCTCCCATAGATGCAGGTCTAAGACTACTGAAAACAAAACCCAGAATCTCATCCTGTGGCTGACTGAATTTCAATGTAAGATGAACCCTTGTAAGGTACTTATTGGTACAGTGAGGACGTTGCTTGGGAAGGAAAGTAATACTGAATGTTGGACTGAAGACACGATATTTAGGAAGGCTGGTACAGTTGGAGACATTGAGCCCCAAAATTCTGATAAGTTTCCTTTCCTAGTAGAAGAGGAAAGCAAGTGGGAGCAGCTACTCTGCATCTATATGAGAGTACTGCCTGGGGAAATTCAAACAATCTCCCCTTAGGAAGTTACCATCAAGATAATACTGAATCTCCTCAGGATCTACCCTCTCCAGCCATCCTTTGCTTCTAGAAGTATAACTACATTGAAGCTCCTGGAGGCCCCTAAAGGCAAGGTAAAAGGTGTGACAGGAGGAACTCTACTATACTCCACAAGAATTACTAGAATTTTCTGAATTATACAGATAGATATCTGCAGGACATGTGTGGGAATGAATATTCAGGTTATAGAATAATGATAGAAGAAACATAAATTTAGATTAGGCTGAATTTTTTGATAGAGGTTCAATGAACAGAGATTCTACATTTAATGATGTAGCTTGGGAATCAGAAAGAGCTTCTAACAGCTTATTTATTTGGTTGACTGAAACATGGCCCAAAGGTGGCCCACAATAAACAAGGTGGAAATATCAGATCTGCTTTCTTCTAATGTAGAAGAAAGAATTCAAAGTCTTTTGGAGATTGGAGAGTTAGAATGGGTTTGTCATAGAAGATCTAATCACCCATACAGGCAGGGTACAAAAAAAATGCCTTTTACCACTACTTTGGGGAATGTATTTGTGGGGGACTTCTGTGATTATTATTCTCTGTAAGCCAGGCCTTACAATGGAGAATACAGGCACCACATTGGAAAACCTAGGCAATGGGAGTAACTGGATCCCGGGTTGTCAGGAGCCAAGCGGCGGTACCAAAGCAGAGTGTGCGTGGTTCCTCCAGTGGAGGCAGAGTCAACGCAGCAGTCAGAACAGTGTAACTCCTGGAGACCTGTGGTGTGGGCTAGTGGGTTAGGTGTTCCCAGAAGTGAAACAGGCAGGAAGCTCACCAAACTCTTGCTTTATCTGCATAAGTGAAATTCAAGTGGCCCAAAAGGCGGCCCACGATGAACAAGCTGGAAATGTCAGATCTGCTTTCTTCTAATGAATAAAAGTTTAAGCAAAATCAGTTACAGCCCCTCCATCAATTTTCATATTTGAGCCAGTTTATAAGGACCACAGAATACTGAAAAAGATTGTACTGTTAAACTTTCTCACACAGCTTCTCCAAAGGTAATTACCTTTAAACAGGGTAATTACGCACTAGGGAAAAAGAACTAATCAGACCTTTTAGGGACTACTAAAGACTACAGATCAGTGCTACTGATCTGGCACTAATTCCAGAGGAACTAAAACACTGTGGCACACCAGTCAGAGTAAAGGCTTATGGAGGTCCAATGATCCATGGGGTTTCAGCTCAGGTCTATCTCATGGTGGCTCCAGGGATTCCCCAAATCCACCCTCTGGCAATTTCCCAGTTCCAGAATGTGTAATTGGGACCAATATACTGAGAAGCTGGCAGAATCCCCACATCAGTTCCCTGACCTGTTCAAGGTTTCTATGGTGAGACAGCCTAAGCTGAAACCACTAGGAGTGCTTCTAACTGGTAAAATAGTAAACCAGAATTAATTCTGCATTCCTGTAGGGATTTCAGAGATTTAGCGCCATCATCAAGGATTTGAAAGAAGCAAGGGGTTCTCATCATGCTCCTACTAGCTCACCTAGTTGGCCTGTGCAGAAAACAGATGAATTTGGGAGAATGACCATTGATTATTGGAAGCTTAACTACATGGTGCTTTTAACTGAAGCTGCTGTATTAGGTGTGGTTTCACTGAGCAAATTAATACATCCTTTGTTTCCTGCAGATATCTCTTCCTCCATATTTGTCCATAGGTTCAGGAGTACTTTACTTCTAGCTAAAGCTAGCAATCCACCTTCATGGTCCTACCTCACAGATAACAACTCTCCAGTTCTATGTTATAATTTATTTTTCAGGGATCTTGATCACCTGTCCCTTCCATAAGATACCACTGGTCTATTATAGTGATGCATTATGCTGACTGGACCCAATGAACAAGAAGCAGAAACTAGTCTAGATTTACTGGTAAGACATTAACATGTCAAAGTGGGAAATAAATCCCACCAAAATTCAGGCACCTTCTACTCCAGTGTAATTTCTAGGAGGTCAGCAGTGTCAGGCATGTCTAAATAACACTTATGAGGTGATGCTGCTTCCAACTCTCTTACAACTAAAAAAGTGACTCAACACCCTCTGGACTTCTTTGGATTTTGGAGGCATCACATACCTTTTTCGGTGTTTTACTCTAGTCCATTTTCTGAGTGGCCTGGAAAGCTTCTGATTTTAAGTGGGCTCCAGATAAAAGGTGGCTCCGCAACAGGTCCAGACCGCTGTGCAAGTTTCTCTGTTCTTTGGGCCAGTGGAGCAGCCCCTAGCAGACCCTGAAAGTACATGTTACATGAGGAAGCAGTCCAATATTCATGGTCCCCCACTCCAGCTACACCACCTTATCCCTAACAGGCGGCACCCATGTCCCTGAGAAGTTCTGTATTATCAGTTGACAGAGAAATAGAAGGCTCATACTTGCTTTACAGAAGTTCTGCACTATATGCAAAGACCACCTGAAGTGGAAATCTGCAACAGGACAGCCCCTTTCTGTGACGCCCCTGGAGAGTGGTGAAGGGAAATGCTCTCAAAGGGCAGAACTTTGATACATCTTGTGTTCTATTTGCTTAGAACCATAGATTCATGGGCTATGGCCAATGGCTTGGCTTGATGGGCAGGGGCTCAGGAAGAACATTAGAAGAGTGATAACAAGGAGATCTGAGAAAGCAGTGTATGAACACACCTCTCTGAAGGAGCAAAAGATATCTATTTGCCAAATGAATACTCAGCAAAAGGCAGAGGAGGATCTCAACATTCAACTGGATGAGACAACTTGTTCTATGGACACTAATCAGCCTTTTCCTTAGACGCTTCTGTCGTCACCCAGTGCGCTCATGAACGTATGGCTATGTAGCAGGGGTGAGGTTATGCATGGGGTCAGCAACATGGACTTCCATTCACCAAAGACAACCTGGCTATAGCTCTGCTGTCCAGTCTGCACCACAGACCAACCCTGAGTTTTCAATATGCATCATTCCCTAGGGTGATCCATCAGCCTCCTGGCGACAGAATGGTAACACTGGACTGCTACCATCATGGAAACAGCATTTTGCTCTTCCTGGAACAGAGATTTATTCTGCATGTGGATTTGCCTTCTCTGCATGAAGTGCTTCTGCAGAAGCTACCATCTGGCGACTTGCACAATGCTGTGTCCACAATCACATTTCACACAGCAGTCCTTCTGATTGAGGAGCTTGCTTCACAGCAAAAGTGTGGCAATAGCTCCACAATGATGGAATTTGCTGATTTCACTATGTTCCCACCCCCATCCTGAAGATGCTGGTTTGATAGAGGAAGGGCCTTTTGTAAGCTCGGTTACATTGCTGGTGAGGTGTCAGTCCCTTGTGGCACTGGGCCAAGGTTCTCCAGAAGTCTGTGTATTCTGGGCTTCCATATCCGACATACAGTATTGTTCCTCTCATAGCCAAGATTCATGGGTCCAGAAATCAAGTGGCACCATCCACTATTAGCCTGGATTAACAAGTACCAAACTCTTCCTTCCTGATCCCACAGTCTTATGGTCTGCTGGCCTAGAAGTCTTGTTTCTAAGAGAAGATTGCTCTCTCCAATAATTCCATAGGACTGATAATGAAAACTGCTGCCAATCACTTTGGATTCCTCATGCCTTTGAATCAATAGGCAAGGAAGGGAGTTACTGTGCTGGTTGTGCTGACTGATCTTGATTATCAAGGGGAAATGGGACTGCTACTGCACAGTGGAGACAAGGATGAGTATGTCTGGAACACACATGCCTTAGGATGCCTCTTAGTCACACAGTGTTCATAACAATTACAGATAAACATAACTCTTACAAAAAAAGCCCAATATTAAATGAAAGGAAAGTATAGAAATTAAAGAACATTGTTTTGGATCTTGAATGTCTCCCAAAGACCCATGTGATTAAAGATTTGGTCCCAGCCTGTGGTGCTACTAGGAGGTGGTGGAACTTTTAGGAGGTGGAGCCTAGTGGAAGAAAGTTAAGTCACAGGGAATGTGCCCTTGATGGGATAACGGAACCCCTGTCCCTTCTTCATTCTCCCTTTGTTTTCTGGTCACCATGAGGTAAACAGGCCTCCTCTGTGGCATGTTCCCATCATGATGTAGCAGGCCCAAAACAGCAGGGACAAGTGACCATGAAAACCGTGAGCCAGAATGAAACTTTCCTCTTTATAATTTGATTATCCTGGGTATTTTGTTATAATGATGGAAAACTGACTAATATAAGGAACTATTATTCAATAACAGTACTTGGAGTCAATAGTCCACCTTCTGTAATGGATAGAACTAGGCAAAGGACTGATAAGAATATAGAACATGTGAACATTATTAAGAAAATTGACTTAACAGTATGAAACACCCAACCACAGAACACACATTCTGCTCAAGTACCCATAGAAAATTCTATAAAAAAGATCACTTGATGAGTCTTAAATAACCTCCATAAATGTAAAAGGGTTGAAGTAATACAAAGTATATTCTCTGGCTGCAGTGGATTTTAAACTAATGGTCAATAACAGAAAGGTACTTGAGAAATTCACAAAAATATAAAAATTAAACAATGACTCCCAAGTAGTCTGAGGTATTCAAGAAATCACAGGGAAACTAGAAAATATTTCAAGATGAATGAAAATGCAAACACAACATGTCAAAACTAATAGGACACAGTTATAAAGGTAGAGAGAAGTTGAAAGCTTTAAATATTTTTAAAAGAAAAATCTATTTACCTGCAAATTCCACAATTTCATTCTCTTTTCATGCTGAATCTAAAATTAATAAGCTAACTTTCCACCTTAAGAAACTAGATAGAAACCGGGTGCAGTGGTGCACGCCTGTAAGCCCAGAACTTTGGGAGGCTGAGACAGGAGAATCCCAAGTTCAAAGCCAGACTCAGCAATGGCGAGGCGCTAGGCAACTCAGTGAGACCATTTCTACATAAAACAAAATAGAGCTGGGGATGTGGCTCAGAAGTCAAGTACCCCTGAGTTCAATCCCTGATACCAAAAAAGAAAGAAAAAAGAAACTAGATAGAAGGCTGGGAACAGTGGTGTACACCTGTAATCCCAGCAACTTGGGAAGCTGAGGTAGCCAAAGAAAGCCAGCCTCATTGAGGCCCTAAGTAACTTAGTGAGACTCTTTCTCAAAGTTTAAAAAATAATAATAAAGGCTGGGAATGTGGCTCAGTGGTTAAGCACTGAATTCAATCCCTGGTACCAAAAGGGAATAGAAAAGAAACTAGTTAGAGAAGGGACAATTAAACCTGAAACAAACAAAAAGAAGGAAATGAAGATTTGAAGTGGAAAAAAATTGAGAATCGAGGGTACAGAACTCCCCACTTGCTGATATAAGACCCAAAGGCAGGAGGGTGTAGGGTGTAAAAGGACCTTCCTGCCCAGCCATAATTCCCCAACCTCTGCGCCCTCCATGCCTCTCAGGTTCCCTCCCAGACTTCATCCACCCTACTCATTCCTGCTCACTCTGTGGACTCCTCTGTGCCTCAGGGACAGCCACATTGCATTTGCTGTGCAGGCAAACTGCACCAACACAAGGGCCTGGCCAGATTTTGTCCACCTGGCCATCATGCCCACTTGCCACCCACCAGGCCTGCTTGACTGTCTGGGTCAGGAACTGTGAGAGAGAGCTGGCCTGGGCACATACACAGTACACAATGTGCAACAAATATCAAGTTTGTCAATCATATAGCTTTGGCCATAGTTCCATCTTGTAACAAGTTCCACATTCCTGTGAGTAGCCACAGGATGCTAATAGCATAGTCACACCCTATGCACCCTGTAGCCCTTGGAGGACAAAGGGCCTCTTAGCATATAGAAAAGAGGGACCTGAGCTCAATAAAAAAAAGTCTCTTGCCTTGTTCTGTGTGTGTGTGTGAGTGATTTGTCATCCGCGGCTCCCTCATCTGACTCGGTTTCCCTTTGTGCCGGTGCGGGCGCTGGCAAGGAACTGTGTAAGGTCTAGATTATAACCTGCTTACAAGCAGTGAGCCTGTTTGGATATCATGGGTGCTGGCAGGAAATTTTAGACACAGACACAGGCAAAAGACTGTGCCACTCACTGCCCAGCATTAAACTTCAGCATAAGCAAATTCAGTCTGACCCTTTTCTAAACCCCAGGATAACACAAGAGGTCCAAATGGAAGCTGTGCTTGCAGTGGGCAAAGAGGTAGCGGAAGAACTCAGGAAACTGGTCCAACACCAATGAGCAGCAACACACATTACAATAAGCAGCAAACCAGTGAACATCCCACCTATACCAAGGAGTGGTTCCTGGGACCCCTGGGCTGCCAAGGTAACCAGGTACCAAAACTGCTCTGTGCCGTAACCTGCACAGCCATTAATTCATAAAATCTGAGAGGGGCAATGGGATATTAAGAAAGACACACAAACATTTAGAGAAAAAAAGCAGGATCAGGTGGGACACTGATCTCAGGTGGAGAAGCAGTAACCCAGAGCTCCGCACATTTATTATATAGGGTCTCACAATCAGGAAGTTAAAAGACTATAGAGGCATTGCTCTTTGGGCACTAGAAAGTTACAGGACTAGAAACAGTTTTGTGGTTATTCAACTGTTGCAATGCTAGGAGCTTCCTGAAGCACCCAGGAAACACACTGTCCAAAGTTTCTACTAAGCAGGCAGGCTTGGAGGTCACAGCCCTGGTGAAACATTGTGATCATCTTGCTATGCTCAGAATCATCTATCCCTGGGAGCTGGTGTCTGAGATCTAGGTCAAGACTGATGCAACTTCCATGCTTCACACAGAGCCTTCATGGACAGGGCATCACCATAGCAACTGGGCAATCTTGATCCATACTTTTTGTACAGGAAGCTCCCAGCACTTGCAGGTGCACCACAGCCACTAGACAATCAGACTCTGATCCAGATCACCGCACTCCACAGCCCTGCCTCAGGACACAGAGCAGGCTAATCTGGACACTCAGCAAAGACATACAGGACCTGGGTAATGACCTTCCCCACAATCTTAAGCCTGCTCAAGGGTCACATCACCCCCAGCCACTTACTTTATCCCTCTTTGATCTTCATTTCTGGGATTTACAGACCAACCAACAGAGGACCAGGGAGGAGGTTGTGCAGGTTGAGCTCCCTCCCTGTGAATAAGCTCAACTGTGCCCCGTCCCCATAACAAGGTTTTATAAATCCATTTATTAACTTTTATCTGAACTCATTTGTTTTTACCTCTATTTTCTACAACTCACTCCCTCTGTGAACCCAATGGAAAGAGGCGAATGCACCTCCCACTGTGGCCATGCATTTATCTTAATTTGAATATTTTCACTTTCCATATGCTGAGTTTTGAAGAGTACAGGTATTTAAAACTGTTTTATCACCCTGACAGATCAAATCTTGCATCAGTATAGATTTAGTACTATTTCCAAAAATGCTTTTTGCCTTTAAGTCAACACTACCTGGGATAAGTATAGTTGTCTGGGATGTTCTGGTTCATTTTCCATAGAAAACACACAGCCATTTATTTCCCCTTCTCTGCTTTACCCTGGTATTTGAGGTCTTATTAGCATTTGAGAGATGACCGGGAGACACAATCAGGACTAGTGAGGCCGTCCCTAGGGGTTCCTAGGGTGAGTGGCAGGAGTGCCTCCTGACCCTCAGAAACTGAGACAGTCAATATGTTGCTCTGGTGTGTAAGCTGCTGGTATTTCTCATGGAACAACAGAAACTTAATGTCTTACATAAATGTCCCCAAGCGGAGCAGCCCTGGATTGCATATTTCCGTGGCCCTTCATATCATCCTTCCCACTGGTCCTTCTTGCCAGGCCCTCCCATTCCTAGGCCCCACTCCTGAGATCCTCAGTATGCAAGCAGAAGCCATGTCCACAAACATCAATGACCTTCAACAGAAGGGCTATCTTTTCCATGTCCCTCTTTTCCTTTGTGAAAACTTTCCTAGACATGCCGCGGAGACCTAGTATGTCACTGGACAGAACTGGTTAACATAAAAGATCACTAAAGAAAAGATTATTCTCAAATAATCTTAAAAACCTCAATATAGATAAATCCCTTATTAACAGTGTAGAAATAACATAACCAAATCATGACTTTCTCAAAAAGTTAAAGGTGGCTTATGTAGACAAATGTTATTGCCTTCTACCAATTTATTAATTTTATAAATTATGATAATTCCCATTACCACTACACTTATTACAACACTAACAATCTATGTGCTGTTTATAAAGGAAGCCAGGTGATATTCAAAGCACAATGCTTATCCACAGTGACCCTTCAAGACAGGTTCCATTTTTACTGTTTCTGGATATGTACAAACAGCAACTCACAGAAATTAGGGTATTGAATCATACACAGAAGTAGAACCAGGGCTTACCATGTTGCCCTTTGCGTAGTAAGGAATGCAGCTCTCCATCCCTGGAAATACACACACAGATTCCCCAGATGCACAGCACTTGACATACACGCATACCTGTGCTGCAGTGCCATCTAAAACTACGAGGACTAATAAAGAAATTTTCCCTCCAGAGACTACTTTCCACTGAGTTGAATGAAATTACTATTATTACTCACAGCTGTTTAAATTCAGTCAGCTGATAATAATTAATTATGTTCCTGATTATGCAGAAATGCATAAATCATGTTTCTATTGAACCCAGTGGCTGGCTTTGTATTAGCTGCAAACTAGGGAAAAACAATTATCTTCTTAAGGGGCAGTTTGGTAATGACAGTCATACAAACTTACATAAACTAGGAGAGTAGGGAAAAAGTTATGTAGTACAATACTCATGTTTAATATAAAAAGTGATAATATTCTGCTAAGTGTACATATTCTCTGTCCACAGTTATGCTGGGTTCCATAAAGGGACTTTCTGTTAATCCCATATTTGAAGGGGCTGCTCTGTGCACTGTGGGATGTTCAATAACACTCCTGGTCTCCACCCACTAGATGCCAGCAGCAAACCCAACCTCTGGTTGTAACAACCAAAAATGTCCCCAGACATAGCCAAATGTCACCTGGAAAATATCACCAATCGCATTTAACTATTTGTGTATATTCAAATACTCCTAAAGAATCATTTATAATACACTTGACACTTCTATGTGAAAATTTACATCCACATTATATAAGTTGATAGTTTTTCTTTCATTACATATTCTCTCAACACATAAAAATTTGGATATTTTGTTAAAAGCTTTGACATATTTTATTATATTTACAAAAATTTATTTTATTCTCAGGGTTCGATGAGTTGTTTCTGCCAATAAAGCTTTCCCAAATTGCCCCATGGCTTCTCCCCTGTGATCTGAGTGCTTCATAAACTGAGGTGAGGAAGGTTTTCTCCTGTGAATTTTCTAATACATAAGAATTAGTAATTACCCTCAAAAGTTCACTAGTGAGGGTTGGGGTTGTGGCTCAGTGGTACAGCGCTTGCCTCACATGCATGGGGCACGGGGTTCAATCCTCAGCATCACATAAATAAATAAGTAAAGGTATTATATCCATCTACAACTAAAAATTTTTTTTAAAGTTCACTAAGTGAATTAGCTACAGTGGGTTGTTTGTGCTGTAATGTAAACACATTTCATACACAATGGCTTGATAGAGAAGGTATTTCACACAAAAGGTAAAAATGGAGGGGCTAGGGACAGAGGTGGGAAGATCTCTGCTATCTCCAACTGATTCCTTCTGTCTTAAACCGTAGTGGCATTCTCCCACCGCTGGCTACCACGGCCACCCAGGATCATCTGCACTTCAGGACACAAGGACATGAAGCCAGGGAGGACAACATGGGCATATATTTGTTTTTGTTATCAGGCCTGGAAACAATGTCCATAACATCTGTTGATATCCCATCGGTTACGCAGGCCTGACCACATTAAAGGGTGGCCAAGAAACGCAGGTTTTGTCCAGAGAAAAGGAGGTGGAATCTGGAGAACACGTAGCTAGGCTCTGCCACATACAACTGCTGTCCAGTGTGAGCCACATTCATTACATTCACAGGGTTTCTCCCAAGGGAGTTCTCTGATGTATAGTGAGGGCTGAATGATGGTGGAAACTTACCTTACATTCTCTACACTTGTTTATCCCCCGTACAGGTTTTCTGATGCTTGCTTACGTTAGTTTTCTGGCAAAAGGTTTAGTCATAAGGTCTTTCCCTATGTGAGTTCTCTGGTGCACAAAAAGGGGTGATTTACGATTCAAAGTTTTTCTACACTCTTTATAGGGTTTCCCACTTGCCTGAGTCCTCTGATGTACAGGGACAGCTGACCTCTGTTTGAAAGTTCTCTCACATCTTGACAGTCACAGGCTTTCCCACTTGTGAGAGTTCTCTGATGGACAGCAAGTTTTGGCTTCTCGTGGAAAGACTCCCAATACTGTTGACAGTCATGGTTTATCTCCTGTGTAAGCTCTGATGCCTGCTGAGATGTGATTTGTGGTAAAAGTTTTTTCACATTCATTACATTCATGAAGTTGTCCCCCACATGCATTCTCTGGAGTCTGATAAGGCCTGACTTATGACTAAAAGTTTTCCTATATTCTTTACATTCATAGTTTCTAACCTTTGTGCATTCTTTAATGTACAGTGAAGGTTGACTCTTTGCAGGTTTTCCCACATTCATGATACCCATAGGGCTTTCCCCGGGGTGAGTTCTCTGACAGTAAGGCTTGACTGGAAGATGAAGGATTTCTCACATTTGTTATGTGCATTCAAAGTTTTTCTACATTCTTTATAGGGTTTCCCACTTGCCTGAGTCCTCTGTGCATGGAGTACTCTCACTGAATTTATCTTCAGATGCACTAAGATCTGATTTGCTCCTGAAGGTTTCCTCACATTTAATATTCCGTTTCTTCCCTGTGCATATTTGTGGATTACTAAGGTTGGACATTTTATAGAAAGTTGTATTTTCTGCCTCAATTGTCTCTTCATCAAGGACAGCTGACTTACAGGCTTTCTCATATTTATTAAACTTACAGGTCTCTCCATGTGTTTCAATACCGCCTCCCCTTTCCTTTGTCCACTACATTCAAAATCTCGCTGCCCAATTTGAGTCCTGTAATGCTAGCTAAAATGCTCAGGACACCCGAGGGATTTTCCAGGTCTGTAATCAGTATCAGATTTCTCTCCAGAATGCACCTCACCAGGCTCAATATGAATAAGAATGTTCTGATACATATTAAACTCCTCAGGCAATATTACTGAATAGTTTGTATTCTTATTAATCAGTTCTGAAATATGTTTTGACTTCAAAGTTAATGTTTTTCCTAATTCAACTCTCTTCCTGGTTGATGTGTTAATGTTGATTATAAATTGCCCCAAATGTCTGTCTTGATTTTCTTGGTTTCTCTCAATTTGGTCATCTGTTTTCTGGACATCTAAAATGAAAAAATAATAACCATCTGCATGAACCACATGTATATACTTCTTATGTAATACTACTAAACTGGTAAAGAAGTTATTACACATCATGGTGCCATAAGATTTTTAGAATTTCAATAACAGGCATTTATTATTTGAGTACAGAAGTTTTTTTTTCCTACTGACGTAATGTAATAAATTACATTAATAGCTTTTCTAATGCTAAATCATGTTTTCCTTTGCTTCTTTTCTAATTCATTAAGAAATATGTAGTAAATAATATTCACCTTCAGCCTACTTCAAGTCTTCAATTCAGTGCTTATCACCTACCATTTTCTTCCCTATTCTTCTCTATTCTTTTTTTCTTTTTCTTTTGGGCTGTACTAGCGATTGAACCCCAGGATGCTCTACCACAGAACTACATCCCCAGCAATTCTTTTTTTTTTTTGCCTTTTTGGATTTTTGTTATTGTTTTGTTTTGCTTTTGTTTTTTAAGGCCTTGCTAAAGTTGCCTGGGTTGGCCTCAAATTTGCAATACTCTTGCCTTAGCCTCCTGACTTTCTGGGATTACAGGCACGCACCGCATGCCCAATTCTCTATTCTTAAAAAAATGTTGAGTATCTAATGCTGAAATTTTTCTCATTATTCTGCTTTGAAAATAATAAGGTTTTCTTAGACCAACAACCTGCAGGTGCAGTACAGGGTCATTTGTTATGCCCTAAACAGGAACCAAGGCTGAGAGGCAGGATTTTGCACCTGTTTTTTTTTTTTTTTTTTTTTGGTTGTTGGATCTTTATTTATTTTATTTATTTATATGCAGTGCTGAGAATCGAACCCAGTGCCTCATGCGTGCTAGGCAAGCACTCCACCACTGAGTCACACCCCAACCCGAGCACCTGTGTTTTAATCTTCATTCTTCCTTAAGGAATAGCTATAGGCATCTAGTTTTTTGTTTATCCAAATTAATGAACTGCCTTCTCCATGCTAGACATAGTTTCCTTCTAATTCCTAAATTAACACGACTCTTCTGCTCCACAGAAGCATAACAGGTACAAGAAGCTCAAGTCCACACCTTGGGCACCCGCTCCCTGCTGATCCTAAAGGATTTGGTTTGGCAATCTGGGCTACGTTCACTATCTTGGAAAGGTGTTCTGCTTGCTCCTGAGATCAACGGTATTCTCCCACCAAGCTCTTACACACACATACCCACTTGGTAATTCATGCCACTGAAAGCTATTGTTTTGTACGCTGGCATTTCAGCTGTTTCTGTTTCATAGGAGATGAATTTGTATTTATCATTCAATCTCCTGTTTTGAATAATTTATAAAAACAGAGAGGAAAATGCTAACTTCAAACTCCATTCACAAACAGAAATCAGAGCCATTCAACATGAAATACATGGTTCACTTGCCTTTGGATCCCAACTGCTAGCATTCCCCTCAATTCTATCACCATCTATTCATGGCTTCTATAGGCTGAGTCCTACTCAGTTCATAATTTCTGATGTCATGATACATAGGCTCTCTTCTGCTCTTCACTTTTAATTTTCTTATCAACTCCATAGGTGACTCCTCTATGGCTTTAAATACCAGTTTTAAGCTAATAATCTCCAAATGTCCACCCTTAAATCTAAATTTACATTAATTCACCTGTGTACACATCAAAATTGGAAAAGTTAAAATGAAGCCATACCAAAGTAAACAATAATCTCTCTAACATATCCTTCTGTGACCATTCTTTCTAAAATTACCACATCTGGGGCTAGGATTGTAGCTCAGCGGTAGAGCGCTTGCCTCGCATGTGTGAGGCCCTGGGTTCGATCCTCAGCACCACATACAAAGCAATAAAATAAAGACATTGTGTCCATCTATAACTAAAAAAATATTTTAAAAAAAAAACTATAAAATTACCACATCCCATTTCTCTCTCACATTCTGGCTACATGATGCTTCTTTCTTACCCAGTTTGTTTCTTATCTGGTTACATGTTTTCTTGACTCTCTCTCATCAGAATGTAAACTTGATTAAAAAGGTACATTACCTTCCTCGATGTTGTTATAACAATAAAACTATCAGTACTTAAAACTTGCTCAATTAAGATGTGCGGACATGAAATATACAAATAAATGTCTGAAAAAACACTCCATGAGAATCAAAGAAAAGACTATACTTAAGAATACTGAAAAAGTGAATGGCAAAGAAAAATGTGTACTAAGAAAAAGGTAAGTGCTATATTTGTGGTAAATGTAAGAAAACATTGAACAAAATAAAACTTGAAGACATATCAATGAAAGCCTACTTTGGAGACTATGTAATAATCGTGTTTGATACATTCAGACTAGCTGTCTTCAGGTCTAAGAAGTCGGGGGGAAATGGTGAAAACAGGTCATCACTGCTCATAACTGCTGGACTTTGCTCTTCCCAAATGCCCTGGCCAATATGCACTGACTGACCTGGGAGGGTCTGGCTTAGGGGTTCCTCTACTATCCAAGGCTCTGCTCCTTGCTCCAACTGGAAGACCACTTCAGGTCTGATAATGCAGTACCCTGTTAATGGGAAATAATGTAAGGTTTTCCCAAATGACTGAGTCAGGTCCTTTGAAGAAAGGCAATGGCTCAGTTTTTGGAGCTGTGTAAAGAGGGGTCCATTTTGAATCTTTCATAAGACAGAGTTAACACATTCTTCATCAACTATTAAGCCTTAATAAATTAAACCTTATTAATGGCTCCTACATTTACCAACAAAGAAGAAAGTGCTGCTCCTCAAAGTTAACTGTAGAGTTTGGCTCACCCAGTGATACTAAAATGGTGTAACCTCCAATACCACATCCCTGTACAGGTCCTCTGAGGATCATCCTGTAACAAAATCATGACCTTCTCAAAAAGCTAAAGACAGCTTGTGTAAACAAAGAGTCTCTTATTGCCTCCTACTAGTTTATTACATAGTAATTTTATAATTCATGATAATCAACATTACTGTTATAGATGATAGTCTGTTCACAAAGGGAGGCTTTAAGTCGACTCGGCAAGGTAAAGTCCATTAGCCACATCCTCAAATGACACCATAATGACACAATTCTCAACTCATCAGCTCATCACCAAAACAGGAATCTGGGAATTCACCCTCTGTGAGTATGTGTATTTTATACATGATATAGCTTGCTATGTGTTCTATATGGTTGGGAGAAAGAAAAATCACACAATCTTGCCATGTAAAAATATATTATTACTAAATATTCTATTTCAATCTTTATCTTACATCCACCTTTGTTGCTAGGGAGAAAAGTATGAATAAAATCCTATTATTCCAAAGATCTTATGATCTGATATGAAGATATATAAATACATTCCTAGAATAATGTATTATATTAGCTAATTTAGACAAAAGTTCAATGCAAACTAGAGTGAGGGAGAAAAAGGAAGAAATATGGCTCTGTTTCATATCATGAGGTTATGCACCACTATAAAATCAAAGATGTTTAGCTCTTCCATGTGAACCATGTGTTCACAGGGCCAACAGAGGTCCAGCCACAAGGACACACAGAACACATAATTCATGATTAGAACTACACACAGTATCAGGTCTATATAAATGATCCTGAGCCTTGATAAGAGGTAAATGCAAAATTGAAAATCTTCATTACAAAATGATTCTGCAGTTAAATATCTGTCCTAATTCCAACAACAAAAAGTGTTACACATTTATCATTGTTAATTATTCATACAAAAAGCATGTCCACAGGCACCTCCAACTTTCTTTCCTACATACCAAAGAATTGCTTGCATACACCACAGGGTAAAAATCCTCTTCCCAAAACACAGGTAAGAAAAATGAGATCCTATAAAATGAGGTAAGTTATATGATCAGATTTATTTATTTGTCCACTCATTCATGACAAGACCTCACTATTCTGTCCATGCTGGCCTCAAACACCTGGGCGCAAAAGATTCTCCTGCCCCAAGGAGCTGGGAGTAAAGGTGCACACCACCATGCTTGGCTTCAGATCTGAATTTAAACATTCATTCTTTGAAAAGAAAATGAGGAACGACTTAAGGGGGAGTCAGGAGGAAAAAAAATAGGATGACATATAACCACTTACATCAGAATACAGAGTAATAAGAATATATAATAGGGAACTACTTCTTAAGTAAGAAAAAGAAAGAGCTGGAAAAAATTTAGCAATAATCTGCTAAGTAGAAGATAACAAGGTTTTACTTCCATGCTATCATCATTATTGCAGCTAGTTAGGTACTGGTACCATTTAAAGTGGAATTTGAAAAATGTAAGAATATGATAGAAAGTGACACAGACTTGGGCATGCCAGAGTAGAAATGTATGATTTCTCACATGTGAGATGTCCACCTGACAACTAGAAATAGTTCCAGAGTTCAGGAGCAAGATCTAAGCTGAAGACAGTTTTGGAAAATGAATTTCAAGTGTACCTGAAGACTTCAAAGTGAATAAACTTAGGGAAAATAAAAAGGAACAGGTACAGAATCTGAAAATGTGAAAACGCATTTAAAGAAAAAGACTGAGATGACAAAGAAGTATTTTAAAATGTATTCTACAAAAAAAGTTTAGTATTAAGAAGTCTGCTAATATAAATATCAATATTCAGTTTTATGTAGAAAAATCTGTTCATTATATACAGAGACACTCAGAAGATACTTTTGGAAATAAATTTCAAGTTTCTCTTTCTGAATGTAAGGAGCTTGCAAGTCATCCCTCCATCCTAACAAAAAGCTGGAAAGACTAAAAAATCGCTGGGTGCGGTGGCTCAAGCCTGTAATCCCAGCACTTAGGGAGGCTGAGACAGGAGAATCGCGAGTTCAAAGCCAGCCTCAGCAACGGCGAGGCACTAAGCAACTCAGTGAGACCCTGTCTCTACATAAAAAAAACACAAAATAGGGCTGGGGATGTGGCCCAGTGGTCGAGTGCCCCTGAGTTCAATCTCCAGTACCAAAAAAAAAAAAAAAAAAAAAAGACTAAAAAATCAACAATTCTCCCTGGATATGTAAAAAAGAGGAGGGCACAGGGAAAATCTCTGCCCCCAAGACTGAAGAGACAGACAAGCTAATACAGTGAGTCAGGAGGCTTACAGGACCAGAGATTCACTAGTGAAAACTATCATAGGTACTGTCATGGAAACCAGTGTCAGGGTAGGAGAACCTGAACCGAATTATTGTCACTGAAGAATTACTGGCAACTCAAGGCAGACAACTCTCAGAATTTAAAAAACTCCAGGGGTATCCAGCCCCCAACATTGTCAAATTTATCTCCAGGAGCTTTCCCTCAATCAGGCTTCTAAAGTAAATACTAGGCAAAACTCCCTTCCTGCTTCCACCTGTAGGAGGAGAATGGCAAACCATTCTGAAGTATGCCAAAGCACTCTGCTCTTGGCAAGGCCCATCTCGGGAGAAATAACCTAACCTGCTGTAGTACTGTCCGAGCTTAAATGACCTGAAGAAAAACCCAACTGCAGCCAGCTCTAGCCTTCTACACTGCATCCCATCCTACCCCGAAAGAAAACGAAACACAAACCAACCACAGAGAACAACTATAAAGTTTACAGTCTAAAGGCAAAGGCTCATTAAATGAGTGAGACCTAACTGTAGGATTAGAGAGCATATCTACTGAATATATGTGTCTCCCATCAACTTCCTATGTTGAACTAATGCCCAATGTACCAGAATTAAGAGGCAGGGCTTTGGGAAGTAATTACTTCATGAGGCAGCGTCCTTCTAAGAGACTGGAGGGCGTTTCTTTGCCCCTCCCACCAGGTAAACACACACAACAGGGACTACCTATGAGGAATGGGTCAAGAAGCTTGGTTTAACAGGCACTGAACCTAATCATCCAGCAAACACACCTTTCAGGAGTTTCTTTGTGAGCACTAAGAATTTTTCCCCTATATTGGAACTTTATACAGATATCAGAATAAAATGGGAAAGAAAGTTAACACATTAGTAGTTACTGATTTGTGAATTATAATCAAAATAGTATACTTGAAAATTTTTACTGCAGTGTTGCAAAGTATGGACTTAACAAAATTTAATCTTGTGTCCAGAGATTCTGCATTACTACATCGGTTTGCTTATCTGATGCACCATCCCCAGCACTCCACATGTAAAACGTGTTTATCATTAATACTGGAGCACTCCAAACCACTTAGGTCAGCTTTTGGAAATATACCGACAAAGCACATGCTGAGAATTCCAGGATCCGGCTCCCAATGTGTGAGAAGACAAACTCTCATCCACATGCCCCTGGTGAGCACCCTGCTGCTGTTACGCAGCATGACACAGAATGATACCATGCAATGACCACATGATGAAAGATTATAAACCAACTTTTAGACTGAAAAAAAAAAAAAGAGTGCAATGATTATGCAGTAAAATACAGTATCCCTGGTTTCTTCTTTTCCTAATGTATATACTGTAAAAGCCAGATGACCAAAAGGAGGCGAATTAAAGCCGCTGTGCAAGGCTTTATTGGAAATACACGCTCTCGGGCTGAACTCTCCTGTCCATCAGAGTGTGTGCGGGACAATGGCGCGTGTGTTCCGGGTACAGATAATTTTAAAAAGCCCGGTCAGGAAGGGGAGGGCTTAGGACAGGAAGAGAAGGCCAGAGTCCTTCCTGGATAAGTCAGGAAAAACCCGCTGATTGACAGGAGGCGCCTCTACTGGTGACGTCAGCGTCTGGCTGCCCGCTCTGTTCCGCAGCTGCCCTGACCAGCCCCGCTAATTGGACACCCTGGACCCTGAACCGACCTAACATATACGATCTGCCTTGCTCATTAATCCCTGTATCTCCTCATCCTATAGTGTTGCCCTCACTGACTACTCTACAGATCCACAGAACTCAGGCTTAATTGTCACAGAGCCTTCTTGGCTCAGGCTTTGGCATCACTAGCCTCTCTTTCTTGGGCCTCTGGAATCCAAGTCTCTATCATAAACATCTTGGAATATAAGCTGGGGATCTTTTAAATGCAAGATGGTTGGTAGGAGATAGGTTGGGGTAATTAGTGTCTGACATTCCACACTCTAGGGTATGGATAGTCAATTCTCTTTCTGGGCCTCAGTCTTTGATTCATAAAAGTAGTGACAGTACTGCCCATTTGGATGAGTAGACCACATCCAGAGCCTACCTCTAATCATACAAAGGCCATGAACGCAATCCCTTTTCTCCCTCAATGAAGGTAATATCTTTGGAGCCAACGAGAGGGGGCTCAGGGATGATACCTAGGTTTTTCCAACACTAGTCAGTTCTTGTGGTTTTCAGTGTTCATATTTGCACTCTTTTGTTTAAATCATTTCCTATACATTTTGCTCTTCTGCCAGTTGTTCTAACCATTATTGAAAGTAGGGTATTTACGTCTGTAAACATCATTGTTAAATGTTCTAGTCAGCTTTTCTGTCACTAGGACCAAAAGACCTGGCATGAACAATTACAAGAGTAAGTTTATTTGGCTCACAGTTTCAGGGGTCTCAGTCCATAGACAGCCAAATCCATAGATCTGAACCAGAGGGAAGGCAGAATATTATGGCAGAGGAGTGTGGCGGAGGAGAACATCTCAGGACATGGCCACCAGGACGTAGAGAGCTCTGCTCACCAGGGACAAAATGTGAACCCCAAAAGCACACCCCCAGTGATCCACCTCCTCCAGTCACTGCCCACCTGCCTACATTTCCCCCCAGTTAATCCATATCAGGGGGTTTATGCACTCACTAGGTTAAGGCTCCCATGACCCAATCATTTTACCCCTAAATTTCTTGCATTGTCTCACACATGAGCTTTCGGGGACACCTTATGTCTAAACCACAACATTACTACTTCTACCTTAATTCTCGTTAGGTTTTGCACGTGTATTTTGCAATTGACTATTTTTATCAATTGACTATTTTATCATTATAAAACATTCCTCATTGTCTCTAATAACTTTTGTTTTTAAAATTTATTTTGTCTGGACAGGCAGAGTGGCACACGGAGGCTGAGGCAGGAGGATCATGAGTTCAAAGCCAGCCTCAGCAACTCAGTGAGGCCCTAAGCAACTCAGCAAGAGCCTGTCTCTAATAAAATATAAAAAATAGGGCTGGGGATGTGGCTCAGTGGTTAAGCGCCCCTGGATGCAGTTCCCAGTACCAAAAAAACACAAATACATGGGCTGGGGTTGTGGCTCAGTGGTAGGGTGCCCGCCTTGCATCTGTGAAGCACTGGGTTCAGTACTCACCACCACATAAAAATAAAGACGTTGTGTCCATCTACAACTAAAAAAACTATTTTAAAAAAAAAAAAAACACATATACATTTTTCTGACATTAGCCACACCACAGTGCCCTAGAGACCATCTAGATGCTAGGATTAAACAGATGCAACCCAGACATTAGTGTAGATGCTTTTCTATAGCTTTCTATTTGCATGACAGTCACCTCTCAAGATCGATATGGCACTGGTTCCAGAACTTCCACAATATCAAAATCCACAGATGCTCAAGTCCCCTACGCAAAATGGAATAGTATTTGCACATAACATCCTCATATACTTATCTCTATATTACTTCTAATTACATTACATTACTACAATACCACACCTACATGTCACGTTGTGAGGATTCAATATGGTATTCAGTATAGGGTGAATTCAAATTCTGCATTTTGGCACTTCCTTAAAATTTTTAATATATTTTTTACCTGAGTTTGGTTGGATCCACGGATGCAGAACCCATGCATATAAAGAGATGATGGTATATCTATTTAAATCCTTTCACTTTCTGTTTGAATCTCTGAATCTTGTATGCCTGCAGAATGAGAACTTACGTGCTAATTAACAATGTTTTGCAAAAATACTTAACAGGAGAACATGCCAGTAATGTATTACTAAGTGAACAAATAATATTACACTGCAGCCTAATTCCAATATTGCTGGCAAAACATACAACTGCACAGAAGGTATCATTCCAATATGTTTTCTGAATAAGCTTACTACTGAATTTTAAAACTTCTGTCTTCACAATTACCTTTATTTTTCTAATTGTTAAAAGATGAATCAATTACTTTTTCAATTAGGAAACTATTAAATTAAAAAGTGGGAAGTACTACAATGAGGGTTTGGGATAGGCATCTCTGTTCCTGCATTTATCTAGTACAACACTTCTCACCATCAACATCCTGGCACTTCAGTATAAGCAGGAGCCACATAACAGTGCCTTGGAGACTGTTCAGGTGCCAGAATTAAACAGATAGAACCCAGAATATTGGTTGTGTTTTTGCTATACATAATAGCAAATATTTGATTTGTAAATATGTGATTCCTAATAAAAATTCATGGTGCCACTGGTGCATGCCTATAATCCCAGCAACTTGGGAGGCTAAGGCAGGAGGGTTAGAAGTTTGAGGCCAGTCTCAGCAAATTTAGCAAGGCCCTACACAACTTAGTGAGACCCTGTCTCAAAACTAAAAAAAAAAAAATGAAAAGAAAGGACTGAGGATATAATATAGCTCAGTGGTAAAGCACCCCTGGGTTAAATCCCCAATACCAAAAGAAAAAGAAAATTCATGGTGCCTGTGAGTGAATAACTGTTTTTATAGATTTTTGTGTATGTGATTTTCACTTGCTACCCAATTTGTATTCATCAAGAAAATTCCTAAAAATAATTTTTGTCTAATGGAAAATATATCAGAGATGTTTTTCTTTTGACATAGTTTTGTAAAAATGTAAAAAGAGGACGATTGTGTACAAACATGCACACAACATACATGTGCACAGACATCTATGCACACGCTTGCCTACATGGAGACAGATGTGCACATATGTAACACTCCTGGAAGCCATCATTGAGTATCATTACATGGCAGCCTCTGCAGGGACATTAGGGAAAGAGACGCTGAGACCCTGTGGAGTCTGAGCATTTGTGTTAGCAGTGGTCGCCCTGAATATTAGAGAGTTTATCATTACCTGACTGCTAGACTATGAGCTCCTCAAGGGCATATTGAATCTCTGTAAGCTTGATTTGTGTAGCAGGTGCTCAGTAAACACTTGCTCAATCAATCAGTTAATGTAAGAAAAAAAAATATGGTCCATTTATAGGCCCAGTAGTAATAAAATGAATGATGCTAAAGCCAGAAGGGAAGTCTAGACCAGGTGGTGATGAACACAGACTAGAACCAGTGGTGTTCCCCATTTCTAGCACCTGCCACTGCAGGCACGGAGGTCTGAGAGCAGCATCCACTCCTGTCCTGACACTCTAGGGACACTTCTGCTCTGAGGACAGCCCATCGGGAACCCAGGGAGGACTGGCCATCTGCTCTCATCACACCTCCTCCACTGGGTTGAGAGCATAGCACATGGTATCCCGAGAGCTCTCAGGATCCTGAGTCTCTTCGTGCTCCTTTACTCTCCACAAAGTGAAATTTTTAATTTTCTGGAAAGTTTTGAAGATTCTGTTCACTTCCAAAGAGACAATGAATGAGCCAACCCCACAAACTGTGGAGCTATAAGGAGTAAGCAGCGCTTTCCCTCCCTCAACCAGGATTAGAAAAGCAAAGAGAGTGCTGTGCAGTACTGAAGACGTCTCTGTCCTGAAGGGAGTCTGCTCTCTCCCCAGCCCCTCCCTGGGTCTCGAGCTGCATTTGCACACTGCCTGCAACACCTTCTGGCCATACAGCTGCGGGGATCTAAGGACAGGACCTTGATCTGAGCAGTGCTTACACACGTGTTCACCTTGTGACGTTCACTGAGCTGCACTTATGACTCTGTCCTTTTCTGAATACCTGCAATACTTCGAAAAACGGTTATGAAAGCTGAATAGTGGGTAAAATGGATAAAGGGTGCTCTGAGTAACAGAAGGAGTAACTGATTATTTTCAGCTGTCATCTGAAAATAAAGTCATTAGGAAAGTGTGAACCTTTAAAGGTACTGTTTCAGGAAAAACTAGGTGTTTTTCCTCTGCTCTCAAACCACAATGAACACAGAAGACTTCTGTGACCTCAAAAGGTGTGGGGATTCCTACCCACCAGCAAAAATAATGCAGAGGTAAAGAGGGAGAAAGTAGAGGAGAACTAGAGAAAAGCAAGCTAGAACAAGAGAAAAGCAAGCTAGAACAAGAGAAAAGCAAGCTAGAACAAGAGAGAGACCCTATACGCAGAGAGCACTTAAGACACTATGAAGCAAGCACATAGATCCCACATCTTCTTAAAGCAAGAATAAAAACAATTTGGGACACTAAATCATCAAGGAAGTGAAAAAAGAAAATTTATTTCACTTAAAGAAAAACAGAAATGCAGGTATTATCTCCTATGAAATGCCAAACACCAATATAAAGGATTCACATCCGGGCACAACAGGATGAATTTTCAGAACACCTATGACCAACAACGCTCTAACAGCTTCAACAGGGCATAAAAGTCCTGCTTCTCTACAATAGTACAAGACAGACACATACGGCTCATTGGGCCTTTCAACACTATGAAATGCAGTCACAATAATGTTACTTTTGAATCTTATACCCACCCCACTACCAGTTAGCAAAAGGGAAAATAAAGGTATTTATGGTTGACCAACAAAATATCCACACTCCCCCCAACCCATATAACCATTAACGTGGTCCACCCACAGGAAACAGATAGCAGCGCTGAGAGCAAGCCCAAGAGCACATCCCCTCCTCTCCTTGTTCACAGTAAGGCCTTTCCTGCTGAGACAAACTGCAATTGTCAAAGGAACAAAACAAATTTCATCTGCAGACAAACCAACACAGTGTCTACCATCTGTATGGCACAGCAACACTACAAGAAAACAGACACTTTAATTCTCATTTTAAAGATGAATAAATGGCACTCAGAGAGCCTGAGTAACTTGAACGGACTGCAAGTGTTAATGAACAAAGCTGAGGATCACCTGTTGGGTTGACACCATCTCAAGCTCTGCCTCCAACATTACAACCACACATCTATCTCTAGGCTTGCTGAAGACCTTCATCCTCAAAAAGTCTAGTAAACTGAGTTATGCATGAAAGAGATATGGAAGGGAACAGAAGAAAAAGCAATCAGATTTGAGTGGATGCAGATACAATGGCAGTGGGCTAAACAGAGCTGATCTAGAGCTGGTGCCTGGCACGCTGCACACTCCAGCCACTCAGACAGGGCTGCTTGCAACAGAAAATGGACATCTGAGGTCAAATTGACTGGTGCTCTGACTGCAGACATACCATATTTTTTGAGAGTGTCATCTATGATTGCAAATCTCCCTCTACCTCCACCAATGGCTTGATGGCCTGACCACTGAGGGCATCCTTTCACAGCTTGGTGTCCATGCAGCAAAATGATGGCATGAGGGCCCAAATGCAGTGAGCACACAGGACCAGACTTTTAAGCCAGTTTGGGAAAGAGACACAGGGCAGCTGAGCAATGGGTCCACCAGTTAATGGATTCATGGGCAGAAACTGGAGATGAAAGGCCATTCCTTCCCACCAGCCCCCTGGGTCTGGTCACCATCCTGCCCCAGCTCACACCATCCTGGGCACTATGCTATAGTAAACTGAGCCAAGATCTGACCCACAAATGTCTACTTCTGTTGTCTGCAGTAAGATTCTTTCCTATAGGGAGACCAGCAAAGACCCAAGACAAGCAGCGCCTGGGCGTGGGAAGGCAGTGAGGAGGCCAGTAGATGTGTGTGCTGAGTGGGAGCAGGTGGAGCAGGAGAGGCAGGTCCAAGGCAGCCCATGGGGCACGGGAAGGCTCTGTGGTTTCCTGTGGATGTGGTAGGAGACCTTGGAACATGGGCGCGGAGACTTCCTGGAACCCCCATTTGTCCTAGTGGAGACCTGCTCTCCATAGCTTCCATTTGTTTCTTCTTCTTTTTTTTTTTAATATTTTTTTAGTTGTAGATGGGCACAGTACCTTTATTTATTTTTATGTGGTGCTGAGGATCAAACTCAGTGCCTCACACGTGCAAGGCAATCGCTCTAACACTGAGCCACAACCCCAGCCCCATTTGTTTCTTCTTGACCTTAACCTGTTGAGTTAAAGATCCCACCTCACCCAGGAAGAAGGGACTTGGAAGCTCCTTTAGATTGCAGAGAAGTTCAGAAATCATAGCCAGCAAGAGGAGAAAAGTGAAATATTCTCCCCTGGCCATATGCACAGCTAGGAGGATATGCTCCTTGGTGCTTTATGGGGATTTTCACTCAGCCATTACTCACCTGTCCATTCTCTGCCCTCCTTGGCTCATCCTTCCTCCCATATTAAAATGCTCCCATCCATGCATGTTGCTGGTCACTTTCTCCAGACCTAACTATGGTAGTGTTGACCTGGTATGCATATGATGTCTGAGGGTTTTGCAAAGTGAAAGTCTTAATACAAAAATAAGCTTAGCATCGAAAGCTTGCTTGGAGCAGAGTGCAGTGCTCAGGGACAACTCTCAGCTGAGGACACAGAGGACATAAATGGGACAGATGCATATATTTCACTTTATCAAGTACCTACTGTAACCACCACTGTGCTAAGGAAGCATTTTGCATCAGCTTCAAGTTCTTTAAAAACAAGTATTATTTAAGGGACGTTTTAATTAAGTTCACCATAAATGCAAGAAATTTACAGAACATGAGATTCTATTTTCAGTCTATCAGATAGTTTCAAAAAACAGGCAGGAGTGCTATCTAGAGTCAGTGACTCTCTGGGGACCCAGTTTTTCCTGTGCTGAGCTGGAAGATGGGATAAGGAATTACCCACCTGGGAGGAAGTATCAAATATAATTTGCTTTTCCCCCTTCTCAAGTCATCTTTCAAAGAGATTTCACAAAACAGATATACAGGCTGAATATAGGCGCTGGAGCATCGATGGTGGTAGCAAAAAAGAGGGAGTGAAATGGTGTAATCCAAGTACAATCATACATGCTGCAAAATACCAAGCAGTGGATTTCTAAAATTAGGAAGAAGTTATTCAAAATTCAGAAAAATTTAAGTTCGTCTACTTTGAAATTGTTAAATACATGTATGCTAATACCACATAACTTCAAAAGATATTTTTTTTTTTTTGGTACCAGGGATTGAACTCAGGGGCACTCGACCACTGAGCCACATCCCCAGCCCTATTTTGTGTTTTATGTAGAGACAGGGTCTCACTGAGTTGCTTAGCGCCTTGCCGTTGCTGAGGCTGGCTTTGAACTCGCGATTCTCCTGTCTCAGCCTCCCAGAGTGCTGGGATTACAGGCTTGCGCCACCACGCCCAGCTAATATATTTTCTTTTAAGAGAAAAATAAGTTGGCAAAATTATGTCAATTATAGTCCTACATAGGTTTCAAAGTAAAGGATCTGAAGGCTGCTTCCCTAACTGATGATTCTGGGGAGGGGATTTGGATTTTGAGAGGAATGCAAAGGTGCAGGGAAATTTTGAATACCACTTGAGGATCAGATGTTAATATGTGCCAGTGTCTTTACTATGGTTCCAATATGATTTGAGTTTGTCCCCTGAAAAGCTCCTGTGCTGGAAGCTTGGTCCTCAGTGTGGCAGTGCGGCAGTGCTGAGTGATGGTGTGCAACCTTGAAATGGGGCCTGGTGGGAGGTGACTAGGTCATTGGGGGTGTGCTCTTGGAAGGGATTAATGTAGTTCTCATTGGACCCTAGTTGGTTCCCATGAGAGTAGGTTGTTGCTACTAACGGCACAAGCCTGGACACTGTATCCCCTGGGCTTCCTGCCTTACCACGGGATCTATCCCTCTCACACATACTCCCACCATAATGCCATCTACCACAGGATGTAGCCAGAAGACCCTCACCAGACCTGAACAGATCCAGGTGCCACATTCTTGAACCTCTAGTACTCTGAGCTAAATAAATCTCTATACAAAGTGCCTAGCCTCAAACATTTTGGTACAGCAACAGATAATGGACTGATACAGTAATTCTCTTGTTTTCACTGTTGTATGTGGTGGACACACAGAAGTGTCTCTAAGCTTGGGAATTTCATGCAGGATTATTAATGAGGCATTGTGTCTGCAATTCATTCTCAAGACTCAAATTACAGCCAATGGAGAAACTAGCAAAGAGTATACGAGGGAAGCTCTAAATGCTATGTCTGTAACTTTGTAATAAAAATTATAAATTATTTTAAAATAAAAGATAAAATTAGGGGGATGGTACCATACAGACCGTTTGTACCCTGGAATTCTGTCACCAAGATTATTAGTTGGTTCATTCGACAGATGTTCCTGCTTTCCCACTCTGTCATTCCCATGGTAAGCACTAGACACGCAGCTCACTACCTCATCTATTAATTAACAATACCCAGGAAAAGGACTGCCCAGATAAACTCTAAAACACATTATGAGCTATTCAGAGAAATTGGAGTATGATCTACATATTAAATATTTTGTGGAATTATTGTTTACCTTGGTAGGTATGATTTGACTGGGTTACACAGGTAATGGTAGGGGTCAGAAAGATGACCCAATAGAAGTGCATGCTTCCCTCCACAACAAAGGGCTACAACATGCAAACAATAACAAAAACCAGCTATTTCATGGAGTGGGTGAAACACAGTGCTGGAGGGCAGTGGGGATGTGCCAGAGACAATGTGGAGTATGGAGAGAGACACATGAGGCCCTTAAAATGAAGGGAATTAAGCGCAAAGCATCTACCAGCCTCTCTCAAGGTCAACCCTGAGGCAACGGGGACTTCTCTAGGCAGGGAAAGCACGAGGAGGAGGCTCTTATCAGTCCCCACTTACGCCATGGACATCTGAAGCAACCCTCACAGGCCTGAGCCCAGTCTGAGGAGCTGCTAGTTCCTCATACAACAGGACTTCCCTGGAGAAAGAGTCCAGCACTTGGCTTCCTATACAACCCAAACTCCTGCTACACAGTGCCATCTAGAGACCTTTCCCACCAGGGATCCTGTGAAGCAGTCTAGCGTCTGCCCACAGCAGGTCTACCTACCCAGACCTGCAAACCAGCCAGATGACCCTGCCCACCCTTCCATGGCCATAAAAAGCACCAGAGCAGCCCACCAAAGTCACTAGAAAACAAATAGGTGACATCACCCACTCACACTCAGCACAACAGTACTGTCAGGTAAAATCCCAATGTCATCTTCTCTAACCACAACATTCTCTTGAACTACAACAAACCAATAAAGAAATCAAAAGAGAAAATTAAAAAATCCTTGAAACAAATGCAAATTAACACAACAACCCCAAACCTGTGCAGTATGGCAAAAGCAATAATAACTGTAAATTGTATAGCAATAAGTGCTTACATTTTTTTAAAATAACAACCTAACAATGTGATTCAAGGAATTAGAAAAGTAATAACTAAAAGCAAATAAACAACCTAACAATGTGATTCAAGGGATTAGAAAAGCAATAACTAATCAAACCCCAAAACAGTAGAAGAAATAACAAAGTTCAGAGCAAAAAAAAAAGAAAGAAAGATTAAAAATACAAAAGATCAATAAATACTTAGTATTTTAAAAAGATAAAACAAGTTGACAAACTTTTAGCTGATTTAACCAAGAAAGAGATGAGATGACCCAATTAAATAAAATCAAAGGACACAAAAGAAACATATCTGATACTACAGAAATATATCAAGGGTCATTAGGAACTGTTATGAACAACTATATGTCAACAAACTAGAAATCCCAGAAGAAATGAATAAATTTCTAGATCCTCTTGACACAATGGCAGGTTGAGTATATCATCCCTTTACTAAAGGTGGAGGGGGCAATGTTGGCCTTAATGGCAGGTTTGTTGTTTGCCTCACCCAGTGGCCAAGCAAAACAGCAGCATGATATGATTTGTGCCCTGACAGCATCAGCAGCCTAGTACCACCAGCCCATTATAATAGTGAGAGATCAAGGCATCCATTTCATAAGTCAGGATGTGCAGATTCAATTACAGTTACAGATTCAATGGAAGCTGCACGTCCCATGTCATCCACAGGCTGCAGGCATGATAGAATGATATAATGACTTGCTTAAGCAAGGACTCAAAACTGCAGTCAACCTACCTTCTATGAAAGGGTAGGCACAGTTGTGCAATCTCTGAATGAGTGTCCCAATGAGGAGGACCAACACCTGTGGAGGCTTTGCTACACTGCACAGCAGTCCCAAGACAGGTCCAGGTGACAACAAAGGATGCCATACTTAATGGGCTTGGACAACAAGAAAACATTCTCTTACCACTGGATTAAATCGGAGACAGTCTGTAAACTGGACATGGCCCTGGACAATAAAGGCCCCCCAACTCCACTTGGTGGCCCTGTTAGCCCTATGGAGAAAAAGGTTTGGAGTGTTATCTCCTTTTGACACCATGGGTGACAAGTAGATGGCCCCCCCAAGTACATGTTCTCTGGCCAGGTCCTGCAAATGGGACACAGATTTTCAAGGGCACTTTTGCCATTTCCCTTTGGCCAATCATGAATTCCCCACTGCTGATACATAGAGTCTACTCGGATACAGGACCAAGCTGTACAAGTGCGGTATCATCGCCCAGGGAAGCTGCCACAGTCAGTCACTGTGCTTTCCCAGGATTCAAGGCTGGCATCTGGGGTGGATGTGATTTATCTATGTAGGGCCTATAACTGCTTTGTCCTTTTATCTGTAGGTATGTCCTCACCAACACCATCATGGCCTGGGCACACATATATGCCAGAGTACCAAACACTTCTGCCTACTGGGTATGCACCAATGTGCCTGAGTTCTGCTGCCACACTACCCTGGCAAATCCAGACTATGTCTCTTGACAATTAGATGTAGCTGGGAAAGACTTTCATCACTACCTTATTATGGGAAGAAACTGGCAATGGTTTTCAGTAGTCCTAGGTGGTGAGGCTTACCTTTTGGTTGCCTTTTTGTTGTTACAGCTTATAACTGCTATTTTGACTTGAGAATGCAGGGATCTGCCCTCCTCACCAAGAAGACCTTCTCACTGCAGAAGACCTCAACTGCATAGGCTGTACAGCAAGAAACCCTAAAGGGAGGGATTGTAGGGCAGGCCCAAGATGGCTATAGTTAGGCTCCCTTGCCATGACTTCCAGCAGGCTACATTTTAGTATGTAGCCAAGGTTATAAACACCCTGATTCAGCTTATGTACTCAAGGTCATAAACATCTTCTTGTGAGCATGCAGTCATTTATGTAACCTCTTGACAATGTACCTTTTTTGACTTGCATATTAAAAAGGCCTATAAAAAGATTTTTGGGGCTGGGGGCTGCTGCCACCTCCAAATAAAGTATTTCTACTATCCCAGCTGTGCCTCCCATCTTCTTTCACCTGCTGGGATCCAAATACACTTCCCAGGGTCTAAGCCAGCAGGAAAACTCCTATTTCAAATCATATACAAAAATCAACTCAAAATGGATCAAAGACCTGAATCTATGAAACTAGAAAAAAATATATAGGGGAAATGCTTCAAGACATTGGTCTAAGTAAAGTTTTTAGATACAACTTCAAAAGCACAGGCAACTAAAGCAAAAATCGATAAATGGGATTATATCAAACCAAAGAGTTTCTACACAGCAAAGGAAACAATCAACCCAGTGAAGCAATAACCTATAGAATGGGATAAAATAAATGCAAACCATTCATCTGACCAGGGATTAATGTCTAGAATATATAAAATCCTCAACAGCAGAACAGAAAACAAAATATCTCAATTAAAATAGAAACATGAATAGACAAAGAACATAAATAGGCATTTCTCAAAAGAAGGCAAACAAATAGTCGACAGTATATCATCAGGGAAATACAAACCAAAACCACAGTGAATTATCATCTCAACCCAATTAGAACAGTTATTATTCAAAAGACAAAAATAACAAGTGCTGATGATGATTTGGAGAAAGGGGAAGTCCCAAAGACTTCTCAAAGTGTGGAAATTAGTACAGCCATTATGGAAAACTGTATGAAGATTCCTTAAAAAAATCAGAAATGAACTGCCATACGATTCAGCAATCCCACTACTGGGTAAATACCTAAAAGAAATGATATTAGCACATCATAAGAAACATCTGTGCTCACAAGTTCATTAGATATTGACAACACCCAAGATACAGAATCAAACTAGGTGTCCATCCATGGATAAATGGAGAAAAATATCATGTATTACAATGAGAGAATATTCAGCCTTAAAGAACAATGAAATTCTGTCCCTGGCAGCAACTTGGATGGAATCGGAGGACATTACATTAAGTGAAACGTCAGGCACAGAAAAACAAATACCATGTGTTCTTCCTCGTATGTGGAAGCTAAAAAGTTGATCTCATAGAAGAGAAAAGTAGTTACCAGAACGTGGGAAGGGTGGAGGATGGGGAAAAGGGAAGCAGGATGGTTAATGAGTGCCAGGGTCAACAGAGAAAGAAGGAAGAACTTCTAATGTTCTACATCATAGTAGGACAAATATGGTTGAGAACAACTAAATGAAAATTTCAAAATAGTCAATAGAAAGGATTTCAAATGTTCCCAACATGCACACAGAAGTCAGAGGTGATATGCCAATTTCCATTATCTAATCATTATACACTATATAAATGTACCAAAATGTCACTATATCCCAGAAATACATACAATTACTATGTGTTTAAAAAAAAAGGAATGTAGGGGGAAAATGACCTTTTTAAAAATATTTTTGTACTTTTAAACCTTTGCAAAAGATCAACTGCTTAGAACAAGAAGAATATCAAGACATTTTGGAGTTTAGTATGTGGAAATACATGTTATAATGGCAAAAAGTAAAAGAAAGAAAATAAAACAAAAACACTAGTTCTGTTTCTACAAATGCATGCTGAAGTATTTGGGGTAAGGTATTAAGAAAGCAGAACAAAAAAGTTAAAGTACCTGAAGCAAACATGGGGAAACGGTAGTAAACCTCAGATCCAGATGATGAGTATATTGGTTCATTACATTATCTTTTCCATCTAATTATACATTTAAAATTGTCTGTAATGCAAGTGGAATGGCAAAAAATTATATAACCTCCCCTTTTCATTATTACAGATTTAATTTTTATAGAGACGAGGGAGAAGGCATACCTGCTTGCCATACTAGTTACTCTGGAGAAGGCAGGGAGCTCAAGAGCCAAGAGTGACAGAGACATTTAATCCACATAACTATGTGGTAAGTATTTTAAGACTGAGAATTTATTCATGTGATAATCAAATAGAAAACTCAAACTTAAAGCTCTTCATGAAATGCATTTTAGAAAAAGGATCTAGTAGTCTTCACCAAACGGCCAGTTATTTTTCAGAAAGGGGACTCACTAGGGAAAAGGGACATTGGTATTTTACTTTTTACTCCATGTTCTTTCACTATTAGACACATAATTTAAAATTTAATATGAAATTATGGATACTAATTTCATATAATAATGTGGATACTAATTTCTATAATATTTCAGATAACAATATAGGTATTAGAAAACCTAAAGCAAAAAACCTATTATTTCATAATAATGTGGATACTAATTTCTATAATATTTCAGATAACAATATAGGTATTAGAAAACCTAAAGCAAAAAACCTTCCATTTTATAAAATTTTGGGCATAATTTCTGTAAAGAATTTTATATTATAGAAATAACAAATAACAAATCTACTTGGGCATTTTTACCCTGCTGACAGTTTTACCCCATGATAAACAATAGTTTATCAATCAGTATCTTCCCATCCTCCTTAATAATATCCTTATATTACTAAAAAAGTGGTGCACCCATTTAGGAACTATGATATATATTACTAGGAACTTTGTAAAAAGACACTACCTTTGCATATTCAACTGACAAGAACACATTTGAAAACACACCTGGTAGCTAAGAGTGAAAAATGGGGGCACCTCATACATATGATGGGCCAATGGTAGGTACAAAATATCTTCAGAAGGCAACATGGTAATGTCAATCAAAAGAGTGACAGAAAATCACTCCTTAACCAAACTTTAGTCAGGGTCCTCTGAGCCCCCTACTCAACAAGGCCTAAAACTTGGCCTCCCTTTAGTAAGAATCTTGCTGATTCAATTTAAGGAAAGCTCCCTCCCCCTTGACACCCTCTTAGTCATTCTAGCCACCACCTCCTCACCCTAGACCCTGGCTGAAAATTCCAATTTGCCTCTGTTGTATTAGTTGAGCTCAATCTCTGTCCCTGTTACAACAGAGTTGACATCTACTGCAAAAGTCTTAAAGAAAGGCTTCCTTACTTCTTTTAACAAGCGTGAAAATAAAGTTTTCTACATGGTAACTTTGCATATTTCCCTTTGATCCAACGGGCAGACTTTGTGTACAAAAAGTACATGAGGGATAGTCTTTGAAGCATTGTTTTGCATTGTAAAAGCAAAACATGTAACAACCTCAATGTCCTCCAGTTGGCATACAGTTGTATCATCCATACAGTAGACCAAGAAGCAAGCTTTAAAGAGTTCCAGCAGGGCACACGCCTATAATCCCAGCTGCTCAGGAGGCTGAAACAGGAGGATTGTGAGTCCAAAGCCAGCCTCAGCAAAAGCAAGGCACTAAGCAACTCAGTGAGACCCTATCTCTAAATAAAATACAAAACAGGGCTGGTCAAGTGCCACTGAGTTCAATCCCTAGTAACAAAAAAAAAAAACAAGAGTTCCATATATACCAAACAAGACCCCAAAGTTAGAATGCCACAAGTCTTGTAGAAAAGGATCAGGGCTAACCAGAGTGGGCATCGGACATGAAATTAAACCATGAACAAATATCTGGTTACAGTGGTAAATAAGGCAGGGAAGTAAGGCAGCTAGTGTAGAAGAAAGACTACTCATTGTATACTACTGTGGATAAATAGACCATAGTCATCAAGTTTTCTGCAGGCTTCCTTTAGTGCACTCTGCTCATTTTTCTTTGGAACAGAAGGAGTCCTGAGAGTTGACCTAACCTCACTGATTTTCAAGTCTTCACATAAAACTTTTCTTTTCTAAAACAATATGCAGGTATGTATGTAACAAACAGCAAGCATCGTTCCTTTCCCCAACTACACAGTTGTACTCAGCCCAGGCAGCCACGGTCAACAGGGTTCAATTTGGTTTCCTTTCTTGTCATTCTACCCAAAGATTTCCTAAACATGGTTCAAGTACATTTGATGACTGTCAAGTTTATCTACTTGTGCAGTCACATGAGATTTTATAATAGACTATTCTGCAATTTCCTTCTGCTGTAGCTTGAATGTTTCCCCAAAATTCAAATGCTGCAAACTTGACCCTCGGTGGAAGTACTGGGAGGTAGCATCCTAGGGGAGTGTTTCCATCAGAGGGGTGTTGCCCTTAAGAATGATTAATACCACTACTGCCAGAGGAGGTTTATCATGGGAGTTGTTTGCTTCCAAAATGATAATTTTAACCTTTTCTACCTTTTTTCCCCTCAACCTCTAGTTCCCTTTTAACTTTTGCCATGGAATGACACAATAAAGTGAACTCACCAGATGCAAGCAGCTTGTTCTTGGACTTTCCAGCCTCCAGAACCGTAAGATATAAGTTTCTGATCATCATAAATTTGACAGGCTCAGGTATTCTCACAGCAGCACAAAACATGAAGACAGAAAACTGGTACCAGAAGAAGGTGTTACTTTAGCAAATACCTGAAAATGTAGAAGCAGGTACAGAATAAGGTAAAGGGTAGAAGGTGGGAAAATATGAGTATTAGACCTGAGAGAGCGTATTACTTTGAATGGAGCATTAAGGTTTACTCTAGTGGAGATTCAGAACAGAACAGCTACAGGCAGTCAGAATCTTCTTAGAAATTCCTTAACTGATTGTAACAAGAATACTAACAGAACTATGAACAGTGAAGGCCACTCTGATATGGTCTTAAATTGAAATGAAGAATACCTATTGGAAACTAGAGTAAGACCATCCCCATTACAAACTGTCAAAGAACATGGCTGAATTATGTCTATGCATGAGGATTTTATAGAAGGCAGAACTTAAGAGCAATGAAGCAACATAGCAGGGAAGAAAGTTCAAAGCAAAACACTGAACGAAATGCATAGGTTCTTTTAACTGCACATAGAAAAGTGCAAGAGTGAAATGACTTCTAGGCAGAATTTCGTATTAAAAAGAAATCAGAACATAAAAATTTGGAAAATTTACAGCCTAGTCATGTAAAGAACAGAAGAGCATGAAGGAATGCAGTCAAGAGCCAACTCTCATGTTTAGATATATTTTATGAATATGTAACTGAATATATATGAAAATTTATGGGTAGGATTTTGTTTAGCATTAGGGTACATACATGTTTATAAACATATAAAGGAATATATATGTAAAATATATGGATATTCAAAGTAATAATTATAACTTTTGTATAGAAGACCGACAGTTATGGGTAGAGTTGTTTCTTTCTGAAGGTCTAGGTTGAGGGTGAGGGTTACCATTGGATTACATATATCAATATATATGGATATAAATATGAATGCAGAATTAAAATTATATATGAAAGTTTATGAATACACTTCTATTTTAAAGTCATATAGTATTTTTGTTATGTTAAATCTGGGATTTGCCTATGGAAATGAATATAAACTATCTATGGATTTTTATGTGAATTTAAAAATTTATGTCCTCAAATATATAGGTACAATGATGTAAAGTGATCTGGTCTATATGTGTAGAGGTTTCTGTTGAGCATAGTTGTAGGGACAGGACTATGATGTGAAAAAGGGTCAAGGTCAGAGTTAGGGTTTGAATGTTTATATCCATATATATATTAATACAGTATGTATATATGTGTAAAATATACAAATATTTATATGTATCTGGATTTGTATATAATTAGTTTTATGTTGAGACTGAAGTTTATTATTTGATTTAGATATAGGTTACAAATACGTACTGAATATGTATGAAAATTTATGTGTAGTATTTTGGTTACTGATAGGGTACATACATATATATATATACACACACACATATAAATGAATGTATATAAACATATACAGGAATATATGTGTAAAAATATACATGTATAAAAATATTCAATGTTATGATTATAATTTCTGTATAAAAGGCTCATGGATATGGGTAATGTTAGGCTGAGTTCTGAGTTATGCACTAGGTTTATGGAGAGGGTTACCTTTGGAACATATATATCAACATATGTATATAAATCTGAATACTGAAGTAAAATCACATATGTAAATTCATAAATAAATCATGAAAAAAAAAGAACCAAGTCTTAGATAGAGGCATTAGCCTCTATATGATTGGCAGGCCAAGCATTATGAACACAATTAGAATTATTATTTCCATAATTATAAATTCTCTGCTATACAAAAATATTGGAAGCTTTTTGAAGGGTCTGACATATTAAAGATATTTACTTTCAGCTACAATGAAATGTATCTATTGTAATGCAAACAGATCACACATATAATGGCCCCAAAGAGTATTTACTTTTCACTCACATAAAGGACAAGTCAAGGGTTCTGGGACAGAAATGGGATGATCGCTGGCCTTGCCAGTCATTTCCTTTTGTGTTCAATCACAGTGACCTTCTCCCATTCATGGTTCTGAAGGACATCCTGGTGGTCATCTTCACGTCAGATCCAGAGTATGAGACATAAGGAAAGACTGACCGCACAGCTTTTGTATGTGCCATACCTGGAAATAAGATTCATCACTTGTGTCCCTATTTTTCTGCAGAGCTCAGTTACATGGTCCTCCCACAATAATGGGAGAATAAGAAATGCAGGCTGTTTCCAGAAGGAAAGAAAGTGGATTTTGGAGAACACTCAGCCAGTCCCTGCCATACAGTATTAAGGGTGTTGTGACCTGGCAAGATGTGGTTTCTGCTAAGAGGTTTCCCACACTCATGTTCTCATGTTAAATCTTTACATGATTTAATTGGTGCTTGCTGAGGTTGGACTTGTGGGAAAATGGTTTTCTACATTCTTTACACTCATAGGGTTTCTCCCCAGTATGAACTCTCTGATGTTCACCAAGGTTTCCCTTCTGGCTAAAGGTTTTCCCATATACATTACATTCATAGGGCTTTTCCTCTGTGTGAGTTCTCTGATGGACAATGAGGGCTGATCTATTGTTGAAAGTTTTCCCACACTCTTCACATTTATAGGGTTTTTCACCTGTGTGATTTCTCTGGTGTTCAGTATGTTTTGACTTATCCTTGTAAGATTTCTTACATTCTTTACACTCATAGGGTCTCTCTCCAGTGTGAATTCTCTGATGCTTGCAGAGGTGTGACTTCTGGTAAAAGGTTTTCCCACATTCATTACACTTATAGGGTTTTTCACCCGTGTGAGTTCTCTGGTGTACAGTAAGGACTGCCTTGTGATTGAAAGCTTTCCCACACTCTTCATATTCATAGGGTTTTTTGCCTGTGTGAGTTCTCTGATGCACAGGGAGGGCTGCCTTGGATTTGAAAGTTTTCCCACATTCATTACATTCATAAGGTTTATCTCCTGTGTGACTTCACTGATGCTCACTCAGGTAGAACTTCCGGGAAAAGGATTTCCCACACTCATTACATGTATAGGGCCTTTCCCCTGTGTGAATTCTCTGATGGATGATAAGAATGGACTTACAGATGAAAGATTTCTCACAGTGATTACATGCATAGGGGTTTTTCCTTCTACATGCCCTGTGATGTATTATACAGTCTGAACTGCTAGTGAAGGTTTCCTTATCTTCAATACATTCAGAGGGTTTCTCTCCTGTGTATTTGCTGACTTTTAGTGATATTAGGCTTTTTGTACCAAGTTTTCTTCCCCACCTGAGTTGTCTCTCCATCAATGAAAAATGAATCATCACAGGCTTTTGCATAGTCCTTCTCTCCACAGGTCTTTCCCATATGAACCTTCTCATGTTTCAATACATTCGCCTCTGTGTTCAAGGCTTTAACTTGTCCACAATGTTCAAATTCTTGCTGCCAAGTTTGAATCCTGTGATGCTGACCAAGATGCTAAGGATGTCTGAAGGATTTCCTGATTATATAATAGGCACCAGGTGTCTCTCCAGCCCATACCTCATCAGGCTCCCTAGAGAGAAGCATGTTTGAGGTACATTAAACCTCTCAGGCCTTGTTCTTAAATAGTTCTCATTATTTAAAATCAGTTTTGAAATATAGTCTGAGCTCAGTTTATATTGTTTTCCTAATTCAACTCTCTCCTCAGTTGATGTATTGCTGTTGGTGATTACAACTTGCTACAAATGTCTATCTTGACTTTCTTAGCTCCTGTCTACTTGGTCATCCACTTTCTGGACATCTAAAATAAAAAACAAAAACAAAGTAAGACCCTGTCTCTACATAAAACACAAAAATAGGGCTAGGGATGTGGCTCAGTGGTTGAGTACTGCTGAGTTCAATCCCTGGTACCAAAAAAAAATAAAAATAAACAAGTCCATAAATAAAAGCATTTCTTATGGAATGCTCATGTAAAAGCAAAGTTCCTTCTTCATACTTCAGTAGCCTATGATTTTTAATTAATCAATAATGAATAGTAATGATGAGTATAGTCATGCATCATTTAATGACAAGAATACCTAAGGAAAATTGTGTTACTACACAATTTCCTTACTGTGTGAACATTAGAGTGCACTTACACAAATCTAAATGGTACTGAACCATCACCCTGTGTGAATCAAGAGACACGGTAAACACGAGATGTATAAGGCTGCTCCCAGGGTAATGCAGCATACCATTTAAAAATAAGCGTTTTTATAAATAAAAGGGTATGACCTAAAATAATAAAAACAATAGTATAGTAAATACATAAACTGGTACCATAGTCATTTATTATAATTACTGCTATAGTTTGAATGTTAAATGTCCTCCAAAGGCCCATGTGTTAATGCCTTTGTCTCCAGGTTGGCACTACTGGAAGGTGCTGTGGATCTTCAGGAGGCCTCACTAGGAGGTCCTAAGGTCATGGGGGTATGTCCTCAAAGGGGACTATGAGAACTGGCCCATTCTCTCCCACCTGTTTCCTGACATAAGTAGTTTGCCATCATGCTCCCAGTATGATCTTCCACCCTTGCCCATAGCCAAAAGTGATGGGGTCTCACTATTTTGGACCACAATCTCTAGAACCATGAGGCAAACTGAACTTTTTCCCCTATCAGTTAACTGTCTTAGGTATTTCATTGTAGTAACACGAAGATGACTAAACATTATCAAGAATTATGTACTATACAGTCGTACATGCTGTACTTCTATATGACTGATAGAACAGCAGGTTTGATTACATCATCATCACCACAAACATGTACGTTATGCACTGGACTATGACATTATAATGCTTATCATGTCACAAAATGATAGGAATTTTTGAGCTCTAATATAATCTTATGAGATCAACACTATGGTCCACAGTAGACTGAAATGTTATGTGGTCCATGACTGTATGTGGTTTTTCTTCTGATTTAATGTAATAAATAAAAAGCATATTGTCTAGGGTAGTGGGTTTGACTCTCTTCTTCCCTGTGCTAGATGATGACAGCTTTCTCCAAATTCCTAATTGAACCTGGCTTACTTTGCTTCTCAGACCAACGCAGGTATGAGATGCCTTCATCCACAACCCTGGGCTTCTCCAACATGCTGGTCTAAAGCAACTTGTTCTCCAACCCAGGCTGTGCCCACCAACTTTATAAACTACTTCTCTGGTTCTTTCTGAGATCCACAGCCTGACATTGTCCCCCCAATTCCTAATGCAAGTACCCCTGTTATATAATTCACTGCTTCTGAAAGCTTTTATTTTATGCACCGATGTTTCAGCTGCTTCCTATTTCCACAGTAAATGAAGCCTTACATACATTTCTCATTTCTTTGCTTTAGAAGGATGTTCATAAAGACAAAGGGAAAACGGGGACTTCAAACTCAACTCAGAAATTCACATCCTCCAAAATGAAACCTTCGTTTACTTGGTCTGAGAAACCAAAATCTCCTATTTCTACTCTGAAGTCCAGGCCCACCTTTTGCTATGCTCCTATTCCAGGTCCTTCTCAGATTCATGATTTTTTATTTGTGGAATATAGGCTCACTCCTAGACTTCTTTTCTATCTTATCAACACCTTTGATGATCTCCTTTATAAGAATGACTTTAAATATTTGTTTAGAGGTATTGATGTCCAAATGTATACCTCCAACAGGAATGGTCCACCCTCAAATCTAGATTTTATATTCACCAAGGTATTATATGTGAGTATTGAAAAAAAATTAACTTGAGCTGAAGCCATGCAAAATCCCCAAAACTGCCTTCTTTGACCATCCTTTCTGAATTATCACATTCCATTTTCTTTTCCCTCTCATTCTGGTTAAATGTTCTATGTATTTCTCATCCAATAAGTTAACGTTTTTCTTATTTCTCTCTCATTAGAAGGTAAATTTTATGAGAGAGGGACAATATATTGATCATTTTCTTCTAAGTACATTATAAAATTGCCACTGCTCAAAATGTTTAATATGCGCTGACAGAATAAATGGATGTATATAAATAAATACCTGGAAAAACTCCACTCCATTGGAATGGTGGAAGAGATAGCAAATGAAAATGTGAAAAAGTGAGAAACAAAAAAAAATGTCTAAGAAAAGGAAGGCAGAGAACAGATTAGAGGTGTTTAAAATACTCAGTAAAACAAAAGGCAAGGATTTATGTATAAGAGTCCTCCCTGGCGTGAGATGGAATCTTAGGGTAGTTTTGATTTGCATTTCTCTGATTGCTAAAGATGTTGAACATTTTTTCATATGTCTGTTA
>CM053412.1:61610267-61663729 GCA_028644305.1 Xerus rutilus | reverse complement strand
GTTGTTAGTTTTTTTGGTGTTAAGTTTTTTGAGTTCTTTATATATCCTGGAGATTAGTGCTCTATCAGATGTGTGTATGGCAAAGATTTGTTCCCAGGATGTCGGCTCTCTGTTCACTTCATTGATTATTTCTTTTGCTGAGAAGAAGCTTTTTAGTTTGAATCCATCCCATTTGTTGATTCTTGATTTTACTTCTTGTACAATAAGCGTTGGCGAGGTTGTGGGGAAAAAGGCACACTCTTACATTGCTGGTGGAACTGCAAATTGGTACAACCAATCTGGAAAGCAGTATGGAGATTCCTTAGAAAACTTGGTATGGAACCACCATTTGAGCCTGCTATCCCACTTCTAGGTCTTTACTCAAAAGACTTAAAAACAGCATACTACAATGACTGCAGCCACTTCAATGTTTATAGCAGCTCAATTCACAATAGCTAAATTGTGGAACCAACCTAGATGCCCTTCGATAGATGACTGGATAAAGAAACTGTGGTATATATACACAATGGAATGTTACTCAGCAATAAGAGAGAATAAAATTATGGCATTTGCAGGTAAATGGATGGAGTTGGAGAATATCATGCTAAGTGAAGTTAGCCAATCTCAGAAAACCAAATGCCGAATGTACTTGTTGATAAGTGGATGCTGATCCATAAAGTGGGGAAGGACATGGGAACAATGGTGGACCGCTGTTCACAGGGGTGTAAGGGAGGAGGGGGTATGGGGACAGCAAGGGTGGTGGAATATGATGGACATCATAGCCCTAACTTTATGTATGACTGCATATATGTTGTGATTCTATACAACTCACAACTAGAAAATTGATATGTTATCCTCTATCTATGCACAATGAATCATTTACATTGTTAACATGTAAGCCTAAATAAAAAAAAATAAAAAAAAGAGTCCTCCCTGGAGACTATGTAATACAAATCTTTGATTAGTTGTCCTCAGGTCTGAGCCCCAGCAAAAAAGTGGTAAAATAGCTCAACACTCCCAACATCTGATCACTTTTGCTCTTCCCAATCTCCTTGCTCAATATGCAAAGACTGGCCTGGCAGTGTCTGGTCTGGGGGTTCCTCTACGATCCATGGCTCTGCTCCGTGCTCCAACTTGAAGATCACCTCAGGTTTTCTAATGCAGTGATATGTTAATGGGAAATAATGTAAGATTTTGCCAGTCTGCCACATCAGGTCCTTAAATAAAAAGAGCTTGGCTTCAGGAACTGTTCAATGAAAGGGCCAATATGAACCTTTCATTAACAAGGCATGACACACTGCCAGGTAGAGGGTGCCCATCTGTAATCCCAGCAGCTCAAAAGGTAAGCAGGAGGACCACAAGTTGGATGCCTACCTGGGCAAGTTAGTGAGATCCTATCTCAAAATAAAAAATAACAAGGGCTCAGAGGTAGCATCCCTGGGTTTAATCCCCAGTGCAAAAAAAAAAAAAGGAACATTCTACACGAACTGGAATCCCACACCTAAATAGCATTAACCTTATAAATGGTTGCTATATTTGCCCAATGAGGGCAGAGAAGGACATTGCTCCTGGAAGCTCTTGGGGAGTTTTGCTCACCTAGTGACACCAGGCTGTAGTAGGTCTCCAACATCACGTCCCTGTACAGGGTCCTCTGGACATCATCCAGGTTCTGCCACTCCTCCCAAGTGAAGTCCGCAGATACATCCTCAAACATCAACCCCTGCAATAGCTCAAGTCATCAGTCCTCCCAGACTGTGTATGTCTCCCTTCTACATATGCGTATGTCTTACATGTACCTTACACACAACAGAGCTTGCTTTATACTATACATGATGGATAAAGGAAAGATCACAGTGGAAGTTTCCATCCACAGTAATAATTTATTATCAAAAATACTACTACAAAATTTATTTTAAGTATCTAGAACCATACTTGTGAGGGAGATAAACATGAATAAAATTATTCCTCTAAGGGTCTTGTGATCTGATATGAAGACAAAGTATACATACAGACCCAGAATGATGTGTAAGATGAATTAATTTTGATGGAAGTACAATACAGACTGTGAAAACAAAGGAGGAAACATGGCTCTATTTTGTATGATGAGGTTGCACATCACTGAAACACTAAAGATGTTCAGGTCTTCCATGTGAACCGTGCTCTCATGAATGTGAGTGGCACAAAAAACACACACCACATTCATGAAACTGAACACACCACCCTGCCTAGGTGAATGATCTTGGGCCATGATGAGAGATTCATGCAATATTGAAGAAACTCATTATTGAGTAGGTCTGAATTTATGACCCAATTCCAACAGCAAAAAAATCATATATACCTATCATCTTTTAATTACTTATACATTAAAAACATATACATATCCCAAAATGTTCTTCCTGTGTGCCAAAGGATTGCTTGTGGGCACCACAGGTGAACACTGCCACTTCCCTAACCACACAATGTAAATAATGATGCCCTATCAGAAAAGGTAAGTTACTTGACCAGATGTTTATTTCATAGTCAACCCTGGAAGGAGCTTAAGAAAGAGTCATGAAGGAAGAAAACGGAGTAACAGATTACCACCTATACCAGAATAAAGAGCAGTAATACATAATGAGGAAATGAAACAATGGAAAGTACAAGCAGAAACAGAATGTGGTATTAACTTGCTGAACAGAGGGTTAAAGGGGACTACTACTTCCAGGCTACGTGTATGATGGCAGCTAGTTAGATACTGCTGCTCTAAAGCGAAATATGGAAAATGGAAGAACATGACGGGCAGAATATAACATAGATTTATCCATATCACCATGGAAATAACTGAAATCTCATATGTGGGATGTCCACCAGGCAAATGGATGTGAATCTGGAGTGCAGGAGAGAGACATCAGCTGAAAATTAAAATTTTGAAAGTACCAAGATTTCAATGGTGCCTGAAGCCAAGACAGTGAATAATCTTAAGAGATTAACAAGAAAAAAAGGGACTTCTATCCAAACAAGAAGGGAGAAACAACACTGAGAATATCAGGCTATCTCAAAGGACAAAGAGTACACCCAAACAGCAGGCAGGGCCCTAGTCTCTGGATGTCATCACATGTTGAGGTGAGTTGTAGCTGTGTCTCATTACCATCTTAAATCTCTGTAAAGATAACTGGGTTACTTTAGTGACTATTCTATATCTGTGTTTGCCCCTTACCACCTAGAATCTGCTCCTTTTCAACTGTGAAAGTCTCTAATATTATTTTCAGAATAGGCCAAACCAATTACTAGTGGCCAAACCACTAGTAATTTAGTGAATTACTAAAATTCACACAAATAATATACAATAAACATATACCTATTAAGGAACAGAATAACTGTTAACCTTTAAATACAGCACCTGTTCTGTATATATTTACTGGTGAATTCAACAAAATTTTAAGGAAGAAATTATATCCATTCCCTATAACTATTTCAGAGGAATGAAGCAGATAAAATATTATGGTTCATTTTATGAAGCCAGCCCTACCCAAATACCAAAGATAGTACAAGAATAGAAAACTACAGACTAGTACCCCTCATGAACACAGATGCAAAAATCCTCAGCAGAATATCTACAAATTGAATCCAACAATCTACAAAAAGAATTATACATCAAAACAAGTGGGATTTATCCCAGGCACACAAGGCTGGCTCAGCATTTGAACACCAACTGATATAACTCATCACATCAAGAGTCTGAAAAATAAAAATCACATGATCACACAACAGATGCAGAAAAATCACTTGAAAAAACTCCTCACCCATTTGTGATAAAAACTCTCCTCAACTTGATAAAAAATACCCACAAAAACCTACACCTAACATCATACTTAAAGGTAAGAAATTCAAACCTTTCCTACAAGATCAGTAACTAAAGAAAGCAAGGGTGTACCTTCCTATCACATCTTTTATCACTGTACTAAGTAATGCAGTAAGATAATAAAATGAAATAAAAGGTATGCAGACAAAGAATAAATAAAACTGCAGATAACACAACTGTCTATGCAGAAAAAATTGTTAAAGCAAAAAAAACTGTAATAAGTGATTTTAACAAGATTGCAAGACACAAGGTTAATGTATAAAAGTCAATCAATTTCCTATGTATCAGCAATGACCAATTAGAATTTTTAAATGAAAAACATAGTATTACTTACATGGTGCTACTTACATTTAGCACCTCAAAATGAAATCTATACAAATCTAACAAAACACATACAATATCTCTGAGAGAAACTAAAAAATCTTTCTGAACAAAATCAAAGCACAACTTTGAATGAATACTCTATGCATGGATAGAAAAGCTCAATATTATCAATATGTCAGTTTTTCCTAACTTTGACCAAAATACTCAATTCAATGGAACAGAATAGAGAGCCTAGAATTAGTTCCATATTAATATAATCAACTGGCCTTTGACAAAGGAATGAATCAAAGTTATTCTTTATAACATATGGAGTTGGGACACCTAGGAATCTATACACAAGAAAACTGAATCTAGACACAGATCTTATTTCCCATTATAAAAATTAACTCAAAATGGATCACAACTAAAATGTAAAATGAAAAACTACAAAACTCAACAACATAGAAAAACAACCTAGATGACCAAGGGAAAAGTAATGACTTTGTACACATAATGCCAAAATCAAAATCCAGGGAAGAAATGATTGATAAACTGGATTTCATTAAGATTACTTCTTCACTGCAAAAGACAATATGGAAAGAATGAGAAAATAACTCACAGACAAAGAAAATATTTGCAGAAGACAGACAGCTTACATTTTAAAACTGTCCAAAGATCTTAACAGATAACCCAAACAGAGAAGACAGTCAATCAATAAACACAGGAAGAGAAGCTCTATATCATTTGACATCAGTAAATTAAAATAACAATGAGATACCACTATAGATACCTAGTAGAAGGAACAAAATATAGAACACTGATAACAACAAATGCTGATGAATATGTAGAGCAAGAGAAACTCACGCACTGCTTATGGGAATGCAAAACAGGACAGCCACTGAGGAAGACATTATGGTGATTTACTATGACATTAAACATGCTCTTACCGTATGATCCAGCAATCCTGCTCATTGGTATTTACACAAAAGAGGTGAAAACCATTCCCAGTATAAAAACCTGTAAACAAATGTTTATAGTAGTTTTATTCAAAACAGTCAAAATTTGGAAGCAACTAAGATACCCTTCAAGAGATGAACAGATAAAACTGTGGCATATGTAGTCAATGAAACATTACTCAACACTAAAAAGAAATGAGCTATGAAATCCTGAAAGGCATAGAAAAATCTCAAAAGGTACATTATTAAATGAAAGAAGACAGTCTGAAAAGACCATTTACTCTATGATTCCATCTATGTAACATTCGGGAAAAGTAAAGCTGTGGAGAAGGTAAAAAGATCGGTGGTTTCCAGGGTTGGGACAATGGGGAGGGATGAATAGAGGGAGCACAGTCGATTTTTACAGCAGTGAAAATACCCTCTATGACACTATAATGCTAGAAACTTAGAAATATTAACATATTTTTCCAGATCCATAGAGTGCACAACACCACAAATAAACCCTAAAGTAAACTATGGCTTTTGGACAACTATGATGTGTCAATGTAGGATCATCAATTTTAACAAATTTCCCACTCTGCTGAGGAATGCTGACAAAGGGGAACACTATGCATGTGTAAGGGTCTGAGTATGGAAGACATCTATGCACATTCCTCAGACTCTACTGTGAAATTCAACTACTCTAACAAAAGAGGATTTCTCTTTAAAAAAAAAAAAATCCAATCACCTAAAAGCTTGACTTTGGTAATCATTACTTGATAATAAAACAAATATTAAAAATACTTTCCTCCTTAATAATCAAAGCACTTAATAGTAATTAAATAAAAGCACTTAATAATAATGAATGGATAAAGAAAATGTGGCCTACACAGGCAACAGAGTATTATTCAGCCTTAAGTAGGAAATCCCTCCACTTGTGACAACACAAATATACAAAGGGGACATCATGCTAAGTACAATATGTCTAGACACCAAAAAAGTACTGTGTGATGCCACTAGCAATGACCTAAATGTATGTGTTCCCCAAATTTCACATGTTGAAACCTCATCACCATGTGGACAGTATTAGAAGGTGCAGCCTCTGTGAGGTGATCAGATGAGAGTTCCTTCCTCTGGAATGGATTAGGGTGCTTGGATACAAAGGGCTTCAATTATTCTCTTCTACTTTCCATGCTCTTCACCATGTGGGGAGGCAGCAAGACCCTAGCCAGATAACAGATGGCAGCACCTTGATCTTTAGAGGACTTTCCAGCCTCTAAAACTGTGCAATTTCTGTTCTTTAGTAAGTACTCAGTTGCAGGTTTTTGTTACAGCAACACGAATGGACTAAGATAACATATATATGTCAGGAATTTAAAATACTCAAGCTTACAGAAGCATAAAGTAGAATGGTAGTTACCATGAGCTGGGGTAGAAGGAACTGGGGAGGTGTTGGTCAAAGGGTACTATGTTTTAGTTATACAATATGAATCAGTCTTAAATCTATAGAACAGCATATGGAATTCAGAATACTGTGTTATATACTTAAATATCTGCTAAGAGAGTTATCTTATGGGATATTACATATAAAGTCTACCTATAGGTTTATTAAATATACAATGTAATAAATATTATTACATTTAAAAAGGTGTTATTACATATAAAAAGAAGGGAGACAGTAGAAACTTTTGGAGATATTTATGGCATTACTTTGGTGATATTGCTATAGGTGAATAATGCTTATTCATAAACTCATCAAAATGTACACATTAGGGGCTGGGGTTGTGGCTTAATGGTACAACCCTGAACATATGAAGCACTGGGTTCGATCCTCAGCATCACATAAAAATAAATAAATAAAATAAGGGCATTGTGTCCATCTACAACTAAAAAATATTTTTTAAAAATGTACACATTAAATATAGACAATTTTGTACATCAATCATACCTGAATTTTTTAAATTACATAATTAAAAATTGACAGCAAATAGGTATTTGCAAGTTTCCCAGTATGTGTTTATTATTAGCTTCTAAGTCTAGTTGGCTGTCTCAATACACTGAGGTTACAAGATTTTTAAATCAAAATAAATGACTTACTCTAGAAAAAATTTATTAAGTTGAAATTGTGTGTGTGAACATATTTCCAATACCAAAAAAAACTGAACAATTCCTTATGTGTTTCATTACATTTGTCTAAAATAATACAATTAAAATAAAATAAAAAATTACATTTTACTTGGGGAGAAAATCTTGAGACAAGTGAAAGTGAAAATACAATATACCAAAATCCATGGGATGCAACAAAAGCAGTGTGAAGAAGGAAACTTTTGGATAAAGCTCATATTTAAAGATGAAGAAAGATCTGAAATCAAAACCCCAACGTCACACCTTAAGGAACTAGAAAAAGAAGAACTATGACAAACAAAGAAGGGAAGAAATAACGGTTAAAGAAGAGACAAATGAAATTAAGAAGAGGAGGGGCAAAAAGGAAGAAAAAAACCACAACACTAAGAGTTGGTTTTTCACAAACCTATAGGTAGATTAAAAAGGAAGAAAAAGAGACACTCAAATACTAAAAATCATAAAATGAAAGTGGCAATATTATAACCAACACCATAGGAATAAAAAGCATTACAAAAGAATACGAGCAATTGTGAGGCCAAAATTATGTAACATAAAAGAAACTCCTCAATTTCTTGAAACACACAGCTACCATATTGAATACTGAAGGAATAAAAAATGTAAACAGACTTTTAACTACTAGGGAGACCAAATTAGTAATCAAAAACCTCCTAAGAAAGGACATCTCAGACCCAAAGAGTTTACTGGAAAATTTTACCAAACATTCCAAGTAAAATTCACACCCACGAGATTCCTCTAACTACTTGGATAATTAGGTCAGCAGTACCCTGGTATCAAAGCTACCTGACCACCTTTCACTCAACAAACTAGGAATAGACATTAACCACCTCAACATAATTAGGGCCACACATAAAAGTCCACAGCTAACATACTCAATACAATCTTTTCCTCTAAAGTCAAGGGAAAAAAAATCTCCTCTTGTCATTTCTATTCACCATAGTACTAGAATTTCTACCCAGAACAATCAGGCAAGGGAATGAAACAAAGACCATTCAAACTGGAAGGGAAGAGGTAAAATAATTTCTCTTCAGAGATGACAGGATTTTTGAAAGCCCTAAAGAAACCATACAGAGAGAGAGAGAAGAAAAAAACTGTTAGTGTTAACAAATTCAGCTTACTTATAGGATAAAATACCAACACAAAACAATAAGCTGCATTTCTGTAGACTAACAATGAACAGTCTGAAAAGGAAATTCAAAAAAGAATTCCATTTACAACAGAGTCAAAATAAAATTTAGAAACAGACTTAATTAAGGAGGCAAAAAGTCGTGTACACTGAAAACAACAAAATAGAAAACCACAGAAATCAATTCTGGCATGTATTTTCAAATGCTCTTCCACAGGGGGCCAAGGCCACTCAGTGCAGAAGAGTCCAGCACTGGGTGTCGGGAAAACTGAATATCCACATATGAAAGGCAAGCTGGACCCTTACTCTACACCACATACAAAAATTAACTCAAAATGGCTCAAAAACCTATACTTAACACTAAAACTATAAAGCTCTTAGGAAAAAAAGTACCAGAAAAGCTTTATGCAATTGGATTTGGCAATGATTTCACAATGTTAAAAGCACAGGTAGCAAAAGTAAAAAATACATCAATGGATGTTGATCAAACAAAAAGTTCCTGTGCATCATCACAATTGGAGTAAATAGGCAACTACAGAATGAAAAAAAAATTTCAAATCATATATCGCATAAGTTAATATGTGCAATATATAAAGAACTGCTACCATTCCACAATTTAAAAAAAACAACAAATAACTTGTTTAAAACACAGGCAAAGGACTTCCACAGACATTTCTCCAATGCTGACACACTAATGGCCAACAAGCATATGAAATACCATTCATCATTAGAGGAATGCAAATCAAAGACACAATGAATTATCACTTCACTCCCAACAGAAAATACCAAGTATTGGCTAAACTGGAACCCTTGTAAACTGATGGTGGGAACACAAAATGTGCCAGCTTTGAAAAACAGGACAGTGGCTCCTCAAAAAATTAAAAATAGAATTACTCTGTGGTCCAGCAGTCCAACTTCTATGTATATATCCAAAATAATTGAGTGCAAGATCTCAAAGAGATATTTGCACACACTGCATTGCTCACATAGCCGGGATATATAAGCAATCCAATATTCCTAGGGAGGTCTAGAACCTAATCAAAGAACTGGAACAGGGCCCAACAGGAACAACTGCTCAGACTAGTGCCTATAGGGTGCCTCCTGCACCCATCTGGAGAGAAGTGCCCACCATGTTCATGCTACCCTCTTTGGGCTGCAAGTGTGTGAAGGGGCAGATGGCAGGCAACCAGGATCTGATCTTGTTGGGCTTTCAGCCAGTGCTGAAAGGTTGTCACTCTGTTCTTAATCAACTTACAATTCTAGTCCATAAACATGTTCGTAACTAATGCACATATCTATCTTCCCCTACTCATTTTTAACTGGTCACCTGGAATAGAAGAATTAGTTGTAATCTTTCAAAGAGTTTAAACACATGACATATTTTTAAACTACAAACATACAAGAAAAGTACATTAAAAATATCAATGCTTCATGGTTTCATTCTTCACAAATATTTTTACTGACTTGTTCAAATATATTCCAACTAATTCCTGAATGTTTTCTCTATGAACTGCTCAGGATGTCACATAAGCTAGCCAGAAGCAGTCTACTTGCAATTGAACTCCATCACCTAGTAAACACACCCTTCAAGGGATCATGAGTCCCAGAAGTTCCTCCCCCTATGCTGCCACTGTGTGCAGACACAAAAAGAAAAAGAACAATCAAACAAGAGTATCATGGGATACTCACTTTACATAAGATGAGAGATCTAAGAAAGAAAAAAGCCCAGGGGGAAAAAATCCCATTTCAGTAATTTGGGTCACTGACTAAATGGCAAAAATGCCATATGAAAGAAATAGAGGAGAATGAGATTTTCAATTTGGATTTGTTGGTTTGGAGGTGCCTTTTGGACAGCTACAAAGAAATAAGCACAGGGAGTTAAACCTATGGTCTAAAGGCCAAGCTATAAACAGGCTGGAGCACCCAAACGCAGAGAGCTGAATCATCAAGGAGAACTGCAGAGAGGGACAACAGTGAACAGGATAAGACACATGGATGAACTATGTTAAGAAGAAAAAAAAATTCAGGTAAAAAAGAAGCATCACTGAGGCCATGACAGAAACTAATACAGAAGAATTTCCAGAAGATCATCTGCAAACATGGCCAAAGATTCAAGTAAGGTAAAAACTAGAGAACAGTACTGGATCTGACTATAATTTAGGTTATGGTGAGCTTTAGAAGAAATGAACTAAGACTACATTCCATGGGTTCAAGTCCAATGAGCAGTGCGAATGTTTGTGAAAAAAATGTAACTGAATGATCTGCGTATAACCTGTACACATGAACTGAGGAAAAATTATGAAGTTATTTAAGGGCCTGTGGTTGACTCAGTCCTCCACACATTCCAGTTTTAACCTTTGAATCAAGGATAGCTATGCAAAAGCTGTCTGGTACCACATCATTTTAGCAACTAGGTGAATATATCTAAGCAGAACACAAAAAAATGTTTATTTCCAAATTGTCAATGAAAAGATTTCCACAACATCATCTATGTAACCAATAAAAGTGTTTTCAGACTTTGGTGCCAGCAAGTTTTCATAACCCATGAGAATTTAACATGCCCTCCTCTTATGTTCTATTCCAATCATGTAACAAAATGTGACTGCCTTTTTGTCATGGTGTCAGAAAGATCAGAGACAAATGCATTAAACTTAGGTGACTCAAGTCTAATAACCTGCCTATATCTACATGCCAACTTTATGTCTAGTTTCCTGAAGCTAGGTTTTACTTATTTCTATGTTTCCATCTTAATCTGTGGGTTTCATAAAGCTCATAAAATACAATAACAACAAAGTGAAGAACAAATAAACAACTTACTGAAAATTTATTGAGGTTTCGTCGCTTTTGGAGATGCAAAGAGCACTCTGGAAGCATGGCTGGAACAGAAGGTGAGTGGAGTGGACTAAGGAGAGAACTGGTGGCACTCAGTCCAATATTATTCTGCTCAAAACACTCTATACATTAGCTGGAAAAGAAAAAAAATAAATTAAAAAGACTCTATAAGAATAGTCTCCTCAATAAGGGGCAACTAAGACCCTATTGAAGATGCATCTACATTAAGGTAGGGATTAGACTTGGAACTTACTTTGGGGTTAATTAAAACATGCATTACCTACTAATTTTATAGCAATTCATGTTGCCCAAAACTATAACAATTTAAGTCTAATTAATGTTATAAAATACAATTGGGATGTATTAACTATTTCCCTACTAATAAGGGAATTGCACACAGGACTCCATATAACCGTTTCCACTATAACACATCTTGTTTATATATGCCTAAACATCATGGAAACCATACATCTTACAACTGAACACTTTCACCCACAATTATATAGGTAAAAAATGTGCATAACATGTATGTCTTGTGGTACACTGCTCCACTAATGCTTTCCAATCACAGGTCTAACTGTACCCAAGCCCTTATATAGTATGCTCTGACAACAAACTGGGCTTTACCATTTGATTTGCTTTGGCCAACGGGTATTAGAAAATACAAGTATCAGTTTGAAAAGTACTTGCCCACCAGTATTTGCCTTCTTAAAGACTCAATGTGAAGAAGTCTGTACTCTGTTAGAAACACAGGAAAGAGCCAATGCCAGTACAAACCACCAGAAATGGGAATGACACTATCCTGAACCCACCAACTTCAGTCAAGAAACCAGAATAAAGCTTATGATCCAAGAAACTGCCCACATAAAAACATCTCAAAATGCAGATCAGCACCAGGCAGTAATGGCACATGCCTATAATCCCAGCAATTCAGGAGAGGCAGGATTTTAAGTTTGAAGCCAGTCTTAGCAACTTAGCAAAGCCCTATGCAACTCGGTGAGACTGTTTCAAAATTAAAAATAAAGAAAGGTTGAGAATATGGCTCAGTGGTTAAGTGTTCCTGGGTTCAATCCCTGGTACCAAAAAAAAAAATAGGGCAGATCAATAGAACTTTGAGCAAATAATTTTTTTCCCCTTAACCCAGTAAGTTTTGGATTGGTTCCTCACACAGTAAATGCTAACTGACATATATCTAAGTCACCATAATTCAATGCTTTTAACAAAACTATCTGCGAGAGATTACATGTCAAATGCAATCAAAAAAATTTTCAAAACCACATGTAGAAGTTTTAAAAATCAGAATGAATGTGAGTTCAATGAACTCAGCTGAGGTTACTGGCTCAAACAGGTGTGATGTGAATCTTAAGACTGTTTACACATCAGTAAACTGTTTTTTTAATATCATAAAGTCTGTTTACCTTATAAAATAGATAAAGAGTGTTACTTTTAGTGTGCTAAATTTTATTTACATATTCAGAAACTGGCTTGAAGTGTCCCATGGTCTAACTTTAACACTGTAAACACTAATAGAGATTTTTATTATTTTCTGGAAAATTTGTGATTTTTTTAAAATATTTTTTAGTTGTAGATGGACACAATGTATTTTTATTTTATTGCTTTGTATGTGGTGCTGAGGATCGAACCCAGGGCCTCACGCATGCAAGGCAAGCGCTCTACCACTGAGCTACAATCCCAGCCCAAATTTGTGATTTTTAAGAACAGATTAAAGACATTAAGTGGGAAACGCTTGTGTGATTAACCCTTTGAGGTCACATAATCTGCAGAAAATGTGTGAGGATAAAGAAAACAATAAGAATGCTTAACCCATGGCAGTACAAAGCAATGTCTGTTCTATCTTGACTTCAGTGTCACAAAAATAATCTCTAAGTAAATAAACATTTATTTTGACTTAACTGTGTCAAAACGGGTAACATAAGAGAAAAAGTCAAGATGGCTAACATTTGAAATCATGCAACCCTGGGCCAGTAACAGCTCTCCTCAAATTCATTTTCTTCTCATCTTTCTTATGAAAAAGAAACACTTTGGATAACCATTCCTGAATTATCAGGAAGAACTACTAGAATAGAAGGGGCATCAGCATATCCCTACATGCCAAATCTGGTGATACACTAAGTTTGAGATAACTCAACATACTGCAAACACTGAAGGAACTGCAGTGTGTACGCACCGTAGACAGATGCTCTCAGGCATCTGCCCCAGGCCACATCTTTAATCCTTTTCCAAATAAGTACCATTTCCTAGGCCCTTGCCTATCCTTCCCTAAACCAGCTTACCTCCCCCCTCTGAAAGGGGGTCCAAACCTTTCAATCCCACCAAATCTTTGATAGCTACTGGATTAGTACTATCAACCAAGTCGTGGGCATTCTACACAGTAGGACCAATCATCCTTTAGGCTATGCAAAGTAACCTTTCGGACTATTCTGCCTCTGCTCAGAAGCACTAGTGGGAGGGTTCTGGCCACAGGTGTGTTTTTTCGGATGGAATTCCTATTCATGGGGTCCCCTCCTCAAGCATTAAGAAGTGCTTAGTTCCAAGGAAAATAAGACCATCATCCAGTGCCCTTGTTTCCCTGGTAGACTAATTCACTGTCCCTGGAAACTAGGTCTTGTATAAACTTCTCCAACTAGAGGTGGTAGGCAGGCTACCCTGTACAGGAAGGACCGGAAACCATCCTTGCTGAATAGTCACCAAGGAACCCCACAAATGCAACCACCGCAGAGCAAGACTCGGTGCGCACATGTTTTACAATAATTAATTTCCCTAGGAATGTGGGGGTCACTTTCTTAGTACTGTCAGGATGCTGATGTCACACGGGTTAGTCACGGGATCCCGCAGGGGCAGCGCGGCAACGTGAATTCACGCTGCACACCTGCCGGCTCGCGCTGTCGGCAGACCACCTTCGACCTCCCAACACCTCTGCTCTACCATCTCCTCAGAGCTTCCGGTGCCACCTTTTGTTCACCCGAAGGCACACACCCGGGCTTCTGGCAGCGACGGGTACTAGGCAAGTCCGGAAAGCCCAGCCGGGCCGTCCCTTCCGCAGCCCTGGCCGGCACCTGCACACCTGCACGTCACGTCCCGGCGCCCTGAGATCCGCTGACGTTTCTGATCTCCCCCCAGTAACAGGATAGCCCTCCTGCTCCTCAGAGACTTTGAGACCCAGGGATTCCCCGCCCCCTCACAACAACTTTCAGAAACAAAAGAACCCAAAATCAGAAAAGAACCCAAAATCAGAAAAGAACCCAAATTCAGAGCCTGCCGGGCAGAGTCAGGAGAAGCTCGGCCACAGAACTTCCGGCGGAAGATGGCGGGAGTGGGCGTGGTCGCGCATGCTCAGAATGAACCGGGCAACCTGGTGGGCCCGTTAGTGAGGTCACTAGGAAGGAGACTACATTTCCCAGAAGGCACTGCGCCCGCCCTTGAGGAACCCGCAGAGAGAAGGAAGGTTTCCGCTGCGGTGAATCTGGTACCCGGAGACCCGGATGTATCTGCCCTGGTCTCAGGAACTGGGCTTCCTCTTTAAATCCTGGCTTGAGAAGCTGGCGCAGTCGATGATGTTAAAAACTGGCTTTAACTTGTTATTTTCTCTAAGCATATTGTGGTTATAAAACCGACGTCCACTTTTGCATATGCACTCGAAAGCTTTAAAAGTCATGTCTCTCTTTTACTTTACATTGGTTAACAAATAAGAAATTAACTCTCTGAGCTCATTTAAAGGAGTGTTTGTTCTCACCCTCTAATCTGCGAGTTTTCAATGGATTATATTGTTGAATTGGAAACTCTTCAGTAGTGTATGTAGTGAAGTTAAATATCAGGGTCATAGAGTAGGTGCAATCCATAATCCTTGTGGCAATCAATTTACACTCCAGTGTCTGATAATTATCTGCTCAGAATCTGTAGTTATTTGTTCTTTTGGGAGAATTTTTGCCTTTCCATCTTTGGTTTCTGCCACAAACTAGGCAAGGAATTCTGTACAGAGGTTTCTCAAAGCTTCCAATACCACCAACTGCTCTGCAAACAGGAAAGTGTCTGGCTGGAGTCACACAGGTTGACCCGTGCTTGAATGTGGAGTGGGGTGACGTGAAGGTGGGGAAGGTTGGCAGCTGGGGGACAGGGATGTGAGGCTTGATTCTTGCTCAAGACCTACTCCACTTAATGTATGCTTTGCCATGTTCAAATTCCTCTAACTTAATCCAATCCCACAGTTGCTCCTCAGTGACTTTTTTCTGCAGATCCCGAGAGCTCAGCTTGATCTTATGAAAGCTAATGATATAAAAACGAAATCCTTCTTCTCAGACTCACACAAAATCAGGGTTGAGAAATTATGAAGAAGGTGATTCATGCCTGCCTGTCTGAAATGAGTACTTTCTCAAGGTCTTTCTAAAAGCAAAAAAGATTTCTTCTTATTCTATACACACCTCAGTGCTTTGCACATCCAGCACATGTGCACAGATTTATGTAACAAAATTTATCTTTAACATTGTTTAAGACTGCAACAACTCAGAGAAGATGTTCTTGACACACTTGGCAACCAAAGACTCCTGCCCCAACAGCTGACAACCAACTCCCACACCAAACCAGTAAATTCTGACCCAACAAACTTAGGTAAAAATCTCCCTTTTTGCATTTATCGCTTTCCTCTTGCCTCAAACTCCTTGAATATACCCACAGTTCAGTGTTGCACATGTATTTCCATTGCAATACTGTATCATTCACAAAAAAAAATCACTATTCTTTGGAGAATCTTGCGCTGATTGTTATTTAGGTTGACCACCTTCACAGATCCCACTGGCTCAGACTTTGAAACTTTTAGTCTCCCTCTTAGGCCTTGAATCCCATATTTATCTCTTAAAAGTCTATTGGTTTGGTATCTGGGGTTCCTTTAAATACAAGATGATTGGCAAGGGTTGGGTAGGAAGAATCAATGCCTATAGAGATAGCATCCTCTCTTAGTAGGCCTCAGTCTTCTATCCATAAGAATGGAAGAGTAATGTACATCTAGAAGAGATAGCCCACTTGTAATACTCTGAAGGCAAAGAATGCAGGTCCCTTCCTCCTCCAGTGAAGGTGATGTCCTCATTGCAAAGGAAAGGGGACTCAGGGATGACACAAAGGTTTTCCCCAAACTAGCCATGGATTGTAGTTTTTAGTATTCATTTTTTCACTTCTTTCAGTAAAATTGTTCCTAAGCATTTTGCTTTTGATTCTATTTAATCTCATGTTTAAATTGTTCACCTCTTCTGTACAGAAATACAATTGATTTTTTTGTTTTGTTTTTTTGTTTTTTGCACTGGGGATTGAACTCAGGGGCACTCGACCACTGAGCCACATCCTCAGCCCTATTTTGTGTTTTATGTAGAGACAGGGTCTCACTGAGTTGCTTAGCGCCTCGCCGTTGCTGAGGCTGGCTTTGAACTCGCGATTCTCCTGTCTCAGACTCCCAAAGTGCTGGGATTACAGGCTTGCACCACCACGCCCGGCTTACAATTGATTTTTGTATAGTGAGTGACCTGTCTATCAATCCATCTCTCTCTGCATCCTGTGACTCTTCTCTCTGAACACCCACTTCTGTCATTTCTATTTAGCACATTTCCATGCTCCCTCCTGTGTGGTATTGAAAACTGGAAAATGAGATCCACCTAATTTGACTTTCTTGGGCTCTGTTAAATATTAACAACCTTATCTCAGTGGCTTCAGAGAAGAAAATTTATTTAAAGCATGTTCCAGGCTGGACACTAGTTCCTCTATGCTTTTCTTGGAAGTGATTGATTGGCCATGAGCAATCCTGTGTCCCTGCCTCTTCATTGGGTATTTTGACATTGTGTGGATCCAATAGAACGCTTAGCGCTGCGGTTTCAACATACTTAACATGAATCCTTCCACAACAGGAGACATCTACATTCTCAAAGCTAGCCAGCAGTAAATTCACTACTCTAGGAATCCCCCGTGAAAGATAAACAGAGCCAGACACCGGGTAAATTGGCAACAGATTTTTATCATTAATATACTGCTATGCTTGGAATAAGACTACAGTGAAATCAACCTCAGTTTGTCCAGAAGTGAATGGACTTTTTTTTTTGTACCAGGAATTGAACCCAAGAGTGCATAACCACTGAGTCACATCCAGCCCGTTTTTATATTTTATTTAGGGAAAGGGTCTCACCAAGTAGCTTAGGTACTCGCTAATTTGCTGAGACTGGCTTCAAACTTGTAATCCTCCTACTTCAGCCTCCTGAGCTGCTGAGGATTACAGGCATGCACAACCACACCTGACCCAGAATTTTTTTTTATCTTGATGAACCAGTATAGCTGATGGAAGACATTTCTGAGCGGCAAAGCTATCATGCTGTGGTATGACTACTTTTAACAGCTTACAGCAAAATGAGAGAGCAAGCAGATGATTTAAAGACAGAATGTGTAACTAAAATGGAAGTAGTCTGGAGAAATGTGGAAATTTTGGAAAATCCTCAGTCTTGCTGTGTAAAGAGTGCAAAATCATGCTCAGGAGAAGAAACCAAGAGTACGGCCTATTTGACTTCCCAGCCTCCAGAACCATAAACTAAATAAACCTTTGTTCTTTATAAATTACTCTGTGGCATTCAATTATAGCAACAGAAAATCAACTAAGACACCAAGGTTCAGTCATAGTCCAGAAGAGGGCTTGGAGGAGCCAGGACAAAATTTGGGTATAGGAGAGAAGATTCCTCACTCAGGATAGTTAATGCATACACAATTTTACAAAGTAGAAGTCCAAGCACCTGTCTTAGACTTAAGAACACACTTTTCTAGTAAAGTGCCTACTCCAAACCGGTCCATGTAGATAGGGAAATTCCATATTCTGCTTTATTGCCATTTCCTTCTACCCCTATTTGTAACACCTCTGCTCTGTCCACCTTTAATTGATCAGCTCTTCATCCACCAGCCTAAAAGGAAGAGAAGTCAGAAGAAGAAATGACTATGGGAGTGAAGCAGATGGGAGAAAGTCCAAGAACCCACAAGTGCAAAAGAGAGAGTAATGGAGAGCTCCTCTCCAGAGTTCCTGCCAACAGGCGGGAGCATAGGCCAAGACCTAGGACCACCTTCAGGAACTGCCACGGGAGCCTAGGCAAGGGCAGACCTAAGACTGATACCTGCCAATCACAGGGGAACCCAGATCCAGGTGAAGGACTGCCTCAGGGGACCCCTGCAGGAGGCCTGGCCTAAGTGAGGCCCATGACCACTCCCAGTTCACACCGGAACCCCTGCTGATCCCAGGGAGCCCAGGCCCAAGGCTAGACCCACCAGCTGGAATCCCTGTGAGAGCCCAGGCCAGGCACCAACCCAGCACATAGTGGGGATCCACACTGTAGCTCCCTTCCTGTATCCATCTTGTACACTGCAGCCATCCCCATAGTTCTTCCCATGTATTAGCCTCTACCTTGGCCCTGTCTCTGAGAGTGTTTGCATCCATCCTGGGCCACTCCCACTGCCATCTTGAGTTACCTCCACTACCACTGCCACCATCTTTAGTGGCAGTAGTGTCCATCTAGGAACACCTGCTGGGGACTGGAAGTGGACTCCAAGGTGAGATACAGGAAATCTGCAGTGTCACTACAAGATTATAGGATAGAAACCGCAATGCCTCAGATCGACATTGCAAGAAAGGAAGGCACATAATCAACATGAACAAACAAGGGAAGAAAGTGCCTCAAATACACCTAGATACCACAGTAATAGAATCCACTGACAGCACAGTTGATGAAATGTCAGAGAAAGAATTTGGAATGTACATAATTAAAATGATCTGTGAATTAAAAAATGACTTAAGTGAGCAAATACAGGCAAAATTGATCACTCCAACAAAGAGATAAGAGAGCAAATACAGGTAGCAAAAGATTACTTTAAGAAAGAGCTTGAGATTGTGAGAAAAAAATCAGAAATTCTTGAAATGAAGGAAACAATAAACCAAATAAAAAACTCAATAGAAAGCATCACCAGCAGACTAGATCACCTGAAAGACAGATAATTAAGACAAAATATACCGTCTTTTTTTTTTTTTTTTTTTTTTTGGTACCAGGGATAGAACTCAGGAGTATTTGACCACTGAGCCACATCCTCAGCCCTATTTTGTGTTTTATGTAGAGACAGGGTCTCACTGAGTTGTTTAGTGCCTCACCCTTGCTGAGGCTGGCTGATGATTCTCCTGTCTCAACCTCCCAAAGTGCTGGGATTACAGGTGTGTGCCACCGCGCCCAGCTCATTATATACAATCTTGAAAATAAAGTTGACCATATGGTGAAGATGGTAAGAAAGCATGAACAGAACACACAAGAATTACAGAATAGCATCAAAAGACCAAATCTGGGGCTGGGATTGTAGCTCAGCGGTAGAGCGCTTACCTTGCATGCGTGAGGCCCTGGGTTCGATCCTCAGCACCACGTACAAAGCAATAAAATAAAGACATTGTGTCCATCTACAACTAAAAAAAATATTTAAAAAAAAAAAAAGACCAAATCTAAGATTTATCTGGATAGAAGAAGGCACAGATTTCAAACCAAAGGAATGCACAATCTCCTCAATGAAAAAAATCTGAAAATTTCCCAAACATGAAAAAAGAATTGGAAAATCAAATACAGGATGCTTACAGAACACCAAATGTACAAAATTTTAACAGATCTACACCAAGGCACATTATAATGAAAATGCCCAGCATACAGAATAAGGATATAATTTTAAAGGCCACAAGAGAGAGGAATCAGATTACATATGGGGGAGACCACTTTGGATCTCAGCAGATTTTTCAACCCTGACCCTGAAAGCCAGGAGATCATGGAATATATACCAAGCTCTGGAAGAAAATGGATGCCAACCAAGAATCTTATATCCAGCAAAATGAAGCTTCAGATTTGATGATGAAATAAAAATCTTCCATGATAAACAAAAGTTTAAAGAATTTACAGCAAGAAAGCCTGCACTACACAGCATTCTCAGCAAAATATTCCATGAGGAGGAAATGATAACCAACAATGAAAATTTACAAAGAAAGGAACTACACTAAAGGAAAGGCCAATCAAAGGAGAAACCAAGTCAAGGTAAAAAACAAAAATAAACCAAAATGACCAGGATTACCAATCATATTTCAATAATAACCCTGAGTGTGAATGGCCTAAACTCATCAATTAAAAGACATAGACTGGGCTGAGGCTGTGGCTCCTCGCATGTGTGAGGCACTGGGTTTGATCCTCAGCACCACATAAAAATAAGGAAACAAAATAAAGACACTGTGTCCATGTATAACTAAAAAATATTTTTTTAAAAAAAGACATAGACTGACAGACTGGATTAAAAAAAAAAAAGACCCAAAAATATGCTGCCTTCAAGAGACTCATCTCACAGGAAAAGACATCCACAGACTGAAAGTAAAAGGGCGGGAAAAAAACACATGGACCCCGCAAACAAGCAGGAGTTTCCATCCTCATATCAGATAAAGTGAACTTCAAACCAAAGATGGTGAAAAGAGATAAAGAAGGTCATTTCATACTTCTTAAGGGAATTATACATCAACAAGACGTAACAACATAAATATCTATGCCTTGAACAATGGGGCATCAATGTATATCAAAGAAATCTTTCTCTACTACAAGAAACAAATAGACCACAACACAATCATACTTGGTGACTTAAAACACAGCTTTCTCACCACTGGATAAATCTTCCAAACAAAAACTAAACAAAGAAACTATAGCACTCAATAAAACAATCAATAATTTAGACTTAACAGACATATATAGAGTATTCCATCCATCAATGAGCAAATACACTTTTTTCTCAGCAGCACATGGATCCTTCTCCAAAATAGATCATATGTTATGTCACAAAGCAAGTCTTAGCAAATACAAAAAAATAGAGATACTACCCTGCATCCTATCTGATCATAAAGGAATAAAATTAGAAATCAATGACAGATTAAAAAATAGAAACTACTCCAACACCTGGAGGTTAAATAATATGCTATTGAATGATGCATGGATAACAGAAGACATCAGGGAAGAGATTAAAAATTCTTAAAGGTAAATGAAAACTCCGATACAACATGCCAAAATCTCTGGGACATCATGAAGGCAGTGCTAAAAGGAAAGTTCATTGCATTAAGCTCATTCATTAAAAGAAGAAAAAGTCGGGGCTGGGATTGTGGCGCAGTGGTAGCGTGCTCGCCTAGCACACGTGAGGCACTGGGATCGATCCTCAGCACCACATAAAAACAAAGATATTCTGTCCACCTAAAACTAAAAAATAAATAAATAAATATTTTTTAAAAAAAAGAAAGAAGAAAAAGTCAACAAATAAATGACTTAACACTACATCTCAAAGCCCTAGAAAAAGAGGAACACACCAACACCAAAAGAAGTAGACGACAGGAAATAATTAAAATCAGGGCTAAAATTAACAAAATTGAAACAAAAGAAACAATTCAAAAAATTGACAAAACAAAAAGCTGGTTCTTTGAAAAAAATAAATAAAATTGACAGACTCTTAGCCACCCTAATGAAAAGAAGGAGAGAGAAAACCCAAATTACTAAAATTTGTGGTGAAAAAGAAAATATCATGACAGACACCACTGAAATACAGAGGATAATTAGAAACTATTTTGAAAATTTATACTCTATTAAAATAGAAAACTCTAAAGACACTGACAAATTTCTAGAAGCATATGACCTACCCAAACTGAACCAGGAGGACATACACAACTTAAACAGATCAATTTCAAGCAAAGAGATAGAACATGCCATCAAAAGCCTGCCAACCAAGAAAAGGCCAGGACCAGACAGATTCTCAGCCAAGTTCTACAAGACCTTCAAAGAAGAATTAATACCAATACTCCTCAAACTATTTCACAAAATGGAAAAGGAGGGAACCCTTCCAAATTCATTCTATGAGGCAAGTATCACCCTGATACCAAAACCAGACAGACACATCAAAGAAAGAAAATTTCACACCAATACCCCTGATGAACATAGATGCAAAAATTCTCAATAAAATTTTGGCAAATCGCATACAAAAACATATTTAAAAGATAGTGCACCATGATCAAGTGGGGTTCATTCCAGGGATGCAAGTTTGGTTCAACATACAAAAATCAATTAATGTAATCCATCACATCAATAGACTTAAATATAAAAATCATATGATTTTATCAATTGATGCAATGAAAGCATTTAGCAAAATACAGCACCCTTTTATGTTCAAAACACTAGAAAAACTAGAGATAGTAGGAACATACCTCAACATTGTAAAAGCTATCTATGCTAAACCCAAGGACAACATCATCCTAAATGGAGAAAAATTGCAAGTATTCCCTCTAAAAGGGGGAACAAGACAGGGAAGCCCTCTTTCACCACTGCTGTTCAACATAGTCCTTGAAACACTAGCCAGAGCAATTAGACGAAAGAAACTAAAGGGATATGAATAGGAAAAGAAGAATTCAAACTATCATTATTTGCTGATGACATGATTCTATATTTAGAGGGTCCAAAAAATTCCACCAGAAAACTTCTAGAATTAGGGCTGGGGCTGTGGCTCAGTGGTAGAGCATTTGCCTAGCATGTGTGAGGCACTGGGTTCAAACCTTAGCACCACATAATGATGAAACAAATAAGGGCATGCTGTTCATCTACAACTACAAAAAAAATTTAAAAAAAGAAAACTTCTAGAATTAATAAATGAATTCAGCAAAATAGCAGGATATAAAATCAACATCCATAAATCAATTGCATCTCTATACATCAGTGATGAATCCTCTGAAAGAGAAATTAGGAAAACTAACCCATTCATAATAGCCTCAAAAAAATAAAATACTTGGGAATCAATTTAACAAAAAGAAGTGAAAGACCCCTACAATGAAAACTACAGGACACTAAAGAAAGAAATTGAAGAAGACCTTAGAAGATGGAAAAATCTCCATGCTCTTGGATAGGCAGAATCAATATTGTCAAAATGGCCATACTACCCAAAGTGCTATATAGGTTCAATGTGATTCCAATTAAAATCCCAATGTCATTCCTTATAGAAATAGAAAAGGCAATCATGAAATTCATTTGGAAGAATAAGAGACCCAAAATAGCCAAAGCAATCCTTAGCAAGAAGAGTGAAGCAGGAGGCATCACAATACCAGACCTTAAACTATACTACAAAGCTATAATAACAAAAATGGCATGGTACTGGTATCAAAATAGACATGTAGACCAGTGGTACAGAATAGAAGACACAGAGACAAACCCATTTAAATACAGTTATCTTATACTAGACAAAGGTGTCAAACACATACATTGGAGAAAAGATAGCCTCTTCAACAAATTGTGCTGGGAAAATTGGAAATCCATATACAGCAAAATGAAACTAAACCCCTATCTCTCATCATGCACAAAACTCAACTCAAAGTGAATCAAGGACCTAGGAATTAGACCAGAGACCCTACACCTAATAGAGGAAAAAGTAGGCCTAAATCTTCATCATATTGGCTTAGGACCTTACTTCCTTAGCAAGACTCCTATAGTGCAAGAAGTAAAATCAAGAATCAATAAATGGGATGAATTCAAACTACAAAGCTTCTTCTTAGCAAAAGAAACAATGAAGTGAAAAGAGCCTACATTCTGGGAACAAATTTTTGCCACACACACATCTGATAGAGCACTGATTTCCAGGATATATAAAGAACTCAAAAAACTTAATACCAAAAAAACCATCCCAATCAATAAATGGGCTAAGAAGCTGAATAGACATTTCTCAGAAAAAGATATACAATTGACCAACAGACATATGAAAAAATGTTCAACATCTCTAGCAATTATAGAAATGCAAATCAAAACTACTCTAAGATTTCATCTCATGCCAGTCAGAATGGCAATTATCAAGAACACAAACAACAATAAGTGTTAGCAAGGATGTGGGGGGAAAGGCACGCTCATACATTGCTGGTGGGACTGCAAATAATGGAAACACTATTTGACCCAGCTATCCTTGGTCTATACCCAAGGGACTTAAAAACAGCATACTACAGTGACGCAGCTACTTCAATGTTTATAGCAGCTCAATTCACAATAGCTAAACTGTGGAGCCAAACTAGATGCCCTTCAATAGATGAATGGATAAAGAAACTGTGGTATATATATACATAATGGAATATTACTCAGCAATAAAAGAGAATAAAATTATGGCATTTTCAGGGAAATGGATGGAGTTGGAGAATATCATGCTAAGCAAAGTAAGCCAATCCCAAAAAACCAAATGCCAAATGTTCTCTCTGATAAGTGGATGCTGATCCATAATGAGGGAGAGGACATGGGAAGAATGGAGGAATTTTGATCAAAGGGGAGGGACAGGAAGGGGGCATGGAGTCAGTAAAGATGGTGGAATATGATGGACATCATAGCCCTAGCTTCATGTATGACTGCGTATATGATGTGATTCCACATCACGTACAACCAGAGAAATGAAAAGTTGTGCTCCATCTGTGTACAATGAATCCAAATGCATTCTGCTATCATGTATACCTAAATAGAATAAATAAACTTTAAAAAATAGATAGTAATGGAGCAATTAAACACCCTCTGTGGTTTCTGATTCCAGCCTGTAGTTCCTGGATCCCTGGTGCCCCCATCCTAACCCCATGTAAATGGACAAGTCAGGAGAGAAGAAGAGTTTTTTATTTTCCAAGATGAAAGGGACAGAGAGAGATGGGGTAAAGGAGATGGAAGAGTTCTGGAAAGAACTGGTAGGAATGGAGCCAGCACTTTTGTTGGACATGATTGGCCCTGGTTGTCCCTATGCTCCCAGGCACCTGACACTCCACTCTCATTCACCTCACGGTCAACATTTCATCGTGGTGACACCATTCCCCAAATTCTGTTTGGATAATGTGCAGGTGCATTTGTGCTGAAAGCTCTAGTCAAGGCTTGGGGCCACGGAGCAGTGTGCAATTGTAGCACAAGATACACAGAAAGCTTCAAAGACACACATGTGCGCGCGCACACACACACACACACACACACACACACATATAAGTACAAAAAGAAATGGGACTCATTGAGACCAGCACCTTCCTTTCTGGTAGGCAGATGTGTGTGGCGACTAAATTATAAAGAAGAGGTAACTTGGGGGCTGGGCTTGTAACTCAATGGTAGAGCGCTTGCCTAACATGCGTGAGGCACTGGGTTCGATCCTCAGCACCACGTAAATATAAACAAGTAAAATAAAGGTATAAAAAATACAATAACATTATTTTTTAAAAAAGGAAGTAACTTCATGAGCACAGATCAAATCAGACGGGACAAGACCAATTGTGCTTTGCAGACTTTTTACAAACGGCCCATGGAAAGAAATATATTTTAAATTACCACTCATTACACATCTATCCACCTTTGATCAATTGGAACAAATGTTTCACAAAACAAAAATTAAGTGTGAAATCTCTTTACCTTATGTTTGTTTTATCAAAAATAAATTCATCAAGCTCTTCAGAATTGATGGTGCCTACAATTTACAAAGAATTGAGTTAGAGAAATAATGTACTTAATGGCTGGACACTGCTTCCTTCCTCTCCACCTGCCACAGTCCTAGATGGTGCGCTTGCTGAGCCAGGCCATCTTCTCCCCTGGGACGTGTTGGATTGGGCAGTATGACATCTTCCCTTGCAGCACTTTCCCACTTGAGTATCTCAGGCTTTGTTTTCAAACAGATCCCTGTGTCCTGTGATTGATGTCTCTGGCCTGGCAGTGACTCTTGCACGTTACAACAAATTTGCACCTTATCCATTTGTGAGTTGTGTTCTGAGGCCAGTCTAATTTCTAAGATCCTAGAACATGGCTCTGTTATGGCTCATTTTTATTCTATTAATAGTATATCACAATCTTCCGCTGAAGTTATTCTTCTTAGTATCTATGAGATTTTTGTACAACTCATCTTGTATAATATTTGCTCACAAAATAAGGTGACCTTCACAGTTTGGGCAAAATCCTCATGGAAAAAAACTGACCATAGGGTCTGTCATTGAGTCTGAAGGCTGTTTTGACAGTTATGTTTAATACCAAATCACACACTGAGCTCTTGGAACCTTGTTTCCCTCATTTCTAAAAGAGAAATAAGACACAAACAATACTGACTTCTGAAGATAGAATGAAATGTGTCCATATAACTCCTGACATATGGCAAGTAATCCACATGTGAAGCTTCTTTCCCTTTTTTACTTCATTTGCCTCTGTTTGGGGTGTCTTCATTGTTGCATAAATGAGTTATCATGAATTTTCATGAGTATGGATAAGGAGAGTAGGTAGCTCTTAGAGCTCTTGTTTATCATGTTTGAAACAGTTATGTGTACTCCCCAGTCCTTCACTTTGTTCCCAAACTGTGTTGCAAGGCTTTCAACACTGATCCCTTCTAAATGTGGGACATACACAATGGAATATTACTCAGCCAGAAAGAAGGATGAGATTATGGTATTTGCCAATAAATGGATGGAACTTGAGACTATCATGCTAAGTGAAATAAGCCAGTCCCCCCAAAAAACTGAAGACCGAATGTACTCTCTGATTCACGGGTGCTAACACACAATAGGAGGGGGCGAGGGAAGAATAGAAGTTCAGTGGATTAGATAAAGGAGAATGAAGGGAAGGGAGAAAGGATGGAAATAGGAAGGACAATAGAGTGAACTGGACGTAACTTTCCTACGTTCATAAATACATACAACCAGTGTAATGCCACATCATGTACACCCGCAAAAATGGGAAGTTATACTCCATGTATGTCTAATATGTCAAAATACACTCCACTGTCATGTATATCTAAAAAGAGCAAATAAAAAATCTGAAAAAGAAAAAAGACCTTCCTACTTCCAACCTCCGTGCACTCCCCAGTCTACAGTGTGTGACTCCCACCTCCTTCACTCCCTTGAGTCTCCACCCGCAAGAGCACTAATCTGCTCATTGCCGGTGCAGCAGCACCCCCGTCCTCACTGACTGGACCCTCTGATGCATCTGATGTTTTCACTGTGATCAGTTCTCGCTCAGGTCTCCTAATAGGCCACTTACCTTTTGGAAAGTGAGTTTTCCATTGCTGACGTGACTTCCTCTGCTCAATCCCTGGATGCAGTGTTTCATTACCACATGTTCCTAGAGGAGGGGAGAGAGGGTTACCCGTGATCAGAGCTGCCTGATAAACTGCTGTCCTGCACAGCTGAAAGTCACTGAATTCAATTTTTTCAAGGTGATTTCATGTTCCTCCAGTGGCCCAGGACTGGGAGGTTGATTGAGTCTGACCTGATTCCTTCGTGTCGTTTTGAACTGTGGAACACAACTCTACTTGAGTCGGTTTTAAGTGAAGTCTTCGGGAAGAGTTGGTTCAAAGAACAACCAAAACCTTATCATAATCTCAAGAGTCGTCACTAGGGGGAGCTCTAGACAAATGATTTAACTTCTGCCTCTGAATTGGAGGTTGTCCGTGCAGAAAAAGGTGACAATCCATCCTTTCTGACAGCTGGATGGTGCTGAGAAGTTTTTGAATGAAACACTTTGCTAAATGAGGAAAAAATATGTAAATTGTAGGATTATGCAAGTAAAGATAGGACATGGTGGTGTTTTCTGAAAATCACAAAAAATTGCATGTTTTAAAAGTATCGTCTCTTCCGTATCCTCCTTACACTGTTATTTTGTTAATTCTTACCATCATGTCACAACTGATCTTTCTCGTCACCATCTTGATACGGCCAGTTACCAGCGACGAGTTCTGCTTCTTCACATGTTGAAGTTTGAACGTTAGAGAAACATGCCGAGGCAAGATACAAAGCAGGGTTTATTTAAAAGGGGTAACATAGACTTCTCTTGGGAGGAAGAAGGGAGCCATGGCTGGTATCCTGGTATCCCCAGAAGTACAAGTGTTTTGCCTTTTTATATGTCCAAGGCTTCCTTTGTTCTCCTGCTCTCTTCCCCTTATCTCTCTCCTTCCTGCGTACATGACTAGGCCCAGGAGATGCTCAGTGGGATGACCAAAAGGTGAAAAGCAGGTGGACAATACCTCTCCAACTTCCTAGACCCAAATTGGCCTCCTTGATCCATCCTGACTTGATTTACCTATCTTCACTGACTGCCTGACTAATTCTGGCTTCAATTTCTCATCAACTGTCATATTTCATTTCTCTATAATGCATTTTGGACAATTTTCCTCTTATCTATCTTCTAGTACATTATTTCTTTCCTCAAATGTGTCTAATCAATTGATTATGCTGTTTAATCCATCTGTGCATGTATTAAATGACTACATATATATGCACACGTATACATATATTTAAATAACTATTGAGATATACTTCATATATCATAAAATTAATATTTTAAAGTGTGTATTTCAGTGCCATTTACTATATTCACAAGGTTGTGCAATCATCATCTATTTAGTTCCAAAATATTTCATCACCCCCAAATGGAAGTCCATACCCATTGGGTGAAGTTATTCCCCAATCCCACCAACCTCCAACCAACCCTACCAAACACTAATGCACTTTCTCTCTCTATGGATCTCACCATTCCCAATGTTTCATATAAATGAATTCATACAGTATGTGGTTTTTGCTTACAGAATGGGAGAAAATATTTGCGTTAATATCCAGGATCTATAAAGAACTCAAAACAACATAATACCAAAAAAAAAAACCTCCAAGCTGGGCAAGGTTGGCACATGCCTGTAATCCGTGCACTTTGGGAGACTGAGACAGGAGAATCACAAGTTCAAAGCCAGCCTCAGCAATGGGGTGGCACTAAGCAACTCAGTGAGACCCTGTCTCTACATAAAACACAAATAGGGCTGGGGATGTGGCTCAGTGGTCAAGTGCTCCTGAGTTCAAGCTCCAGTACCAAAAAAAAAAAAAAAAACAATCAATAAATGGGCAAAGGAACTGAGCAGGCACTTCACAGAAGAAATACAGTCAACAAATACATGAAAAAATGTTCAACGCCTCTAGTAAATAGAAAAATGAAAATTAAAACTACACTGAGATTCCATCTTACTTCAGTCAGAATGGCAATTATCAAGAATACAAGTAACAATAAATGTTGGTGAGGATTTGGGGGGAAAGGCACACTCATACATTTCTGGTGGGACTGCAAATTGGTGCAACCACTCTGGAGAGCAGTATGGAGATTCCTTAGAAAACTTGGAATGGAACCACCATTTGACCCAGACATCCCACTCTTCCACATATACCCAGGGGACTTAAATCAGCACACTATAGTGACACAGCCACATCAATGTTTATAGCAGCTCAATTCACAATAGCTAACTTATGGAACCAACCTAGGTGCCCTTTAACAGACAAATGGATAAAGAAAATGTGGTACATCTACACAATGGAATATTACTCAGCCATAAAGAAGGAAATCATGACATTTGCTGGTAAATGATGAAACTGGAGACTATAATGCTAAGTGTAATAAGTCAGTCCCCAAAAACAAAAGGCCGAATGTTCTCTCTGACATGTGGATGGTAACACACAATAAGGGGATGAAAGGGAAGAATAGAAGTTCATTGGATTAGGCAAAAAGGAATGAAGGGAAGGGAGGAAGGATTGGAAAAGGAAAGACAGTAAATTGGACATCACTCTCCTATGCTCATATATGAATGCATGACCAGTGCAACTCCACATTATATATAACAACAAGAATGGGAGGTCATACTCCACATATGTATAATGTCAAAATACACTCTATTGCCATGTATATCTAAAAACAACAAATTTTTAAAAATATATGGCCTTGGTCTGATTTCTTTCACATGCATATTTTCAAGACTTATCCTTGTGGAACATGAAGCAGTATCTCATTTCTTCTTATGACCTAATAATATTCCATTGTACAGACATAGCACATATTTTTATGCCTGAGTGGAGAATATATGGGTCACGTGAATTTCTAGTCTCTTGTGAACAATGCTGCTATAACCACTTGTACAAAGGGTTTTGTGTATTCGTTGTTTAACTTTGGAATACTGCACCCCAAAACCAGTGAAACGTTTGTATTCAAAGCTAAGTGTGGCACAGGTTTGAGCATTACTACATCTGGAACCCTTGTCAGAGGTAATTTTCCTTTCTGCATATTGACCTATGGGAGTAATTCCTCTGGTTCTTATCTAGCACAGTCTTGGCACCAGGGTCCAGTTCAAGCTCCTGCTGCAGATGGGGTAGGGACACCCCTCCATGTCCATGTGGTTGTTGATCCCTGCTACTATGTGTAGGGTCACTCTAGGCCATATTTAGATAGGTTGTTCACTCATATTTTCACCAATACTAGGTTTAATTGGACTTAAAACATTTTTTAAATTTGATGAGTGTGTTATGGGCTATCATTCCACTTTTAATTTGCATTTAGTTAGGCTGAATATTTTTTCACACACTTATTCTTTGAATATCTTGTTTTAATCATTTGCTTAAAATTTGGAAATAATGACCAAAATCTGTAAGTCATATATTACATTTGACACAGTAATTTCATTTCTAAAAATTCATCCTAAAGACATAGCAATTGCTTTTAAATTTCCTATACAAGTCTTTTCACATCATTATGTAGATTGGGGAGAGGGAAAGAACCAGCCATTTCCCAGGGGCGTTGGGTGAATCCCAGCATTTCCCCAGGATCATTGACTAGAGTTCTCCCACAAAGAGCATGTTGAGAAGGCAGGGAAATCACCCAATTCGCAGTTTCAAATGACCTATTTTCACAGTAAGAAACCAGCGCAGTCGCCATCAAACAAACAAGGCTTTCTTTTCTTTAGAATTACCATGGTTGCTGGTTTTTATTTATTGTTCACAATCAATTTTCCTCCTGGTTTGATGCTCTCTCTGTTCTTGCTGTGGCCCAGTGGGTGCCCTTCACACGGGCCACTATGTCCCTTGGATGGTTGTCCCCACCAGCATGCTCCACCTTGTAGGGCTGCTATTTCAGGAGACATAGGTCTTCCCACCTCACAGATGTGTCCCCAAAGGCCGGAGGCCTAGAACCAGGGATCGAGTCTTCAGAAAGTGACGCAATGCTTGAGGAACCCCCAAGGAAGCCAAGCTCCTCTGGAATCTGACCTCATAACAGCAGCCTGGCTGGTCAGCTTGCTGAGCACCTGCCTGCAGCCCACATGGCTGGCATGGAAGCACATACTCCACCTACTCTTACGGTTTCCACATTGACTTCTTATATGTCAAATGGTTCCAAAATATTACTTTTGAGCTATTACAGGAATGTTGATTTGATGTGTTCATAAAAAAAAAAAAAATATGTTTAAAAAAAGTATGTACACCCAGCCAAAGCTGGAGGGCCCCTGGAGGATGCTTGAAGATGAAGAACTTGCTCCCCTGCCACAATCCCAGGCAGTATCACCCTACGGGTCCTGGGACCCGGTTTGAGAAACATTGCTGGAAGTAGTTTTTTTTAAAAAAATTATATGTTGCCTTTCATTTTTAAAAAGACTACACTGTGATATTCCAAAATGATTAGAAGCACATGCCAATTTCCTGAATTACTACATGAGAAGTAGGCATGTGGGTGAAGTAAAGGACAAAACACTGGATTCTCATGCCGAGAATTCCAGGTTCATTTTCAACAGGGCATCCCAGCTCCTACAAAGCCAGCGAAGGCTGGGAACTCAAGACTTGGGCAGTTATAAAACATGGACCATTGAAATAGCTGCCTTTTAAAAAACCTTATCACAAAACTCTCATTTCAAGACCCACCATTTCCTACAACTTCATCTGGATTCTAATTTTAGCTAAGATAAAGTTCAGTACAGTAAAAACAAAGCGATGAGGGACAGAAAGCCTGGATCAGACCCCGGCAAACAAAACTAAAACTGAAACAGATACCCACTAGAACTTTCTCCCCACAATGTTATGGTTTGGATGTGAGGTGTCCCCCAAAAGCTCATGTGTGAGACAGTGTAAGGAGATTCAAAGAAAAAATGGTCGGGTTGCAATAGCCTTAATTCAATCATTGAATTAATCACCTGATGGGTTTAACTGAGTGGTAACTGAGGGCGGGAGGGCTGTGGCTGGAGGAAGCGGGGCATTGGGGACATGGCTTGGGGTATACATTTGGCATCTGGCAAGTAGAGTGTCTCTGCTTTCTGATCAAAAGCTGACACAAACACCCATGAAGCCCCTGCAGCATCTGGAGGTGCAAGCCTACTTTCTGAGGTGATGCTGTGGACCCACCAGAGCAGAGTCCAGATCAGAGGGGACAGAGAGTGGCTGCCCTCAGCAGCTGGCTGCTCTGCACCAGCAGCTGAGGGTGGGAATAGCAACAGCAGCCACCAGAGGCAGCTAAGAACAGGACATAGTGGATGGACCCAAAGTGCCGCCCATAGGAAAGACCTCCCTCATCTGCGAGGATGCATTTGGCAACCGCAAGTCTTGTTCTAAAAAATAAGTACACTTTGATCACTGAAAACCAGGATACGAAATTAAGAAATTTCATAAATATTAATTAAGCAGCTAAAACACGCTGTTTAAATCATTGAAAAAAAAAAAGACATCTCAAACCCAACATGTTGGTCAGATTTCTGTAGCTGAGACTTAATAGCTAAGATGATTAACTTAAAAGGAGGGAAGGTTTAGTTGGCTCACAGTTTCAGAGGTTTCCATCCATAGTAACTTAACCTATTGCTTTGGGCCTGTGGTCACATGGTACATTGTAGTGGAAGTAAGTGGTAGAGGGAGATCATTTACCTCTAGGCAGGCAGGAAGCAAAGAGAGAGGGAGGGAGGGACTGGGGTTCCAATGTCCTCCAGAAGTCACCCCTGGAACAACCTCACTTCCTGTGGCCTAACTTCCACTAGGTCCTACCTCCTAAATGTTCCACTCCACCCCCACCCCAATAACGCCACAAGCTAAGAGCCAAGCCTTTAACACACAGGTCTTTGGAGGACATTCAAGATCCAATCTATAGCATAAGTGTTACTTTATAAAGGTTTATATTTGAGAAAGTCTAATCTTATTTCTGTTTTGTCAAGTTTCTCTTTTAATGGCCAAGAAAAGAACAACTTCAAATAATTGAGATGATATCATTTGTGAGTGCTACTTCTCTTTCTGGCTAATTTGGTCACTCTGTGCTCTATCCCTGTGCCTTTCAAATTCCTATGTTTGGAGTCCCTCAGAAAGGACATTTTTGCTGGTAGCTAACTCAGTCTTAAAAGGATGGGTTTCATAGAAGAAGAGAGTTGTTACGGTTTGGATGTGAGGTCTCCCCCAAAAGCTCTCATGTGAGATAATGCAAGAAGGTTTAAAGAAGAAATGATTGGGTTAAGAGAGCCTCAACCTAATCAATGAATTGATCCCTGAAGGGATGAACTGGAGGCAAGGTAGGATGTGGCTGGAGGAAGTGGTCATTGGGGGTATGGCTTTGGGGTATATATTTTGTGTCTGGAGAGCGAAGTTTCTCTCTCTCTCTCTCTCTCTCTCTCTCTCTGCTCTCTGATCATCATGTGAGCTGCTTCCCTCTGCCACACTCTTCCTCCATGATGTTCAGCCTCACCTTGAGCCCCGAGGAATGGAGTCTGCTGTCTATGGATTGAGACCTTTGAAACTGGGAGCCCCCAAATAAACTTTTCCTCCTCTGCACTTGTTCTGGTTGGGTGTTTTAGTCATGGCGGCAAAAAAGACGACTAAAACAAGAGTAGAATAGTGCCACCAGATGCTAGGGAGAGGAGGATGAGGGTGAAGAGAGGAAGTTGGGTATGAGTACCAAATTACAGCTAGAGAAAAGGAGTAAGTTCTTGGGTTCTGTGGCACAGTCGGGTGACTACAGTTGACCACAACTTATTATATATCTTATGAAGAACTAGAAGAGAGGAGTTTAAAGCTTCTTAACACAAAGTAATGGTGTTTAAGGAAGTATAAGTGCTAATTACCCTTATTTGATCATTACACATTTTATATAAATATACCCCTCCCCCAAATGTGTACCATTACTATGTATCAGTTAAAGATAAATAAATAAAGGACAAATATGACAGCCAGTCAAGTGGGAAGATGGAGGTGAGACTTTAGGACACCAAGCCCAGCCCACCCTCTTGGTGCTGCCCCCCAACCATGCTGCTAGGTAAGCTCTGAGCATGTAAAGGTGTCACCATTCTGAAAGACCCTCCAGATGCCACTCTCTAGTGTCCACCACATGACCACATCCTCATTCAACAGTGACCAGGAAGGGCCATGGCCTCCAGCCTGCCTGTTCTGATGCAATCAGCATCAGCATGGCGTGTGTGCTGCTGAGCCCCAAGTGTGCTGAGAGAGGGCACGTGGAGGGCCTGGGGCCACAAAGCACCACTCTGGGCCAGGCCTGGCACTGGAAACCCAGTGACCCTGCTCTGGTACCCCTGTTTCAGTGAAGAGTAGCAACCCAAAGCAGAACAGCCCAGTAAGTCACCCAGACACAAAACACATCAACCTCAGGGCTTTCATTTGCGTCTCTCACAGTAGAATTTATGTTAGATGTTACTCTTAAGTTAGGCCTTACTAACTAGTCAATTCTATACTAGTCAATTGGTTAAAGAATTTGGTGACAATCGATGGTAAAACAAGAAAAGCTGGCTCCAGTAAACACACAATGGGAGACCCACCCAAGACACTGACATGCTCTCAGGGACAGAGATTGCTTTGTGGAGGTCACTGAGAGACAGTGGACATTTGTCTCAATAGCTATACAAACAGGAATCTGAAAATGTGTATGAACAGACAGATCTATTTACCGCTAAGTAGGAATAAAAGTCCACAGATGAACCAAAGTACCTTCTTCAGAGCTGAGCAGGGCTGCATTTGTTTCATTCCTATCCCAGGGCTCTGAAGATGCTCAGAGACATCGGCCCAGCTCTGTGTGGGCACTGGCCATCCACTTGGTCCTCGCTGTACTCCTAGGAAACAGAGCAGCACAGATCAGACACAGAGATGGCAAGACCCAAGCAACAGAGGCGCCAGCCTGCCCTACCAGGTTCCAGGCTGCCTCTGGAGACAGGGTCCCTAAATGCAGCTTCAACCTCTGGTGGCTCCTGCACCCTTGGACTCCATGGCTGGGGACCTTCAAGTATCACACCACAGCGTGAATGTAAACACAAAACCTTGGACTTCAGGCTGATCAAATCTTTGTGGAATGACAAACATTAAAAATATGCCTGATGGTGGAAATTTTTGATTTATTCCAAGCAAAATATGAGATTTACCACTGAGAATCGGCTCAGAACAATGGCTGTCATAGAGCCAGAGCAGCCCAGATTCTTCACTTCCGAGGCCTCCTTCCTAGGCTCTTCCTTGGCCTTCTCCTTCTCTTCCACCTTCCCCCTCTTTCCCCAGGGTCCACACCATCTCGACCACCTGGTTGATGGAGATAAGGACATCTTCTTTGTCACATGGGAAAGGACAAGGGCTCTGTCCCACAACACCTGCTGCCCTTCACAGCCCCGGGGAGGTGGGAACACAGCCCCTCCTCCCAGCTCCAGGCTGGCACAGCCTTAATTGCAGGTGCCTCGTATTTTGAGAAAATAGGTCAAGAGATGTGGTAATCCCCTCCCTTGGCGAACAGTGTCCCCCACGAGAGTGAATGCTCAGGATTACAGGTCTTCCATGCCAGCACTGAGCCTGGGACAGAGCACTCCAGGTGCCCAGGGTATTAAATGGGATGGGCTGTCAGGGCAAGACTGGGCAAGTCTCCTCTTTCCTGGCTCCAAAGGGAACAACAAGGCAGTTCCCGAAGACATGAGATACTGGTGCTCATTATGCCAAACAAATTCTTTATTCAGCCTGGTTCCATCCCTTTTAGGTGGTGTTTTAATTCTTATAGACCTTTAGTGTCCAGTATAATAAATTACAGCTCCAGAGTTTTAAAGTGGTGTCTTTTTCACGGAGGAATCTTGCATATTGCTAAGCGAAAGAATGCAAACAAAAAAGTTTACATACTGTTCTATTCTAAGTACAAGTATGACATTTGGAAAAAGGCAAAATTATGAAGACAGTAAAAAGATGAGTGATTGCTAGAGGATGGAGAGCTGGAGGGAGAAATTAATAGGTAGAGCATAGAGGGCTTTGCAGGCAGTGAAGCTGTTTTAGGGTACTATGATGGTAATATATGTCATTGTACATTTGTCAAAACCCATAATCTGTATAACATGAAGAGTGAACTTAATGTAAACTATGGATTTTAGTTGATAATGATGTGTCAATACTGGTTCATTTATTCTAACACATGTGTTCTCTCTCATGGAATGATGACACTCAAGAAGGCTGTGTTTGGAGACAGGGTATATGGCAATCTATGTATTTTCCACTCCATTTTGCTGTGACCTAACACTTCTGTTTAAAAAAAAAATAAAGCCTATTAGATTTTTTCAAAATTAAAAACATCAATGTCTTTTGAAAGTAGAATCTGCTGAAGAACAACAGAGGAATTGGTAATCAGGGTAATGATTAACCTGGGTTCTGTTCATTAGTGAACAGTGACCACTGGTGAAAGTGTGGCAATGATTAAGGGACAGGAAGGAGTCCCTGAAGCATGTTCGTACAGCAGAGTTGTGATTGTTATGCATTTGGCTTTTGCATTTGAAAATGTTTCCTATGACTCCTACTCTGAGAGTATGATAAACCACAAATTCAGCCACAAGTCTTAAAACTTAAATTGTCTCTGGGGAATAAAATGTATATATATATGTATGTGTGTATGTATATATGTATGTATATGTATGTATATATATACACACATATATATATAATTGAAAAGTCTTGTTCTACCCAAAATTTCCCTCTATATTTTCCTGATAAACGAAGGCTTAGTTAGGAGCTAGTAAACATAGACAGAAGGACACTACCACCTAAACCACTGATCAGTCATCACAAAAAGGGGAACAAGTTGTGCTTATGGAGGTGATGCACTTAGAACCCAACATTCCCTATGAGGTGTTCCAGCTTAGAAATTGAAGCTGAATCTAATAAAACTTTTAGACTTAACTACCAACTGCAGGGAACTACGGGCAGACAATTATTTTCAAGAGGATGAGAATGCAATTGACCAAATCCAGAATTTTTAAAGTTCAATGTACAAATGGCCTGATTGCTTTATCAAATAGAGGACATGAAGACAAGGAGGAGAGGAAGAGTCTAGATGAAAGTAAAATTAAAAGGTATTATCCACCCAATGCACTTCGTGGAACTAGTCAGAATTCTGATGAGAACAAACCAACCATTGACCTCAAACAAACATTTTGAGACACTGGGAAAACGGAACATGAACAGATGAGTCTTGGGGCCGTCGTGCTGAGCAAAATAAACCTGTCACAAAAAGACAAATGCAGTGTGACTCCACTTATGTGAGGTACTTAGAGACCACAGGTCTCTATGTAAGAGATACCTCGGATCCTTCCCTGAAACGAAGCCTAATTGCTCATCACTGACCCTACCCTGACACTTAGCCTTCCCTCAGATTCTGACTGAACCCCTAATCCTGACTCTGCTACCCTAATCCCAAACCCAAATCCAATTCCTAACCCCAATCTGACTCCAAATCCAAACCCTAATTTCAACTCCAAAACTCTAAAACACTAGCCCTAACCCTAAAATCCTAACGTATAACCCTAACCCTAATTTGACTCCAATATGTGGTATATATACAGTTTTCTTTGTTGATATATACCTAAAAGTATGTAAAGAAATGTGTATATAGTGAAGAGTGGGTGTGCTACTTATCGTCTGTGCTGGTGTATTTCAGACATGTGTTGTTTAGAAAGGAATGGCAAACGTACTACTTTGTTTAGAGATAGATACATGAAACACCCGTAGTGTAGGTTGTGTGTGGTACTGTGTGTGATGAGTATTTCATTTAGGTATGCACAGCAGTTGAACTACACGGTTTAGTTATATATGTGTGTAACAGTGTGATTTGTGGCATCAGGTGCATGTATAACCAAGGATGGATGTGGATCAAATTCTGTGATCAGCAGTAGGTCTAACATGACACTTTGCTTAGTGAGATGTGTTGAGACTGTGTTTAACAGCTAGTGCTTATGTGACTGAGTACAGTGCTATGTGTGTGAAATCGTGTTTGATCGGATCTGGGCCCTGTGCTACTGTGCTTACTGATACATGTTGAAACACTGAGTTTCACTAACTAGGTGTGTGTGATAATGAGAATAGTGATATGTGTGTGGAACATCCTGGTGAGTCATATGTGGACCATATGGTACATTGTGTTGACATATACCCACATGCTGTCAGAGCCTGCCTTACTGAATGCAGTGACAGAGATCCAAGATACTCTGCTTAGGGGAATGTTCTGCATATGCTTGTTTAATGGTACACATTGAAACTGTTCAACAGAGCCATGTGCCTGGGTTAATAATGGTTACAAATGTGTGAAACACTGTGCTTAGGAGTGCAGGGTACCTGTGGGACTGGGTGGTGCCTCCAGGACATTGATTAGACATGTGTTGCAACCTGTTTTTTAATATAGATGGGTGTGTATGTTACTGGGTATAGACATATAAGAGAAACATTGTGTATATTGAAACTAGGTTTCAGTGCAAGGGTAGGTGGCTGGCTGTGCACCTTGTAATCTCAGCTGCTCACCAGGCTGGGTAATTTTGCAAGACCCTGTCTCAAAATAAAATAAAAAGGGCTGGGGTGCATGTAGCTCAGTGGTAAAATATGCCTAGCATTCACAAGACCTTGGGTTCAACCCCCGGTACCAAAAAAATAAAAAGCAAGGTGCATGTTATGGGGAGACATCCAGCATCTCCTTTGGGGGATTCTTCTTCCTGCCGAGGAGGGTGTCAGCCACCTGGGAAATTAGAGTCTAGAACAATTAGTGAAGAACAAAAGACAAAGTCAGAATTATAGTTCAAAAGGATGGAGCCCCTGATAGTTCCAGTCCACTCAGGAGCTGGGCTAGACAAGAGAAAATGGCTCCATGGCTTATTTAAGGAGTTACATCAAAGGCAGGGATAAGGTTTCAAGGGCAGGGTCTTGCTTCCTGATGTCTTGCAGTCAGCAGGTTGATTGGCATCTTGGCAGGTCACACCCATCTCAGAGGGGCTGTGTGGCTACATCAGGTCACCCCATCTCCAATGCTGTGGGAGACCTTTGGCAGACCTTGAATAGGGCTCAGAATGTCAGGGCAGTCAACCAGGGGAAATGTCCGCTGGTTATTCCCAGACACCAGATTCTCCTATTCAAATGGCTACCATGCACGGCGGTCCACACACAGCCCACAGACGGCCCTCTACACCACATGTTACTGGGTATAGAATTTTATTGTTTGTTTGATTTTGAAACAGGGTCTCTCTGTGTTGCACAGGCTGGTCTTGAACTCCTGGGCTCAAGTGCCTCCTGAGTAGCTAGAACTACAGGTGAATACTACTGGGTATAGGTTAATATGCGAGAAATGCCTCGTTTTACAGTATGTGCTGCACGTAGTACTTTTTCTTTTTTTTTTTTCGGTGTTGGGGATCAAACTCGGGGCTTCTTAAATGTGAGGTACATGTTCTATCACTGAGCTACATCCATAGCCCTATATAGTACTCTTTTGAGATACATGTGTTGTGGTCCAAGTGCTTTTGAGAACAGGGATATGTGCACAACATACTAGTTTGTTCAGTGGTGTCTGTTGAAGCTGTGTGTTCAGGATAGATGCTTGCATTACTCACTATAGTGATGCAGGTACCATGTTCCGTAGAGTGTGCTACATGCACTGTTTTAGTTGTATATGTGTGAAACACGAGCAGTGTGGGATGAAGGTACTTATAGTGTTCAGTAACACATGTTGAATCTCTAAGGCAAGTAGTTACACGCATCCATGATGAAGATGTATGTGTGAATGTTAGCAGTGTGTGATGCGTGTAGTAGTTTATTTGATTATATATGTGAAATCTAACCAAAGTTGGTATATATGCTACAGAGTACAGGGATATAAGTGTAAAATACTAGGTTAGCTATGTATGTTGAAACCCTGTGCTTAAAAGAGGTAGATGCCTTGGGAGGCTGAGACAGAAGAATGGCAAGTTCAAAGCCAGCCTCAGCAACGGTGAGGTGCTAAGCAACCTAGTGAGAACCTATCTCTACAGAAAACACAAAATAGGGCTGGGGATGTGGCGCAGTGGTTGAGTGCCCCTGAGTTTAATCCTCGGTAGCAAAAAAAAAAAAAAAAAAAAGAGGTAGATGCCTGTGTTTCATAGTGATACGTGGGCAAAACACTATGCTAAGTAATGCACGGTCCATTTCTTTCTCTCTGCAACAATAGATGTTGAAATTCTGTTTAGCAGGCTAGATACATAAGTGAATCCATGACAACTTATTAAACCCTGTGTTCAGCAGTGTGTGGGACTTATACTACTTTCTCCGATGATATTTTTAAAGAAGTGTTTAACACGGCGAGTTGAATGAATGAGTCAGTATGCTAGTAACTCCAAAACACTGGGTGGTGCATGATTGATTACCTTAGTGATACATGCCAAAACTAGATTTAACAGGTTTACTTGTGTGAATGAATCAGTGTGGTTACAACTGTGATACACTGCTCAGCAGTGTGTTGTGACTGAAATACCTTCTCCAGTCAAATACGTTGAAATTCTGTGTATATTGATGTGTATCTGAATTCATGTAGTGATAACAGTGCTGCTGTGTTTAGTGCTCTGTAGTATATGATTTGCTTCCTATAAGGACATATACTAATACTATATTAAATAGAGGTAGGGATATACATATGAACAAATCCACTCTTTTTCAAAAAGAAAAAAAATAGTGTTCTATTAACTACCACACTGTTATAATACACTTTAAATGTACAATAAGGTAGCCTTTAAATCTGAGGTGGTCTTAAAGAGAGCAAACCAACAGAATTCCACATTTTTGAAATAGGTGCACTGCAGCAATGATAGGTATACATTTAGGAAAGCTGTATAGCTCTTATGACCAGCAATGTAACTTTATTTTGTATATTTTTAATTGAAAATATAAATAATAATTTAAAATAAAAATAAAAAGTATACATTTCTCAATTAAATGTACATAGAAATTTTAAGGGAAGAAAAAAAGGAAAATGATTAATATTTAAGTGCAGACTGACTACCTAGAAAAAAAAATTTTAAATCATAAAGCTACTTTTCTATGACTAATATCCACATGGTTGGAGTATCATCCCTATGGAAGTGATGTTGTTATGTTTGCATATGTTATACTTTACTGGTAATTTACATGATTGCTTTTAAGGCCCTGACAGACATGTGGTTTTTAGAAATGAGATTGGATAAAAATCACTGCTAAGACACAATACACCCTTTTTTTTTTGGTCCTCCAATATTCAAGAAAAGGAATAGTTCACTATTACCATTTTCTTACCACCCAAATGCCTCAATCTATACATTTTAAACATTCTTAAACATTGATTATATTGCTCAACTTTGTTATTGAAAGAATATTAACAAGACTTTATTTTGGCAAATGAAATCTTAGACATGGCTTTTCAACAGGATTTAAAAGGTGACTATCCCTAGAGTTCCATGTTAAAATGTAGTTTTCAAAATCTTACAAGAGTAATGCTTAAAATACTGTACATAGTTAATCTAATTAAAATACTTAGCTCCAAATGACAAATTGATAAGCTAAGTAAAGCCTACCCTATGGAAAATTTGCTTGGAAACTTGGCTTGTCAATTATTCATAATAAAAATTCCAGTCATCAAGAAAATTACAAAAATTGTTATCATAACATGATTTCTTTCACCCACCAACTTTTTAAAAATCTTCCAATAGATAAATACCAACATTTTCTCATTTTTACACTAAACCACACAAGATTGATGCATTTGGCTAGACTACCATTTACATTGCTAAAATTGATTTTCTCTTTATATAATTTGGTAAAATTTCATTTCTCCTAGATTCCAAAAGTACCTACAAAATCCATGCAATTATACCACTTCTTATATACTATGGAATATCAAAGAAGGGCATTTCAGTGTCATGCATAACCAAGTTACTGTCAATCCAAAAATTTTGCACACGAATAAAAATATATCTAAGAACTTAGGAACAATTTTCTTCTCACTACTGTATTAAAATAACCACAGTGAATAAGTATTTGTGTAATATTTACTTCATTGTCTCATCTCTAGGAACCGTCACAAGCTATAAAGGTATGTCAGTGTTGGTAAGTATATCCCGATTGCTGGTGGCAGAAGTAGTAACAGTTCCTATCCTTGAAACAGAATCTTGTTCAATATTTACAAAGTAAGTGTTGTTCTTCCTGCAGTTATCAAAGTCTTGTCTTGCCCGACTTCCACAGATGCTAGCACTGTACTACTAAAATGAATAACTTTTTTCTTTGACGTGTTCTAATGTATTTGGCAAGGTGGTCACTTCTCATAAAGTGTTTTGGACGTACTGGACAAATTTCTTCTTACCTGCATGTGTCCTTCTGTGCCTCTGTAATCTGTCACTTTGAGTAAAGCTCTTGCTACAGAACATCGGGTTACAGATAAAAGGGCACTCTCCAGAATGCCAGCACAGATGCCTCTCAGACGTGAGGTCTTCCCATAGACTTTACCAAATCCTGCTGTGTGACAAGTGTGTTGCTTCTTCTGAAGATCGGTACCTCTCCCACCACCTTCCTCACAGTTGGGACAGGTGCAAGCTACCCTTCAAAGTCATTTTTCTTGCTGATGTTGTTGGTCCCCTTCTTTATCTACTACCCGTACTCTCTTTTTTGGTGGGGGTATGATGAACTGAACTCAGGGCACTCGACCACTGAGCCACATCCCCAACCCTATTTTGTGTTTATTTAGAGACAGGATCTCACTGAGTTGCTTAGAGCCTCGCTTTTGCTGAGGCTGGCTTTGAACTCGCAATCCTCCAGTCTCAGCCTCCCAAGCCGCTGGGATTACAGGCATGTGCTACCTTGTCTGGCATACCACCTGTACTCCTAAGTGTGTTAGATAATTGGTACTCGATGTAGAATCGCCACTGAGCTGCCACTCTTCAGGATCAGGATGAACGAATCCTTTTAATGGCAACTGTGTGCAGCATTCTTGGGACCCAGTGAATTGCTTTCTCCAAGGAGTCATGTTGAAGTGTGATGAAAGGACTGAGATGATAACTGTGTGGGAAACTGTCTTTTGCAATGCAGTGCATGCATTCATTTCTTTTGTATATAAAAAGTCTATTTAATAGAAGCAGGTGTGTCAATCATTCAGTCTATTGATATCTGGGAGAAACAGAGTCTTCAGTAGTTTGTGGTGAAGAAGCTGATTTCTCTGGTGACCTGTTTTAAAATTCTGTGTTTAACAGTAAGTGTAGGAATGATTATTCAGTAAGGTAATACTTCTGTAAAAGGCCATGTGTGTCGCTGTGTGGTACATGTATTACCTACTTTTTGGACACGTGATAAACCATTGTTTTTACAGATCAAAATGTGCAAATAGATGAGTGCAGTAACAAGTGTGTAAAACACTGTAGTGACAATATGTGGAGCACATAGTCATTTCCACAGTGACGTGTTGACATTGTTAAGCTCATAGAGGTATCTGAATGATGCATCAGTAACAGGATGAAACTGTCTTTAACAGCCATAGGTGCATGATCAACACAGTGTAGTGATACTTACACAGAATAGTTGCATTTATCAGCACCTGGCCCATGAACCTCTGATGGCATATATTAAAACTCTGCATTAGCCACAACTATCTGCGTACACAAATGGCTCCATACAGCGATTTCTCTGGACACCTGTGTCTGGCAGCATGTAGTACATTATTACATTCTTGTGACATGTTGAAACACCCAATAGAAGGAGGCTTCAATTCTGTAGCTATTCCTCAAAAAGAACAGTGGGAGGAGGTCAATACCATGACCTCATTTTTCCCCTGCCTTGTAGTCTCTGCCAAATGCTCCACATGATTAGTTCCCCACCAGAGGCTAGAGGCTCAGGGACCACGTGGCTATCATCCACGTGAGCCACCTCCTAGACAAAGTATGGGTGGAAAATATATCTAGACCAGCCAGGCACTGTGGTGCAAGCCTGTAATCCCAGCACTTAGGGAGGCTGAGACACGAGAATCGCGAGTTCAAAACCAGCCTCAGCAAGGGCAAGGTGCTAAGCACCTCAGTGAGACCCTGTCTCTACATAAAACACAAAATAGGGCTGGGGATGTGGCTCAGTAGTCGAGCCACATCATCATCACATTGAACTCAGTCGTGCCCCTGAGTTCAATCTCTAGTACCAAAAAAAAAAAAAAAAAAAAAAAATCTAGACCAGCATAGGAGCTGCCTGGGACAGCAAAATAGTCCAGCATCTTTCGCTTCACTTTTCTCAGAAGATACTAAGGCTATTTGCCAAGGTTTGCTGAACATAAGCACAAATTTAGAGACTTTTAGATAATGCCAATTACTTAAGATGAAATGTTGCAGCTCTCAGATAAATGGAATTCTGAGCAGTGTACTCCAGACCCTAATCTCTGTGTGTCTTCCAATTCCTGGCTGCATAACTAAATTTCATTTCCCTCAGTAAATAGCTGAATCCCCTCACTGTCTACCCAATTTATGGAGTAAGAGACTACTGATTATATAGGACAAGTGAGTGCTGTTGAAAATTCTCTTTCCTTAGAAATTGCAAATCAAAACCAAAATACTACCTTGGAGGAATTCTAAAGATTCCTGCCAGTATAAAATATTTGAAGAAGACAAAGGTGCAGATTCCAGTCTCTTCTCTCCACAATTCCCCTTCTCACAGAAAACAATAATTATGTTTGCTCACATGTGTGTGTGTGTTGGGGCTCCAACCCACGAATTTGCAGATGCTGTGCAAGCACTCTACCACTAAGCTATACCCCATCTTTATTTTTTAAAAACTTAATCAGGCAGCAACCCCAAGAGAGATCGATTTTCCAGCTGTGATCTCATCATCAGGTCAGATAAATACTCCCCCTGGCACCTGGAATACTGCTGTTTTGTTTTGTTTGTTTGTTCAACTCACAGTTTTCTCTGTTCCTTTCCACTCAGGTCTACCAGAAACATCATGATACTTTGCCCCCCAAAACAGGTCAACTTTTTAGCCGTGAGCCCATATCTAGTGTATAATCCTACTGGACACAGAATACAGGACATAGGGTTTATGACAAAGACCTTGAGGCCATTTTCACCATGTTAATGATCTTGTGTTGACAAAACCCAAAAGAAAAGAAATAACTTAGCTGATTTCCTGAAATATGTGTATGACAGAATTGGAAAACAAAAATTCAGAAAATACAGAACCTGCCACCTGAGAGAAATCCATTAGGGAACAGAGATCTGAGGAAATGTGTGGACAAAATGGAGAAAATACTAAAAGTGTCCACTAACACCAAGGAGAAGGCAGGGCTTACTGATTTTGGAGACAAATACACGCCATATTTGGGCATCCTTCTCTGGTGCATTTATGTGGTAACCAAATGTTACCTTCAGTGAGACCCAGGGAAAATGTGGCTTTCCAACCAGGCCAGACACGGTGACATCAGCCCTCCCCTTATGACTCAACACATCCAAACGGTGTCTGAGGTATTGTGACAGAGGACAAGGGTAAATGACACTACAGCAAGCTGGACAAGGGGCCTGCAGTTGAGCAGATTTCTTTTTCTACTTTTGCTTCTGCTCGTTTTAACTCTGCAAGACCCTGAACCTCCATTCATGTAGGCTCACTCCTTCATCGAAGTATTCCTGAAGGCCACCGTGTAATCAGAGCTACTTACCAGAACTCATGTGTTACTTGACAGAGCCATCTGTAAATGTACACTTCTCAGGTGGGTGCGGTACGTGGGGGGCCTGGCCCAGGAGACCATGAAAACACAAACAAGATACAAGATTGTTCTCTCCTCAGCATGTCTAGCAAGAGCAGATTTCTTTCCCTCTGTATTTAGGGTTCATGGTGAGTTCCATGTGAGCAATTGCTAGTAAGTGAAGAAGCTCAAACCAGATCTGCACCAAATGCTAACAGCCTCTGGGTGTGAACAGCTGCAGTATGATAGCCCCTCTCAGGAATATATGTTTTAAAATGCTAGAAAAGAGAAACACTTCCACTGGGGATATTCCAAAGAGTCTCCCCACCTCTATCATTTCGCTTCTCAAAGAATGTAAATGATTTTTAGACAATAATTAAATAATCCTTCAGCATTCAGTATAGCACTAGGCATATGTGGCTATTTAAACTTAAACAAAATACATTTTTTTTGGTGATTCTGGGTATTGAACCCAGGGCCTTGTATGTGCTTTACCACTGAGTTGCACACCTATCCCAAAGTAAAATTTTAAAAATCAGTTCCTCAGTTACATTAGTCAGTCATGCGTGTTGTAACTACAGCGTTCAACATGTGCCTTCTAAATGTGGAATTTCCATCACAATGAAAGGGAGGCAGTGTTTTGACACTGCAAAGTTTAATGGACCTTAAACAACAACACATCATCCACGAATCCCTGACCTTATAGAACGATGCGATTCTTTTTTGGAAAACTCAATATAGCACCAGCTGGGCTGAGGATCTCTCATGCCCAATTTGGAATACAGTATGGTGTCATCTCAGTCATAGTCAAAACGAACAGATCCAGGAGTCAAGAGATAAAGGTGGAATGCCTCACCTGATTCCTAAGGATTCTCCCTCAAGATATTTCCTGCCTACTCCATCCTTCTGGATTCTGCAAATCTAGAGAGCTAGAGTAGCTAGATGAGGGCGCTTGCACCAGAATGACAAAGAGTGGTTCCATTAGGTTTAAAATTGACATCAGTGGTTCCTGGTGCCACTGGTGGATCTAAAAGGCAAATGAGTTTGCAGCATTGCCTGGGGTGATTGACTTGTTTTCAAAATAAGTGGAATTTATCCTATATGATAAGGACCAGATGGCCCCCTAAGGTCAGACCTAGGGAACCTGTAAGTTAGGTATTCCTTTTTGCGGGGTTGTATTCTCAGTGGTAACTTAATGAAAGATTAACATTCATCTACATGGACAGGATGAATGGGAACTCAGATCCCTTAGAAACATAGGGTTCTTTCTCAAATAAGCAAAGAATCACCCACATCTAAATGCCAATTGGAGGCAAGGAAACAAACCTGAAATGAATTGGTGAGAAAAAAAACTGGAATGCATCTAGTGACACAGTCAATTACTAATCAAAGACTTCACATGTGTATAACTGTTTGCTATGGAAGTCATTGAATATTAACAATGACCTTTTCAGCATTAAAAAAAGAAATTTAATTTTCATCTATCTCCTCCCTTCTGCTATTTCACATTGGTGAAAAACAGACTTACCATTTAGTTGTCAGGCAATAGTGTCAATCAAGATCAATAGGACTGATAGAAGGATGTCATCTGGAGATCCTGAATCCAGAGGAGTGGCCTCATAGCATTGCCACTGCATTCAGTGACTTGGCACAACTTGGTACTGATTTCAGCTGAGGATAGGGGAAGGCTTGTGGCTGTGCATGGAACACTGGGATAGCAGTAGACAGAGAAACTTTGGGTTTATGGAAATAAAGGTGTCTGGGTATACTTGTGATGCTGCTGGTAATTTAAGAAGTAGAGTGCAATAAATATTTCTTCGGATTATTTGGCTACATCTTCCCCCTTCTCTGATACCTGTACACATGTACGCTGTAACATTTTCATAGCTACAAACCCAGGATCGAACCTTTGACCAAAGCTTCAGAAACCAGAAACCAGATTTTTTATTTTGGGAGTTTGAATCTTGAATAAAATCGAGAAAGAGACTTAAAGACGAGGATTTGTGTGTGTGTGTGTGTGTGTGTGTGTGTGCATGAGAGTGCAGTGCTGGGGGTCAAACCCAGGGCCTTGCACATGCTAGGCAAGCGCCCTACCACTTGGCTACACACTGCCATCTCCAAGAAGAGGAGTCATTAAAAGTGACTATCAGGCTGGGGTTGTGGCTCAGTGGTAGAGCGCTTGCCTAGCATGCGTGAGGCACTGGGTTCGATCCTCAGCACCACATATAAATAAATAAAAAATAAACGTCCATCAACAACTAAAAAAAAATTTTAAAAAAAAAAGTGACTATCATGGGCTGAATTGTGTCTCCCTCCCACCACAAATGAGTATGTTTAAGTCCCACACCCCAGGACCCCAGAATGCAACTGTATTTGGAGACAGGGCCTGTAGAGTGCTGATTAAGTTAAAATGAGAATGTTAGGCCCTAATTCAAATTGAATGGCATCCTTCTAAGGAGAGGAAATCTGGACTCGCAGAGACTCGGATGCCTGAGTATAGAGGAAAGACCATCTGAGGACATGGGGAAAAGATGGCCATCTAAAAGCCAAGGAGAGAGGCCTCAGGAGAAATCAGCCCTGCTGAAACCTCAACCTTGGGCTTCCAGCCTCCAGAACTGTGACAAATAATGTCTGTTGTTTTAGCCACAGAGTCTGTGGGATTTTATTATAGCAGTCCTAACAACTAATATAGTGATGATCTAAATATATATAAGCAAGTGGTGTAAGTTCCTTACCACTGCCTGTTCAGACCTCTACCAAGCCTTTTTTTTTTTAAACTGGGAATTGAACCCAGAGGCATTTAACCACTGAGCCACATCTCCAGCCCTTTTAATGTTTTATTTAGAGACAGGGTCTAGCTGAGTTGCTTAGGCCCCTCTAAATTGCTGAGGCTGACTTCGAACTCACAATCCTCCTGCCTCAGCCTCCCAATCCACTGGGATTACAGGTGTGAGCCACTGTGCCTGGCTTCCCAAGCCTTTTCTTATATCAACCATTTTTTTTTTTTGTATTCCAGTGTATGTTCTGCTATTGTTCCCCAATGTTTCTCTCCTACGTTCTATCATAACCACAATTAATACTGTAATATTTTGAAAACCTTGAACTGTATTAAGAATGACCTCTCAAAAATGCATGAATTAAGACTTTAATTTCTTTAACCTTCCCTCAAAGTGATGATGTTTGAAATTTTTGGTATTAGGAACATATTAGTGATAATTTTTGTTTGCATCTTTAATTCTACCCTTGGTAGTCATTCTTAATAATAAATTTACTAGATCAAAAGATACATAAAGTTTTAAAGATTTTTATACTTACTGCCAAATTCCATTTTTAAAAAATTAAATAGCAGATTGTTTTCTCTGTAGGATTCATTTGATAAATTGAAAATCTATGGCCAAGCAAGTGTTATCTATGTAAATTATTCAAGGGACATGTTAGCAAGGACCCTTGTCATTTATGGAGTATTATTTTAAATGTTTTGTTGTGTCTGGAGATGAGGAGCAAAATGAGGACCTCACACATGCTGAGCTAGTGCTCCAGCACTGAGTGACATCCACAGCCCTATAGTGTGTGTACTTAATATGTACAACTGTTATAATCACAGGCACCTCTTCAATTTCAACATGTGATGTCCTGGAGGGCAGGTATCAAGGTTTTGCATATGCTTCCAGCTCATTGAAAATCTTTTTAAGAGAGGATAACAACTTTGAAGCTAAAACATGCAAATTAGTGATAAAATGAGTGTAACTTTTTCCTTGGGCAGTTAAGTTGCTCTAACACTGTTAAGCTTCAAAGTGAAGGTTTTTGGGGAAATCCTTTACTTTACCTTAATTATCATTTTCAAGAACAGTCACAATTTGCAAATAAATAGGTCTATTGTTACCCTTTTTTTACCAATTCCTTTATTTTTATGCAAATTGTACTTTTAAAAGACATCCATTTAATACCATGGAGTTATAATTTATTATATTGGACACTGAGTCTGTAAGAATTAAAACACAGCTGGGCTGGGCTCGGTGGCACAAGCCCGTAATCCCAGCACTTGGGGAGGCTGAGACAGGAGAATCGCAAGTTCAAAGCCAGCCTCAGCAATGGCGAGGCACTAAGCAACTCAGTGAGACCCTGTTGTAAAATTCACACGACCAGGATTAGATGAATTAAGCCACTCGGCAAGGCTTTATTGGAATGAGCCCTCGGACCAGATCCCCCGTCCATCAGAGCGGGTCTGGAGAAATGGCGTCGGAGATTCTGTGCATAGAGAATTTCAAGAAAACCCGGTCAGGAAGGGGAGGGTTTGGGTACAGGAAGAGAAGGCCGAAGTCCTTCCTGAGGGGTCAAGAAAACTCGCTGATTGACAGGAGGTGTGTCCACTAGTGATGTCACATCTGGCTTGCAGCTCTGCTGACCAGCTTCCTTATTTGGGTATCTTGGACCCTGACCAAACCTGACACCTGTCTCTACATAAAACACAAAATAGGGCTGGGGATATGGCTCAGTGGTCGAGTGCCCGTGAGTACAATCTCCAGTATCAAAAAAAAAAAATTAAAAAAATAAAAAATTAAAATAAATAAAACACAGCCGGGCGCGGTGGCTCAAGCCTGTAATCCCAGCACTTTGGGAGGCTAAGACAGGAGAATCACAAGTTCAAAGCCAGCCTCAGCAACAGCGAGGCGCTTAGCAACTCAGTGAGATCCTGTCTCTATATAAGACACAAAATAGGGCTGGGGATGTGGCTCAGTGCCCCTGAGTTCAATCTCCAGTACCCAAAAAAAAAAAAAAAAAAAAAAAAAAAGAATTAAAACACCACCTGAAAGGGATAGAACCAGGCTGGACAAAGAATTTCCTTGGCATAACGAACACAAATGTTTCATGTCTTCAGGAATTGCCTTGCTATCCTCTCTGGAGCCAGCAACAGAGGCCCTGCCCTGAGCCCTGACAGCCCATCCCATTTCATACCCCAAGCACCTGCAGCGCTCTGTCACCAGCTCAGTGCTGGCCCAGAAGACCTGGAGCCCTGAGCATTCACTCTCATGGGGAACACTGTTCACCAAGGCAGAGGATTACCACATCTCTTGACCTATTTTCTTGAAATATAAGGCACCTGCATAGGAAGGTCCTGGGCCCATGTACCAGTAAACATTGTTCCAACTAAAGGAAGCATTGAGAGAGGAAACAGGAAAGAGAAAAAATTTAATCCACCCACCAAATCCTTATACTTGGACAGTATGAATGCAACAGGCTCTGATCTAATTAAAATATTAATATTTGAGCATCCATTTTCTTGCTTCTTTTCATGTTCCAATTCTGATTCCAAGTTATTTCACATGACAGTAGTATCCACCACAATTGCACAATTCCATCTGAGAAATGTTTTGTAATACTGAATGATGCATATTAGTCTAAATTTATAGGTATATAGGGCTAGAGGTAACAAGCATCAAAACTTTCAGATAGAATAGGCTAAATGCAAATTTTGATTATAACATAATTGGCTAGTGATTTTGCTGAAAGGAAAGCCAAAAATTAACATAATGTGTGCATTTATTTTATTACACATCCTTAAATCACCAGCTCAACATCAGAATACCCAGACACATGTAATTATAATCACATTCAATGATCTCAACATTTTGCCAATTTTAATCTTGGGAAAAATAGAGCTTTAAATTCATTTTAAAAGCTTAATATTACAAAGGTGCATTTGCCAAGATTCAAAGGTAGAATTTTTTTTTCCATTTGACACTAGGGATTGAACCCAGAGACTCTGCCATTGAGCTACATACCCAGCCCTTTTTATTTATTGTTTTTAGACAAGGTCTCACTAAGCTGTTCAGGTCTTGCTAAATTGCTGAAGCTGGTCTCAAATTTGCCTCCTCCTTCCTCAGCCTCATGGGTCCCTGGGATTATAGGCATGCCCCATGCACAGCAGAGAATGTTCTATGTGACAATTTATTCACTTGACTTGTAACCTAAATGCCTCCTTTACACTCTTGCCACAGGCCCTGGCAAATGTTAAGAAGGCAGATCTGAAGAGCTTTCATGTTTGATTTTAAATGTCAAGGACCTCCATATTTTTGAAGGCCTTCTTGTTTATTACTTTTTTCCCTGGGATCACTGTTTTCTCCCTCTAAGGCATATGTGGCTTTTCACTTTATTTTCAAGTGAATGCTTTCACTGTTTTGGATCTAGGAAGCTTTGGTCTTTAAAATATTCAACCATGCAGTGAGGAAGTCAAATGACTGTAGCAAGAGACATTTAATGATGAGTTTTCCCACAGAAAGGCAATTGTATTTGAGGAAATTACTTAGTACAAATATTTCCCTGGATTTGTTCAGTACCAATTTGACTATACAATTTTTCTTAATAAAGTTTCAAATGACCTGGAAAGGATAGGAATATAAACATCTGTTTCCATACCCTACTTACATGTGGACAAAAAAGAGGTGGAGAGGGATGCCATGCCCAAAGCACACGCTGATTCAGGAGAGAACAGGCAGAGCCATGAATCCTTGTCTATAAAGCTACATATAGAATTGGTTTTTTTTAATCTTAAGGGAAACTGTATATATAAGAAAAGGAAGACATTCCTGGGAAACAGTGAGCTACTTGCAAGTAGTTTTAAGATGAAAAAGAGAGTTGTTTAAAATGTTCTGAACAATATTCCTATCATTACCATGATCATCAGGATGAGAAGAACTCAGTCAAAGGAGGCCCTTCATCAGTATCAACAAGGTGAAAATCAAAAGACAAGATATAGGGAAGTTGACACACCCAAACAAATGATGTGCAGAAATTTCAAATCATACTTCAATGTGTCACTTTAATATCTCTGATTCTTTTACCCCATTCTAAGTAACCCAGGCCCTCATACATCTAAATACATGCTTTATCACTGAGCTACACCCTAGACCTCATGAAAATGTTTGTGTATTCACATCAGCATACACTTGAAAATATGTGCTTACATTTTTTCCAAAAGTGCTTCTAGTTCTATATAACATGGCCCCATCTGCTTCAACATAAAACTTAGAAGACTTGACCTGTTCTGTTTTTTTAAGAATATATTTACAACACTAGTGGTTTTGTTTATAGCTATTCATCTTACCTCACTCCTGCCCAAAATAGAAAAAATACCTATTGGTCAATTTTAAGATTTCTATAAAGCTACAATCATAGGAGGGGATTGGTATTAGAAAAGAGATAGACTTAGATCCATGGAACACAGAACCCCATAGATATGGCCAATCAATTTTTTTAAAATTGTGGTCAAATGCACATAACATAAACTCACCGTCTTACACTATTTTTTTTTTTTTTTTTTTTTTTTTGGTACTGGGGATTGATCTCAGGGTCATTTAACCACTGAGCCACATCCTCAGTCCCATTTTGTGTTTTATGTAGAGACAGGGTCTCACTGAGTTGCTTAGCGCCTCGCCATTGCTGAGGCTGGCTTTGAACTCGCGATTCTCCTGTCTCAGCCTCCCTAAGTGCTGGGATTACAG